>CM072815.1:1104332-2304332 GCA_036937905.1 Salvia rosmarinus
TATCCAATACTGGGCCTGCTTTTATTTTTATTAAATAATTATCTCTTCAAAATTATAGATCATACCTATTTTTATTATTTTATGCCAATTCTTCTAAATAATCAGACGAAAAGAATAGAACGTTTAGTTTTAATTAATGAGGTATTTTATAAACATGAGAGTATACAATATCTACAGACTAAAATTTGGAACTACAAAATTGAGGTGGAGTCGGTCGAGACTCGAGAGGAGACAACTGAGAAGAGAAAGTGAGTAGAAATTGATATTTTCTTTCTTTTTCTTATTTTGGTTTAAATATTTAATTTTATTTCTCCCTTTAAAGTGTCCTCAACAACCTTAAAGCAAAAGGGCGTCCTGGATTCACTGATTATCTTTTGATGGAAGTTAAGAGACATTTAAAGTCTTAAACAGCTTGATTAAGAGATTAAAAAATGGAAATAAATAAATAAATTGAGTAAAGCATAAGACTACAAATGATTCTAAAACCTTACTTCAATTAATCAAATGGGATTAATTAATTATTTAATCTTAAAGTATTATTTTATGCGATGTTTTACTGGGCAACCGTGGGCCCGCTCTTCCAAGTCTTGCTGCAACACATGATAGATACATACTATTAAGTTATTATATCAATTGAATCCATATGTAGCACGAGTTTATGTAACCCCAACTATGGCTAAGTTTTAGGTTTGGTAAATTATTTTATTTTAATGTCTTTGAAATATAAATGAATATTCATATAAAATATTTTTTAATTGGACTACCTTTATGGCTTAGATTTAGATGTTGTTTGGTGAACTATAAGCTTCCGAAAACAGCTTTATAAACTGCAAGCTTAAAATAAATTTTATAAGTTGCTTTTGTTTTATGTTCTCAACCAAACACCTTCTTAGTTCGAGTTTCAGTGTTCCACCAATGTATAAGTTGTATTTTATCTTTTATTTATATGCAGTGTAACTTGTACTAGCTTCGTAGCATGATTATTGTATAATTTATTTGTAATATTTAACTTATTGTTTGTATGATATTATGTATTTTGTATCTAAGAAAAGACACTAAAATCTAGAAAGCAAATTTATATACAATACTCATATTGCCAAAGTGTACCCTTGAGCCACCGCCATGTGATGGTGTGGGACAAAAGCCGACGCGCGGGCATCCAACGGCGGCGCGTAGCGAGAATTGGCCACGTGAGTCCGGCGCATCAAGAATCACACACCACATTGGGAGCGCGACGATGTCAGCCAGCGCTCGTGAGACGCACGTGAAGAGTTGCGCAAAGGCGTGCGTAGACCATGTGACCTGCATTCAATTTAATTTATCGTTTTCCTCACGTATTTTCGAACAGATAAAGGTGCGGTCACTGTAGGTTTAACGTTTCCGGCGTGTGGCGTATTCATGGCCACTCAAGGTCAAGACTCGAGGCTCTTATCATTATTTATATATTTTATTTACTTTTATGTTGTTCTAGAATAGGGTTGTTTTAATTTTATATTCCCTCAGTCGATTTAAAATGGTCTACTTTTTCTTGGATTATCATATTATAAATTTTTCATTTTATTTTAGAAAATAATCATTTCTTTAAAAATATAGGTCATATCCACTTTTTATCATTTTAACTATTTTATACATTTTCTAAATACATATTCAAGAAACGGTACACTTTAAACGCATTTGAATGAATATTTATTTATAACATGAGGTTATTTTTTGATAATGAATATAATCAATATCTTTATTTGAGATGTAGATACATAAGTTTATCTTATATGCTGTGACCTACAAATTACATATGCGAACTAAAATACGACCTAAAAATATGATTAAGGATTCTGACGCATAATCAAGTTTAAGGTTTAAGTATTTCCAGTCCCTGAATTCACAATCCACTTGTTTCTATTTAGGTGTCGGTGGTATACAGGAATAGAATGAAAATGGAAAAATTATGGTTTAGCTTGGTTGCATGGCTGATTACGGAAGTCAATGTTAAAATTATCGTAAACCAAATTTTTGTATTGTACAATGAATAAAATATGGGATTCAATAATACCCAGAGAAAATATATCTTTTTTTTTATGTTGTCACTGCTACATCAGCCACGTATGGATTACTCTGTTTTTAGCAGATATATATATATATATATATATATATATATATATATATATATATTATATCTTATTAATTATACTTGCTTTCAGATGTTTCTGGACTTCGAATGTTTTGATGGCTGAACTATTCAAATAAAATAATTGCTTAATTTCAACTTTGATTCATCTGATTTACTCCATACCAATCTCATAGTTTGGTTCAGAGGTATTTCTATAACTATTTGACTTAAGTTTATTCAAAGATCTAATCGATTGTATCTTGCGATACACTTTAAGTGGATAATAAGTTGAATATCCTTTTAAAAACTTATATAAATATTTAAATTACATCGTTATTGATTACCAACAATCTTAAAATGAGTAATAGATGGTGCTTTTATTATGATTTTTTCACAAACAAGTTAGGGTTCCTTAACTTTCAAATATTTATTGTTATTGCTAATATCGTAGTTTTGGATCACGCATAATCTTTTTGAGAAATTTTACCAGATAAAACACAGTAGCTTAAATAATCAAACATCTTACAATTTGAGTATTATAAGCTACCCTAAAACCATCTTACGTTTCGATTAATTGTATTAGGTAAATTCTAGATAATGTCTAAATACAATATAACATGCAAAAAATATAATACCAAAATGTAATACTACATATACTACAAAAATACGCATTACGTGGTGCGAGTGCTAACAGAGAATAGTTCATTTTAAGAATGTGATAAGTCGGGATAAAGCTCTACAATAAATTACATTTTGTGAATGGAACTAAGATTGATGGCTGTTCACAACGGTGGTTGGCAAAATTCTTAAGAATAGTGTAACGATGACGGCGTAAATGCCTTGCAAAACAAGTAAGAATAGTGAGAGACCTGAGCTCAAGTTTTAACATATAGAGGAGGTTTTCGTGCAAGCAAATCACGAAAGAGCAATAGTATTGCTTCATAAAAGTGTAAGATATGTGTATTTATGTGCGTGAGGTAACGTACCTAATGGCTGATGTAGGTGATGCATTTTATAGAGATAAGCAACACAGTGGTCAGTGGTACCTGATCATGGGTTAGATTAGGGTGTGCAACGGTCGGTTTCGTTAAAAACGAATCGAACCATTAAACCGATAACCGATTTGATAATATTTTGACGAACCGAACCGATCATGTGCTCGATCAACCGAACGATCGAAATGCAAGTGTCCAAACCGACCGATCAAATATATATAATATTAATCATGTATCTATTTGGCCGATTGACCAACCGAATCGAATCCCACTTTCACAAACCGTCGACCGACCGAAATAGGTTTTAGTTCTTGATTTTATAACCGAACCGAAACCGAATAATATCTTAAACCAATCGCAACCGACCGAAACTCATCGGTTGGTCGTTTTCTGTCGATCTTGCTATGTACACCCATAGGTTAGATCATGTGGTGGTGCTCCTATAATCGAGATACTAGCAGTGATCGATAAATACCGGGTTAGGTGTCAACGCGGATTTACCCGGACCGTAACCGAATTTAGTATTGTTCTGCCTGAACCGCCCAAGAATACTAAACCGGACGATCCGGACCATCAAATTATGGATCCGGATCGGGTATTATCCGCTTCTAACCTGTTACCCACTGATCTTATTTCACTTTCACCTCATACCTCTATATCATGCATTTATACTTATATATGCTTCGACTAAGGACTTCGTCATTTCGTAATGTGTTATACATTTTCCTGCTTTTTAAAATTTTGAATTCTAGAAGATTATACATGTATTGTTATTTCTATATTTGTATATGAACACAACTTTACTTTTTATTTATTTATATTTTGTTGGGAAGAATATTTTATTTATTTTTAAATAATCTTACCGTAGAAACCATGTTATTTTCAAAATCTATTATTTTCAAAATCTAGGATGCAATTATGTGATTCTATAATTTCTTTTGTGTGTGGAAGTTTTCAAACACATCAATGATTAGAGAGAAAAGTTGACATGACTCATTTCTCCTCTACAATCATAAATTCCTCCCAAAAATATATTCCTCATTTTATTGTTTATATATGGCTGCAACACAAATAAAAGATAAGTATTACGAGTAAATATGGTGCTAATTCATTTGATTTAAGTGAGAGTAAAACGAGCAATGTAAATAAATAATTTAATTGATAAGAAATCAACCTTAGATCATCTCGCTTTATAAATTTGGAAGTGTAACATCTCAAATTTGATGTTGTATGATATACGACAAGATTATTTATAAAATTTGTAATGCTCAAATTAAAATTTAAAAAAAAAAAGTGACGGGCCGGATTCGAACCGACAAAACGGGCGGGTCTTGACCGTCCGGTCCAGCAGCTGAACCGGAACCGTAACTGAACCGTTGTTTTAAAATTTAATGGGCTTGAACGGCTCCGGATCGGTCGAAAGACCGCCCGTTGACATCCCTACGCAAGTCATGGACATTTTGGTTAATCGTGGGATATAAAGAAAAATTGACAAATTTTGCATCAACGGTGGATACGGGTTTAGGTCTAGCCTCTGCCAGACCCTCATTCTCTCAGCTATCAATAACGGCGCTAATGGGCCTGAGCGGATGACTAAGATGTTGCGCAGTAGATCAAACCAGCTCTGTAGATTGGGTCTGACTAGTATTTTATCTCTATCAAACTTATCTTTGCATCAACGGTGTATACGGGTTAAGTCTGGCCTCTGCCAGATCTCTCTTCTTTCTCAACTGTCAGTAATGAAGCTAATGCGCGAGGCAGTGGGGCAAACCAACTCTACAAATTGTATGGCTAGTATTTTATCTCAATCAAAATTATTTTAAATTAAATTATACTATCAATTTTTTTCAAGTAAATCATAAAAAGTGACAATTTTTTTTACCAATTATGTAATATATAAGTGATAGTTGTCATGCATAAAAGTGATAGTTATTATGGATAGAGTGACGGTTTTGATTAATAAAAAGTGACAGTAGTTTTCTTTAGTATTTTTATATTTTTACCAAAATAGTTCAAAATTATACTTTTCATAAATTATTAATTGATATTATATAAATAATAAATATCAAATTACATAATTCAAAATTTAATTTTAATGACCTCCAGACCTCATAGCTAAATCTGAATAAAACATTATAACTACTAAATCATAGAATTATAGAGTTAAGTTACACATAACATAAATATATTGATGTCAATCCGATTTTGGTATCAAAACGACATCACTTTGATACCAATTTATTTTTTATTTATTCTATTTAAATCCAACTCACATTCCGATGCTAAATAAGATTTCGACAGGTGAAAATCGAAACATAACGTAAATATAATCCAAAAAAATCACCAATCACGCACCTCATTATTAATTAAATACTAGTTTTCAACTAGGACTTAAAAATCTGTACTCAATCATGAAATTCAAAAGATAAAGCCAATAATCGTGATAAATACAATACTTGGTTCGTTTTCGAGTGATATACTATTTTTTTTTTTGTATCGTGGAACTGCTAGCCTATATTCTTGTGCATTGGATAAACCCATCGCTTCAGTAATAAACCACACAATATGCGAAATCACATTTTAAAATCGTATACAGGCTAAACTCATGTGTTGTTGATGAAGTTGAACTCGCGACCTCTACCACAAAGAATCCACCTTAACTATTGTGATGTCCAGGGGACAAGATATACTCTTCTTAAACGGGCCTAAGTAGATAGTGGTATATTGAGCTTAAAATATTGTTCATTAGGGCCCGATTACTAAACGGGCCACTTAACATGCACTATTGTAAATTCAAACCCAATAACGGCCCATGAAATGATACGCTATGTTTATTTTTCTTTAAAATTTTATTTTCCTGATGTATAATAGTATAATGCACCGATGCTTCTTGTAGTTGCTCCTCCTCTTACTTATGTTGCCCTATTTCAAATTCTATTGTGCGTCATCCTTTCTCTCTCATCATCACTCTCACAGGTATTCTCTTTAGCTCTAGCTCTCTTCGTTTGATATACGAATCTCTGTAGATTATCATGTTGAGGAGAATATCTCGTGCCTATAGGTTTTAAAATATCATTTTAAACCTAGCTTAAACCCTAGCCCTCAAAACACGCACTAAGTGTGAGATGGCAATGAGTGGAACGCCGAAACCTACAGTTCCTGTCCCAGTGTTTCGTCAACACTCTGTCGCCGCTCCCGAGCCCCGCCGCCACGCGGAGGCGGCGTTGTCGGAGGCCGCCGATCGGGCTAACTATGGGCTGGCGGTACTCAGGCTGGTCGCGGAGCCTGCTGTCGATGAGCAGATCCGCCAATCCGCTGCTGTCAACTTCAAGAACCACCTCAAAGCTCGCTGGGCGCATAACCCGGACGACCCAGACCGGGTTGTTATGCCGGACACGGAGAAGGAGCAAATTAAAGGTTTGATAGTTAGGCTGATGGTTACTGCATCGCCGAAAATTCAAGCTCAGCTTAGTGAAGCTTTGACTGTCATTGGGAACCATGATTTCCCAAGACAATGGCGGGCTTTGTTGCCTGAATTAGTTGTGACTTTGGATGAATTGAGTCAGGCAAATGATTATGTTTCAGTGAATGGGATCTTAGCTACGGTTGATTCATTGCTGAAGAAGTTTAGATACGAGTATAAGACAAATGACCTCTTACTCGATCTGAAGTACTGTCTTGATAACTTTGCTCGGCCACTGTTAGAAGTGTTTCAGCGGACTGCTCGGTATCTAGACCATGCTGTGGGTTCTGGTGCTGCAAATGCTACTGTTCTAAAGGGTTATATAGAATCGCAGACCTTATGTTGTTGGATCTTTCATTCATTCAATTATATGGATTTGCCTGAGTTTTCGAGGATCATATGAACGAATGGATGGTTGAGTTCAATAAATATTTGACAGTAAAATATTCTGCTTTAGAAGATAGTGGAAGTGATGGACTTGCGGTAGTTGATGACTTGAGAGCTGTGGTTTGTGAGAATATTAGCCTGTATGAAGAGAGATGAGGAGACATTTCAGAGGTATTTGGGTGGGTTTGTGGAGGCTGTGTGGGGACTCTTAGTGGCTGCCTCTAATTCTTCTAGCCGAGAGTCTCACTGTGACTGCTATTAAGTTTTGACTACAGTTAGCACAAGTGTTCATCATACTTTGTTTGCAAGGATGATATTTTGCAGCAGATTTGTCAGAGTATAGTGATTCCTAATGTGATGCTAAGGGACGAGGACGAGGAGCTTTTGAGATGAATTACAGAGTTCATTAGAAGAGATATGGAAGGCAGTGATTTGGAAACTAGGAGGAGGATTGCTTGTGAACTCCTTGGGAATTGCTTTGAACTATAAGGAGAGGGTGGCTGAAAAGGTTTCTGCTCAGATACAGAGTCTTCAAGCCTCATTTTCACAGAATCCGTCACAACTGGAAGCACAAAGATTGTGCTATCTATTTGGTTGTGTCACTTGCCACAAAGAAAGCTAGTGGCACCTCGGTTTCCACTGACCTTGTTGATGTTGAGAGCTTCTTTGGGTCTGTTATTGTGCCAGAGCTGCGAAATCAAGATGTCGATGGATTTCGATGTTGAAAGCTGGTGCCTTAAAATTCTTCACAATGTTCAGGAACCAGATCCCAAAAGCTGTTGCAGTCTCACTGCTCCCTGATGTTGTCCGCCTGGTCTCTGAGTCAAATGTGGTTCATTCGATGCCGCCAGCTGCATTGAGAAGCTCCTTCTAGTCAAGGATGAAGGGGCAGGGCTAGATATTCAGCTGAAGATATCAGCCTTTCTGCTAGCATTAATGACCAATCTTTTGGTGCCTTACAAAAGCCAGAGTCTGAGGAAAACCATTATGTGATGAAGTGCATCGTAAGGGTTCTTGGAGTTGCTAATATTTCACATGAGGTTGCATTACCTTGCATCAATGGTCTGGCAACTGTTCTAAACAGAGTTTGCGAAACCCAAAACCCCGACTTTAATCATCATTTGTTTGATTCAGTGGCTCTTTTAATCAGGAGGGCTTGTGAGCAAGACCCATCTATTATTTCAGCTTTTGAGACAAGCTTACTGCCCATCCTACAGGTCATCTTATCTAGAGATATTACTGAGTTCTTCCCTTATGCATTCCAGCTGCTAGCTCAGCTTGTGGACTTCAATCGATCTCCTTTACCAGGGAATTATATGGATATTTTGCAATACTCCTTCCAAGATTCCTGGAAAAGTCTGCAAATGTACCTTCTCTTGTCCGCTTGCTCCAGGCCTTCCTTAGGAAGGCTCCACATGAGCTAAATCAGCAGGGGCGTTATCCAATATCCTTGGAATATTTGAAAATTTAGTTTCATCTCGGAGTACTGCTGAACAAGGATTTTATGCTCAATACCGTGATTGAAAATCTTGGTTATGATGTTGTCTCTGCCTACATTAGCCATATATGGATTACCCTGTTTCAGAGGCTGCAAAACAATAAAACAACAAAGATCGCCAAGTCTCTTATTATTTTTATGTCACTTTTCTGGTGAAGCATGGTCCTGAGAAACTTGTTGGCTCGATGAATGCCGTGCAGCCTGATGTTTTCATCCAAATTTTGAGAAAGTTTGGGTACCGACCTCAAGTCAATCACAGGTTCAATGGAACTGAAGTTAACTTCAGTTGCTTCAACTAGGATCTTATGTGAGTCTCTGTCACCATCACATTCAGAGCTTTGGGAAAAATGCTCGACAGTATTGTTACACTCATTTCACGCCCAGAGGAGGACAGAGTGGAAGAGGAGCCTGAGGATCCAGATTTTAGTGAAACTATTGGTTCTAATGCCACACGCTTCCAGTTGCGCAATGCTGGGCGGAAAGATGAGGACCTCTGCTGGACATCAAAGATCCAAAGCAATTTTTGGTTGCATCTTTGGCAAATCTTTCTGCTCGCCCTGGAATGTTGCCTCGGATCATTGCTGGAAGTCTTGATACAGCTAATCAAACTGTTTTACTTCACTTTGCAGCTCCTACAATCTCGCCATAGTTTGAGGAGTAATTGCCTTATGTAAGCCTTACTATTTGAAACACTTTTTCACCTTACCATGTTGAGAATCGTTTATTGCCTTTATGATCTTTGAAGATTGTCTTATACGTTAAGAGTGTCTAGCTAATGATGTTACATGAAGAATTCTTATTTTAGACATTTAGGAGTTTTATGAACTTTTTCATAATCTAGTGCAATATGCCTTGGATGCAAAAGAATTTTGGGTAGTATGTGAAAGTGGTTAAACCGATTAAATTTCACCATTTCATAATCTAAGTTTTTGGGTTGTGGTCTAACAAGCTTTATAGGTGCTGCTATGTTTAAACCATGACAAAAGGATAAAACAACTAATGAGATTGGAATACTGTTACATGTTATGCTGCTATATATGTGGCTGTTCTGTTCGTGAGAGATTTACACTTGTTGCCCAAGTTGTCTTTAAGATGTTTGGGGTATTATTGACAACATAACCAATTTAATTCAATCATGTAATAATGATACTTTAGAGTGTTATTTGGTTGGGATAATGATTTCTTGTATTGATTGTGTCAAACCATGGGATTAAGTATGAGAATAGAAAAGAAAAATGCTGTGCTGCCTTCTAGAATTCTTTAGTGAACTTATCTCCTGTTTCATATGTGCATATTTTCTCATAAGCTGCACAATTTATAAGCTAGAGCCTAATTATTGCCTGCATGTCTTGGAGATGTTTTGGATATTTATTATTTGTTTGATAATTATTACCTGCTTGTTATGTCATGTTTAATTTAATGTAACTAAATATATGTAATATGTACTAATTATAACCTATATTGGATATTTCAATGGTCATGCACCATTTCAGGTCAAAATCAACACCCGCTTGCCTATATGATGTTTTTGACAAATACTAATTTGGTGATAACCAGAATGAGGCTGTCAATATAAATTGACTGTTTGCATAAAAAACTTGTTGAGTAAATAAGGTGAGTATATTAAATTAATTGTTACTTAGAAGATTTGTGCTCTGTACTCCCTCTAGCTCGAATCAACAGACTACAAGACTAGTTTCTAGTTCATGTTGGTTCCACAAATGGCGGCCTAGCTTGCAACACCATTATTAATTATGGATTTAAGAGAAAACCTGGATGCTTGTCCTGTCATTATTTCATTCCACTGGCTTTGATGATTTTATGGACTTCAAAATGCCATGACTTTCATAGAAGAGGTTGTGTTGTAACAATGAAACTCCACTGTATCACCTTACATCTGCCCTTAGTCTGACCACTTTCTGAATTTTAGTGAAGTCAATTTTGAAGCACATTAGAAATCTTAAAGACAGGAAAACATAATTAGCCTTTTTAATTTTCTGTGATTTTGGTTTGTGATGGTCCAAAATAACGTTCTGCACGGTGGGATTGGCATTCATAAAAAGTATAATACATCTTTCTGTTTGCTTTGAGCATTTTTCTCTGACAACGGGGACTAGTATTTCTTGCAAAAGTTAACCCCATATGTTGGCATCTACTTTTGTTTGTTTGCTTCCTCCTTACTAACTGTTGGTTCCAAAATGGTTGTTCAATTACTTGGCAATATTGTTATGGAAATAGTCATCTAGATTATTCATTTCAGTTTCTAAGTTGTTTTTATCTCTTTTCTAGGATCATGTTCGGATGATGGATATCGAATTGTTTCTGGTCTTAGTTGTGGGTCTGGGTCGTTTTATTATCCACTGCTCTTGCATCCAACCAACCTGTCAGATGAGTCTGTACGTCCCAAAAGTTTTCTGGTCTTGTTTGTGGGCTGATATAGTCATACTAAGTCCCTCGGATGGAACTCTCAACTATCCATGTCGAATGAATTCCGGTTCGAGGAGACTCACTTTTCCATGCTGCTGCATGGAACTTTTTTTGTTCTGTTCTGTTGTGGAGCAACACAGACAGAAACCGATCTCTCTCTCTCTCTCTCTCTCTCTTCCTTTGAGGGCTAAAGTCATTAACAGTTTGCTTTTTCTCAAGCTGTACGATTAATCTATGAGTTGGGTTTGTTAAATAATGGTTTGTGCTGTTATTTTACTTTTTGGCTTCTTACAGTTGAGAACTCTTTGTGCATTTGATATGATTTTATGGTGCGATGGGAAATACGAGTACGGCCATTGATAACATTTGAAGGTAGCGCTATGTGTGTGTGTTTTCCTCTCTTCTATCTCTAAAATAGGTAAGATTATTCTCATTCACAATTTATCACAATCCAATTTTTAATATAATATTCATCACTTGTTTTCACCTACATAATCTACAATTCCATTCAATTTCATCGTTTGCATATTCCATTGATGATACTAATCCAATCTAAAATATTTCTATTTGCACTTTATCTTAAACTTCTTATTATTTAAAATAAGTGTATTATATTTAAAATATCTTAATAAATATATAAAATAAGTTGGGTCCCTGATTTTTCATTTTGTTTTTACTTGCTTTCGTCTTTTAGCTAGTTAGATCAAAAAGAATCATGAGTGTGTAGTTTAATAGAGGAAGTTTTGGAGAAAAATCAATGATATTGTTGAAAATAATTATAGAGTGAGAGTGTGGCTCTTTTCGGCTTGTGTGCGATAATCATAACATGTATAACATTTTAGCCTAACCTTTAAGTAATAAAAATTGTTTGAACTAATGATGTTTTGTTCACATGCTAGCATCATGCTAATGACACATACACGTAAGGTTTCCTTCTTTCAATATTTCAAACCACACTATAATGGTTCTAGGAAAATAAAATAAAACGAATTATGAAGTACCTTAATGGGCCTTTATCTGGGCCTTGGGCTGGAATCCTTTGGAAGTGACTATAACAATTTTCTAGCATCTAGGCCAAGCCCAAACAAAGTAAGGTTAAGTTTTTAAACTACCACAGCCCTTTTGAATATAAACTATCACAAAGTTTGTACGAGCTTGGGAAGTTACTAGATTTTGAATATAATAGTTGTGTTACAAGAATTAATTCAAGAAACCCTAAATCAAGAAAAGGTATCAATTCAAGTGGGGATCTAGAAGATTCTCCATTTCATGAGCAAATCCAATGGTTGGGAAGTGTCAACATAAATAAAAAGTTAGTCAAATTGTACGGACGGAGTAATAAATCTCAATCAAAATTAATACCCCAAAAATAATTTAAAATTGAACCAAAGGAATCCACTAGCTAAACCAGGGCAGCACTGAGTCACCACATTTGTTCTCTAATAAATGTATAGTGCTGCCATCTTTGATTCTCCATCTCTCAACAGAAGAGCTCCAATTTCTTCTGTCATTATTAAATTATAGCCCAAGCTTTTCAAATACACAAACTATTTAATTTTTCATCATTAAATGTTTATAAATTGTGACCGCATACAACTTCATATGAAAGCGATTTATCTTGAAACAAATTTTTTAGCACAAATATTTTGCCAAAAGCCACATTGATTCGGAATGAGACTTTGGTGGATAGGAAACGAAATAATGAAGAGGTGGAATGATTGTAACTTATTGCAGTTTTTTTTTTCTTTTTGTCAATTAAATACAAAAATTTAGCCGTCATTAAGAGACTCAAATCCGGATCTTTGGCCGGACGTCAAACAACTCTAATTAGACCAATACATGCACACAAGAACAATTTTTGTCAATTAAATACATAAATTTAAAGGTCATAGGTGGATCAAACCCGACACCTTTGGGCACAAACTTTTTTTTTGATAAATTAAATATATAAATTTAAAAAGACGCGCATATACAGTTTATTTTCTTACTGAATGATTATATTGATTAGGCAATTTATATAATGAATTTTACACTAAAGGAAAGAAAAGAAAAAGTAGTCGTCTTCTATAACTAGTCGGATCGGTGATGGAGGCCCACGGGCTACTGGAGTCACTTAATAAGTCAGCCAAAAGCTCCAATAATTGTGTAAAAATATGTTAAAGTGAAAACTAGCTAGACTCTCCTTTTTAGGGTTCTTCCAAACAATTTCTTGGGCCAATCGGGATGAAGGATGTAAGTGCAATGTAGACAGGGTTGGGGAAGGAAATCAATTTTTATCAAAGAATTGAATCGAATCGAATTAATATATAATATAATTATTTAGTAAGTATGATTTAGTTTAAAATTCGATTCAATAATAAATTACTATTTGCTGGATTCATATCAAGAAAATCCAGCCACAATTCCTAAAATAATATGAGTGTAGGTAGGGTGTCCTGGCATCATACAATAAAACCAAAATCCTAAGTCACATTTTTAAGGTTAAGGTGCTTTTGGGATGCCAAGGAAATCACACCTAAATTGGTTGGTTCATATAACTTATATTTATATTTCCTTATAAGTTTTAGCCTGATTTTGATACTAGCTTGAAGAGGTGTTTACTGAGCTTATAAGTTCGAAAGCTTATAAGCTGCTTTGGGACTTATGTTCTCACCAAACACCATCTAATCGTTTTCAGATAGATGATTTATATATGTCAAGATGATTCAGCATACTTGTCTATTATATATAATTTGTAATTGCATAACCTCCTATAAATTAGCACATAATGATAATAATAGTAATAATAATAACTATTTCTCTAAAATCACTATTTATAATTGGATAGCTCGCTTGAAAACGTAGTCGAATTTATGCCCACAATCATCGTGATTACATATCTATTGTACAAAATATACTCTCGCTTCACCCAAGATGATATGTATTTTTTTTATTGTCCCATCTAAGATTTTTTTTTTAGGAAATAATTATATCTTCAAAAGTTGTGACCTCTTATTTTTATCACTTTAATCATTTTACCATTTTCTTAAATAACTCATCGAAAAGAAGGTGGACCATCGACTTTGGTGGGACGGGAGTGTTTTGCTATAGACATTTTCACGAAGAATCGCAAGAATAAAGAAAGCAAACAGATGAGAAATTTGAATTGGAAGATGCTCACAAGATTCCATAAATTTTAGTATAGAAATTCGTTATTGGAGAATTGGAATCGGAAAGAATACATAATCGGATCAAGGGCTAGGGCCAAATTGACAAACCAGTGGTATAAAATCTAGTAATCCAAATGGAATCTACAGTTTAAAGATAGAGAATCCTCGATAAGATTGGTTTAAGTATCATTAATTAATAATGACCTAAGAAACCTCCAAGAGGACCAAAGAGTCATTTTAAATCCCAATAAATATCAAGTGTAAGGCAAAATATTTATTCTCTTTATTTTGACTGAAAGGTTTAACCAAACAAAATCCATACTTCAATATATGTTAGTGGTTTGTCTTTTACTCCAATTTTACTACATAGTTGTCTATCATCTAATCATGCTATTATTGCCCACAATCACATGCCCAAGAAAATAGACAGTCAAATTTTCAAAATCTCAAAATTTGAAATTTGTTTGCAAAGTTTTACTTGTAATTTGTTATTTTCTTTTCTTATATCTCCAAGTAGGAATGTCAATGGACGCGTTTTATCCGCACTGCAACCAATAATAAGTAATGGTTACGGTTCGAATCGACCCATTAGATATAGATCCGATCCACCAAGACCATCAACTATGGGTCCGAGAGGGTCCGATCCGAATGGTCCGAAACGAATCATCGAACTGGAACCAAACCGCTTTTATAATTTAATGGACTATGAGTGATTTCAAATCGATATGGATAAAACTAGTTCATTGTCAAACATATTTAAACTTAGCTTGTCATAGACGATTTATTCTTGACTAACCAATAAATAAGTATTGGTTCGATTCTAACCGAACGGATCCGGATCGACCGGACCATCAAACTATGTATCTAAATGGTCCGGTTTGGCGGTCTTGAACCAGAACCAAAACCGTAACCAACCGCAACTTTAAATTTATTGTTTTGAGCGGCTTGATCGATCCATGTAAAACCCACCCATTAACATTCATATCTCCAAGTATAATTTACGACATATTGACCGATCTAGTTATCTCAATTAGCAGAAACTAAAGAGTTGAAACTTTTTTGCAATGTTTCAACTTGTGACAAAAGTGGTCAATGGTTTTCCCAATTAAAATGTGGAAAATAAGCAAATTTTTCCATGGAACTTATTTTCAAGTGGGATAAATTATCAAGATGTTATCATGCACATTAAGATATAGTAAATTTTGGGGTAGAATAATAATCCTTGCAAGAGATAATAGCTTAATTAGCACAAGATGCAAAGGGGAATCGTATCCCTTCTTTGTAGTAAGGCATAGAAAAGTTGACCTTTTAAATAACCCCTCTCTTTTCCCATTTTATTCTTCATAAAGGATTTGAGCATGTATTCATTTTGGTTAGTTGAATTGCAACAATTTGATTCATTTTATTTTATTTTGGTCAAGTAAATCTGAAAGTTTTAAATACTCGCGGACTCGAACCCGAGACTTAGGTTTGAGATTAACCACTTACCACTAGCCAAGACACGCATACAATTTGATTCATTTTATGTTACAAGTGCATGTTACTAAGTTCAATTATAACTTCAGCTTTTATGAAGTGACCTAGCTAGTATGCAAAATGATGATTTCATGATGATGTTTTGTGTGAGATGGTAAAATAAACAACTTCACCTCATTTATTGTATATTATGTGAGAAAATATAACAAACGACTTTTCCGACACCAAATTTGTGGGCTAAAATTAATTTTTTTAGAAGTCCGAGATTTTTCTAAATTGAATGAAGTTTATGTCAATTTTGAAGCATGCCCTAAAGTTCGGCCATAATTTCTACCTAAAGTTAGATGTTAATTGATGGTATCTAAAACGAGTTTAACAATTACTAGGATGACTAATCCGGTAGGGTCGGATCGGTATCTTATCCGAAATTATCGTGTATCCAATTCCGATTTAACGCAAAAATCAATATCACCCCGATCCAACTAAGAAAATCGGTATTCGAATATCCGAGTCGGTATTCGGTATCCGATTACACCGTATATTATACAATTTTCCTTTTAAATTTTAAATATCGAGTCTGGCCGATCGGATTTAGTGCTCGCTCTCCAATCTTCTCACCCGAGGTACCATATCGATATCCAATTTTCGATGGTATACCGATCCCGACCCAATAACCATAATTGTCGATTATCGCACCCTATTACCCTATCAGTGCAGTCGAGCCTGTATTACCCGATACCCAACACGCGATTAACCACCCTACTAATTACAACTTCACAAACCCAAGAGATGGGGAAATATAGTTGTGGTGGATAATGATGAAATTTCTTGTTAATCCCTCATTCTTTTATAAAAGAAGAACAACATATTTTCATGAGACATATCGTCCATGATTACCAATATATCAAGTTGCATCTTAAAAAAAGAAAAGAAAAGAAAATGTGAATAGAAGTGAGTTTTCCAATGGAAAAGGGTGATGATGTAATAATGAAGAAGGTTGAGGGTTTGTTGAGTTGATAGAGTTGTTTACTTGTCTAAGGTTAGTGAAACATTTAAGCATAATATAAGGAGCTTAATACTATGATTTGGATTCCACAACACCATTACCCACTTTATTAACCTCACATTATTCTCATCCGTGCGCCCATTATTTTTAATTAATTTATTATTTTGTGCATTCTAAGTTGTCTCCTCTAAAGGATTGGTCACACTCACACTCACACACACTTTTTAAAAGTAATATATATTTTAAATAACTTTTTGTTAATTTAATACAGAAATTTAAAGACCAAGGCCACGTGACTCGAACTCGAGACTTTTACTCAAGATTAACCACTCTACCACTAGGCTAACACATGCACACTTTAAATAACCTTTTTCTTAATTGTTGAATTAACTTAGTTATGGGAACTTGGCTGGATACAATAAAATGCACTTAAGAATGCGAATAGACCAATATAATTTCAAACTTTCATCGATTTTCAAATACCGTGCTTCTTAACTTTTATTATTTTATATCAATTTCCTTTACTTAATTAGTATAAACCATGGGTAACTCCAATGGTGAAGTTATATTCCAACTTTTTATGCCACATCGCTTTTTAAAATTTACCTTTTTTAATATTTTCTCCAATCATATATCTACAACACCAACTTTTATATGTGTCCCATTATAATATACATATAATTATATCTATAAGATAATTGTAGGACCTAGAAAATGACCAAAAAAGAAGAAAAAGTGTTGGGGACCGGAAAAGTAAAAAGCCACCTTTTATCTTCAAAAGTTAGCTTTGAAAAATACAAAGTAAGCATATCTACAATGGTAAAAACTGGTTTCTTCAACTTTTTAAGAAAAAGCTATCATTGGAGGATTTCTATCTCAACTTTTGCCACATCAACTTCATTCCAATACTAAAAAATTGATTCTCTAACTTAAAATGAAAAACCTACAATTGGAGTTAAGGAAAATCAGTCAAATTTTATTAAAACAATACTCCTCATTTATACACACATGTATATGAAAGATGATGAATATCACAATTACTATTAACAAAGGAATATGCGACATATATTAATATATATAATGGCAAGGAACTTTTTCCACAAAATTATTGTTGTAATTTCTAGTCACCATTTTGTCCCTTCCACGTTAAATCCATTATTGGCATTCTCCAAACTCACAAAATTTCTTTAGCCGCCTAAAGATTATATAATAATTAAAGGTACGAACGTTTATATAAAATCACACAAATGGTCCACTTTTGATTATAAATTTATTTAAAGGACGACGAAGACCTCCATTAAATCCCCAAAGAAACGAAAATAAAAATCAGAGCCAAAAAGTGGCTAGAAAATTGCATATAAAATAAGACAAAACATCAAAAACATTCATGATTTTTAATTGACGACGAAAACGAGAGGAAACCACGCAAAATAGATCTATATTGGTTACCTAGTCATCATGGGATCGATGCATCATGTTTTAGACAAATATTTTGCTTTGATTATGATCCACCTATCATATACATTTTCTCATAGATGTTAGTTTCCCCTCTTAAATACCCAATCAAATACATCTAATTTAAGTTGAGAAGATTGCATTATTTGCCCATATAACCTAATACGAATTCACATATGCACAAGCCAAACTATGACAGGGACTTTTCGATTTAGACGAAAATTTTATATAACATATGTTAAGTTTGATATTCTTTATCCCATATGTTAAGTTCGCTATTCTTTTAACCAATTGTATAATTTTATCCTTTAAAACATAAAACACACGATTTACACGATTCAACTCTCTCTACTCCTCGACCAACCATCCCACAACCCTCCCCAACGCCAAACCTCAATGGGGCCAACCCTCCCAACGGCTAACCTCCAGTGACAATCATCTTTCCCACGGCCAACCTCCTCCATCTTCCTTTCCTATGCCCACTCTCCATTCCTTCATCTTTCCCTGACCAACCATCCTCCCTCTCTCTCACGGCCACCAACCTCCTCCTCCTCCCCATTTTCCGACGGCGAACCCCCTCCTTCCCATCTGCTTCTCGCCAACGCCCTCCCATTTCCTTCGTCTGTTTTTTACAAATGAATGATATTCATGTAATTTTGATTAGAAATAGGTAAAAATAGTAGTATGTTAATATATGGGTTAAATTAAGTAGGTATGTTAACATTTAGGCAATTTACACTTCGATTTTGGGAAGACGAGGAATTCACAATCATTATTTGAAATGGATACCGAGTAATCCTGCTCATTTATAATACTCATCCTGTCTTCAAAATGTGCTTTTGAATCTTCTATGGTGTTTTAATAAAAATTATTGAGTGTAGTAAGAATCTCACATTAGTTTATAAATGAATAGTGATGACCACGAATGGTAAAATATGTAAGTAAGTGAAGTTAATATATAGATATGGATGCCTTGAGTGATAAAACGATAAATAAATGATGTTGTTGAGAATAATAAATAAGAGATTTTATAAGATAATTTCTATAAATGAAAAGAAAATAAATTTAAAGAACATATAAAAGAAAACTATTAACAAATTTTGGGGATCGAGGTAGCATTAAACATGAGAAAAAATTATTCTACCTGACTATCCCTCCCCTCTCTTTATGTTTGAATTTCTTTATTATATTGATAATTGTTATGCTTGAAAGGCAGGACAGAATTTATGTTCTCCCTTGGAATAAGGCATGCAGCATGCTGGAGTAAGAACACGTCTTCACTTTTGTGGATAAGCCACGTGGAACTAATGAGCTTTCATAATAACGTCTCGTGGTCCCCACTCCAAACCGAAAATAAATGTGACCTAATCTTACATATTTTTCAATTATTTTATCAAAATATTCTAAACTTTAAAATATCATTTAACCCCAAACTATTAACATTTTATCAAATTTTAAACTTTGAGAGTATTTAAACCTCAAACTGTTAATTTTTTTATCAAAAATCTCACATCAATTTTTCATCTCCGAAATGAACGAAATATCTTTTATGGCTCACCTGATATATCCAAATGTTCATTTTTTGCCTTTGCAATTTTTATACTGATCGAACGGAAGAAGATATTTCTGCTCAATTTCAAGAGCTTAAAATTGATGTATGGTATTTTGATAAAATTAATAGTTTGAGGTTTAAAGTGATACTTCTCAAAGTTTAGGATTTTTTGATAAAATGTTAATAGTTTGGGATTTAAATGATATTTTTAAAATTTAGGATATTTTTGATAAAATAGGTATAGTTTAGGGTTTAAAGTGATATTTACCTAATTTACCCTTATAATATAAGTAAAGAAAATCTTAAACCTAAGTTCCCCCGAACTAGTTCACATAAACCTTTCCTTCTTTTTCTTCTTTTTTTTTTTGCTTTATGACAAGTCTGACTATCTTTTTAGGGGAAAAGTCTGACTATCTTAAATTTTTATGATATAGAATATTAAAATATTTTTTGAATATAATACTATTATATTTATAAAGAACGAATACCATCACGAATTTGTTTCAAATCAAAATACTTTGCATTTGGTACAAATAATTGTATTGACTTCATTGTAAATAAGTATGCATGCTCAATCAATGATCGTAACGTATACATGAATTGACAATATATACCAGAAAACTCCCTTAAATGCATGTAATAATATTTTATTGGCATATCTTTATTACTTAAATCTATATAATTATATTCATAACATAGTGCCTTACTATGAAATAATATTTGCTCGTTGCACAAGAGTGAATTCTGCAGCTCTAAAGATTAATAATCAAGCTATCAGATTTATTAGATCATTATAATATAATACAAACGATGTTTCACTAAATAGTGTAATCTTAATAATTTAATTATAATTTTTTTGCAGCTACAAAATAACTTCGATGGCATGTACGAGGATAAAAAAAGCAACCATGACACAATCTTTAAATTTCTATATTAAATTGATCGAAAAACAACATCGTGATTCTGCGAATTCTCACGATTTCAAAGTTAGAGGAATTGTAATAATTACGAATCGTGTAAACGAGGACCAAACAATATTTCAAAGTCAACCAATAAAGTCAACAAGTTTTCCAAATAAGCGCCCATTTTATGGTTGATAAAGGAGTAGCACTTTTCAATTGGGAATGACCAAATTCTTTGTATACAAAGGAGAATCAATTCATCATGATTAATCCTCAGAAAAAGAAACAAGAAGAAGAAAATTGTCATGATTAATTTAAGAGAAATGAGAATTAGAGAAAATTGACGTGGAATTTTTAATATGACTTTGAAATCAACTTTTAATAAAGGGTTTTATTCACTAAATAATATAAAAACCTTCTTGTTATAGTAACTAAAACAATCTCTACTATTGATTTTTGTATAATTTAAAATTATCATGAAAATAAGCATTGTTATATAAAGGGTTATTTACGCCTAAACATACGAACTTTAAGATATTTTGTTTTTCTCACGAACTTTAAAATGTCAAACACATGAACTTAACATCATGTGATTTTTCCACAAATTTAAAACGGTCAAAATTGAAACCGACGTGACAATGACGCATGCCACTTCATCAAAACAGATCGTTTTATTTATACAAATATATATTAATTCGGTTAAATATACGAATTTGGGTCTATTTTGTTTTTCCTAACTTTAAAAATTTGTCAATAAATACACACTTAACATTATTGTAATTTTTTCATAAATTGAATGACATCAAAATTAAAGTTGATATAACAATCGACGGATATCACATTATTAAACGATCGTTTACTTATACAATATGTATTTAAAAGATCTTAAATACACTATAACCTCTCCAACCTAAACCTTATCGTAAGTTGAGGTTGGAGAAAGAGGATAAAGGTGAGATGCCGTGAGTGAAGTTAAAGTTGATAAGATTTTTCTAATACATATTAGATAAGAAACGATAAACCCAAACATTATCGTAAGTTAAGGTTAGAGAGAGAGATTGGGGGGTGGTGGGGTGGGGTGGGTGGGGGGGGTGGAGTGTGTTAATGTGATTAAGATATTTTTAAATACATATTGTACAAGTAAAACGACGTAGTTTTATAATGTGATATTACGTCGATTGTTATATCGCCTTTAATTTTGACCGTCATTCAATTTGTGAAAAAATTACAATAATGTTAAGTGTGTATTATTTGACAAATTTTAAAGTTCATGGAAAAACCAAAAGACCCAAAGTTCATGATTAATCACAATTAATATATATCAGATAAATAAACGACGCTGTTTGATGAAGTACGCCACGTTAGTTTCAATTTTGACCGTTTCAATTTGGAAAAAATCACAATGATATTAAGCGTGTATTTATTGACAATTTTAAAGTCATGAAAACCAAAATATACCAAGTTCATGTATTTAGACGCCAATAACCCTTATATAAATAAAAATATTATTTCGTATGAAAATCAATAATGATAGTTAATTTACTAAAATCTATGACTAAAACTCAGGTTCTGTTTAATAGGAATGATCTAATACGATATAATTAATTAATAGGCATGAAACGAATGGATGTATTGGTATTACATCACGCCTAAAGATTATATGATCCTCATATATATATATATATATATATATTCTTTGGTTAATTGAGTGTTGGAATTATTATTATTATTATTATTATTAATTTGAAATGGATGCATGTTATTCTAATATACGATTCACATTAAACTGAGTAAGGTTGTTTTATTTTAACTTTTATAAGATTGAATTTATGGAACTATGATTTTAACAAACAGTAGCTATTAGACTTAGACATCTAAAATAGCATTTCGCTTGAGCTCCTAAGCATAGTCATTAGTCAGTTATACTTTGTTGATTTCAGATATCTACGTATTTAATTAGAGCACTTTTGTGATTCTTGGTTTTTGTCAAGGTTGTTATAATGTCAACAAATGTGAATACTATGCTCTTTTCATAAGCAAAAAATTGACCACTGCACAAAAACAAAGAGAAGAAAAGAAAAGAAAAAAAAGGCAAAAAGAGAATAAGTAAATAAATAAAATAAAAAGAACATGTGGTAGAGAGAAACATTAATGGAGACTGAGAAATATATGTATATCTATATATATATAGCAAAAACAAAGAAACTTTTCTGGGATTCTTAGAAAATATGAAGTTTAAACAGAGCATAAAAGTAAAAACCAGGCTATGCAGTATGAATATTATTATTACCAATAACGTGTGAGTAATTGTATTTTATTCATGTACGACGTATTTTAATGTAGATTCCATATGTTATCATGCTTTTTCGAAACTTTTTATTACAATATTATAATCATAAAATAAAGAAACATGTAATGCTAATCATCCCACAAGTCAACCCAGGTTAAGAGTTAACTCAATGAAAGGGTGCTAATAAAGTGGAAGAAACTTGTTTTATTGTCAAAATTTCAGCAAGAAAGATGGGAGGGGAAAAATTTATTTGTATGTATCATGTACGTATAGAGAGAAAGAGGAGGAGAGAGAGAAGGGGTTTGGGATTTGGTAACGTTTGGTTCAGGTGGTGTTATGAGAGTAAAGGAAAGGAGAAAAATAAGAGATCTTTGAAGTAAATGCTGTGAGGAAAAGAAAGTTTTGTGGTATTGGTTAGTGAAGAGACGAAAGCAAAGAGCGGTTTTGTAACTGAAAAGTGAGAAACTGAGCTGAATTCTGCATCCATTACACAAAACATATAGCATTTGTTGCACCCTCCAAAGCTGTTAGACAGACCTGCACACACACACATGAGGAGAGAGGAGAGGGATAGGGATGCATTGAAAAGGGGATTCATTAAGTGGTTTTGTATGTGAATGAGAATGGAAAATAACGGGTGAGATTTTTGCTTGGATTATTGATGATGATGTTAAATGGGGTAGGTTGAAAGTGTGGAGAGCAGAGGAGCTTTATTTTCTTTCTTTCTTCTTCAAGCATCAAAAGCTCAAGCTTTTAATTTTTGTGTATTGATCTCTTTGTGTATATATATATATCACCAGTTGAAGTTTCAGAGACCCCCTTCAATTTTCAATTTTTGGTGCTTTTGCTCTGTTTCTGTGAGCTTTGAATGGCGCGTGCTGATGGCCTGATAAGAGGAGTCTCATGAAAGAGGTGAAGAAAATGTTTCATCTTTTTGGGTTTTGAATTTTAATTGTTCTTCTTCCTCCCTACCAAAAAGGAAAGGCTTGAAAAATTGTATTTTCGTACAACAGAATATTGATTCTGGGCTGGTTTCTGGAAATTTCTTTCCTATTATCTTCATTTTTCTCTTCTCAAATGGTGCTTTGATATAGTTCACTTGATTATTTGTATGAAAGTTTTGCCTCATCTGGTGCCTCTAGTTGAGTGAAAATTATCATCATGTTTGAATGTTTTTGTTGCAGTTGATTTTGTGTTGTTTTATCTAGTTTTCTATGTTCACGCAGAGCTTTACCCTTCAATTTTTATTCCACAAGAAGCAAGAACGTAGAAGTACAAATAATCTTTAGTTGAGATGTTTTTTTGAAGTTGAAAGTGCTCTATGTTCTTGACATTTTTGGTTTTGGTCTTATCTCAAGAATTAAAGGATCTTCGAATTTTGATTTACTAGCTTTCACGCGATTCTTGGACTTATTAGATCAATCTTTGGTAGGTGGGAAGTGATGATTTGTACACAGAATTATGGAAGGCATGTGCAGGGCCTTTGGTGGATGTTCTTGTGCGGGAGAAAGAGTTTACTACTTTCCTCAAGGTCACATGGAACAAGTAAGCCTCCTTAGCCCCATCCCCGAATATTTATTTTTTAAAACTGTATTTGGTTTACGAGGTATTAATCTACAGTTAGAGGCATCAACAAATCAAGAACTAAATCAACAAATCCCTCACTTCAATCTCCTCCGAAGATCCTATGTCGTGTTGTTTACATTCAGTTAAAGGTATTGTTTTTCTGCATAGTGCTTTTGTTAGGTCCTTTTCTTCTTTGGTTGTGTCTGCAAAATTTACATCTTTTTATGGTTGGACTTTATAGGCTGAGCCAGAAACAGATGAAGTTTATGCACAGATCACTTTACTTCGGAGCCGGATGTAAGCACTCTGTTATGTTACTGAATTTATTGGTTCTTGAATGTATTGTATGTATAACGCCTGTGGATCTTGCACTCTTATTCTTGTAGCAAACTGAGCCCACGAGTCCGGATCCATCCCCGCCTGATTCACCAAAGCCGCCTGTTCAATCTTTTGTAAGATTTTGACAGCATCTGATACAAGCACTCATGGGGTTTCTCTGTCCTTCGAAGCATGCAAACGAATGCCTCCCTCCGTTAGTGAGTAACTTCTTGTTTTATATGCGACTTGCATGAGTTTGAAATGAGATGGATAAGTTATAGAAAGAAACATATATGTTTTAAGATTTTACATAGATACTTGATTCTCTACAAAACAATATGCTTTGAGTTTGCAAATTTTATCTACTGCAGACCTAATAAAAGAATTTTAAGTTCAGTTGCTGCAATTTTCTTATGTTCTCCATTGTTTTCTTACATTCTAACTCGATAATATGGAAAGCTAATTACTAATTTTGTTGAGGTATATCTGATTCCTAGGATATGACCCAACAAACCCCAACCCAGGATTTGGTTGCAAAAGATCTGCACGGTATGAGTGGCGTTTGCACATATTCAGAGGTAAAAGTCTCACATGTACACTTGCATTTTACTTTGGTTTCCTTTTTTTTGGATTTGATCTAAACGTCGTGGATGAGAAATTTATCATGTTATGTTCTTGAGAAAACTTGCATATTCCTTTTAACCCTTGTTGGAGTTCCAAATTGCTTGTCATCAGGTCAACCGAGGAGACACTTGCTTACAACCGGATGGAGTACATTTGTCACCTCGAAGAGATTGGTTGCTGGTGATTGCTTTGTTTTCTTGAGGTATTCATTTATTTTCTTTCGTTGTCTGCTCACAATTTTGAGGTATTCATGTATTAAAATTGGAATCATGATTCTGAATTACAGGGGTGATAATGGGAGTTACTGGGATACGCCACATTGCTCAACATCAGAGCTCTATGCCACCCTCTGTCATTTCCAGCCAAAGCATGCATCTTGGTGTGCTTGCAACCGCATCACATGCTATTACAACGCAAACCTTATTTGTGGTCTATTAAGCCACGGTATCTCTTTGCATCCTTAAATTTAACTTAATTTGCTGCTGCATATTTCTGAGATTCTAGCTTCATCTCGTATCTAACGACCAGGACAAGTCAATTTATTATCGGGCTGAATAAGTACCTAGAGGCTATGAAACATGGATTTTCGGTTGGCATGCTTAAAATGAGATTTGAAGGAGAAGATTCGCCTGAGAGAAGGTTCAATATTTCTTTTCCCCATTTTTTACTTAATCGTGCAGCTTAATTGCTCAGATGTTAATGGTGCAGAACTACATGTTTTCAGGTTCACGGGCACTATCGTTGGATTTGGAGACTTCTCCTCCCAGTGGACTGAATCTGCATGGCGCTCGCTCAAGGTTAGTACAAATTTCAAAGCCATAGCTTATTTGATGCGCAAATGTGCCACTTGAGATATATATAAGGTTTAAATTTTGTATCAGGTGCAATGGGACGAACCAGCAACTATACTGCGCCAGACAGAGTCTCACCATGGAGGTCGAGCCCTTGTAGCTTCGGCTTCTGTTGATGCATCGCAGCCAGCTATGAAAATCAAAAGGCCTCGACCTCTTGATCTACCTCTTAATGGTATAGATCATTATAACATCTTTTTGTCTTAAATCAACGCTAGTGTAACATCTGTATTGACTTGGTGAGACATGTTTCTTGATGTAGAAACTACTACAGCTTCTGCTGCATCTCCTATCTGGTATCCAAAATCAACTACGTCCCTCGAATTGAGCCACCTAACTAGTACTAACGATATGCAAAGCAATGAAAACAAGTCTTCTGGCCTCCTAAGCCAAAAGACTATCTCCCAGGTTCTGCACCACATTCTGGTGGAGTATGGCCGTCTTTATCGGATGTGAGTGGCTCTCTGAGCTTGTTTCAAGAATCTACAGACGACAACAAAAACTTTGTGTCACAATCTGCTCTTCCTAATTATCACTCTCCCGTCTCGTCAAGGGCAAGTAATTGTCTAGACAAAATTAAAAGTCAGAAACTGCGCCTGTGTGCCGTTTATTTGGCTTTGATTTGAGGAACAACTTGAACAAATTCCCCTCCGTTGGAAAAGGAAGCGCCTTTACCTCGCCCAAGCACTATTCCCAACTGTGACTCACCACCTAAGAGGCCTGAAACTGACGAGAAGCAAGGTGTGGACGTTTTGGCTTCAACAGGAAAGAAAGGATGCTCAAATGGAGGCCCTCCGAATGATAATCAGGGGCAGCAGGGTTTTGTTTCGTCTTCAAGAACTCGGATCAAGGTAACTTCTCTTTGATTAACAAACTATCGGAAGTGCATTTAGTGTTTAGTTCTGACGGCCTTATATATCCCATTAGGTTCAAATGCAAGGGATTGTTGGGCGTGGCGTGGACTTGTCTGCTTTTCTTGGCTATGATGATCTTATCGAAGAACTGGAGAGAATGTTTGATATCAAGGGAGAGCTTCACCCCAACAAATGGGAGGTGGTTTACACTGACAACGAGGGAGACATGATGCTCGTGGGAGACGACCTTGGCAGTATGTAGTTCATCATATCTCTTGCAAATCACTCACTCATTCATGATCAATTATAACATGTATATATATATTTGCAGGAATTCTGTAAGATGGCTAAGAAGATTTGCATCTATTCTAGCGATGAGGTGAAGAAGATGAGCCCGAGCTGCAAGCTTCCTATATCACCCATAGACGGCGGCCACAATCTTGAGCTCAGAGTCACAATCTAAGTCGGAAGCATGAAGTTTGTATATCCTCTCCATCTACATTCTCTTCTCTAATAATCCTTTAGATTTGGGATATACGACGTGTTAGGCACTTGATGCTCGTTTTTCTTTTGGGAGCTTGCTTTGTTAGCATTAGCTGAAGCAGGTTAAGGGATTAGGACTGATGGAAGTAGAAAGCCACCATGGTCATCAAAGAAACTCTTAAAAAACATGACTCTTGGAAGTTGTAAATACCATGTTTGTGGGTGTTTAATCAAGTTTATTAGGTAGTTTTCGAGTTTTTCAAGTGGTCTGATAATCTAAACGAATTGGGTCGAGTAGCTGAGTTGGATTTTTTTTTTTGGTTGGTGATTTATAGCTCCAAAATCAGTTTGTATAAATTATATACAGTTCTTTGCCTTTGCATTTTGTGTGGACCGTTGCTTTTAGTTACTGTCGGTTTGTGCATTTAGTTAAAGATTCGTTTCTTTCTTTTTATTTATTTGAATTTTCTGATTTGAATCTGCTAAGCTAGAAACTTGCTTGTGGTCCTCTGTTTCTCTGCAGTTCAAAATTATAGTGGGTTGGCTGTGGTCCAAATTTTATGGCATTATCTCCATGTTAGAAAATTGGATTCATTGTTATGGTAAAGAAAATGTGAACAGTTTTGCTTGTTTGGTCTAAGGCCATGGCATAACTAGGGGTGTAATCGAATCAAGACGAAATGAACATCATCGCCAAGTTTCTATTTTGTTAAGATTTAATAAGTCTCAAATTTTATTTATCGAATATTTTGAACTCATGTTTTATTCGAAACTTTAATGAACCCAAACAAACTTTCAAAATTTAGATATATATTTAGAATATTAATTATTTATTTTAAAATAAATTATTTTATCCACAATAAAATAATATATTTTATTGATTCTTATAACAAATAAAAATAGTTAGAGATTTAACACGATAAGTAATAATTATTAAAAAATTGTATCTAGTTAATAATTATATATTTTAAATTAAATCGCTTAACGAACTTGTTCATGAGTTAACGAATCGAATACTATCACGTTGTTTGGTTTGTTTAGCTAACGAGCTTCACTAAACAAACTCGAACAATTTTTAACGAGCCAGTTCGATTAATTCACGAATCGCTGACTCATTTACAAAGACATATCGGTTATGTGCATGAATATGTTGTACTATATTTTATATTTTATTTGTATAACGTGACTTTGACTTGCGTCATTTGTAATTCATGTTAATGTATACAGTATTTATCGTAGTCAAACTCCCACTACTACAAAGAGATTCCAAATTTCTCTAACTATCAAGCAATGTGCATATTCAATATATTCGTGTGTAGTAAGTGTTGGAAAATATTAAAATTATTTGCCGTGGCATAACTGCATTTGTGTTCGTCTAGTCCCGTTGTCCTAATAGCTCTTTACTCATGCGTTGCCTATAATTTTAAGATATAACACAACGTTAAAGATAGATTGAATATAGGGCTTGGATTGGAGGACATGATATGGTGGTGGTGGCTGTGGTTGAATTTGATTTCAACGTGATTGTTGCTGGATTTTTGAAATGATGAGAGATTATCTTCTTCATACGATAATATTTTATTAATGTAATTATATTAATAAAATATTATCGCGAGAGCATGTAGAAGACACCTACACGTTTCTATAAAATTTCACATGGGATGAAATGGTGGATGTGACTGTGGAGGAGAGAGAGAGGGAGTCAAAGTGGTTATGATATGAAAGTTTGGTTTAAAAGGAAGTGAAATGAGTATCGAAATGGTGTAAGAGATCAACTACTCTAGATTTTATTCTTGCACGCGCACAATCTCAACCAACAAACATATCACTTTTGCGCACCTTCTTCCTTACATAGTATTCCCCGAATATTATAACTGTTTCACGGAATATATATACACGCATGTAAATTGTAATGACTGTTTCTACTTTTAATTAATTACTTCTATTCAGTTCCTATATTGTTCTTTATAAAAAATTGTGTCAAACTGTTTGAATGATATTGAAATAAAGTTGTAAACACAACAATATCTTTATATGTACCATGTCGATTTATGGGGCACCATATGCCGCTTTCATAGTGACGAGGGTCGAATCGTAATCTAATATGATAACCCTCCATCCATGATAAGTGTGATTACTACAGACGCACAAATTTTAATAAAATTATTTGAATATTGTTTTAGTGGAGAAAGCCCATGTGTACAGGTTGTTGAGGATCGAAATATTTTTTGCTAAACAATGGTTTTCTTAAAAAGAAAGTAATACGCTTTTCATGGACGTTGAATAAAAATTACACTTATCGTGGACGGAGAGAGTATTAACAATGAATCTAGAATATTATAGAAGATTGTTCTAAAACAATTTTTATCTATCGAATTAAAGATATGGGATTATGACTACAAACTCGAGTCTTTCGCTCCTACTAAGGAATGAATACCACTAAAACCACCAAATTATAAAGGTCTTTGGCCCAAATGCTTCCATTGATATACTCCTCCGCCTCGCCCAAGATGATCCATTTCTTCGATACTATTATTTAATAAAAATTATATAAAGTGATTAAAGTGATAAAAGTAGGAGGTCCACAATTTGAGAGATAATTATTTTCTAAAACGAAATGATCATCTTAGATGAGACAAGGAGATACTCACTGTCACTATACGTAATTTTACCGGCGACCTATTCTCATCCAATAAAATTTCATTTTCTTTTATCGATATATAAAAACAATTTTATCTATTTAGAGGCCCATTATATAAATTCTTCCTAACTCCAGGCTACTTGCTAGAGTTTAAGCCCATCGAATCTGTGAAGGAATTGGGCCTACTTTCTGTAGAGAAAGCTGTAACTGTCGGGGCCATAACTTAAAATGGTCAAACCCAATTTTATTTTTAGGAAATCTTTCTGGTTGATCCACCTAATTTTTCTATCCAAAATTGACAGAAAACATTATCTTTTACATCACAAAAGAGAAAATGATGATTAAAGTGCAAGATGAAATCATTTTTGACTAAAGGAATGCTAATAATTGTGGGTGACATGTTTGGCGTTTTGTGCGTTAAATCAATCAAATTTATAGTAATAAACGTGCCCGAGACATTATAATTTCTTTGTTTCCATTATAATCGGGTCATGATTAATTGGGCAAGGCAGTGTGCAAAATATATAGACAATAATGAAGGAACACCCTTATTTTGTTAAAATAATTATGACATTATGGAAGTAGGATAATTAGATTTTGAATGTATAATTAAATTTATTAATTTTAATTATAATTTTTAATTCAAAATTCAATTTATTAATTCATAATCATGGTTTATTAATTCATAATTGATGTTTATTAATTCATAATTAAGGTTTTTAATTCACAAGTAGGGTTTATTAATTCAAAGTTAGGGTTTATTAATTCATAATTAGGGTTTATTATTGCCAATTATGGTTTATGAATTCAAAATAAGAGTTTATTAATTCAAAGTTAGGGTTTATTAATTCACAATTAGGGTTTATTATTCAAAATTAGGGTTTATTATTTCCAACTAGGGTTTATTAATTCAAACTTAGGGTTTATTAATTCCAAATAGGGTTTAGTAATTCAAAATTAGGATTTATTAATTCATGAATAGAGTTTATTATTTCACAATTATAGTTTACTAATTCAAAATTATTATTTATTAATTTACAATTAAATTTTATTAAACTAATAAATTAATTAATTAATTAAAATTAATTAATTAATTAGTTAATTAAAATTAATTAATTAAGGGTGGTCTCACTCGCGCGGAGGAGACCATCCCAAATGTATATTATCAAATTAAGTTCAATCAAATTATATATTCCTTAAGTTTATTCGGATTCATCGCATTTAACTATGGTGTATAAATTTAATTTGAATGTAAAACGTGACTTATCTTAAGATATGGTTGGGTCCTTTTATATATGTTTCATTATTTGGTTGTGACATTTTCAAAATAAAACTGAATGATTTGGTTCCTAAAGGAAATGTTATCCTTCATGATGACATATTTCATACTAGACATACATACTAAATTTCTTCAATTAGTTCAATGTAAAAGGTCTGCTTCAAAGATAGAGTTTCATCTTTCGTTTGAATTTCCTTCGCTCCAAACAAAAGATGACATCACTTTACAACGGTCATTTTCAAATCTCGCATAAGAATGGGATACGATGAGATAGAAACAAAGACAGGTGTTACGTTCCTTACTCTTAATGGTCAAATGAACTCCTTTATTCAATTCGTTAATTCGAATGAATCGATCTTACCAAATAAGATCGAACCTATGACCAATCGGTTAACAACATGTAGTGAAAGTTATATCATTGTATTAGATGATCATCATATACGCATTCAAAATATGAAAATGACAAAATTTTCAATTTTCGAACCGTCTGCTTATTTTTATTTATGTGTGAAAACCAAAAGGCAAAAAAGAAAAGATAATAATAATAACGAGAAAAGGTTGCATTGCTCGTCTACTTTACTGCAATCTTTGCATATATTTTATTTCAATCTTTAATTTGAAATTGAACAGCAAAGGCTGTCATCTTATCACTTTTACAGTTTCAAATTGAATGTTTCACTTTCGTTTCCCATTTGAAGTTTCTCATCAATATTAAAGTACGATGAGCAAGTTTTATTTTTTAAAAACAAGTTTTTAAAATAAAATTAAATAAAAAAAAAAATCCAGTGCATATGTTCACGAGCAGGTAAATTCCAAGTGATACGGGTTGATAAACTGAAAAGAGCGGACTTTCGCTATCCGTACTATAGAATCCGATGCATATTACAGCACCCAACTAATAACATTATGTTGGCAAATAATCATTACATTCTTAGTATATAAAATAAAGTCACACGTGTTAGCCAGTAGAGTGATTAATGCTCGGCGAAAGCGTCTGATTCAAGTCCATTGACGCAACCTTTAAAAATTGGAAGTTAATGGGTTGTGAGTGGGAATTGCTAGTAATGAGGTTCATGGCCTTGGCCTTTCCCAACTCTTGATGTTAAGAGTTAATGGAATATTGATTTTTATCAATTGCACCTGAACATCCTCTCGGAGTCTATATATAGTGCATCATTCTGTAGCTAGGATAAGAAACATTCTATTCTCTCTAGCAAAGCAAAGCATCTCTTGCATTCTTAGCTCATAGTTCTTAGTCTCGAGTTCGCCTGCCCGGTCCGATACGGGCTCGACTTGTTTGTGGTGCTACTACAATGAGACGAAAGTCGTTACTTTTGGACGAGCCAATCGTGAGCACTACCGAGGCGCCGCCTTGGCGCGGTTCAACTGCAGGCGACTTATTGATAAGTTCTTATCTTCGACATCTCATCCGTAATAGTTATTAATCATTTCATTGTAATTTTGCACGATATTGTAACCAATATTCAACTACAATCGCAAAGAGAAAATTTTTGCCAACTCTCTGCTCGTTACTCGATCGTGCAAATTGAAGATGTCGACCAACCACGAGCGCCCGCCACCACTCAATCCGTTGGAGCCGTGAGGCCCACCATGGCTCAGCGGTCGAACCCCCATTCCCGTGGCTCAACAACCGCCATTTTCACCGTCGACAAACGGCGATAAGATGATGTTTTACATCACCACAATGGGCTTGCTAGCTTCCCGCGGAGACGCCTATTCCTTCCGAGAAGAAGCGGACGAGAAGACGTATGAAATACGATTGGTATCATTCCGACTATCTCGTCGAATATGGTGTTAAATGAGCTTGATAATAGCCTATTTAATGTATTTGCGGTCAGGATACGCCAAAGAGTGTGGAGACACTTAACCAAAAGTATTCGTTGAGGAGGCAAGCACGAAGTTAAGTTCGGTTACCAGCTCACCGAGTTCAAGATTGTGGATTCAAACCGATCATGCCTCAAGTACACGAGTTTCAAGCTCATTGCACGATGTTCACGCCGGTAGCCTGCTCGAACAATATTCCATTGCAATTTTAATTGACAAATTGCCGTAAGGATGGAAATGGTTCGGATCTACCTTAAGCACAAGCGAGGAGATGACTGAAAGCATGGTTGCTCGACTCCAAGTCAGCTCGTTAAGGAGCGAGAGTTGAAGGCTAAAAGTCCATGGAGGCAAGCGCAACCGATGATGGAGGACCTTCGAGCGCCCTCGTCCGGATGAACAAAGGCAGGGAAAGAAGAATGCAAAACCCGTTTTTCCGAATGCTACAACCGTGATAATCCGGCACATGGCAAAAGACGCCGAAGCCTAAGAGAAAAGACAAAGGCAAAGGCGCACAACAATGTTGAGAAGGACTTGACACTGGGACAAAGATGACTTTGTTGCATGATAACCGAGGTAAACCAAGTCACAAATCCTACCCCTACTTGGTTTCGACACACAAAGCATCGTTCACATTTGTGTCCATCGAGACTTGTTCTACACCTACAAAGAGGTTGAAGATGTGTGACCGAGGCAAGTGATCACTTCCAAGCTTTGAGTTGGTACCGTTGTACTTCAACTTACCTCTCGTGTGGAAATAACTCAAGGATGTGTTGCATGCTCCTTCGATCCGCAAGAATCTCATCTCAGGCCAAGTTGACTAGAGCCAAATTTGATATAGATTTTCGTGGAGAATATGTAATAGTTAGAAAGTTTGGAAAGACTCTGCTAGGGTTATGTCTCAAGATCTTTTCAAACTCGTTGTTAGAGTCTGTAAAGCCGCAATTTAAAAATTAATGAGAATGCTTCTACCGCTTACTTGATTGAGTGTTCGATTTATGGCATGTAGACTTGGTCATGTTAATGTTAATGCTAAAGAAACTCGCAACATGAACTTGTTAAAATAGAAGATCTAAAACACAAGATAAATGTGAAACTGTGTGAAGAAAAATGACCAAGTCCTTTCAAATCCAAAGAAGCTCAAACCTCTAATTAATTCACACCGATGTTTGTGATTTAAAGTTTGTAAACTAGAGGTGGTAAAAGTATTTTATTACTTTTATTGACGATTGCCAAGATATGTTATCTTTATTTATTAAGAAGTAAAGATGAAGCAATTGATGTTTCAAACTTCAAGAATGAAGTCGAAAATCAACTTAATTGCAAAATTAGGTTGTAGAAGTGATCGAGGTGGAGAATATGTTGCTCCGCTTGCTTGAATTATGCAACGAAAGTGGTATAATCCATCAAACGACCGCTCCTTATTCGCCTCAATCAAATGGTAGCTGAACGCAAAATCGAACTCTTAAGGAGATGATGAATGCGTTATTAATAAGTTCGGATTACCCCGAATATGCGGGAAGCTGCTCTTACACCAACTATATCTTCGAACAAGATTCCTATCAAAGGAAGGATGTAACCTTATGAACTTTGGAAAGAAGGAAACCTTCATATAAATACTTCAAAAAGGGTGTTTAGCTAAGGTTGAGTATCACACAAAACAAGTTACAATTGGACCTAAAACTAGATCAGATCTTATGGTTATGCACTTAATAGTAGTGTTATAGATTTGTTTGTGCACAAATCGATATACCGATGTTCATGGGAACAACAATCGAATCAAGGAACTATATTCTTTGAGAATATCTATCCTAATAAGGATAAGAATAGTTCGATTCAAGTAAAAGAATTGAGGAAGATTCTACCACCTCACACCGAAGAAGTGAACCCTCAAGTTCTAAGCAAGTTTTTATGGCCTCAATTGAAAACGACCTAGGTCTACACCAAGATGTGCAACCTAGACGTGGTAATCGTGTAAGAAAAGCTAAAATTTATGGACCGATTATGTCGCTTTATTGTTAAATGATGAACCACATCGTAAAAGAAGCTTTATCGTGCCCATGCATCCGGTGAGCAAGCAATAGACATTGAGATGAGTCTATTATGTCGAATCATACTGGGTATTAGTAGATCTTCCACCTGGTTGTAAAGCTTTAGGACGCAAGGATCCTAAAGAAGAAACAAGTTCGATGACACTATTGATAAATATAAGGCCGCACTTGTATCAAGGGTTTGTATAAAAGGTCGGGTATGACTTCTTCGATACCTATCGCTCAGAACTAAACATACTTATTAGAATGTCGTCGCTATCGCCGCTTTGCAAAATCTTGAGATTCATCAAATGGATGTAAAACAACGCTTCGTATGGAGAGTTAGAAGATGAGATCTATATAAAAAATTAGGAAGGTTTTGTAGTAACCGGCAAGAGCACAAGGTATGCAAACTTCAAAAGTCTTTGTATGGACTTAGCAAGCGCCATCGCATGGCATATGAAATTGACAAAGTTATGTGTCAAATGGTTTCAAAATCAACGAGAGTGACAAGTGTGTCTATGTAAAGAATTCAATAACGATTTTGTTATTGTTTGTTTTATGTAGACGACATGTTGATAATGGGAAGTAACTCTGTGATGGAGAAACAAAAGAATGCTTAGTAAGAACTTCAAAGATGAAAGATATGGGTTCGCGATGTAACTTGGAATTAAAATTTTAGAACGCCAAATGGAATTGCTTTGACACAGTCCCACTATGTCGAGAAAGTGTTGAAGAAATTCAATGCAATGGATAAGTTTATTTCAAGACTCCTTGGGACTCAGTGTTCATTCGACTCCAAATGGTGAACCTATAAGTCAAGATGAATATGCTAAGATTATCGGAGTTGATGTATCTCACAAACCTGCACCCGACCGATTTAGCTTCTTTGAACAAATTGAGTAGTTTCACGCCTAATCCAAGTAGAGAACATTGAAAGCACTGAACGGCATGGGTTACTTAAAGTTTACCCGCATTATGCGATTCATTATTCTACGTGAGCTCACCGCACTGAAGGGTATAGTGATGCTAATTGGATATCCGCCTCAATCACTCGCTTCCACAAAGGATACGTGTTCACTATTGATGGAGTCGATCTCGAAGTCCAAGAAACAAACAGATAGCAAGGTCTACTATGGAATCAATTCATAGCTTTAGATAAGGTCGGTGAAGGTTCGAATGGCTTAGAAATTTCTCGAGGATATTCCATGTCTGCCGAGTCCGTGCCTTCGTGTTGATTCACCGTGATAGTCAATCGCAATAGAAGGGCACAAAATATATTACAACGGTAAGTCTCGATATTCGCCGACGACACAATACCGTGAGACATTTGATCACGAAGGTTATCACTATTGATTATGTAAAATCAATAGATAATCTAGCTGATCCGCCGACAAAAAGCAATCGAGATCAAATGTTTAAACTGTTAGAGGGAATGGTGTAAATCCACATCTTAAGGATGATTATAGCGAAACCCAACCATGATGATTGGATTGTCCGAGAACATGGTTCAAGAGGACAACGGTTATAAAAATGGTGATAAACACTCGAACATGCCTATTCTTCGAAACGTTGAGTGTTTGTAAGTCCGCAAGTGGTGAGGTTAAGTTTTAACTTTTAATGACTTCTGGATACCTCGCAGGTCAGATAGCATGATACTTTGGTTTAGTCACCTATGCAAGTGTGAAGGGGGCCGCCTTCAAGTGGTACACTTGTGAATCCAAAGGGTGTTCCAGAGGCCATAATGGACACAAACGTAGAACGGATGGAAATTGAGATGATAGGTCAATATTATTGTCTCAGTATACACCATGGAGGACTAGTTCAAGTGAAAAACCACTATGCCGCCGGTATGCTCGAATCGACTATGGAAGGTTCAAGCTACCTTTCAAATGCAATATCGCCTCTGAGGCCGAACTTTGCTTTGCATTTATACGGCATTTCCACTCATGTGGGGATTGTGAAGTTAATGGGTTGTGGAAATTCTAGTAATGAGGTTCATGGCCTGCCTTTCATTTCCAACTCTTGATGTTAAGAGTTAATGGAATATTGATGTTTGTCATCAATTGTGACCTTAGAACATCCCTCTTGGAGTGCTATATAGTGCATCATTCTAGAGTTAGAAGGATAAGCAAAACATTCTATTCTCTAGCAAAGCAAAGCATTCTACTTGCATTCTTAGCTCATAGTTCTTAGTCTTCGAGTTCGCTCGTTCCATCCAGTTCACGGGCTCGACTTGTTTGTGGTGCTACTACAATCGAGCGAAAGTCGTTACCTTTGAGGACGAGCCGCCAATCGTGAGCACTACGGCGCTCGCTCTTGCGGCGAAGTTCAACTTAGCGACTTATCGATAAGTTCTTGTTATCTCGACATCTCATTTGTAATAGTTATTATTAATCATTTCATTGTAATTTTGCGATATTGAACCAATATTCAACTACATTAAAAGATGCATCTTGTTGGTATGAGTAGACATATCAAATCCTTTGTTTCCCCATACGCCCCATACCGCATATTCTCGAAAACCTCTACCTCGTGCTTGTTCATTCATGTACCTTCGCTTAGTCATAATCGGAGCCTCCTTGTCCATGCTCGCACCCGCATCACCCGCATTCCGCCCCCACATGCCCACCAACTTCCGCTGGTTCGTCCCAACCACACCGCATCGGAGAGGTTCGCTCGATACCATCCGAACACCCGACTGGATCGACGGTGACCCCACGACCAACACGAGTCTTTTTCAAAGGCTGTCCTCACCACACCCCCAAGAAACTTCCCAGGGGTCACCCATCCCACAATGCCCAAGCCAAGACGCTTAACTTGTAGTTTTATTTTGACCAAGAAGAAAGTTGTCATCGAATAATCACCAAACTGCTTTTGTGTAACGCTCACCCAACCCTCTTAGTAATATGTAAGGACGAAGAAAAATTGTTTGTTCTAAATTTTGAGTTCTAAATATTGAGAAAATAATTTTCTTGTATTTCGATTTGACAATAAGAATTTTTGAGCAACGATTCTCATTAAGAGCTAATTTGATGATTTCATAACTTTCTTTTAAGGCTTGGTAGGCCCTTTTCTCGGTCCAGTAGTGCTTAATTAGTAGAAGATTGATCTCACGTTAAAAATGTCAAAGATTGAGTCTAATATCAATATTTTATAGATTTAGATTAACATAGTATTATGGGGTATAGGTAAAATGTGACTAAGAGGTGTTTGGCTAAACTTATTTTAAAGAGCTTATAAATTTCAAAAGCTTAATATGATTCAAGAGCTTATAAGACATAAAGTTTGAAAAGATGTGGATTTAACACCCATTCCTCTAACAGTTTAAACATTTGATCTCGACAATGCTTTTGTCACGGATCCGCTAGATTATCTATTGATTTTACATAATCAATAGTGATAACCCCACTCGTGATCAAATGTCTCACGGTATTGTGTCGTCGATTTAATATGTCGAGACTTACCGTTGTAATATATATTTTGTGCCCTTCCTATTGCGATTGACTATCACGGTGAATCAACACGGAAGGCACGGACTCGCCTTGACATGGAATATCCTCGAGGAAATTTCTAAGCCATTCGGCTTCTTCACCAACCTTATCTAAAGCTATGAATTGATTCCATAGTAGACCTTGCTATACAAGATGTTTCTTGGACTTCCAAGATCGACTCCACCTCCAATAGTGAACACGTATCCACTTGTGGAAAGCGAGTCGATTGAGGCGATATCCAATTAGCATCACTATACCCTTCAAGTACGGTGCTCACTAGAATAATGAATCGCATAATTGGGGTAAACTTTAAGTAACCCAATACGCGTTCAGTGCTTTCAATGTTCTCTACTTGGATTAGGCGTGAAACTACTCAATTTGTTCACGAGCAAGCTAAATCAGGTCGGGTGCAGGTTTGTGAGATACATCAAACTCCCAATAATCTTAGCATATTCATCTTGACTTATAGGTTCACCCTATTTGGAGTCAAATGAACACTCGAGTCCCAAGGAGTCTTGAAATAGCTTATCCATTGCATTGAATTTCTTCAACACTTTCTCGACATAGTGGGGCTGTGTCAAAGCAATTCCATTTGGCGTTCTAAAATTTTAATTCCAAGAATTACATCGCGAAACCCATATCTTTCATCTTTGAAGTTCTTACTAAGCATTCTTTTGTTTCTCCAATCACACGAGTTACTTCCCATTATCAACATGTCATCTACATAAAGACAAACAATAACAAAATCGTTATTCAATTCTTTACATAGACACACTTGTCACTCGTTGATTTTGAAACCATTTGACAACATAACTTTGTCAAATTTCATATGCCATTGCGATGGCGCTTGCTTAAGTCCATACAAAGACTTTTGAAGTTTGCATACCTTGTGCTCTTGCCGGTACTACAAAACCTTCCTACTGTTTCATATAGATCTCATCTTCTAACTCTCCATACGTAAACGTTGTTTTACATCCATTTGATGAATCTCAAGATTTTGCAAAGCGGCAATAGCGGCGACATTCTAATAGAAGTATGTTTAGTTACTGGCGATAGGTATCGAAGAAGTCATACCCACCTTTTGTCTAAACCCTTGAACTACAAGTCGGCCTTATATTTATCAATAGTGTCATCGACTTGATTTCTTCTTTAGGATCCACTTGCATCCTAAAGCTTTACAACCAGTGGAAGATCTACTAATACCCAAGTATGATTCAACATAATAGACTCTATCTCAATGTCTATTGCTTCTCTCACGATCTCGCATCTGGGCACGATAAAGCTTCTTTACGGTAACGGTTCATCATTTAACAATAAAACGACATAATCCGGTCCATAAATTTTAGCTTTTCTTACACGATTACCACGTCTAGGTTGCACATCTTGTGTGTAGACCTAGGTCGTTTTCTATTAGCAGGCCATAAAAACTTGCTTAGAACTTGAGGGTTCACTTTCTTCAACAAGATGAGAATTGGTAGAATCTTCCTCAATTCTTTTACTTGAATCGAACTATTCTTATCCTTATTAGGATAGATATTCTCAAAGAATATAGCGTTCCTTGATTCAATTGTTGTTCCCACATGAACATCGGTATATCGATTTGTGCACAAACAAATCTATAAGCACTACTATTAAGTGCATAACCAATAAAGATACAATCTACCGTTTTAGGTCCAATTGTAACTTGTTTTGTGTGATACTTCAACCTTAGCTAAACACCCCACACTTTGAAGTATTTATATGAAGGTTTCCTTCCTTTCCAAAGTTCATAAGGAGTTACATCCTTCCTTTGATAGGAATCTTGTTCAAGATATAGTTGGGCGTAAGAACAAATTTCCCCACATATTCAGGGTAATCCGAACTTATTAATAACGCATTCATCATCTCCTTAAGAGTTCGATTTTTAGTTCACTACACCATTTGATTGAGGCGAATAAGGAGCGGTCGTTTGATGGATTATACCACTTTCGTTGCATAATTCAAAGAAGCGGAGCAACATATTCTCCACCTCGATCACTTCTTACAACCTTAATTTTGCAATTAAGTTGATTTTCGACTTCATTCTTGAAGTTTGAAATGCATCAATTGCTTCATCTTTACTTCTTAATAAATAAAGATAACAATATCTTGTGCAATCGTCAATAAAAGTAATAAAATACTTTTACCACCTCTAGTTTGTACAAACTTTAAATCACAAACATCGGTGTGAATTAATTCAGAGGTTTTGAGCTTCTTTCAACGGATTTGAAAGCAACTTGGTCATTTTTCTTCAACACATTTCACATTTATCTTGTGTTTTAGATACTTCTATTTTAACAAGTTCATGTTAGCGAGTTTCTTTATAGCATTAACATTAACATGACCAAGTCTACAATGCCATAAATCGAACACTCAATCAAGTAAGCGGTAGAAGCATTCTCATTAATTTTTGCAATCGCCTTAGAAGGCTTACAAGCTCTAACTGCGAGTTTGAAAAGATCTTGAGAGACATAACCCTTGCCGAGAGTCTTTCCAAACTTTCTAACTATTACATATTCTCCACGAAAATCTATATCAAATTTGGCTCTAGTCAACTTGACGCGAGAGATGAGATTCTTGCGGATCGAAGGAGCATGCAACACATCCTTCGAGTTATTTCCACACCGAGGTAAGTTGAAGTACAACGGTACCAACTCAAGCACCTTGGAAGTATGATCACTTGCCTCGGTCACGACCTGCTTCAACCTCTTTGTAGGTGTAGAACAAGTCTCGATGGACACAAATGTGAACAGAGCTTTGTGTCAAGAAACCAAGTAGGGGTAGGATTTGTGACTTGGTTTACCTCGGTTATCATGGCAACAAAGTCATCTTTGTCCCAAGTGTCAAGTCCTTCTCAACATTGTTGACGCGCCTTTGCCTTTGTCTTTTCTCTTAGGCTTTCGGCGGTCTTTGCCATGTGCCCGGATTATCACGGTTGTACGTTCCGGAAAATGGGTTTTGCAGCTACTTCTTTCCCTCGCCTTTGTTCATCTGGACGAGGGCGCTCGAAGGTCCTCCATCATCGATTGCGCTTAGCCTCCATCGGACTTTTAGCCTTCAACTCTCGCTCCTTAACTGAGCTTCAACTTGGAGTCGAGCAACCATGCTTTCAGTCATCTCCTTCGCTTGTGCTTAAGGTAAGATCCGAACCATTTCCATCCTTCCGCAATTTGTCAATTAAAATTGCAATGGAATATTGTTCGGCGAGGCATACCTACCGGCGTGAACATCGTGCAATGAGCTTGAAACTCGTGTACTTGAGGCATGATCGGTTTGAATCCACAATCTTGAACTCGGTGAGCACGGTAACCACGAACTTCTTCGTGCTTGCCTCAACCGATACTTTTGGTTAAGTGTCTCCCACAACTCTTTGGCGTATCCTTGACCGCAAATACATTAAATAAGCTATTATCAAGCTCATTTAACACCATATTCGGCACGGATAGTCGGAATGATACCAAGTGTCGTATTTCATACGTCTTTTCGTCCGCTTCTTCCTCGGAAGGAATAGGCGGCCCGCCTTCACGCAGAAGCTAGCAAGCCCCATTGTGGTGATGTAAAACATCATCTTATGCGCCCAGCGTTTGAAGTCGACGCGGTGAAAATTGGCGGTTGTTGAGCCACGGAATGCGGGGTTCAACCTCGAGCCATGGTGGGCCTCCATCGGCTCCAACGGATTGAGTGGTGGCGGGCGCTCATCGGATTGGTCGACATCTTCAATTTGCACGATCGTGTAACTCAAGAGAGTTGGGCAAAATTTTCTCGTCTTGCGATTGTAGTTGAATATTGGTTACAATATCGTGCAAAATTACAATGAAATGATTAATAATAACTATTACGGATGAGATGTCGAAGATAACAAGAACTTATCAATAAGTCGCCAAGTTGAACTTACGCCCGCAAGACGAAACGCCTTTGGTAGTGCTCACGATTGGCGGCTCGTCCCAAAGGTAAACGACTTTCGTCTCGACCGTAGTAGCACCACAAACAAGTCGAGCCCGCGAACCGGACCGAACGAGGCGAACTCAAGACTAAGAACTATGAGCTAAGAATGCAAGTAGAATGCTTTGCTTTTCTAGAGAGAATAGAATGTTTTTGCTTATCCTTCTAACTCTGAATGATGCACTATATATAGACTCAAGAGGATGTTCTAAGGTCACAATTGATGACAAACATCAATATTCCATTAACTCTTAACATCAAGAGTTGGAAATGAAAGGCCAAAGGCCATGAACCTCATTACTTAGCGATTCCCACTCACAACCCATTAACTTCCAACAATTTTTAAAGGTTGCGTCGCAATGACTTGAATCAGGGCGCTTTCGCCGAACATTAATCACTCTACCACTAGGTCAACACACGACAGCTTTATTTTATATACTAAGAATGTAATGATTATTTGCCAACATAATGTTATTAGTTGGGTGCTGTAATATGCATCGGATTCTATAGTACGGATAGCGAAAGTCCGCTCTTTTCAGTTTATCAACCCGTATCACTTGGAATTTACCTGCTCGTGAACATATGCACTGGATTTTTTTTCTTTTTTATTTAATTTTTATTTTAAAAAACTTGTTTTTAAAAAAAAATAAAAACTTGCTCATCGTACTTTAATATTGATGAGAAAACTTCAAATGGGAAACGAAAGTGAAACATTCGAATTTGAAACTGTAAAAGTGATAAGATGACAGCCTTTGCTGTTCAATTTCAAATTAAAGATTGAAATAAAATATATGCAAAGAGATTGCAGTAAAGTAGACGAGCAATGCAACCTTTTCTCGTTATTATTATTATCTTTTCTTTTTTTGCCTTTTTGGTTTTCACACATAAATAAATAAACAGACGGTTCGAAAATTCGAAAATTTTGTCATTTTTCATATTTTGGTACGTATATGATGATCATCTAATACAATGATATAACTTTCACTACATGTTGTTAACCGATTGGTCATAGGTTCGATCTTATTTGGTAAGATCTGATTCATTCTGAATTAACGAATTCAGAATAAAGGAGTTCATTTTGACCATTAAGAGTAAGGAACGTAACACCCTGTCTTTGTTTCTATCTCATCGTATCCCATTCTGTTATGCGAGATTTGAAAATGACCGTTGTAAAGTGATGTCATCTTTTTGTTTGGAACAGAAAAGGAAATTCCAAACGAAAGATGAAACTCTATCTTTGAAGCAGACCTTTTACATTGAACTAATTCGAAGAAATTTAGTATGTATGTCTAGTATGAAATATGTCATCATGAAGGATAACATTTCCCTTTAGGAACCAAATCATTCAGTTTTTATTTTGAAAATGTCACAACCAAATAATGAAACATATATAAAAGGACCCAACCATATCTTAAGATAAGTCACGTTTACATTCAAATTAAATTTATACACCATAGTTAAATGCGATATGAATCCGAATAAACTTAAGGAATATATAATTTGATTGAACTTAATTTGATAATATACATTTGGGATGGTCTCCTCCGCAAGACAAGGAGACCACCCTTAATTAATTAATTTTAATTAACTAATTAATTAATTAATTTTAATTAATTAATTAATTTATTAGTTTAATAAAATTTAATTGTAAATTAATAAATAATAATTTTGAATTAGTAAACTATAATTGTGAAATAATAAACTCTATTCATGAATTAATAAATCCTAATTTTGAATTACTAAACCCTATTTGGAATTAATAAACCCTAAGTTTGAATTAATAAACCCTAGTTGGAAATAATAAACCCTAATTTTGAATAATAAACCCTAATTGTGAATTAATAAACCCTAACTTTGAATTAATAAACTCTTATTTTGAATTCATAAACCATAATTGGCAATAATAAACCCTAATTATGAATTAATAAACCCTAACTTTGAATTAATAAACCCTACTTGTGAATTAAAAAACCTTAATTATGAATTAATAAACATCAATTATGAATTAATAAACCATGATTATGAATTAATAAATTCGAATTTTGAATTAAAAATTATAATTAAAAATTAATAAATTTAATTATACATTAACAAAATCTAATTATCCTTACTCACCATAATTAATACATAATTATTTTAACAAAAAATAAGGGTGAGCTCCGCCTCATTATTGTCTATATATTTTGCACACTGCCTTGCCCAATTAATCATGACCCGATTATAATGGAAACAAAGAAATTATAATGTCTCGGGCACGTTTATTACTATAAATTTGATTGATTTAACGCACAAAACGCCAAACATGTCACCCACAATTATTAGCATTCCTTTAGTCAAAAAATGATTTCATCTTGCACTTTAATCATCATTTTTCTCTTTTGTGATGTAAAAAGATAATGTTTTCTGTCAATTTTTGGATAGAAAAATTAGGTGGATCAACCAGAAAGATTTCCTAAAAATAAAATTGGGTTTGACCATTTTAAGTTATGGCCCCGACCCAGTTACAGCTTTCTCTACAGAGAAAGTAGGCCCAATTTCCTTCACAGATTCGATGGGCTTAAACTCTAGCAAGTAGCCTGGAGTTAGGAAGAATTTATATAATGGGCCTCTAAATAGATAAAAATTGTTTTTTTATATATCGATAAAAGAAAAATGAAATTTTATTGGATGAGAATAGGTCGCCGGTAAAATTACGTATAGTGACAGTGAGTAATACTCCTTCCATCTCATCTAAGATGATCTGTTTCATTTTTAGAAAATAATTATCTCTTCAAAAATTGTGGGACCTACCTACTTTTTATCACTTTAATCACTTTATATAATTTTTATTAAATAACCGTATCGAAAAGAAATGGATCATCTTGGCTGAGACGGAGGGAGTATATGCAATGGAAGCATTTGGGCCAAAGACCTTTATAATTTGGTGGTTTTAGTGGTATTCATTCCTTAGTAGGAGCGAAAGACTCGAGTTTGTAGTCATAATCCCCACATATCTTTAATTCGATAGATAAAAATTTGTTTTTAGAACAATCTTCTATAATATTCTAGATTCATTGTTAATACTCTCTCCGTCCACGATAAGTGTAATTTTTTTATTCAACGTCCATGAAAAGCGTATTACTTTCTTTTTTTAAGAAACCACTCATTGTTTAGCAAAAAAATATTTCGATCACTCACAACCTAACACATGGTGGAACTCTTTCTCCACTAAAACAATATTCACCAATAATTTTATTAAAAATTTGTGCCCCGTACACAAGTGATACACTTATCATGGATGGAGGGGTTATCATATTAGATTACGATTCGACCCTCGTCACTATGAAAACGGCATATGGTGCCCCATAAAATACGACATGGTACATATAAAAGATATTGTTGTGTTTACAACTTTATTTCAATATCATTCAAACAGTTTGACACAATTTTTTATAAAAGAACAATATAGGAACTGAATAGAAGTAATTAATTAAAAGTAGAAACAGTCATTACAATTTACATGCGTGTATATATATTCCCGTGAAACAGTTATAATATTCGGGGAATACTATGTAAGGAAGAAGGTGCGGCAAAAGTGATATGTTTGTTGGTTGAGATTGTGCGCGTGCAAGAATAAAATCTAGAGTAGTTGATCTCTTACACCATTTCGATACTCATTTCACTTCCTTTTTAAACCAAACTTTCATATCATAACCACTTTGACTCCTCTCTCTCTCCCTCCACAGTCACATCCACCATTTCATCCTGCAACTGAAATTTTATAGAAACGTGTAGGTGTCTTACGTCATATTCATACGATAATATTTTATTAATATAATTACATTAATAAAATATTATCGTATGAAAGAGACACCTAATCTTATTTCATTCTAAATTCCCCAACAATCACGTTGAAATCAAATTCAACCACAGCCACCACCACCATATCATGTCCTCCAATCCAAGCCCTATATTCAATACTATCTTTAACGGGTCGTGTTCGTATCTTAAAATTATAGGCAACGCGCATGAGTAAAGAGCTATTAGGACAACGGGACTAGACGAACACAAATGCAGTTATGCCACGGCAAATAATTTTAATATTTTCCAACACTTACTACACACGAATATATTGAATATGCACATTGCTTGATAGTTAGAGAAAGATTTGGAATCTCTTTGTAGTAGTGGGAGTTTGACTACGATAAATACTGTATACATTAACATGAATTACAAATGACGCAAGTCAAAGTCACGTTATACAAATAAAATATAAAATATAGTACAACATATTCATGCACATAACCGATATGTGCTGTAAATGAGTCAAGCGATTCGTGAATTAATCGGACTCAATTTCGTTAAAAATTGTTCGAGTTTGTTTAGTGAAGCTCGTTAGCTAAACAAACCAAACAACACGATAGTATTCGATTCGTTAACTCATGAACAAGTTCGTTAACTGATTTAATTTAAAAATATATAATTATTAACTAGATACAATTTTTTTTAATAATTATTACTTATCGTGTTAAATCTCTAACTATTTTTATTTGTTATAAGAAATCAATAAAATATATTATTTTATTGTGGATAAAATAATTTATTTTAAAATAAATAATTAATATTCTAAATATATATCTAAATTTTGAAAGTTTGTTTGGGTTCATTAAAGTTTCGAATAAAACATGAGTTCAAAATATTCGATAAATAAAATTTGAGACTAATTCCGATCTTAAACAATAGAAACTTGAAGCGATGATGTTCTACTGTCTTGATTCGATTACACCCCTAGTTATGCCATGGCCTTAGACCAAACAAGCAAAACTGTTCACATTTTTCTTTACCATAACAATGAATCCAAATTTTCTAACATGGAGAGATAATGCCATAAAATTTGGACCACAGCCAACCCACTATAATTTTGAACTGCAGAGAAACAGAGGACCACAAGCAAGTTTCTAGCTTAGCAGATTCAAATCAGAAAATTCAAATAAATAAAAAGAAAGAAACGAATCTTTAACTAAATGCACAAACCGACAGTAACTAAAAGCAACGGTCCACACACAAAATGCAAAGGCAAAGAACTGTATATAATTTATACAAACTGATTTTGGAGCTATAAATCACCAACCAAAAAAAAAAAAAATCCAACTCAGCTACTCGACCCAATTCGTTTAGATTATCAGACCACTTGAAAAACTCGAAAACTACCTAATAAACTTGATTAAACACCCACAAACATGGTATTTACAACTTCCAAGAGTCATGTTTTTTTTAAGAGTTTCTTTGATGACCATGGTGGCTTTCTACTTCCATCAGTCCTAATCCCCTTAACCTGCTTCAGCTAATGCTAACAAAGCAAGCTCCCAAAAAGAAAAAACGAGCATCAAGTGCCTAACACGTCGTATATCCCAAATCTAAAGGATTATTAGAGAAGAGAATGTAGATGGAGAGGATATACAAACTTCATGCTTCCGACTTAGATTGTGACTCTGAGCTCAAGATTGTGGCTTCGCCGTCTATGGGTGATATAGGAAGCTTGCAGCTCGGGCTCATCTTCTTCACCTCATCGCTAGAATAGATGCAAATCTTCTTAGCCATCTTACAGAATTCCCTGCAAATATATATATATACATGTTATAATTGATCATGAATGAGTGAGAGTGATTTGCAAGAGATATGATGAACTACATACTGCCAAGGGTCGTCTCCCACGAGCATCATGTCTCCCTCGTTGTCAGTGTAAACCACCTCCCATTTGTTGCGAGGGTGAAGCTCTCCCTTGATATCAAACATTCTCTCCAGTTCTTCGATAAGATCATCATAGCCAAGAAAAGCAGACAAGTCCACGCCACGCCCAACAGCAATCCCTTGCATTTGAACCTAATGGGATATATAAAGGCCGTCAGAACTAAACACTAAATGCACTTCCGATAGTTTGTTAATCAAAGAGAAGTTACCTTGATCCGAGTTCTTGAAGACGAAACAAAACCCTGCTGCCCCTGATTATCATTCGGAGGGGCCTCCATTTGAGCATCCTTTCTTTCCTTTGTTGAAGCCAAAACGTCCACACCTTGCTTCTCGTCAGTTTCAGGCCTCTTAGGTGGTGAGTCACAGTTGGGAATAGTGCTTGGACGAGGTAAAGGCGCTTCCTTTTCCAACGGAGGGGGGAATTTGTTCAAGTTGTTCCTCAAATCAAAGCCAAATAAACGGCACACAGGCGCAGTTTCTGACTTTTTAATTTTGTCTAGACAATTACTTGCCCTTGACGAGACGGGAGAGTGATAATTAGGAAGAGCAGATTGTGACACAAAGTTTTTGTTGTCGTCTGTAGATTCTTGAAACAAGCTCAGAGAGCCACTCACATCCGATAAAGACGGCCATACTCCACCAGAATGTGGTGCAGAACCTGGGAGATAGTCTTTTGGCTTAGGAGGCCAGAAGACTTGTTTTTCATTGCTTTGCATATCGTTAGTACTAGTTAGGTGGCTCAATTCGAGGGACGTAGTTGATTTTGGATACCAGATAGGAGATGCAGCAGAAGCTGTAGTAGTTTCTACATCAAGAAACATGTCTCACCAAGTCAATACAGATGTTACACTAGCGTTGATTTAAGACAAAAAAGATGTTATAATGATCTATACCATTAAGAGGTAGATCAAGAGGTCGAGGCCTTTTGATTTTCATAGCTGGCTGCGATGCATCAACAGAAGCCGAAGCTACAAAGGGCTCGACCTCCCATGGTGAGACTCTGTCTGGCCGCAGTATAGTTGCTGGTTCGTCCCATTGCACCTGATACAAAAATTTAAACCTTATATATATCTCAAGTGGCACATTTTGCGCATCAAATAAGCTATGGCTTTGAAATTTGTACTAACCTTGAGCGAACGCCATGCAGATTCAGTCCACTGGGAGGAGAAGTCTCCAAATCCAACGATAGTGCCCGTGAACCTGAAAACATGTAGTTCTGCACCATTAACATCTGAGCAATTAAGCTGCACGATTAAGTAAAAAAATGGGGGGAAAAGAGAAATATTGAACCTTCTCTCAGGCGAATCTTCTCCTTCAAATCTCATTTTAAAACGCATGCCAACCGAAAATCCATGTTTCATAGCCTCTAGGTACTTATTCAGCCCGATAATAAATTGACTTGTCCTGGTCGTTAGATACACGAGATGAAGCTAGAATCTCAGAAATATGCAGCAGCAAATTAAGTTAAATTTAAGGATGCAAGAAAGAGATACCGTGGCTTGTAATAGACCACAAATAAGGTTTGCGTTGTAATAGCATGTGATGCGGTTGCAAGCACACCAAGATGCATGCTTTGGCTGGAAATGACAGAGGGTGGCATAGAGCTCTGATGTTGAGCAATGTGGCGTATCCCAACGCGTAACTCCCCATTATCACCCCTGTAATTCAGAATCATGATTCCAATTTTAATACATGAATACCTCAAAATTGTGAGCAGACAACGAAAGAAAATAAATGAATACCTCAAGAAAACAAAGCAATCACCAGCAACCAATCTCTTCGAGGTGACAAATGTACTCCATCCGGTTGTAAGCAAGTGTCTCCTCGGTTGACCTGATGACAAGCAATTTGGAACTCCAACAAGGGTTAAAAGGAATATGCAAGTTTTCTCAAGAACATAACATGATAAATTTCTCATCCACGACGTTTAGATCAAATCCAAAAAAAAAGGAAACCAAAGAAAGTAAAATGCAAGTGTACATGTGAGACTTTTACCTCTGAATATGTGCTTGAAACGCCACTCATACCCGTGCAGATCTTTTGCAACCAAATCCTGGGTTGGGGTTTGTTGGGTCATATCCTAGGAATCAGATATACCTCAACAAAAATTAGTAATTAGCTTTCCATATTATCGAGTTAGAATGTAAGAAAACAATGGAGAACATAAGAAAATTGCAGCAACTGAACTTAAAATTCTTTTATTAGGTCTGCAGTAGATAAAATTTGCAAACTCAAAGCATATTGTTTTGTAGAGAATCAAGTATCTATGTAAAATCTTAAAACATATATGTTTCTTTCTATAACTTATCCATCTCATTTCAAACTCATGCAAGTCGCATATAAAACAAGAAGAATTACTCACTAACGGAGGGAGGCATTCGTTTGCATGCTTCGAAGGACAGAGAAACCCCATGAGTGCTTGTATCAGATGCTGTCAAAATCTTACAAAAGATTGAACAGACGGCTTTGGTGAATCAGGCGGGATGGATCCGGACTCGTGGGCTCAGTTTGCTACAAGAATAAGAGTGCAAGATCCACAGACGTTATACATACAATACATTCAAGAACCAATAAATTCAGTAACATAACAGAGTGCTTACATCCGGCTCCGGAAGTAAAGTGATCTGTGCATAAACTTCATCTGTTTCTGGCTCAGCCTATAAAGTCCAACCATAAAAAAGATGTAAATTTTGCAGACACAACCAAAGAAGAAAAGGGACCTAACAAAAAGCACTATGCAGAAAAACAATACCTTTAACTGAATGTAAACAACACGACATAGGATCTTCGGAGGGAGATTGAAGTGAGGGATTTGTTGATTTAGTTCTTGATTTGTTGATGCCTCTAACTGTAGATTAATACCTCGTAAACCAAATACAGTTTTAAAAAAATAAATATTCGGGGATGGGGCTAAGGAGGCTTACTTGTTCCATGTGACCTTGAGGAAAGTAGTAAACTCTTTCTCCCGCACAAGGAACATCCACCAAAGGCCCTGCACATGCCTTCCATAATTCTGTGTACAAATCATCACTTCCCACACCTACCAAAGATTGATCTAATAAGTCCAAGAATCGCGTAGAAAGCTAGTAAATCAAAATTCGAAGATCCTTTAATTCTTGAGATAAGACCAAAACCAAAAATGTCAAGAACATAGAGCACTTTCAACTTCAAAAAAAAACATCTCAACTAAAGATTATTTGTACTTCTACGTTCTTGCTTCTTGTGGAATAAAAATTGAAGGGTAAAGCTCTGCGTGAACATAGAAAACTAGATAAAACAACACAAAATCAACTGCAACCAAAAACATTCAAACATGATGATAATTTTCACTCAACTAGAGGCACCAGATGAGGCAAAACTTTCATACAAATAATCAAGTGAACTATATCAAAGCACCATTTGAGAAAGAGAAAAAATGAAGATAATAGGGAAAGAAATTTCCAGAAACCAGCCCAGAATCAATATTCTGTTGTACGAAAATACAATTTTTTTCAAGCCTTTCCTTTTTTGGTAGGGAGGAAAGAAGAACAATTAAAATTCCAAAAACCCAAAAAAGATGAAACATTTTCTTCACCTCTTTCATGAGAGACTCCTCTTATCAGGCCATCAGCACGCGCCATTCAAAGCTCACAGAAACAGAGCAAAAGCACCAAAAAATTGAAAATTGAAGGGGGGGTCTCTGAAACTTCAACTGGTGATATATATATATATACACAAAGAGAGAGATCAATACACAAAAAATTAAAAGCTTGAGCTTTTGATGCTTGAAGAAGAAAGAAAGAGAAAAATAAAGCTCCTCTGCTCTCCCACACTTTCAACCTACCCCATTTAACATCATCATCAATAATCCAAGCAAAAATCTCACCCGTTATTTTCCATTCTCATTCACATACAAAAACCACTTAATGAATCCCCCCTTTTCAATGCATCCCTATCCCTCTCCCTCTCTCTCCTTACATGTGTGTGTGTGCAGGTCTGTCTAACAGCTTTGGAGGGGTGCAACAAATGCTATATGTTTTTGTGTGTAATGGATGCAGGAATTCAGCTCAGTTTCTCACTTTTCAGTTACAAAACCGCTCTTTGCTTTCGTCTCTTCACTAACCAATACCACAAAACTTTCTTTTCCTCACAGCATTTACTTCAAAGATCTCTTATTTTTTCTCCTTTCCTTTACTCTCTCATAACACCACCTGAACCAAACGTTACCAAATCCCAAAACCCCCTTCTCTCTCTCCTCCTCTTTCTCTTTCTCTCTCTATACGTACATGATACATACAAATAAATTTTTCCCCTCCCACATCTTTCTTGCTGAAATTTTGACAATAAAACAAGTTTCTTCCACTTTATTAGCACCCTTTCATTGAGTTAACTCTTAACCCGGGTTGACTTGTGGGATGATTAGCATTACATGTTTCTTTATTTTATGATTATAATATTGTAATAAAAAGTTTCGAAAAAGCATGATAACATATGGGAATCTACATTAAAATACGTCGTACATGAATAAAATACAATTACTCACACGTTATTGGTAATAATAATATTCATACTGCATAGCCTGGTTTTTTACTTTTATGCTCTGTTTAAACTTCATATTTTCTAAGAATCCCAGAAAAGTTTCTTTGTTTTTTGCTATATATATATATAGATATACATATATTTCTCAGTCTCCCATTAATGTTTTCTCTCTACCACATGTTCTTTTTATTTTATTTATTTACTTATTCTCTTTTTTGCCTTTTTTTTCTTTTCTTTTCTTCTCTTTGTTTTTGTGCAGTGGTCAATTTTTTGCTTATGAAAAGAGCATAGTATTCACATTTGTTGACATTATAACAACCTTGACAAAAACCAAGAATCACAAAAGTGCTCTAATTAAATACGTAGATATCTGAAATCAACAAAGTATAACTGACTAATGACTATGCTTAGGAGCTCAAGCGAAATGCTATTTTAGATGTCTAAGTCTAATAGCTACTGTTTGTTAAAATCATAGTTCCATAAATTCAATCTTATAAAAGTTAAAATAAAAACAACCTTACTCAGTTTAATGTGAATCGTATATTAGAATAACATGCATCCATTTCAAATTAATAATAATAATAATAATAATAATTCCAACACTCAATTAACCAAAAGAATATATATATATATATATATATATATGAGGGATCATATAGTACTCGAGCATGATGTAATACTCAATCTCATCCATTCATTTCATGCCTATTAATTAATTATATCGTATTAGATCATTCCTATTAAACAGAACCTGAGTTTTAGTCATAGATTTTTAGTAAATTAACTATCATTATTGATTTTCATACGAAATAATATTTTTATTTATATAAGGGTTATTGGCGTCTAAATACATGAACTTCGGGTATATTTTGGTTTTTTCCACGAACTTTAAAAATTGTCAATAAATACACGAACTTAATATCATTGTGATTTTTTCCACAAATTGAAAAACGGTCAAAATTGAAACTAACGTGGCGCTACTTCATCAAAACGACGTCGTTTTATTTATACAATATATATTAATTGACGGTTAAATACATGAACTTTGGGTCTATTTTGGTTTTTTCCATGAACTTTAAAAATTTGTCAAATAATACACACTTAACATTATTGTAATTTTTTTTCACAAATTGAATGACGGTCAAAATTAAAGCTGATATAACAATCGACGTAATATCACATTATTAAAACTACGTCGTTTTACTTGTACAATATGTATTTAAAAAATATCTTAAATCCACATTAACTTACACTCACACCCCACCCCACCCCACCCCACCCCACCCCACCCCACCCCATCTCTCTCTCTAACCTTAACTTACGATAATGTTTGGGTTTATCGTTTTCTTATACAATATGTATTAGAAAAATCTTAAATCCACTTTAACTCACACTCACACTCAAGATCTCACCCCACCCATCTCTCTTTCTCCAACCTCAACTTACGATAAGGTTTAGGTTGGAGAGGGTTATAGTGTATTTAAGATCTTTTAAATACATATTGTATAAGTAAAACGAAGTCGTTTTAATAATGTGATATCACGTCGATTGTTATATCAACTTTAATTTTGACCGTCATTCAATTTATGAAAAAAATTACAATAATGTTAAGTGTGTATTTATTGACAAATTTTTAAAGTTCGTGGGAAAAACCAAAATAGACCCAAAGTTCATGTATTTAACCGCCAATTAATATATATTTGTATAAATAAAACGATACCGTTTTGATGAAGTGGCGCCACGTCGACTGTCACGTCAGTTTCAATTTTGACCGTTTTTAAATTTGTGGAAAAAATCACAATGATGTTAAGTTCGTGTATTTATTGACAATTTTTAAAGTTCGTGAGAAAAACCAAAATATGCCCAAAGTTCATGTATTTAGGCGCCAATAACCCTTTATATAACAATGCTTATTTTCATGATAATTTTAAATTATACAAAAATCAATAGTAGAGATTGTTTTTAGTTACTATAACAAGAAGGTTTTTATATTATTTAGTGAATAAAACCCTTTATTAAAAGTTGATTTCAAAGTCATATTAAAAATTCCACGTCAATTTTCTCTAATTCTCATTTCTCTTAAATTAATCATGACAATTTTCTTCTTCTTGTTTCTTTTTCTGAGGGATTAATCATGATGAATTGATTCTCCCTTTGTATACAAAGAATTTGGTCATTCCCAATTGAAAAGTGCTACTCCTTTATCAACCATAAAATGGGCGCTTATTTGGAAAACTTGTTGACTTTATTGGTTGACTTTGAAATATTGTTTGGTCCTCGTTTACACGATTCGTAATTATTACAATTCCTCTAACTTTGAAATCGTGAGGAATTCGCAGAATCACGATGTTGTTTTTTTCGATCAATTTAATATAGAAATTTAAAGATTGTGTCATGGTTGCTTTTTTATCCTCGTACATGCCATCGAAGTTATTTTGTAATAGCTGCAAAAAAAATTATAATTAAATTATTAAGATTACACTATTTAGTGTGAAACATCGTTTGTATTATATTATAATGATCTAATAAATCTGATAGCTTGATTATTAATCTTTAGAGCTGCAGAATTCACTCTTGTGCAACGAGCAAATATTATTTCATAGTAAGGCACTATGTTATGAATATAATTATATAGATTTAAGTAATAAAGATATGCCAATAAAATATTATTACATGCATTTAAGGGAGTTTTCTGGTATATATTGTCAATTCTCATGTATACGTTACGATCATTGATTGAGCATGCATACTTATTTACAATGAAGTCAATACAATTATTTGTACCAAATGCAAAGTATTTTGATTTGAAACAAATTCGTGATGGTATTCGTTCTTTATAAATATAATAGTATTATATTCAAAAAATATTTTTTAATATTCTATATCATAAAAATTTAAGATAGTCAGACTTTTTCCCCTAAAAAAGATAGTCAGACTTGTCATAAAGCAAAAAAAAAAAAAAGAAAAAAAGAAGGAAAGGTTTATGTGAACTAGTTCGGGGAACTTAGGTTTAAGATTTTCTTTTACTTATATTATAAGGGTAAATTGGGTAAATATCACTTTAAACCCTAAACTATACCTATTTTATCAAAAATATCCTAAATTTTAAAAAATATCATTTTAAATCCCAAACTATTAACATTTTTATCAAAAAAATCCTAAACTTTGAGAAGTATCACTTTAAACCTCAAACTATTAATTTTTTTATCAAAAATACCATACATCAATTTTTAAGCTCTTGAAATTGAACGAGAAATATCTTCTTCTCGTTCGATCAGCCACATAAAAATTGCAAAGGCAAAAAATGAACATTTGGATATATCCGATGAGCCAATAAAAAGATATTTCTCGTCCAATTTCGGGAGCTGAAAAATTGATGTAGGGATTTTTGATAAAAAAAATTAACAGTTTGAGGTTTAAAGTAATACTTCTCAAAGTTTAAAATTTTTTGATAAAATGTTAATAGTTTGGGGTTTAAAATGATATTTTTTAAAGTTTAGAATATTTTTGATAAAATAATTTGGAAAATTATGTAAGATTAGGTCACATTTATTTTCGGTTTGGAGTGGGGACCACGAGACGTTATTATGAAAGCTCATTAGTTCCACGTGGCTTATCCACAAAAGTGAAGACGTGTTCTTACTCCAGCATGCTGCATGCCTTATTCCAAGGGGAGAACATAAATTCTGTGTCCTGCCTTTCAAGCATAACAATTATCAATATAATAAAAGAAATTCAAACATAAAGAGAGAGGGGGGAGGGATAGTCGGAGTAGAATAATTTTTTTCTCATGTTTAATGCTACCTCGATCCCCAAAATTTGTTAATAGTTTTCTTTTTTATATGTTCTTTAAATTTATTTTCTTTTCATTTATAGAAATTATCTTATAAAATACTCTTTATTTATTATTCTCAACAACATCATTTATTTATACATTTTATCACTCAAGACGCATCCATATCTATATATATTAACTTCACTTACTTACATATTTTACCATTCATGGTCCATCACTATTTCATTTATAAACTAATGTGAGATTCTTACTACACTCAATAATTTTTATTAAAACACACACCGAAGATTCCCAAAAGCACATTTTGAAGACAGGATGAGTATTATAAATGAACGGGATTACTCGGTATCCATTTCAAATAATGATTGTGAATTCCCTCGTCTTCCCAAAATCGAAAGTGTAAATTGCCCTAAATGTTAACATACCTACTTAATTTAACCCATATATTAACATACTACTATTTTTACCTATTTCTAATCAAAATTACATGAATATCATTCATTTGTAAAAAAAACAGACGAAGGAAATGGGAGGACGTTGGCCGCTGAGAAACAGATGGGAAGGGAGGGGAGGTTCGCCGTCGGGAAAATGGGGAGGAGGAGGAGGTTGGCACGGCAGAGAAGGAGGATGGTTGGCACGGGAAAGATGAAGGAATGGAGAGTGGGCCGCCGGAAAAAGGAAGATGGAGGGAGGTTGGCCGTCGGGAAAGATGATTGGCCGCTGGGAGGTTAGCCGTTGGGAGGGTTGGCCCCCGCTGGGGAGGGTTGGCCGTTGGGGAGGGTTGGCCGCTGGGATGGTTGGTCGAGGTACAGAGAGAGTTGAATCTGTGTAAATCGTGTGTTTTTTTTATGTTTTAAAGGATAAAATTATACAATTGGTTAAAAAGAATAGCAACTTAACATATGGGATAAAAAGAATATCAAACTTAACATATGTGTTATATAAAATTTTCGTCTAAATCGAAAAGTCCCTGTCATAGTTTGGCTTGTGCATATGTAAGAATTCGTATTAGGTTATATGGGCAAATAATGCAATCTTCTCAACTTAAATTAGATGTATTTGATTGGGTATTTAAGAGGGGGAAACTAACATCTATGAGAAAATGTATATGATAGGTGGATCATAATCAAAGCAAAATATTTGTCTAAAACATGATGCATCGATCCCATGATGACTAGGTAACCAATATAGATCTATTTTGCGTGGTTTCCTCTCGTTTTCGTCGTCAATTAAAAAATCATGAATGTTTTTGATGTTTTGTCTTATTTTATATGCAATTTTCTAGCCACTTTTTTGGCTCTGATTTTTTATTTTTCGTTTCTTTGGGGATTTAATGGAGGTCTTCGTCGTCCTTTAAATAAATTTATAATCAAAAGTGGACCATTTGTGTGATTTTTATATAAACGTTCGTACCTTTAATTATTATATAATCTTTAGGCGGCTAAAGAAATTTTGTGAGTTTGGAGAATGCCAATAATGGATTTAACGTGGAAGGGACAAAATGGTGACTAGAAATTACAACAATAATTTTGTGGAAAAAAAGTTCCTTGCCATTATATATATTAATATATGTCGCATATTCCTTTGTTAATAGTAATTGTGATATTCATCATCTTTCATATACATGTGTGTATAAATGAGGAGTATTGTTTTTAATAAAATTTGACTGATTTTCCTTAACTCCAATTGTAGGTTTTTTCATTTTTAAGAAGTTAGAGAATCAATTTTTTTTTAGTATTGGAATGAAGTTGATGTGGCAAAAAGTTGAGAGCCAACTCCTCCAATGATAGCTTTTTTCTTTTAAAAAGTTGAAGAAACCAGTTTTTTACCATTGTAGATATGCTTACTTTGTATTTTTTTCAAAGCTAACTTTTGAAGATAAAAGCTGGCTTTTTACTTTTTCCGGGTCCCCCAACACTTTTTCTTCTTTTTTTGGTCATTTTTCTAGGTCCTACAATTATCTTATAGATATAATTATATGTATATTATAATGGGACACATATAAAAGTTGGTGTTGTAGATATATGATTGGAGAAAAATATTAAAAAAAAGGTAAATTTTTAAAAACTGATGTGGCATAAAAAAGTTGGAATATAACTTCACCATTGGAGTTACCCATGGTTTATACTAATTAAGTAAAGGAAATTGATATAAAATAATAAAAGTTAAGAAGCACGGTATTTGAAAATCGATGAAAGTTTGAAATTATATTGGTCTATTCGCATTCTTAAGTGCATTTTATTGTATCCAGCCAAGTTCCCATAACTAAGTTAATTCAACAATTAAGAAAAAAGGTTATTTAAAGTGTGCATGTGTTAGCCTAGTGGTAGAGTGGTTAATGCCCGAGGCCAAAAGTCTCGAGTTCGAGTCCACCATGACGCGGTCTTTAAATTTCTGTATTAAATTAACAAAAAAAAGTTATTTAAAATATATATTACTTTTAAAAAGTGTGTGTGAGTGTGAGTGTGACCAATCCTTTAGAGGAGACAACTTAGAATGCACAAAATAATAAATTAATTAAAAATAATGGGCGCACGGATGAGAATAATGTGAGGGTTAATAAAGAAGTGGGTAATGGTGTTGTGGAATCCAAATCATAGTATTAAGCTCCTTATATTATGCTTAAATGTTTCACTAACCTTAGACAAGTAAACAACTCTATCAACTCAACAAACCCTCAACCTTCTTCATTATTACATCATCACCCTTTTCCATTGGAAAACTCACTTCTATTCACATTTTTCTTTTCTTTTCTTTTTTTTAAGATGCAACTTGATATATTGGTAATCATGGACGATATGTCTCATGAAAATATGTTGTTCTTCTTTTATAAAAAGAATGAGGGGATTAACAAGAAATTTCATCATTATCCAACCACAACTATATTTCCCCATCTCTTCGGGTTTGTGAAGTTGTAATTAGTAGGGGTGGTTAATCGCGTGTTGGGTATCGGGTAATACCCGACTCGACTCGCACCTGATAGGGTAATAGGGTACCCGATAATCGACAATTATGGTTATTGGGTCGGGATCGGGTAGTACTTACATCGAAAATTGGATATCGAATATGGTACCTCTGGGTGAGAAGATTGGAGAGACGAGCACTAAATCCAGTCGGCCAAGACTCGATATTTAAAATTTAAAAGGAAAATTGTATAATATACGGGTGTAATCGGATACCCGAATACCCGACTCGGATATTCAGATACCCGATTTTCTTAGTTGGATCGGGGTCGAGTATTGATTTTTGCGTTAAATCGGGGTCGGATACCTGATAATTTCGGATAAGATACTCGATCCGACCCTACTCGGATTAGTCATCCCTAGTAATTGTTAAACTCGTTTTAGATACCATCAATTAACATCTAACTTTAGGTAGAAATTATGGCCGAACTTTAGGGCATGCTTCAAAATTGACATAAACTTCATTCAATTTAGAAAAAATCTCGGACTTCTAAAAAAAAATTAATTTTAGCCCACAACGGAAATTTGGTGTCGGAAAAGTCGTTTGTTATATTTTCTCACACATAATATACAATAAATGAGGTGAAGTTGTTTATTTTACCATCTCACACCAAAACATCATCATGAAATCATCATTTTGCATACTAGCTAGGTCACTTCATAAAAGCTGAAGTTATAATTGAACTTAGTAACATGCACTTGTAACATAAAATGAATCAAATTGTATGCGTGTGCTGGCCTAGTGGTAGAGTGGTTAATGCCCGAAACCTAAGGTCTCGGGTTCGAGTCCACCGTGACGCGGCTTTTAAAACTTTCTGTATTTACTTGACCAAAATAAAATAAAATGAATCAAATTGTTGCAATTCAACTAACCAAAATGAATACATGCTCAAATCCTTTATGAAGAATAAAATGGGAAAAGAGAGGGGGTTATTTAAAAGGTCAACTTTTCTATGCCTTACTACAAAGAAGGGATACGATTCCCCCTTTGCATCTTGTGCTAATTAAGCTATTATCTCTTGCAAGGATTATTATTCTACCCCCAAAATTTACTATATCTTAATGTGCATGATAACATCTTGATAATTTATCCCACTTGAAAATAAGTTCCATGGAAAAATTTGCTTATTTTTCCACATTTTAATTTAGGGGAAAACCATTGACCACTTTTGTCACAAGTTGAAACATTGCAAAGAAAGTTTCAACTCTTTAGTTTCTTGGCTAATTGAGATAACTAGATCGGTCAATATGTCGTAAATTATACTTGGAGATATGAATGTTAATGGGTGGGTTTTACCTGGATCGATCCAGAACCGCTCAAAACCTATTAAATTTAAAGTTGCGGTTCTGGTTCTGGTTTCGGTTCTGGTTCAAGACCCGCTTCAAACCCGGACCATTTAGATACATAGTTTGATGGTCCGGTCCGATCCGGATCTGGTTCCAGTTCTAGAATCAGAACCAATACTTATTTATTGGTTCTAGTCCGAATAAAATTCGTCTATTGACAAGCCTAAGTTTAAATATGTTTGACAATGAACTAGTTTTATCCATATCGATTTGAAATCACTCATAGTCCATTAAATTATAAAGCAACGGTTTCGGTTCCAGTTCTGATACAGTTCTGGTTCCAGACCCATTCAGATCCGGACCCCTTCAGACCCATAGTTGATGGTCTTGGTCCGGTCCGGATCTAGTATCTAATGGGTCAATTCCAGAACCAGAACCATTACTTATTTATTGGTTCTGGTCTGGATAAAACGCATCCATTGACATTCCTACTTGGAGATATAAGAAAAAGAAAATAACAAATTACAAGTAAAAACTTTGCAAACAAATTTCAAATTTTGAGATTTTGAAAATTTGACTGTCTATTTTCTTGGGCATGTGATTGTGGGCAATAATAGCATGATTAGATGATAGACAACTATGTAGTAAAATTGGAGTAAAAGACAAACCACTAACATATATTGAAGTATGGATTTTGTTTGGTTAAACCTTTCAGTCAAAAATAAAGAGAATAAATATTTTGCCTTACACTTGATATTTATTGGGGATTTAAAATGACTCTTTGGTCCTCTTGGAGGTTTCTTAGGTCATTATTAATTAATGATACTTAAACCAATCTTATCGAGGATTCTCTATCTTTAAACTGTAGATTCCATTTGGATTACTAGATTTTATACCACTGGTTTGTCAATTTGGCCCTAGCCCTTGATCCGATTATGTATTCTTTCCGATTCCAATTCTCCAATAACGAATTTCTATACTAAAATTTATGGGAATCTTGTGAGCATCTTCCAATTCCAAATTTCTCATCTGTTTGCTTTCTTTATTCTTGCGATTCTTCGTGAAAATGTCTATAGCAAAATAACACTCCCCCGTCCCACCAAAGTCGGTGGTCCACCTTCTTTTCGACACAGTTATTTAAGAAAATGGTATAAAATGATTAAAGTGATAAAAAATAAGTAGGTCCCACAACTTTTGAAGATATAATTATTTCCTAAAAAAAAAAAGACCATCTTAGATGGGACAATAAAAAAAAAATACATATCATCTTGGGTGAAGCGGAGAGTATATTTTTGTACAATAGATATGTAATCACGATGATTGTGGGCATAAATTCGACTACGTTTTCAAAAGCGAGCTATCCAAAGCGAATTATAAATAGTGATTTTTAGAGAAATAGTTATTATTATTACTATTATTATCATTATGTGCTAATTTATAGGAGGTTATGCAATTACAAATTATATATAATAGACAAGTATGCTGAATCATCTTGACATATATAAATCATCTATCTGAAAACGATTAGATGGTGTTTGGTGAGAACATAAGTCCCAAAACAACATAAGTCTGTTTTCGAGCTTATGTTTCACCAAACACCTCTTAGTGCAGCTAGTATCAAAATCAGGCTAAAACTTATAAGGGAAATATAAATATAAGTTATATGAACCAACCAATTTAGGTGTGATTTCCTTGGCATCCCCAAAGCACCCTTAACCTTAAAAAATGTGACTTAGGATTTTGGTTTTTGTATTGTATGATGCCAGGACACCCTACCTACACTCACATATTATTTTAGGAATTGTGGCTGGATTTTCTTGATATGAATCCAGCAAATAGTAATTTGTTATTATTGAATCGAATTTTAAACTAAATCATACTTACTAAATAATTATATTATATATTAATTCGATTCGATTCAATTCAATTTGATAAAAAAAATTGATTTCCTTCCCCAACCCTGTCTACATTGCACTTACATCCCACCAACTTCATCCCGATTGGCCCAAGAAATTGTTTGGAAGAACCCTAAAAAAGGAGAGTCTAGCTAGTTTTCACTTTAACATATTTTTACACAATTATTGGAGGCTTTTGGCTGACTTATTAAGTGACTCCAGTAGCCCGTGGGCCCTCCATCACCGATCCGACTAGTTATAGAAGACGACTACTTTTTCTTTTCTTTTTTCCTTTAGTGTAAAATTCATTATATAAATTGCCTAATCAATATAATCATTCAGTAAGAAAATAAACTGATGTGTCTGTGATGCAGCCTTTAAATTTATATATTTAATTTATCAAAAAAAAAAAAGTTTGTGCCCAAAGGTGTCGGGTTTGAATCCACCTTCACGCAACCTTTAAATTTATGTATTTAATTGACAAAAAAATTGTTCTTGTGTGCATGTATTGGTCTAATTGGTAGAGTTGTTGACGTCCGAGACCAAAGATCTCGGATTTGAGTCTACCGTGACGACGGCCTTTAAATTTTTTTGTATTTAATTGACAAAAAAAGAAAAAAAAAAACTGCAATAAGTTACAATCATTCCACCTCTTCATTATTTCGTTTCCTATCCACCAAAGTCTCATTCCGAATCAATGTGGCTTTTGGCAAAATATTTGTGTGCTAAAAAAATTTGTTTCAAGATAAATCGCTTTCATATGAAGTTGTATGCGGTCACAATTTATAAACATTTAATGATGAAAAATTAAATAGTTTGTGTATTTGAAAAGCTTGGGCTATAATTTAATAATGACAGAAGAAATTGGAGCTCTTCTGTTGAGAGATGGAGAATCAAAGATGGCAGCACTATACATTTATTAGAGAACAAATGTGGTGACTCAGTGCTGCCCTGGTTTAGCTAGTGGATTCCTTTGGTTCAATTTTAAATTATTTTTTGGGGTATTAATTTTGATTGAGATTTATTACTCCGTCCGTACAATTTGACTAACTTTTTTATTTATGTTGACACTTCCCCAACCATTGGATTTGCTCATGAAATGGAGAATCTTCTAGATCCCCACTTGAATTGATACCTTTTCTTGATTTAGGGTTTCTTGAATTAATTCTTGTAACACAACTATTATATTCAAAATCTAGTAACTTCCCAAGCTCGTACAAACTTTGTGATAGTTTATATTCAAAAGGGCTGTGGTAGTTTAAAAAACTTAACCTTACTTTGTTTGGGCTTGGCCTAGATGCTAGAAAATTGTTATAGTCACTTCCAAAAAGGATTCCAGCCCAAGGCCCAGATAAAGGCCCATTAAGGTACTTCATAATTCGTTTTATTTTATTTTCCTAGAACCATTATAGTGTGGTTTGAAATATTGAAAGAAGGAAACCTTACGTGTATGTGTCATTAGCATGATGCTAGCATGTGAACAAAACATCATTAGTTCAAACAATTTTTTATTACTTAAAGGTTAGGCTAAAATGTTATACATGTTATGATTATCGCACACAAGCCGAAAAAGAGCCACACCACTCACTCTATAATTATTTTCAACAATATCATTGATTTTTCTCCAAAACTTCCTCTATTAAACTACACACTCATGATTCTTTTTTGATCTAACTAGCTAAAAGACGAAAGCAAGTAAAAAACAAAATGAAAAAATCAGGGACCCAACTTATTTTTATATATTTATTAAGATATTTTAAATATAATACACTTATTTTAAATAATAAGAAGTTTAAGATAAAGTGCAAATAGAAATATTTTAGATTGGATTAGTATCATCAATGGAATATGCAAACGATGAAATTGAATGGAATTGTAGATTATGTAGGTGAAAACAAGTGATGAATATTATATTAAAAAATTGGATTGTGATAAATTGTGAATGAGAATAATCTTACCTATTTTAGAGATAGAAGAGAGGAAAACACACACACATAGCGCTACCTTCAAATGTTATCAATGGCCGTACTCGTATTTCCCATCGCACCATAAAAATCATATCAAATGCACAAAGAGTTCTCAACTGTAAGAAGCCAAAAAAGTAAAATAACAGCACAAACCATTATTTAACAAACCCAACTCATAGATTAATCGTACAGCTTGAGAAAAAGCAAACTGTTAATGACTTTAGCCCTCAAAGGAAGAGAGAGAGAGAGAGAGAGAGAGAATCGGTTTCTGTCTGTGTTGCTCCACATAACAGAACAGAACAAAAAAAAAGTTCCATGCAGCAGCATGGAAAAGAAAATTGAGTCTCCTCGAACCGGAATTCATTCGACATGGATAGTTGAGAGTTCCATCCGAGGGGACTTAGTATGACTATATCAGCCCACAAACAAGACCAGAAAACTTTTGGGACGTACAGACTCATCTGACAGGTTGGTTGGATGCAAGAGCAGTGGATAATAAAACGACCCAGACCCACAACTAAGACCAGAAACAATTCGATATCCATCATCCGAACATGATCCTAGAAAAAGAGATAAAAACAACTTAGAAACTGAAATGAATAATCTAGATGACTATTTCCATAACAATATTGCCAAGTAATTGAACAACCATTTTGGAACCAACAGTTAGTAAGGAGGAAGCAAACAAACAAAAGTAGATGCCAACATATGGGGTTAACTTTTGCAAGAAATACTAGTCCCCGTTGTCAGAGAAAAAATGCTCAAAGCAAACAGAAAGATGTATTATACTTTTTATATGAATGCCAATCCCACCGTGCAGAACGTTATTTTGCAAGGACCATCACAAACCAAAATCACAGAAAATTAAAAAAGGCTAATTATGTTTTCCTGTCTTTAAGATTTCTAATGTGCTTCAAAAATTGACTTCACTAAAATTCAGAAAGTGGTCAGACTAAGGGCAGATGTAAGGTGATACAGTGGAGTTTCATTGTTACAACTTACAACCTCTTCTATGAAAGTCATGGCATTTTGAAGTCCATAAAATCATCAAAGCCAGTGGAATGAAATAATGACAGGACAAGCATCCAGGTTTTCTCTTAAATCCATAATTAATAATGGTGTTGCAAGCTAGGCCGCCATTTGTGGAAAACCAACATGAACTAGAAACTAGTCTTGTAGTCTGTTGATTCGAGCTAGAGGGGAGTACAGAGCACAAATCTTCTAAGTAACAATTAATTTAATATACTCACCTTATTTACTCAACAAGTTTTTTATGCAAACAGTCAATTTATATTGACAGCCTCATTCTGGTTATCACCAAATTAGTATTTGTCAAAAACATCATATAGGCAAGCGGGTGTTGATTTTGACCTGAAATGGTGCATGACCATTGAAATATCCAATATAGGTTATAATTAGTACATATTACATATATTTAGTTACATTAAATTAAACATGACATAACAAGCAGGTAATAATTATCAAACAAATAATAAATATCCAAAACATCTCCAAGACATGCAGGCAATAATTAGGCTCTAGCTTATAAATTGTGCAGCTTATGAGAAAATATGCACATATGAAACAGGAGATAAGTTCACTAAAGAATTCTAGAAGGCAGCACAGCATTTTTTCTTTTCTATTCTCATACTTAATCCCTTTTCATGGTTTGACACAATCAATACAAGAAATCATTATCCCAACCAAATAACACTCTAAAGTATCATTATTACATGATTGAATTAAATTGGTTATGTTGTCAATAATACCCCAAACATCTTAAAGACAACTTGGGCAACAAGTGTAAATCTCTCACGAACAGAACAGCCACATATATAGCAGCATAACATGTAACAGTATTCCAATCTCATTAGTTGTTTTTATCCTTTTGTCATGGTTTAAACATAGCAGCACCTATAAAGCTTGTATTAGACCACAACCCCAAAAAACTTAGATTATGAAATGGTGAAATTTAATCGGTTTAACCACTTTCACATGCTACCCAAAATTCTTTTGCATCCAAGGCATATTGCACTAGATTATGAAAAAAGTTCATAAAACTCCTAAATGTCTAAAATAAGAATTCTTCATGTAACATCATTAGCTAGACACTCTTAACGTATAAGACAATCTTCAAAGATCATAAAGGCAATAAACGATTCTCAACATGGTAAGGTGAAAAAGAGTGTTTCAAATAGTAAGGCTTACATAAGGCAATTACTCCTCAAACTATGGCGAGATTGTAGGAGCTGCAAAGTTGAAGTAAAACAGTTTGATTAGCTGTATCAAGACTTCCAGCAATGATCCGAGGCAACATTCCAGGGGAGCGAGCAGAAAGATTTGCCAAAGATGCAACCAAAAATTGCTTTGGATCTTTGATGTCCAGCAGAGGGTCCTCATCTTTCCGCCCAGCATTGCGCAACTGGAAACGTGTGGCATTAGAACCAATAGTTTCACTAAAATCTGGATCCTCAGGCTCCTCTTCCACTCTGTCCTCCTCTGGACGTGAAATGAGTGTAACAATACTGTCGAGCATTTTTCCCCAAAGCTCTGAATGTGATGGTGACAGAGACTCACATAAGATCCTAGTTGAAGCAACTGAAGTTAACTTCAGTTCCATTGAACCTGTGATTGACTTGAGGTCGGGTACCCAAACTTTCTCCAAAATTTGGATGAAAACATCAGGCTGCACGGCATTCATCGAGCCAACAAGTTTCTCAGGACCATGCTTCACCAGAAAAAGTGACATAAAAATAATAAGAGACTTGACGATCTTTGTTGTTTTATTGTTTTGCAGCCTCTGAAACAGGGTAATCCATATATGGCTAATGTAGGCAGAGACAACATCATAACCAAGATTTTCAATCACGGTATTGAGCACATAAAATCCTTGTTCAGCAGTACTCCGAGATGAAACTAAATTTTCAAATATTCCAAGGATATTGGATAAACGCCCCTGCTGATTTAGCTCATGTGGAGCCTTCCTAAGGAAGGCCTGGAGCAAGCGGACAAGAGAAGGTACATTTGCAGACTTTTTCCAGGAATCTTGGAGAAGGAGTATTGCAAAAATATCCATATAATTCCCTGGTAAAGGAGATCGATTGAAGTCCACAAGCTGAGCTAGCAGCTGGAATGCATAAGGGAAGAACTCAGTAATATCTCTAGATAAGATGACCTGTAGGATGGGCAGTAAGCTTGTCTCAAAAGCTGAAATAATAGATGGGTCTTGCTCACAAGCCCTCCTGATTAAAAGAGCCACTGAATCAAACAAATGATGATTAAAGTCGGGGTTTTTTGGGTTTTCGCAAACTCTGTTTAGAACAGTTGCCAGACCATTGATGCAAGGTAATGCAACCTCATGTGAAATATTAGCAACTCCAAGAACCCTTACGATGCACTTCATCACATAATGGTTTTCCTCAGACTCTGGCTTTTGTAAGGCACCAAAAAGATTGGTCATTAATGCTAGCAGAAACGGGCTGATATCTTCAGCTGAATATCTAGCCCTGCCCCCTTCATCCTTGACTAGAAGGAGCTTCTCAATGCAGCTGGCGGCATACGAATGAACCACATTTGACTCAGAGACCAGGAAGCGGACAACATCAGGGAGCAGTGAGACTGCAACAGCTTTTGGGATCTGGTTCCTGAACATTGTGAAGAATTTTAAGGCACCAGCTTTCAACATCGGAAATCCATCGACATCTTGATTTCGCAGCTCTGGCACAATAACAGACCCAAAGAAGCTCTCAACATCAACAAGGTCAGTGGAAACCGAGGTGCCACTAGCTTTCTTTGTGGCAAGTGACACAACCAAATAGATAGCACAATCTTTGTGCTTCCAGTTGGCGGCCGGATTCTGTGAAAATGAGGCTTGAAGACTCTGTATCTGAGCAGAAACCTTTTCAGCCACCCTCTCCTTATAGTTCAAAGCAATTCCCTTAAGGAGTTCACAAGCAATCCTCCTCCTAGTTTCCAAATCACTGCCTTCCATATCTCTTCTAATGAACTCTATGTAATTCATCTCAAAAAGCTCCTCGTCCTCGTCCCTTAGCATCACATTAGGAATCACTATACTCTGACAAATCTGCTGCAAAATATCATCCCTTGCAAACAAAGTATGATGAACACTTGTGCTAACCGTAGTCAAAAACTTAATAGCAGTCACAGTGAGACTCTCCCGGCTAGAAGAATTAGAGGCAGCCACTAAGAGTCCCCACACAGCCTCCACAAACCCACCCAAATACCTCTGAAATGTCTCCTCATCTCTCTTCATATACAGGCTAATATTCTCACAAACCACAGCTCTCAAGTCATCAACTACCGCAAGTCCATCACTTCCACTATCTTCTAAAGCAGAATATTTTACTGTCAAATATTTATTGAACTCAACCATCCATTCGTTCATATGATCCTCGAAAAACTCAGGCAAATCCATATAATTGAATGAATGAAAGATCCAACAACATAAGGTCTGCGATTCTATATAACCCTTTAGAACAGTAGCATTTGCAGCACCAGAACCCACAGCATGGTCTAGATACCGAGCAGTCCGCTGAAACACTTCTAACAGTGGCCGAGCAAAGTTATCAAGACAGTACTTCAGATCGAGTAAGAGGTCATTTGTCTTATACTCGTATCTAAACTTCTTCAGCAATGAATCAACCGTAGCTAAGATCCCATTCACTGAAACATAATCATTTGCCTGACTCAATTCATCCAAAGTCACAACTAATTCAGGCAACAAAGCCCGCCATTGTCTTGGGAAATCATGGTTCCCAATGACAGTCAAAGCTTCACTAAGCTGAGCTTGAATTTTCGGCGATGCAGTAACCATCAGCCTAACTATCAAACCTTTAATTTGCTCCTTCTCCGTGTCCGGCATAACAACCCGGTCTGGGTCGTCCGGGTTATGCGCCCAGCGAGCTTTGAGGTGGTTCTTGAAGTTGACAGCAGCGGATTGGCGGATCTGCTCATCGACAGCAGGCTCCGCGACCAGCCTGAGTACCGCCAGCCCATAGTTAGCCCGATCGGCGGCCTCCGACAACGCCGCCTCCGCGTGGCGGCGGGGCTCGGGGAGCGGCGACAGAGTGTTGACGAAACACTGGGACAGGAACTGTAGGGTTTCGGCGTTCCACTCCATTGCCATCTCACACTTAGTGCGTGTTTTGAGGGCTAGGGTTTAAGCTAGGTTTTAAAATGATATTTTAAAAACCTATAGGCACGAGATATTCTCCTCAACACATGATAATCTACAGAGATTCGTATATCAAACGAAGAGAGAGCTAGAGCTAAAGAGAATACCTGTGCTGAGAGTGATGATGAGAGAGAGAAAGGGATGACGCACAATAGAATTTGAAATAGGGCAACGCAAGTAAGAGGAGGGAGCAACTACAAGAAGCATCGGTGCATTATACTATTATACATCAGGAAAATAAAATTTTAAAAGAAAAATAAACATAGCGTATCATTTCATGGGCCGTTATTGGGTTTGAATTTACAATAGTGCATGTTAAGTGGCCCGTTTAGTAATCGGGCCCTAATGAACAATATTTTAAGCTCAATATACCACTATCTACTTAGGCCCGTTTAAGAAGAGTATATCTTGTCCCCTACGGACATACTAATGGTTAAGGTGGAGTTCTTTGTGGTAGGAGGTCATGGTTCAACTACATCAAACGCTTCTATGAGTTTTAGCCTGTTATACCTGATTTTCCAAATGTGATTTACCTGTCATGTGTGGTTTGCAGGCTATTACACAAGAACGTGGGTTTATCCAATGCACACCGAATGTAACGGCTGCGGTTCCCCATGATACAAAAAAAAAAAATAGTATATCACTCGAAAAACGAACCAAGTATTGTATTTATCACGATTATTGGCTTTATCTTTTGAATTTCATGATTGGAGTACAGATTTTTAAGTCCTAGTTGAAAACTAGTATTTAATTAATAATGAGGTGCGTGATTGGTGATTTTTTTTTAGGATTATATTTACGTTATGTTTCGATTTTCACCTGTCGAAATCTTATTTAGCATCGGAATGTGAGTTGGATTTAAATAGAATAAATAAAAAATAAATTGGTATCAAAGTGATGTCGTTTTGATACCAAAATCGGATTGACATCAATATATTTATGTTATGTGTAACTCGTAACTCTATAATTCTATGATTTAGTAGTTATAATGTTTTATTCAGATTTAGCTATGAGGTCTGGAGGTCATTAAAATTAAATTTTGAATTATGTAATTTGATATTTATTATTTATATAATATCGAATTAATAATTTATGAAAAGTATAATTTTGGAACTATTTTTGGTAAAAAATATAAAAAATACTAAAGAAAACTACTGTCACTTTTTATTAATCAAAACCGTCACTCTATCCATAATAACTATCACTTTTATGCATGACAACTATCACTTATATATTACATAATTGGTAAAAAAAAATTGTCACTTTTTTATGATTTACTTGAAAAAAAATTGATAGTATAATTTAATTTAAAATAATTTTGATTGAGATAAAATACTAGCCATACCCAATTTGTAGAGTTGGTTTGCCCCACTGCCTCGCGCCCATTAGCTTCATTACTGACAGTTGAGAAAGAAGAGAGATCTGGCAGAGGCCAGACTTAACCCGTATACACCGTTGATGCAAAGATAAGTTTGATAGAGATAAAATACTAGTCAGACCCAATCTACAGAGCTGGTTTGATCTACTGCGCAACATCTTAGTCATCCGCTCAGGCCCATTAGCGCCGTTATTGATAGCTGAGAGAGAATGAGGGTCTGGCAGAGGCTAGACCTAAACCCGTATCCACCGTTGATGCAAAATTTGTCAATTTTTCTTTATATCCCACGATTAACCAAAATGTCCATGACTTGGTAGGGATGTCAACGGGCGGTTTTTCTGGGACCGATCCGGACTGCTCAGCCATTAAATTTTAAAACAACGGTTCGGTTCGGTTCCGGTTCAGAATCTGGACCGGACCGGTCAAGACCGCCTGCTTTGTCCGGTTCCGTCCGACCCGTCAGCTTTTTTTTTTTTTTTTTGCAAATTTTAATTTGAGCATTACAAATTTTATAAATAATCTTGTCGTATATCATACAACATCAAATTTGAACGATGTTACACAGCTTCCAAATTTATAAACGCGAGATGATCTAAGGTTGATTTCTTATTATCAATTAAATTATTTATTTACATTGCTCGTTTTACTCTCACTTAAATCAAATGAATTAGCACCATATTTACTCGTAATACTTATCTTTTATTTGTGTTGCAGCCATATAAACAATAAAATGAGGAAATATATTTTTGGGAGGAATTTATGATTGTAGAGGAGAAATGTGAGTCATGTCAACTTTTCTCTCTAATCATTGATGTGTTTGAAAACTTCCACACACAAAAACAGAATTATAGAATCACATAATTGCATCCTAGATTTTGAAAATAATAGATTTTGAAAATAACATGGTTTCACACGGTAAGATTATTTAAAAAATAAATAAAATATTCTCGCCCCAACAAAATATAAATAAATAAAAAGTAAAGTTGTGTTCATATACAAATATAGAAATAACAATACATGTATAATCTTCTAGAATTCAAAATTTTAAAAAACAGAGAAAAATGTATAACACATTACCGAAAATGACGAAGCTGCCTAGTCGAAGCATATATAAGTATAAATGCATGATATAGAGGTATGAGAGTGAAAGTAGGAAATAAGATCCAGTGGGTAACCGGTTAGAAACGGATAATACCCGATCCGGATCCATAATTTGATGGTCCGGATCCGGTCCGGGTTTAGTATTTACTGGGCCGGTTCCAGAACCAGAACCAATACTAAATTACTGGTTCTGGTCCGGGTAAAATCCGCCCGTTGACACCCCTAACTTCGAGTATTTCGTCGATCACTCGCTAGTATCTACGATTATAGGAGCACCACCCACATGATCTAACCTATGGGTGTACATAACCGAATCGAAACCGAAAAACCGAACCGAACCGATGAGTTTCGGTCGGTTGCGGTTGGTTTAAGATGTTATTCGGTTTCGGTTCGGTTATAAAATCAAGAACTAAAACCTATTTCGGTCGGTCGACGGTTTGACGAAAGTGGGATTCGGTTCGGTTCGGTCAAAATCGACCGAAATAGATACATGATTAATATTATATATATTTCGGTCGGTCGACGGTTTGGACACTTGCATTTCGATCAGTTTCGGTTCGGTCGAAAGCACATGATCGGTTCGGTTCAGTCAAAAATATTAAATCAATTCGGTTATCGGTTTAATCGGTTCGATTCGTTTTTTAACCGAAACCGACCGTTGCACACCCCTAATCTAACCCATGATCAGGTACCACTGACCACTGTGTTGCTTATCTCTATAAAATGCATCACCTACATCAGCCATTAGGTACGTTACCTCACGCACATAAATACACATATACTTACACTTTTATGAAGCAATACTATTGCTCTTTCGTGATTTGCTTGCACGAAAACCTCCTCTATATGTTAAAACTTGAGCTCGGAGTCTCTCACTATTCTTACTTGTTTTGCAAGGCATTTACGCCGTCATCGTTACACTATTCTTAAGGAATTTTTGCCAACCACCGTTGTGAACAGCCATCAATCTTAGTTCCATTCACAAAAATGTAATTTATTGTAGAGCTTTATCCCGACTTATCACATTCTTAAAATGAACTATTCTCTGTTAGCACTCGCACCACGTAATGCGTATTTTTTGTAGTATATGTAGTATTACATTTTTGGTATTATATTTTTTTGCATGTTATATTGTATTTAGACATTATCTAGAATTTACCTAATACAATTAATCGAAACGTAAGATGGTTTTAGGGTAAGCTTATAATACTCAAATTGTAAGATGTTTGATTATTTAAGCTACTGTGTTTTATCTGGTAAAATTTCTCAAAAAAGATTATGCGTGATCCAAAACTACGATATTAGCAAGCCAACAATAAATATTTGAAAGTTAAGGAACCCTTAACTTGTTTGTGAAAAAAATCATAATAAAAGCACCATCTATTACTCATTTTAAGATTGTTGGTAATCAATAACGATGTAATTTAAATATTTATATAAGTTTTTTAAAAGGATATTCAACTTATTATCCACTTAAAAGTGTATCGCAAGATACAATCGATTATTAGATCTTTGAATAAACTTAAGTCAAATAGTTATAGAAATACCTCTGAACCAAACTATGAGATTGGTATGGAGTAAATCAGATGAATCAAAGTTGAAATTAAGCAATTATTTTATTTGAATAGTTCAGCCCATCAAAACATTCGAAGTCCAGAAACATCTGAAAGCAAGTATAATTAATAAGATATAATATATATATATATATATATATATATATATATATATATATATATATCTGCTAAAAAAACAGAGTAATCCATACGTGGCTGATGTAGCAGTGACAACATAAAAAAAAAGATATATTTTCTCTGGGTATTTATTGAATCCCATATTTTATTCATTGTACAATACAAAAAATTTGGTTTACGATAATTTTAACATTGACTTCCGTAATCAGCCATGCAACCAAGCTAAACCATAATTTTTTTCCATTTTCATTCTATTCCTGTATACCACCGACACCTAAATAGAAACAAGTGGATTGTGAATTCAGGGACTGGGAAATACTTAAACCTTAAACTTGATTATGCGTCAGAATCCTTAATCATATTTTTTAGGTCGTATTTTAGTTCGCATATGTAATTTGTAGGTCACAGCATATAAGATAAACTTATGTATCTACATCTCAAATAAAGATATTGATTATATTCATTATCAAAAAAATAACCCTCATGTTATAAATAAATATTCATTCCGTCTCATTTAAAGTGTCTCGTTTCTTTTGAATATGTATATTTAGAAGAAATGTATAAAATAGTTAAAATGATAAAAAGTGGATATGACCTATATTTTTTAAAGAAATGATTATTTTCTAAAATAAAATGAAAAATTTATAATATGATAATCCAAAGAAAAAGTAGACCATTTTAAATCGACTGAGGGAATATAAAATTAAAAACAACCCTATTCTAGAACAACATAAAAAGTAAATAAAATATATAAATAATGATAAGAGCCTCGAGTCTTGACCTTGAGTGGCCATGAATACGCCACACGCCGGAAACGTTAAACCTACAGTGACCGCACCTTTATCTGTTCGAAAATACGTGAGGAAAACGATAAATTAAATTGAATGCAGGTCACATGGTCTACGCACGCCTTTGCGCAACTCTTCACGTGCGTCTCACGAGCGCTGGCTGACATCGTCGCGCTCCCAATGTGAATTGTGTGATTCTTGATGCGCCCGGACTCACACGTGGCCAATTCTCGCTACGCGCCGCCGTTGGATGCCCGCGCGTCGGCTTTTGTCCCACACCATCACATGGCGGTGGCTCAAGGGTACACTTTGGCAATATGAGTATTGTATATAAATTTGCTTTCTAGATTTTAGTGTCTTTTCTTAGATACAAAATACATAATATCATACAAACAATAAGTTAAATATTACAAATAAATTATACAATAATCATGCTACGAAGCTAGTACAAGTTACACTGCATATAAATAAAAGATAAAATACAACTTATACATTGGTGGAACACTGAAACTCGAACTAAGAAGGTGTTTGGTTGAGCTTATAAGCTCCCAAAAACAACTTATAAGCTGTTTTTTTAACTTGAAAAACAGTTTATAAACTGTTTTCGGAAGCTTATAAGTTCAGCCAAACAACATCTAAATCTAAGCCATAAAGGTAGTCCAATTAAAAAAATATTTTATATGAATATTCATTTATATTTCAAAGACATTAAAATAAAATAATTTACCAAACCTAAAACTTAGCCATAGTTGGGGTTACATAAACTCGTGCTACATATGGATTCAATTGATATAATAACTTAATAGTATGTATCTATCATGTGTTGCAGCAAGACTTGGAAGAGGCGGGCCCACGGTTGCCCGGTAAAACATCGCATAAAATAATACTTTAAGATTAAATAATTAATTAATCCCATTTGATTAATTGAAGTAAGGTTTTGGAATCATTTGTAGTCTTATGCTTTACTCAATTTATTTATTTATTTCCATTTTTTTAATCTCTTAATCAAGCTGTTTAAGACTTTAAATGTGTCTCTTAACTTCCATCAAAAGATAATCAGTGAATCCCAGGACGCCCTTTTGCTTTAAGGTTGTTGAGGACACTTTAAAAGGGAGAAATAAAATTAAATATTTAAACCAAAATAAGAAAAAGAAAAGAAAATATCAATTTCTACTCACTTTCTCTTCTCAGTTGTCTCCTCTCGAGTCTCGACCGACTCCACCTCGAATTTTGTAGTTCCAAATTTTAGTCTGTAGATATTGTATACTCTCATGTTTATAAAATACCTCATTCGTCCCACTTAAAACGTTCTATTTCTTTTCGATACAGTTATTTAGAAGAATTGTATAAAATAATAAAAAATAGGTATGATCTATAATTTTTGAAGAGATAATTATTTCATAAAAATAAAACAGACCATATTGGATGGGACAACCCAAAAAAGAATACAGGTCATCTTGGATAGAACAATCAAAAAATGAATACAAGCCATTTTGAGTAGGACGGATGAACCAACATTTAGATCTTTTTCATTTTCAAAAAAGATTTAGATATAATATTTACATATTGACACATGTAAGTTGCATCAAGTGCATGCTAGAGATGACGAAGTTCGAAAATTTTAGTCCATTTTATAATCGACTGTAATTTGGGAGTGGACATTCGTAACCCGAATGTTATATATTAACTTTTTTATCTAATATTTATAAATTAATATTAGAATTTGTTAATTTATAAGTAAGATTTATTAGTTATTATTTGATCATTTCTTAATTTCTACAAATAGGACTTAGTAATTAGTTTAATTTAATTAATTTAAACATTAATTAAAAAAAAAATTACGATATCGACGTCCACACAAAAGTACGCTCTTTATGATTTCGTGTCTCAATGGCTAAACTACTTAATTTTATTATTGAAACATAAAATATGAGACGATAAATAAATGTTTATTTCGTGTCCCATTTTTACCCGTACACTTCATGAACTTTCCACATTTAATACTCATGTAAATATTTGTTGGAAATTAGTTACCATTTTGGGCACTTCATTTTCGAAATAGAAAAATATTTACAATAGGGGATAAAGTTTTCTTATGATGGAAAAGCTAGAATTATTTATTGTTTGATAATTTCTAGTGATTTTTTTTGGTCAATTTAATACAGAAATTTAAAGGTCACGTTACGGTGGATTCGAACCCGAGACCTTTGACCTCGGGCATTAACCACTCTACCATTAGACTAACACACACACAATTTCTAGTTATTTATTGATTAATGTTGTGTAACACCAAATAGCCATTTATAGTAACATGTGGCGTTGTCAAAATAAAGGGGAAAAATAATAATAGTGAAATGTTGTGAAAATGGGTGTTTGCAAAGTGTCAGTTTCTCCAACCGGAAATTACCCAGTAATGTCTCATATCCAATCTTTTACGAAACAATTTTGCTACTTGTAGAATATGTTATTTTATTGCCTATGATGAATTTAGTAAGGGTAAACATGTCGAAATAAAAAAAATCGAACTGAATCGATGAGTTTCGGTTGCTTTCAATTGATTTAGAGTGAAATTCGGTTTCGATTCGGTTTAAAAATAAAAAATGAAACATATTTTAATCGGTCGACGGTTTGGACAAAGTGAGTTTCGATTTGATTAGAATCGACCGAAATAGATACATAATGAATACTATATATATTTCGGTCGGTCAACGATTTAGACTAGATGGGTTTTGGTCGGTTTCGATTCAATCAAAGACATAAGATTGGTTCGATTCGATCAATTTTTTCATACAATTCGATTAATCAATGCAATGGTTCGATTCGATTTTTTAACCTAAACCGATCATTGCACAGTCCTAGAATTTGGACAATATATACTTTTGAAATGTAGGAAAAAGAATCATGAATGGAAAGAAAATGTTTATGGCTTGATGATGGACTATCTCGGAGAGAACCATTGAGAAATAAACATGTTTGTGAAGAAACTGACTGTCTGAAAACAATTTATTTTATATCATATTTAAGGGATTTTTTGGTAGTAATCGAAGAAGTAATGTAATTTGATCATTATCATTAGATAACATAAGGCGGAATCATTGATGTTTCAACCCATGGCTCATTTTATTGGAATTTTGTAAAAAAAATTAAGTATAATCCATGTCATAGTTCCAAAATTTTGAACTCTAAATAAAATACAAATTACTAAATATTAACCTTGACTCATACATGCTTTATTTGGGACAAGGAATACCAAAAAAAAAAACAAGATTGTTGCCGACTTGCACATTACCCCCCGCACCCAAACCCAACCCAACCCCCTCTCCTCTCTCTCTCACGCACACGCACACAGACACAGACAGACTAAACCATGGTTACTTTTTCACTATTCTGCAAAACTCAAACCCAAACTTCGTTCACATGCAGCAATTTGGGTAAGAAAATTTAGAAATACAAGAGAGAAACAACTAACATATCTTCTTCCCTCTCTTCTGCTCTGCAAAAAAAGAGAAAAGAGCCGAGAACTAAATTCTCCTTGTTTTCGCTCTGACTATTTTGTTCAATAAGGTTCTGATTTTCTGCCATAGACTCAACTTAATACATACTTTCTCGGAAAGTGGATGATCTCGAGATACTGGTGAGTAATTTCCTTCAATTTCTGCTCTTCGTGGATTGTTTATTATACTCGAATTTCATGTTTTGCTTACATTTGAATGATATTTTTTCGCCTTGTCGCTCTGGACATGCATGTTTCTGTAGATACCTTGTGTTTGAGATCTGAGACTAAGAACTGCGGCTTATTGGGATTTTCCAAGTAGAGGTTGAATTTCTGTGATGGAGTGATGTTGGATTGGTTTGTGAGATGAGCTTGGTTTCCGTGATTTGGAAATTTTCAATCGCGGCGTACTGGATTTTTTGTTGCTTTTCTCAGTTATTTGGGTTTTTGCAGCTGAGAAACTATTGAGAATTAGGATTAGAAATTGGCATGGGGGTTGTTGGTTGGAGTAATGAGGATAAGGCGATGGCTGCGGCGGTTTTGGGAACTAAGGCTTTCGATTACTTGATGTCGAGCTTAGTTTCTGCTGAATGCTCATTAATGGCGATGGGGAATGATGAGAATATGCAGAATAATCTTGCAGATCTTGTTGAGCGCCCAAATTCTTCCAATTTTTGTTGGAATTATGCAATTTTCTGGCAGCTCTCTAGGTCCAAGGCTGGGGACTTGGTGTTGGGATGGGGGGATGGGTGTTGTCGAGAGCCTCGTGAGGATGAGGAATCTGAAGTCACTCGAATTCTCAAAATGAGACTTGAGGATGAATCTCAGCAGACAATGAGGAAAAGGGTTCTCCAACGGCTGCATACCTTGTTTGGAGGAGGCGATGAGGAGAATTATGCGTTTGGATTGGATAAGGTAACGGATACTGAGATGTTCTTCCTGGCATCAATGTACTTCTCCTTCCCTAGGGGCGAAGGAGGCCCTGGGAGTTGTTTTGGATCTAGCAAGCATGTCTGGCTGTCGGATGCATTGAAGTCGTCTGTTGATTACTGTGTTAGGTCATTCCTTGCAAAGTCGGCTGGCATGCAAACTATTGTTTTGATACCAACTGACGTTGGGGTGGTTGAATTAGGGTCTGTCAGGTGCATACCGGAAAGTATGGAGCTAGTCAAGGTGGTTGAATCTTCCTTTTCATCGTTTTCTTCACTCAGGTCCAAGCAAGCTGCAGCTGCGGCGGCAGTAATGGACAAAAAAGATATGAATGGCTCCATTCCTAACCTGGTTATTGGTAACCGACCAGAAGTTGTTCCCAAGATTTTCGGGCAGGACTTAAATTCTAATCGTGTGCAATTTAGGGAAAATGTTTCTGTTAGGAAACCAGAAGTGCAAGAAAGGACTTGGGATGCAAGTGGAAACAGGAACAGGCTGCCCTTTACCAACAATCGCAATGGTTTTCATGGAGCTACGTGGACACAGTATAGTAATGTAAGGCTAGGGAGTCCAGTAGAGGTTTACAGTCCTCAGACTCCAGCCAAAATACTTACTGAGGTTGCCAACGGGAATAGAGAAGAGTTCGTTATTAATAATTTTCAGCATCAAAAGCCGGCTCAAATGCAGATTGATTTTACTGGAGCGGCCTCAAGGCCTTTAACTTCACGTCCACAAAGTCTTGAGTCTGAGCTTTCAGACGTTGAGGCTTCATGCAGGGAAGAGGCTGCAGGCCTATCAGAAGACAAGAGGCCGAGGAAGCGTGGTAGGAAACCTGCCAACGGAAGAGATGAACCCCTCAATCATGTAGAGGCAGAAAGACAGCGAAGGGAGAAGCTGAACCAGCGTTTCTATGCTCTACGAGCTGTTGTACCAAATATCTCTAAGATGGATAAAGCTTCTCTCCTTGGAGATGCTATTGCATACATAACCGAACTGCAGAAGAAGCTGAAGGACATGGAGTCCGAGAGAGAGAGACTTGGCAGCGTATCAAGAGAACCGCCCATTTCAGAAGATAATTCTAACAGAGAAACACAAGACCTGCTGGCATCTAGCATTAACATCGAAGCTGGCCGTGAAGAAGTCACTGTTAGGGTTGGCTGCCCCTTGGACGCCCATCCAGCATCAAGAGTAATCCAAGCAATAAATGATGCACAGGCAACTATCGTTGATGCGAAAATGGCTACAGGTAGTGAGCGTGTGTTCCATACGTTCGTTGTCAAATCCCATGGATCTGAACGGCTAACTAAGGAGAAGCTGATGGAAGCCTTTTCCCGTAGATCCAGCTCTCCCCATCAGCTCTCTCTCGGGCAATAGAATTATGGTGTTGAACAAATTTAGTTGGTTGCCATAATATGCGGTGTATCATCGTAGAAAGCTTTTCAGGATATTTTGATATACAGCAGTTAATGCTAGAAATAGGGCAAGAAAACAATCTTTTGACCTTCTAGGATAGCAAATCTCTAGTTGCTTATAGTTTTATACATATTTAGTCGAGTCATAAGTCGCAAAATTAATTAAACTTATCAATTTTTATTTCACCCCTTTTGTGCGTGTGTGTGTTGGGGGGTGAATCTGTATATTTGATTTCGCTCATTTTTTATTGTGTTCTAAGTTTTGTCCGGCATTCTACTCTAGTTGAGATATGAAACAGCAAATCTAGTTAAGCAAGAATTTCCAGTAGAAAGCAACGATTTTCATGACAGCATTTGCCTGAATTCGCGTGTGTGAAATTCAGAGAGTCGTGTCAAGAACTTGGGATGATGCTTTGCTTCGTCAGTAATCTTACTTCATATGTTGAAGCAGTAAGTGTGGAAAGGGTTTATGCGTTGATGGTTTGAAGACTTTTACCATGCAAGAAAAACAGTTGATTTTCCTTTGTTTTTGGTCTGAAAACGATGAAGATGTGATGATGCATGTAAGAAAATAAGAATTTTCAAGGAAGCCCTCTCCCTCTCTCTCCAATAACGATCTGATTTGAATTCATTCGGAGTGACGGCTACTTGTTATTTGTGAATAAGAATGTGAAAGTCGTACAAGTAGGAATATATAAATGAAAATGTGAAAGTCGTAGCGACAAAGGAATGCAATAAACGTGTTTAAGACGTGTGGAATATTTGGAGCAACTGAGGTGTCGGCCATCGTGCAAATTAAAAATTTGGTCTGCATAGTTTAATCTATGAATGCAATGATTGATATGCATTGTGCTAATTTAATCGTGGGAAAAAACAAAATAGGAAATTGAGATGGGATGTATGATGAATGATTGCTATATATTCATTATTATCTTGGATATATATCTAAATATTGCTCATATGTTCTATTTAAATTTCTTATTTTTCTTTTTGAATTATTTCATTATAAATGTCTTATTTTATTTTAAAAAATAATTATCCATTCAAAAATTGTGGATCCTGCTTACTTTTTATCACTTTAACTACTTTATATATTTCTCCTAAATACTCGTACTTAAAATAAATGAGATATTTTAAATGAGACGGATGAAATATCTTATATATATATATTGTGTGGCACGCTAATGCTAGAGATGACAATGGATCCCTGATCCTATTCAGATTCATTTTCAGGATCTGGATCCTAGAAAATTTGGATCCGATGGATCTGGATCCTACCCCAATATTTCGGATATGAGATTTAGTTTTTGAGAACCGAATTCGATCCAGATCCGACCCGTAAATCCGTTAGCTTAACTTAAAACTCTTTAATTTCCTTTTCAAATTCTCCCAAAATAAATATGCTCTCAATTTCATTTCAAATTCTCCCAATTATGTTCGCGGTGGGTCGCACCACTTACACAACCACGATCGAGTTGTTTGTTGTTTCCTACCTTATAGTAAATTTGTAACTAACGTCTTCCAATATAGTGATGATTGTAGAAATTATAAATATTTGTTATAGTATTATTATATATTTAGATTATTATGGTATTACTGTGAATTACAGTTGATTTAAAATTTATTTTAGAAACGAAAATATATGGATCCGGGTCTAGACCCTGGACCCTGTGGATCTTATGGATCTTGATCTAATTTTTTTGAATTCAATGGATCTGAACCGGATCCAGACCCAAACAAAAAAAATCTAATCTAGATCTGCACCTAACCAGATCAGATTCAAATCCGACCCATTACCATTCCTAGCTAATGCAATGTGATAATGCGTCCTATCTATGGGCGAGTAAAATCGAATTGACACCTCACCAACCTTATCGACGGGTGAGTAAAATTGAACTGAAACTTGGTAGATTCGACTGTAGTTTTACCCTATGTATGGTTGCTTTAGCTTTAATTAATTCATAAAAGTGTAAAAAAAACATAATAAAAGCTCCTTAAAATTATGATTTGCATTTTTTGACATCGTGGGAATTCCGCGTGGTAAACGCTTCTATCAGCCAATTATGTCACCGTCAGGCCCCATTCATGATCGTGACATAAATATTCGCCCTTATTTTCCCTCTCAAATTAAATAAATTAAACAAAGCTGTCAATTATTCATTGTATCCACGTAAAATAGTACACATGATAAGTGTGAATGCTCGAACCACAAATACATGCATTTTATATGTATATAGAAAAGCGTGAATAAAAATGCAAGGAACACGTGAACACAACAAATTCAAAGCCCACTAATTATTTCTTGCTTTTCCATTTTTCTCTAGCTTTTAAGAGTCAAATTATTTGAATGAAGATAGGGATGAGTATTCGGATTTCGATTCGGATTTTTGCCTAATTCGGATCGATCCGAAAATTCAAATTTTGAGAGATAATCCGAACCGAATCGAAAAATCTGAAATAAGTGATTTACTTATAGAATATTATGATTATATTACATCTATCCTAGAAGTAGTATGGAGCTGTTTTAATTATTTTTAAATCTAAATAATGTTTTAGTATTTTTCCTGTCAGTTTATTCATGACTTTAAAGTCCTCTAATAGTAATATCTAACGTTTGTTTTGGAGTAGAAAGCAACTAGAAGGACAAAGCCCTTAGCTAACAGTTTACACCACTTATTTGTTGTAATTTGATACTAATCTTTTATAGTTATAACTTTCCTTCAAAAAAACACTCTTAGCTAATTTCTTAAAACATACTCTATGTCCATCAAATACATTCATTTAATTATATTTTGGTCAGTCATAAAAATATTCATTTTCGTTTTGAAAACATCAACTTTATATTTTTACCCTAAATCTATCCACTTTACACCCATTATCTATTAAAATATTCATTTATCATCCACATAGTCCATCTTTTTACATCCACTTACTTTATACTCATTTAATTTATTAAAACTCATACCACCAAAATCAAGAAACGAATTTGGTGGACAGAAGGAGTATAATATTTCACGTTGCGAAAAGATTGGAATAATGAAATAGCTCTGCTAGAGTTTATTCTAAACATAAAAACAAAATAAAATAAAATCTGGTAAGAGTTTCTAATGGTTATTAGATATTAGGCCGGATCAAAGAAATTAGGGGGTATGAGACTAAAAAGAAGCTACTTATAATTTTTTTAATGAAAAATCGTTTCATATATCTTGGATTTTTGTTTTATTCATTTCAATTTGAGTTCTGTAAAATGAAGAAATGAATAAACACAATTTATAGGATTCATTTTACACTTTAAATTTTGGGTTTTTCTTAATTTTTTTAATTGTAAATTTAGAAGATAATTTTACCCTTAATTTTTGTGAGTTAGTAGCTACTTTTTTGGGGGGGATTTTTGTTATCTCAAAGCATAAATTGGGATTTTCTAGTAGCATTCCTTTTTATATAAAATAATACCATTAGTTTGAAACCATTAAAAAATAATTGCCCTTAAATTTCAAATTAAATATGTAAAATAATTGGAAAAAATATATTAAGGGGGAGTAGAATAACTAGCGTCAAGTAATTGGAAATTAGGTTTCGAACCATGAAAAAATAATTGAAAAAAAAAAGATAATAAGGAAAGTCGAACAACTGACCTCTAATATAAATAAGGTAATTGAACCATTTAATACACAAAGTTTGAGTATATTTTAGTTTTCCACACAAATTGTAAAAATTGTGAATAAATACATGAATTATTAATTTGTTTGAATATATCACGAAATAAAAAATTTCCTAAACTGGAACTGGCGTGGCAAATTATTTTTTTGGGAGATTAAAAAAATGCGATTGTAAAAATAAAACCAAAAAAAGTAAGAAAATGCAGGGGACAAAATGTAAATAAAAACTTAAGGTTCCACCGAGACTTGAACTCGGGTTACTGGATTCAGAGTCCAATGTCCTAACCACTAGACCATGGAACCATTTTATTATTTGGTAGATGTTTAATATTATTTCAACCTAATCGTAAACGACACCACCAAATATTTTGTCGGACTTGGACATGAATACCGTCTTGCAGATATTGAACCATTACATCGTATCCTACGATTGGAATTGAGACCACAGGTCCACAACCACCAATTTCATAAGTTGTCGTTTGTCTAAATTTCACCTAGAACATTATAAGTCATTTTTGTTCAGTAACATCTTTAACAATAAGTATAGAAGAGATTTTTGTTTTTACATGTTTAGTCGTCGCATGCTATTTTCAACAACTGGGAGAGAATCAATAGATTCCTTTTCGGGAGCGATTCATCCTTCCCGAACGCAGCATACAACTCTCCGTTGTATTGCGTTCTCCAAGTATGCTTGTTCTAGACTAATCTATTTTTTCCTTTTAGCTATTCCTATCTGTTTCAATAACTACTAACAGGATGTCTGGGAAACTATCTGTGAAGAGAATAAAAGAAAGACATCGGAGAATAGATATTCTGTGTATTATACAAGTAGAAAGTCTCCCGTAGGGGGCAGAGACAAGGCTACAATCTAAACCTAAAATAGGAGGACATGCCTATCATACAAAGAGGGTGTTTGGTGAGAACATAAGTTTTTAAAACAAACATATAAATTGCTTAAGAACTTATGTTCATTGAAGTGTTTGATAAAATAAACTCATAAATGTTTTATAAATTTGTGAAAATAAGCTCCAACGAACATAAGCTCTCCTAAAATAAATTGGTCAACCCTAACTTATTTTTTCATAAATTTATAAGCAACCATGAATTTACTAAAATAACCTTATTATAGTTCGTTATTTCCTACATATACACTATCAACTTCACGTCTCGTCAATTTTATCTCTCTAACTACGATTTTCTCTCTCTAACTCACGATTCTTTCTCTAGCTTATAAGATCAATTATCCAAACACTTTGACAACTTATAATCACTTGAGACATTACATCTTATAAGCTCTTGAAACATCTTATAATCTCTTGGAGTTTATATGTTTTCTAAAATAAGCTTAGCCAAACAGCCCCAATGTCTTATCTAAATAAGTAGAGATATCAGATACTAAGGAAACATACAAATAAACTCTCGAACGGAGTTGTGAAAATTTTGGTCCCAATTTAATTGCAAGACTGGTGTATTTGACGTGATCTTTGGTTACTTGAAGATCCAAAAGAGTTACTAAAAATGATTTTCCTTCTCAATATTTTCTTTTTATTGTTATGTCTACTTTCAAATTTTAATATTAAACACACACACACACACTCACTCGGGGGGAGAGAGAGAGAGAGAGAGACTCATGCATATGATGCTTCTTCCTTATCAGATGAAATATAGGCGACGAACCAAAGCGTGGAATGCCAAGATGATGGTTTAGCAACTCATTCATGCAATAATGAACTTAACATCAAGCTAATCAATCTTGCCATCTATATATTTCGAAATGATCTAGATAATAAAATCACTTAAAGTCTTGCCATGATAAATGGATTCTGCTTTTTTGATGATAAATTATCTTCTGACATTTTTGTGCATCCTCAGTTCTTCATATCTCATCTTCAAATTCATTTGTTCATGTATTTTCTTCTCCAAGAATTCAAGTAAAGTAGCCATCAAACTACCCCCGGGCCCACCCAAATGGCCCATTTTTGGCAACCTTCTCCAATTGGGCCAGCTGCCGCATAGAGATTTCGCGGCCCTATGTGAGAGATATGGGCCTCTGGTCTATCTCCGGTTGGGTCGTGTCGATGCCATAACGACCAACGATCCCAACATCATACGTGAGATTTTACGGCAGCAAGACGATGTATTCGCTTCTCGGCCGCAAACCTTGGCAGCGGAGCACCTCGCCTACGGCTGCGGTGATGTTGCTCTGGCCCCTTTAGGCCCAAAATGGAAACGATTACGACGAATTTGCATGGAGCATTTGCTGACGACCAAAAGGCTCGAGTCGTTTGCCGACCACCGGGCTGATGAGGCCCAACACCTGGTTAGTAATGTATGGGCTTCGGCCCAAAATGGAAAAGAGGTGAATCTGAGAGAAGTACTAGGTGCGTATTCAATGAACAATGTGACTCGAATGTTGTTAGGGAAGCAATATTTTGGGGTTGGATCAGACGGCCCACAAGAAGCCATGGAGTTCATGCACATAACGCATGAGCTCTTCTCGCTTCTAGGCATGATCTATTTGGGCGATTATCTGTCCATTTGGAGATGGGTCGACCCATTTGGCTCTGAGAAGAAAATGAGACGAATTGGAAAAAGGGTAGATGAATTTCATACAAAAATTATTGAACAACATAGGGCAAATAAGGAAAATCAGGACAATGGCCACATGGATTTCGTTGATGTCTTGTTGTCCTTGCCCGGTGAAGATGGAAAAGAGCACATGGATGATCTAGAGATCAAAGCGCTCATTCAGGTCATTTCTAACATTTTTCGATTATTAACTTAGACTAGAGATATCAATGGGTGAGTTTTACCAGGACTAGAACAAATAAATAAGTAATGGTTCTGGTTCTTGATCCGACCCATTAGACACTGAATCCGGACCGGACCAGAACCATCAACTATGGGTCTTAAGCGGTCCGGATCTGAGCGGGTCTGAAACCAGAACCGGATAAGAACCAGAACTAGAATCAAAACCATTGCTTTATAATTTAATGTGTTATAAGTGATTTTGAATCGATATGGATAAAACTAGTTCATTGACAAGCCTATTTAAACTTAGGCTTGTCAATAGACGGGTTTTACTCGGACCAGAACCGATAAATAAGTATTGGTTCTGGCTCTGTAAACAGATCCGGACCGGATCGGACCATCAAACTATGGATCTAAACGATCCGATCTAAAGCGGGTCTGGAACCGGGACCGAAACCAGAACCGTTGCTTTAAAATTTAATGGGTTTTGAAATTCCGGATCGGTCCGGATAAAACCCACTCATTGACATCCCTAACTCAGACTATTTAGTCTATAAACTTACTAAATTCAGCTCCAAATATTTACTTAAGTTGTTTAATCCACCTCACATTCATATATTATATTGTAGGATATGATAGCTGCAGCTACCGACACTTCCGCAGTGACAAACGAGTGGGCCATGGCCGAAGTAATCAAACATCCACTTGTACTCAAACGGGCCCAACAAGAACTTGACTCAGTCGTCGGCCCAAATCGGATGGTCCAAGAATCCGACTTGGCCCATCTAAACTACCTACGGTGTATAGTCCGAGAAACCTTCCGGATGCACCCGGCCGGCCCGTTTCTCATCCCCCACGAATCGACCAGGCCCACCACGATCAACGGCTACTACATCCCCGACAGGACACGTGTCTTCATCAACACTCACGGCTTGGGCCGCAACACCGCGATATGGTCTGATGTGGACCGGTTTGAGCCGGAGCGGCATTGGCTGGCCGACGGGAGCCGGGTCGAGATCAGCCACGGAGCCGATTTCAAGATCCTCCCATTCAGTGCCGGGAAGAGGAAGTGCCCCGGCGCGCCGCTCGGTGTGACGCTGGTGCTCACGGCGCTAGCGCGTCTCCTACACGCGTTTGATTGGAGCCCGGCTGGGGGCCTGAGGCCCGAAGATATCGATACGAGTGAGGTGTATGGGATGACTATGCCTAAGGCCCGGCCCTTAATTGCGATGGCTCGGCCCAGATTAGCGGCCCATTTGTATCAGTGACTGCTTATTATTGATGTTTTAGCCGATTGTGTTGAATAATATTTACTGCCCAGCCCAGATTAGCGGCCATTTTTTTAGCTTTAAATCCGAACTTTTACACAAAACAGAATAGGAAAACTTTTAATAGGGAAAATATCAACTTGCTAACTGATGCAGCTGCAGATTACTTCATGTTCACGAACTGTTTGTGAAAATGCCCCATTAATTACCAACTGATATCTTCAACAAACGCTTTTACGATTCGAATTTTTCTATTCTTTAAAAAATGCAAGCTCAGCTGATGATGTTTCTTCGTCGATTTGCAACGACACTCAAGCCTCTTCCGAGGGGTAGATTCTTCAGCAGTGATGGCAGCCATGATTTTGGCAAAACTATCGCCGAGCCCATCAGGTAGTATTTTATATTTCTGCCATTTAGTTCGTTTTTTTAATTCTCTCTTTGATGATCAGAATTCCTGTTATGGTTCCTCAATTGATAGATTTGTTGTCGGAAATCTTTGCAGCTATTTTCACCCAATATCGTTGGCTTTAATCTTGTTTGTAGTAGTAGAAAAGAGCATGAAATAATTGATCAAACATGTATTATGAAGTAAAGGTTCGAAGTAGAAACAAGATTAACCTATATCACCGGTGAAAGGGCGATAAATGAGGGGATTTTTGCATAATGCTGATATGAAATGGGAAAAATCGTCGTTCTCAAAAAAAAGAAAAAGAAAAAAAGAAGAGAAAAATCGACGATTGACATTCATTAATCTGTTGGTTTAAAATGGGAAATAGAGCCTTTTGCATGTTCATTAACTTCATCACCAATGCCATATTTAACATGAAAGCACTCTGTAAAGAAAAAGTATGTATTATTGATAAAATTAGACATAGTGCATACTTTGGTAAACTCTTGATTGATATTTGTTGCATTAAGTAATTCTAAGCTAGCAATGCTCCACATATGCTGGCCTCTTCGAGCCCGGTTATTGGAATGACTACATAGTATTGAATCTCTATATTTTTCTTCTGTTTTGATCCTGTGAAATGGACTCGTCATCTCTTGCTGGATTGCCAGAAAGTCAGACACTGGATCAAGAAGCCAATGGCCTCAATAGAGAAAGAGCGTCCGTCTCCTTCTGGATTGACTCACGTTGATAGCAAAGGCGAAGCACAAATGGTTGACATCTCCTCAAAGGAGATAACCAAGAGAGTGTCACATGCTAGTTTTAAAGTTGTGTTAGGTAAGATGGTCTTCCTTTTGGTCTCAGCCAACCAGATGGAGAAAGGGGATGTTCTCCGTGTGGCCAAGATCGCTGGAGTCTGCGGTGCGAAGAAGACGAGCAGTCTCATCCCGTTATGCCACAACATCAACCTGTTGCGTGGTAATGTGGATCTGGCCTTGAACCCAAGCGAATTCAGCATTGAGATACGGGGTGAGGCTGCCTCGTCTGGGAAAACCAGGTCAATATGGAAGCCCTCACTGTGGTTACGGTTGCTGGCCTCACTGTTTATTGTATGTGCAAGGTTGCTTCGAAGGATATTGTGATTACAGATGTAAGGTTGGAACAGAAAAGTGGAGGGAAGAGTGGGGATTAGTCCAGGTAAGGTATGATCTAGTTCTTGAATTCTTGTTTTGTGCTTGGGAGGTTTGTGCCATGTGCATTGATTGTGGTCGTGTTCGAGCATGAATTTTGGTTATTTTGTTGTTATCTCTGCTATTTGAAATGAGACACTGTGCTTCAATCTATGTGTGGTTGAATCTTGAATGCATTTTGCTCACATTTTGCATAACATATTGGTTTATTTGCTCATTAAATATACTATATTTCTGGGGTGTTCTCCTACGTGCACCCATAATTAATTTTTGACTAATTATAATTAAAATTAATTAATTTAATAAATCTTAATTCTAAATTAATAAATCATAATCATGAATTAATAAAGCCTAATTGGAATTAATAAACCCAAATTATGAATTAATAAACCCTAATTTTGAATAATAAACACTAATTTTGAATTAATAAACCCTTATTGTAAATTAATAAACCCCGATTGTGAATAATAAACCCTAATTGTGAGTTAATAAACCCTAATTATGAATTATAAACCCTAATTATGAATGAATAAACTCTAATTTTGAATTAATAAATCTTAATTATAAAATAATAAATTATAATTATGAATTAATAAATTCTAAATTTTAATTAATAAATTTAATTATAAATTAATAAAATCTAATTATTCTTACTAATCATAATTAATATATAATTATTTTAACAAAAAAACAAGGGTGAAACGTAACTCACCCAAGTTTTTGTCATATTTCTAACTAGGAAAGATTATAGTTAATAAATTGGGGCGAGATATTGGAAAGATCTAGCTAAAAGAATTGGTCTATATGTTGATGCTTCAATTGAAATTCATTCTCTTTCTTATTTCTCATAGGCAAAACTACTTATTAATGTTCTTGTCACTAAAATGCCATAGTATATTACATGCGATAGATAATATATTTTCGTCTGTTATCTCATTTCGTGCTTATTTATGACAAATATGTCAATTTCATACCATTAAAATTAAATTAAGATTGTTTAAATAAAAATAATTTAATTAAGATTCTTCACAATGCGAGCTAACTAGTCATATGTAGGGATGTCAATGAGTGAGTTTTACCCGAATCAGAACCAATAAATAAGTAATGGTTCTGGTTCCGGATCCGACCAATTAGACACTAGATCTGGACTGGACCAGGACCATCAACTATGGGTCTTATTGTCTTAAGCAGTCCGGATCTGAATGGGTCTGGAACCAGAACCGAACAAGAACCAGAACTAGAACCGAAATCGTTACTTTATAATTTAATGTGTTATGAGTGATTTTGAATCGATATGGATAAAACTAGCTTATTGACAAGCCTATTTAAACTTAGGCTCGTCAATAAACGGATTTTAACCAGAACCAATAAATAAGTATTGGTTCTTATTCTATAATCAGAATCAGATTCTGACCGGACCATCAAACTATGGATCTAAATGATCCGGGTCTAAAACGGGTCTAAAATCGGAATCAGAACCAGAACCGTTGTTTTAAAATTTAATGGATTTTGAACGGTTCCAAATCGGTACGGATAAAATCATCCATTCACATTCCTAGTCACATGTAAATATATGAACTTTATTTCTGTAGGGACTTGAGACACCGACGTCAATTATGATAAGTGATTCTTTTATCAAATATGTCTCATGCATTGCGGAGTTAGTGTGAAGATCCAAATAAAATAGTTTCTTAGGGACAGTCCAATGGTTAAAGTGAGTTCTTGTGGTTGAGAGGCCACATGTTCAAATCCTATCAGACGTCTCTATGAGTTTGAGTCTATCACATCTGATTTTTCAAACGTGGTTTATCTGTCATGTGTAGGTAACGATTGTGGGTTCTCATGATAAAAAAAAATAATCAAAATAAGATAGTATCAATATTGTTAAAGAATGTTGGCAACAAGGTAGGGATTATCTTATGTGCTAACAAACTTAATCACATCCCCTAAATTATCTTATTTACGAAAATTTTAATACTAAAATGTGCTTCATCCTAAATACATTTTTGATAATTTATTTAGAAAAGTCGATGGAGCAATAATTAATAATAAATTCCTGGGGGGGACAGCTGGTTAGAACTATGTTGGTCAAGGAAAATTAGTAGAGCAGCTAGAGCTTGGTTTGGGGCAGCCCAACAGTTTGGGATAAAGTAAAGTAAATAAATAATAAATTGAAAAGAAAAATATGGGTGGGGGACAGTGGTCCATTTCTTGGTAATAATTACTAATTACACCCTTCACCATAACTGCGTTAAGTGCTTTACAGGAAATTCAACTACTTTTCCACTCTCCTTTTGGGCACGGGAAGAATTTGTCGAATCACTTAATTCTGATGGGCCTGTCGGTTATGGCCTTTGTATGTTTGAGATTAGCAAACTACAAGATTATTTCTTTATTAAAAAATAAGAGAATAAAGATGATTCTATATGTACTACTTCCTCCATCCTATCCAAGATGGTATATATTTTTTTTGGACTATCTCATCTAAACTAGTCTATTTTTTTAGAAAATAATTATCTCTTCAAAAATTATGGGACCTACCTACTTTTTATCATTTTCATTTTATACCGTTCTCCTAAATAACCGTATCAAAAAGAAATGAGCTGTCTTGGATGGGACAAAGTGAGTATAAGTATTGAAGTGGAAAATAGATACTTTATTGGTAGTTAGTGAATAAAATGAGACATATTTATTGTTTAAGAATCTTTAATCGTGACATAGTCTCATACATTACAACTGTTTATAGTAAGTAATTTAGTGGAAGAAATATGGGTAAGTATGTATCCCTCCATCTCATCGAACTTGACATGTATTTCTTTTACGATTGTCAAGACTCATTTTTTTTAAGAAATAATTATCTTTTTAAAAAGTGTATGTTTCATCTATTTTTTATCACTCTATACATTTTTCCTAAATAACTGTGCCAAAAAGAAACGAGACATGTTTGACGGAACTGACGGAATATAATTTTTTGAGAAAGACATGTATGATGTATTCATATAACATTATTTACTGGGATTGGCTTCAAATAAGCATGCGCATATAAGTGGAAAAAGAGATAACCAGCTAGTTTATTTCAAAATGCATTATCATTGCTTGAAATAGGCAAAATATCAAATGAATCAGACATGGCTTAAAAAACCACGCTTTCTTAATGCACTAAGTTAAATAAAATATTTCATGTATAGATGAATATATCAGATATATAAGATTATAAAATCATTGTAAAAGATATTGATGTAGAAGTACAAGAATGAATATGACATGCTCCATATTAAATTCTTTACTTCTAAAGGTTTCAGTGCTTCTTCAGATATGTTTAGTATTATTAGAACACAAATTATGACATCAATTATTCTCTACACATTTTATAGTTGAAAATATGTTATAAATAGGGGTGAGCAGCAAATCAGAAAATCGAATTGAACCAAACCGAAAAATCAAATTTGGTTCGGTTAACTCGGTTGATTCGATTAAAACAAAACTAAAATTCGGTAATTTGGTTTTTGATCTGTTCGAAAAAAAATTAAACGAAAATAGAATTATATCTATTTAGAATTATAATTTTAATATATCAATATCCTTAATCCTATTCATTTCTCTATTTCTTCCTATTATATCAATATATAATATTTGTAAAATATAATATTATTTATTTGTTAAATAATACTACTAATTATTTTTTTGTAGAATATTTTATATATATAACATATAAAATGTATTTATATATATATATATATTATATCAATATATAATATTATTTATTTATTTATTTGAAAATGTATTTATTTTGTTAAAAATTCGGTTTAATCGAAATATATTTCGGTTCAGTTCGGTTATTTTTTTTAAAAATTTGATTAATCGTTCGATTATTTTTCATCCGAAACCGATCGAATAACCGAAAATTCACCTAGGTAATTCCACCTCATCCCAACACTATAGGAACAAAATCATATTAAAAAATCACAATTCAATTAACTCGATTTAAAACATATTTACATATGTATAAACTTTGAACTTTTTAACTTTATACTCACTCTACAACTAAATATCGATAACGACAATGCCGCAGATTTTAATTAGATTAAAATAGATGTACTAGAGGAATTGTTTGTATTATTAAATCAGAAAATCTAGTATCATATATAGATCACGATGTTACATCATTTTCCATACCGTAAAACACAAACGAATTCTTCCAAAACAAAATCCCCAGCTACCCCTACCCCTACCCCTACCCGTACCCCTCTCTCACACACACACGCACACAATAAATTCCCTCCGGCTATTTATACCAACACCTCTCCCTCCCCGTTCCCCACCCCCTCGTAAAATGGACGGTATACGGAGCCCCGTTTTCCTCTGCATCTTCCTTACTCTCTCCTTCCCCCTCTCCTCCGCCATTACTCATCCGTACCAAACCTTCGTGCTCACCTCGCTCCCCCAACCGCAAACTCAAGCTCTCTACGAATCTGACCAGCTCCAAACCGACCAACTCCAAGCCCTACCAGTTTTTCAATCCGGTTTCGCTCTCGATCTGCACCACGTAGACAATCTCTCTCCTGCGCAGGACTCGACGGCGGAATCTTTCTTCAAACTCCGCCTCCGCCGCGACGCGGTGAGGGTGAAGTCGCTGTCTGAACTGGTGTCGTCGGCCGCACAGACTAACATCTCCTCTAGGAATAGAGGCGCTCATGGCTTCAGCAGCTCGGTGATCTCTGGAATCGCGCAGGGGCGGCGAGTACTTCACGCGCATCGGCGTCGGAACGCCGGCAAGGTATGTGTACATGGTGCTCGACACTGGCAGCGACGTCGTCTGGATCCAATGCTCTCCTGCCGAAAATGCTACCGGCAATCGGATCCGGTCTTCAACCCGACGAAATCGACGTCGTTCTCGGCAGTTTCCTGCGCCTCGCCGCTCTGCCGCCGCCTCGATTCCTCCGGCTGCAGCAACCGGAATAAGAAATGCCTCTACCAGGTGTCTTACGGCGACGGCTCTTTCACCGTCGGCGAATTCTCCGTCGAAACGCTGACGTTTCGGAAGTCGAGGGTGAAGAACATTGCCCTAGGCTGCGGCCACGACAATGAGGGGCTCTTCGTTGGCGCCGCCGGTTTGCTAGGTCTCGGCCGTGGGAAATTGTCGTTTCCTACTCAAGCCGGCCGTCGTTTCGGTAGGAAATTCTCCTACTGCTTGGTCGATAGAACGTCGTCGCCTAAGCCATCTTCCATGCTCTTCGGGGAGGCGGCGGTGCCGCGAAGCGCCGTTTTCACACCGCTGGTAACGAATCTGAAGCTCGATACCTTCTACTACGTTGGTTTGAACGGCATTTCCGTCGGCGGCGCACGCGTCCCCGGGATTACAGCGAAGCTTTTCAAAATCGACGCCAGCGGCAACGGCGGCGTGATTGTCGATTCGGGCACGTCGGTGACCCGGCTCACCCGACCCGCTTACATTGCCCTAAGGAACGCGTTCCGGACCGGGTCTTCGAATTTGAAGCGGGCGCCAGATTTCTCTCTCTTCGATACGTGCTTCGATCTGTCCGGGAAGACGGAGGTGAAGGTGCCGACTGTCATGCTGCATTTTGCCGGAGCTGATGTGTCGTTGCCGGCGGCGAACTACTTGATTCCGGTGGACAGCGACGGGACGTTCTGTTTCGCGTTTGCGGGTACAACGAGCGGGTTATCCATAATTGGGAACATCCAGCAGCAGGGTTTCCGGGTCGTGTTCGACTTGGCGGCTAAGCGGGTTGGGTTCGCTGCTAGGGGTTGTACCTAGACAATGGGTATTGGGTAGGGGTTTGCATTTTCGCTTTTATTTATATTCAAAGAAGGGAATTATTTGCTCACTAATTTCTAAATTTTGATTTTGCTTAGAAAAACTTTATGATGAAATTGGGAAGGGAACATCGTCACATGTTGTCTGTTGAGCTGTGTCCTACAAATTATTGTTGTAACTTGTAACGCTGTAGGACTTCAAAGATAGATAATTATGCACAAATACATTAAAGTTTCCAATTACATGAAATTAATTCTTTCGGTATATATAACTTTGTTGCGAAAAATAAACACATCATAATCACGATAGAAAATAAAAAAAACAATAATTATTTATCCAGTTCGTCTTACGATTACTTCAGGGACGATGTTAAGCCGGATGTTTTATTATATGTTTCAGATATAGATTACATGAAGAAACGACTATTATATAGACAACGATCAAACTCTAACCTTAAACTCATTAGGGGTTTCGTCTGGACCCAAAAAACTTGAATGTACAGTTCATTCAGGCTTTATACTCCAACAAATTTGATAAATTAATACTTTACATTTTACTTTGTGTTAATATGGTTATGAACTGCTTTTGTAACTATCATCGCATGTTAGATTTGGTCTACTCTAATCAGTAATCACCCTTGGAAATCATTTACCGCGCACGACATGAATACTTTACATATGTCAACACCAACTTATAATTATGCCAAATTTGTTATGATAATTTTCAACCGCGTAATATTATAGGAATATGTGAAAACATTAGGCATGCAATATTTAATTGGCTAAAAGACAAATTCGAATTATAAACGGTAATAAATTTTCGAATTGGTCACTATTATCAATTAAATAAGGCAAAACTTAATAGATTGGATTTCTGAGTTCATATGAATGCGATCGTGTCATTTGGCTTATTGCTTGGACGGCGGGTGCGGTTGGAAAAATTAACCACAAGAGGCAGATAGAGTTGGAACGATTAATTAATAGTATTATTACTATTTTTATTGAAATTTAAACTAAGGTCTCGTACCCGAAATATTTTATTATCTGATTCTATACATAGCTTTCATTTTATTCACTATAACCTCTTAATTACAATAATAATAAAAATATTTAATAAAATCTATATTTTATCATCATAACCTTCAATTTAAATTTTAATAAAACGTTACCTTCAATAGTTTGTATTGGGGATGTCAATGGGTGGGTTTTACCCGGACCGATCCGAAACCGTTCAAAACCCATTAAATTTTAAAGCAGCGGTTCTGGTTTCAGACCCGCTTTAGACCCGGACCGTTTAGATCCATAGTTTGATAGTCCGGTCCGGTTAGAATCTGGTTCTGGTTCCAGAACCAGAACCAATACTTATTTATTGGTTCTGGTCCGAATAAAACCCGTCTATTGACAAGTCTAAGTTTAAATAGGCTTGTCAATGAGCTAGTTTTATCCATATCGATTCAAAATAACTCATAAAACATTAAATTATAAAGTAACAGTTTCGATTCTAATTCTGGTTCTTGTCCGGTTCTGGTCTGGTTCTGGTTCCAAACCCGCTGAGATCCGGACCGCTTAAGATCCATAGTTGATGGTCTTGATCCGGTCCGGATCCAGTCTCTAATGGGTCGGATCCAGAACCAGAACCATTACTTATTTACTGGTTCTGGTCTGAGTAAAACCCACCCATTGACATTCCTAGTTTGTATTGGCCTACTCTTGAGTATTTCTTTCAAGAAATATTGTACATTTAATTTGAATGGAATTTTGTCAATCCCCTTTAAATTTGTAGGAGAATGGGGGCTATACAATTTTCTTTTTCCTTTTTTTTGAATGAATAATTATTTTATTCAAATTGGACGCTATAAGGATCGAATGGTAAATTTATTTAATATTTTTTTTATTATTTTTAATAAGGGACCATAATGAATAAAATAAGGGTTATATATATAATCACTTATATCCTATATGCTAGTGTCTATGGCGGCGTGCATGTTGTCAATCTCTTATTTAATTAGTGATCCTTTTATAATCTAATTTCATTTTGTATTTTATTTGATTAAATAAGTTAAAACTGATGGATCGGGTTCAATCCCCAATTTTCCTCTCTTGATTAAAATAAATAAATTATTTGAATTCGACAGCTATGTTAATGCAAACATTCACTAATTTAATTATGGAATAATGATAATTTTATCATCAATACAAATATACAATACATATAAAATGTTATTATTAAATCAAAAAGAAAGTTAGCCACAACGCACGATTGACATATCAGGGGCGAGAATTCCGGTTAGGCGGAATCGAGCATTACTGTTCACATGAAACGTGAATCTCTCCCTCTCACTCTTTTTATTTATGATAATTATTCTATTTATGATAATTATTTTTATAAAATATTTTTGATTTATTATCTTCAATAATATAATTATTTATATCTTTTATCATCAATGATCCACCAATATCTCTCTTTCTTATTTTCATCAATCCTCTTATTTAAACTTTTTACCACTTATGATCCACCACTAATTAATTTAAGACTACACTAATGTATAACACTTAATTTACTCACAATATATTCAACAACTTTTATTAAAATTTCTGCCAAAAATTCTTAGGAAGAAAATATGAAAACAGAGAGAGTATATTTTATTGATATTAACAAAGTACATCTCAGAAATAATTTTATGCACTACCAAAAAATGAGAGGGACAAAATCTTACTCTTAAAAAAGATTAGAATTAGTTAATTAATATAATCACGATTCTTCAATGATACATCGATTAAACATTTAAGAACGACGCAGTTGAACAATTTGTAATAAACGAATAAAATAAACACGAATATTACATTTATTGCTATAAATAAATTCGTCATGGATAAATGGTTTTCTTTTATAGATTCTTGATGCATGTTATAACGTGCAACAAAAAATGTTTATGGATGACTACGACTTTAGTGTGCATGTGGCATGTAACGTACCATGAGCAAAATTAAACATAACTCTATATACCAGATAATCCACATGTTTCTATAGTTTACTTTTGATTAATTAGGATAATTCCATCATAAGATTTGCCATTTATGGATTAGATTGCTATGCGACATGCAACATGTTATTGAATATGAAACATGCATATTCAGTGTGTGTTGGCCTAGTGGTAGATTGGTTAATGTCTGAGGCCAAATGTCTCGGGTTCGAGTCCACCGTGACGCAGCTTTTAAAATTTATGTATTAAATTGACCCAAAAAAAGAAACGTGCATGTCCATTTCTTATAAATTAAGAGGGTGTTTGGCAAAGCTTATTTTAGAAAGCTTATAAGCTCCAATAACTTATAAGTTGTTTTAAGAACTTATAAGATATTGTGTATTAAGAGCTTATAAGATACTAAAGTGTTTGGATAATAAGGGTAAACATGGAAATAAGAAAATATATCAGGGTTATTGTTAGAGTTGGTTAACTCTGACTAAGTCTCCTCAATATAAAGAGTTAGTTATTTTTAGTGTTTTACCTTTCTTTCTCTTGGTGTGTGCAGGTTACGAATGTTTCATTGGATGCGATGGGAACACACCGAAGAACACGGGAAACAGATCAAAAGAGATCAGGGTGGACTAAGTCAGCTGTTCATTTCCTATTTTTCAGGAGCGAGTTAAGCGACTAGCTATCACGAGTTAGTCACCTCCTAGTGGACCAGATCGTGGTCCAAGACATGTAGTCGAAGGCCTCGTAACTCCTATAAAATGAGAGGCAAATCGACAGCAGAAAGAGCGCAACTCTTGAAGAAGTATCTGAAGATCTGTTTATGTTGTTGAGTATGTTTTCGTAACATTTTCAATATTACACGAGTGTTTTAACTTCTAATTGTTTTAGAAGGTTGTTCTTTTTAGTACACGAGTGATGTGAGGAAATCTTTAGTATTTTTCATATATCTTTGATAGATAACTTTTGTACTTGAAATAATAAAAATTTAATTTCTTAACTAAAATTGAATATAATACTAAAATTATTATCGATGATTAATGATTTGAAGAAAAGAGAAAAGGCATTATATATATAATATATCTATATAAACATATAATTTAATGATTGATAAATAATTAACCATATATATATATATATATATGGTTAATTATTTATCAATCATTAAATTATATGTTTATATAGATATATTATATATACAATAGCCTTTGCCTATATATATATATATAATTCGTTTTGAAGCTCTAAAGGATAATAATTTGTTCATTTAAAATCCAATTTTACATATCATATATCAAACTAAAGCTTTTGTCGCAATCTTTGATTCAAGATGCATATTACATATATTTTTGAGAATGACATAGCATGATTTTGAGGAAAAATGAATTTATAAGAATGAAGAAAAAAAGGGGCAGTTTTTTTCCTCCACCAAAACTGCCAAATAGTGAATTGAGTGCAATTTTAATTAGGATGATTTTTCATATATATTATTTTACATATAATAAGCATTTAAGTTTTTGAAGAATTACAAAACTACCATTGAAATTAATTTTAAATTAGTAACTCACGCTTTAATATATTATAAATAGATGTTAATTATTGGATTAAGTACAGACAAATTTACAAATTATCAAATTGGGCTTGAGAGTGTATTGGCATGCAGCATTACAATTTTTGCATGTATCAAATTGGGCTCGATTGTGAAATAATAGCGCAGCCCAGCATGAGCTCAAGTTCTCTGAAATTGAGCTGCGAGCCCATAATTGTATGATGATGAGATTTGAGAGCCCATTGGGATTTCCCACTTCTTATACTTGGACAACTACAAAATTCTAAAAAAGTAAAAGAAATAGGTCGAAAATTTTATATAACCTATATGTTAAGTTTGATATTCTTTTTATCCCATATATTAAGTTACTACTCTTTTTAACCAATTGTACAAATTTTATCCCCAGCGGCCAACCTCAAATAGAGGCCAATTTCCGGCGGCCAACCTTGTTTCCGACGGCCAACCCCTTTACCGGGCGGCCAACTACCTTTTTAGCCTTAATTTTCGACGGCCAACCTTAGTTCATTAGGATTTCCGGCGGCTAACCCATTCCCGGCCGCCAACGATGTGTTTTGATTTTCCGGCGGCCAGCTTCTGTTTTTTTTTATAAAAATGATTAAGGTTATTTTCGTAATTTTACTTTAAATTGGGTAAAAAGAGTAGCAACTTAACATATGGATTAAATTAAGTATTGAAGTTAATAATATTTGGGGTATTTCTCCCCATTAACACAAAGAAATAACTAGGAGAGATTTGAGAGTTTGCCCATTTCATGGACCTGTCATCCCTCGAGGTGATGAAGGAAAACCAATTAATGAGAGCTCCACAGAAGAAGATGCCGTCGACCTAAACCAGCCGGTAGAGCGAACGAGTAATCGAAGCAGCTCTTCTCAAGGTGCACTTTGGATCTTAGTTTTTACTCCCTCCGTCCAACCCAATATGATCCTTATTCCATTTTGAGCTATCTAATCCAAGATGATTGTTTCATTTTTAAAAAATAATTATCTTTTCAAAAATTATGTATCACATTTATAAATAACCGTGCCAAAAAAATTTGATCCTTTTTTGTGGGAAGGAGGGAGTAATTCATTAGGTGAATTGTAGTTAGTTTTGGACAGTTTCCACTTTAGTTTTTGTCTTCACCTCATCTTTGCCACTGAAATTTTTAAGCTCTGTAATTTTGTAGTTTGTGAGAAAATGAAAAATAAAATAGCTCTCTGCATTATCCTCGTAAAACCAATTCACTGCTCTTATGGAGCCTCTCTCTTTCCCTCTAACGAGAGAGAGAGAGTAATTGTTAAACAGGCGATTCCGAACTGTTCGTCATTCCCTCTCAGGTGAGTAATTATACATATATATATATATACAGGGAATGGATCAAATGAGAACCACATCTTTTTTGCGAACTCTGCGAACCATGCATAAGACGTTGAAGATGATGCACAAAACAGTATAAAGTTATGCAAAACGAAAACTTTCTAAAATTATTTTGTTGTGCGACAATTTTAGAATATGTTCCATGTGCATAACTTTATAGGTTTTATTCATCAACTTTATACGTCCGTGCATAGTTCTCAAGTTTTCAGAAAAGATGAGTTCGCATTGAATCCAACCCCTATATATATATATATAGTTTGGTTCAAATAAAAACCATTCTTATCCTACAAACTAAGAACCAAATGAATTAAGTTATGAAAGTTGATGAATCCATTGAGAAAGTTAATGAATTAAAAATTCGAATTTTTCATCCGGGTTCGAATCCCATGAGAGGCGAAAATTCTATTTTTTGGATTCGATAATTTTCTCGTGGATTCATCAACTTTCACCGTGAATTCATCGCTTTTGTTCTCACGTTTCACAATAAAATGATTTCACGTTAACCTCCCATATATATATATATATATATATATATATATATATATATATATATATATATATATAGGGAGGTTAACGTAAACCATTTTTATTGTGCAGAACGTGAAGCGAATATCATGAAAGTAATGAATATCATGAAAGTTAATGAATAAAAAAATAAATTTTCGCCTCATGGGATTCGAACCCGGTGAAAATTCAATTTTGGATTCATTAACTTTCAGTATTCATTAACTTTCATAAGATATTCATTTTGTTTTAGCTTCTTAGCTCACGTTAAAATTGGCCTTATTCAACCAAACTCTCTCTATATATATATATATAATTTGGATAAGCTCAACTGGTTTTGACAGGAAATCTGGCGAGCATTGAGGGGAATATAGGAAAATGCCAATCAATCATTGAAGATTATTAGAAGCCGGCAACAACAACCAATACGCACTGTCAATGATACAATGGTAGGGAATTGAATATTTGTCAACAATAAACGAAAATTTTCAACTACCCATTTCACTTATTATTTATACTGTATTAGAGAGAGAGAATGTTTTATGCACCTGATGGTAGAATATTGATATCTGAGATCAAATGCCAAAGATGCTTCAAAAGTTTTTGTCACTCTAGTGCTCCTTTTTACTTTTTTGTCTTAGCTTTTAAAATTAATATAAATATTATTGATTTTTATGGTATAGATTTTAATAAATATAATAAATATAAAATGAATGGAGAAAATGATCTACATCATAAGATTTATTATGTAGCCGCAAAGTTCATTCTTTGGCATAGGTTAGGAGTGAGTGGTGGGTGGAATTAGGATCGAAAGAAGAAATCACATGATCTCACTGAATCAGTGGTTAATCGGCAGATTGATCGCGAACTCAGAATCGAAGAATGAAATCCGCGAAGGAAAGGCCTACGCCACTTGAGCCGTATGTGGGCAAGGAGGAAAGACTGAGACGAGTGCTTTAAATCGGCCTCCCGGTGGGAAGAAGAGCACAACTCATGAAAGGGGAAAAACTTATATGCTGGCTTGATCTTTCAATATAAGATATTTTTTTAAAAATAAGTGAGTAGATCGTAGATAAAAATCATGAATTTATGTAGAATCATATTCAGAAATAAAAAATAAATATTTTTTATGAACGGATTAAAATTATTTGTTAACAAATCGAATATTAGCTATGCTTTTTTGCCACTGTAACTCCTAATATAACACCATTGACAATCATTACTAATAATTATTGTCACAACCCAATCTGCTGGCAAAAATCCAAGCAACTTTTCAAATACGCAATGCAATTTCTTTTGTGGAATGTAGGGCACTTTTTGAGTTCTGCACCACCGCCGTTATATCATATTGAATGGCGATAATAGATTTTATTAAAGGAGCATATTTCATAAAATATATAAAGCAAAATTGATTTTGAGAGACAATATAATCATATAATTGTCATATTTGAAGTATTTGAATAAACTACGGACATATTTGAATACTAACATAAATTATTATTTCTCGGAATATTATAAACAGAAAAAGGAAGAGAAACTTATTTACTGCTCCCTTCATGAAGGAACACCTTTTTAGTGGCGTGCAAGAATCGAACCAAATCGAAAAAACCGATTGAATCGATCGGTTTGATCGATTCGGTTCAGTTTTTGAGAAAGTCAATTTTCAGTTCGGTTCAAATTTTTAATTAAAATCGATTTTCGGTTCAGTTTTATATTTTAGGTTCGGTTGGTAACCGAACTGTATCAAAAATATTATTTTTATATATTTTATATAATAATTAATTAATATTTTAATTAAATAATTAGGATTAAAATATGTTTATTAAAAATATATATATATAATATGTTTCGGTCGGTTTTTCGGTTCGACCGAAACGATCGGTTTTTTTGGTTCGGTTTGCGGTAGGTCCGAAACTATAAATCTGTTCGATTCGATTCGATTCAAAAAAAAATGTTCGATTCTATTTTCTATTTGAAAAATTTCGATCGATCGGTCGAACCGACCAACCAATGCATACCCCTAGGAACATCCTTCGCATCTGACTGACAAATAAACAAAATTGTGGCATGCAAAATGTACCTACCAAATTAGATTTCAAATATTTTATAATTAAGAAGAGTTAGTTCACAAAATGAAGGCTGCATTTATGATCTCCCCAAACCCAAAATACTGCTCATTTTTGTCCCATTTTGTTTCTCCAACTGCAAAGAAAGACAAAATAAAGAATAGAAAAGAAAAGAAGAAAACATTATCCACCCTTCTGAGTCTTCTCTAAGAGGGACCTCATCTCTTACCCTATTCAAGAATATGCATCATTAAATGTGAATATTTTTCTAGTTGTATATATTTATTATTTCAGATATTTCAAATTTTTAAATGCATTTGGAGTAGCCTTTTGTTCGTGTATAATAAATTTCTATAATAATTTAGTTATGAAATTATTCACTCTACCAACCATATAGTACCAAGTGGGTGTTGTACTAAAAAATAAACCTTTGTTTTTTGGCTATGTATTTGTAGAAAATAAATCAAATGTTGTTTTGTAATATGGATATACTCACTCTATCACCTAATAAGATGGAACGAGCATGAAGAAATTAACGATACTTCTTTATCTTTTGAGTTGTTCTGCCAAATTGATCATTCAAGATCTTTGGTCTCTACCCAGACCCGATGAAAAAAATGGGATCACTTCTTATTGACTCGTTGAGAGTGATTCTAATCTAATTTATGGGCTATTAAGTAGAAGGTAATCTGGTGGGATCTTCACGGATATACTCACTCTATCACCTAATAAGTGTCTCATGATATCATAATATCCATACCAATGAGGTGAATAATTTTACTTATTCTACTCTTAATTATTGCATTGAAAACTGAAAAGTAAGGATTATAAGGATAAAATGAAAACTTTTGTACTATTTTATTATAAAAATTCGAAATAAAACATTATTTCAAAATAAAACACTTATTTAGATACTGTGTGAGTATGTATCAATATTCGTGAAACTTTTAAATAACTTACCATTTTTGACCTGACATTTGAAGTAACAATATTTTTCATAAATAAGTGAAATTCATAATTATCCCCTCCCTCTATCTGTTTACTTTTGCAAATAAATACAAAAAACTACTCGATTCGTCCATCAAATTCATATATTTAATTTCATTTTGGTCCGTCACTAAAAATATTCACTTTTCTTTTTTAGAAACAATAATTTTATATTTTTACCCTAAACTTATCCATTTATTTAAAAAAAAAACACTCATAATCCATCTTTTTATACCCACTATCCATTAATATATTCATTTATTATCCCAATGATATACTTTTTTATACATATTTATTTTATATTTATTATAATTTATTAAAATCTATGCCATCAAAATCGATGAACGATTTTGGTGGACGCGAGAAGCAATTTTTTTTAATTTGTTATGGCCAAAAGTAAAAGGACAAAGTCTCTCTCTCTCTCACGCGCGCGCAGACGTTAAACAAAAAACGATAACAAATTAAAAAGTAAAGAGAAAGCTCCATCAAGAAAAGCACCTTCATTTGAGAGCCCTCGGCTCCTCCAAATTTCTTCTGTTACTGTTACCCTTCCGCAATCATATTATAATCTCGAAAAGAATTTTCTGAGAATTCCCCAAATTCAAAATTTCGCCCTAGAAGGGGGCCAAGAATTCCTCGCCGCTTTCACCCCCCAACTGCCACAAATGATCAGCCATTTGATCTGAGCAAAGAAGTAAACAATTTCGAGAATGGAATCTAGCATTGAATGCGTAACTGATGGATTGATAGATGAAGATGAGATCTCTTCTCAGTTTTCGTCTTCGAAGCCATCCCACACTAATGTCAACACCAATAATCTGAATGGGATGGTTATTAATCCGGCTACGAGTGTTCATGAGCTTCTTGAATGCCCTGTTTGCACCAATTCTATGTACCCTCCAATCCATCAGGTTTCTCTCTCTTCCCCTCTATCTTTATGTCTGAAGCTTTTTTTTTCCTGTAATTTTTGCTGCCGTCTTCTTTCGAAGACACAAGAATATCTTGATATTTTGGGGAATGGGTTTCTAGATGCCATTGTGATGGGTTTATATGCTTTAAGGTTGAATCCTTCCGGTTATTTTTGTCTGCAGGATTTGTTTTTGTGGGATTCTGTTTATTGATACTTAAGGATAGAAATTTGTGGAATTTACTGTAATTTTGAAAATTAATGGCATCTGATCCTTGTTTCATATCCCCTAGTCTGATTAATTTTGATTTGGGATGAATTTGTCTAGGAGTCGGTTTTCAGGGTTCACCGAATTGTCCTATTTTCTTATTTTGTTTTCTTTTATTTGGTTAAAAGTTTAGCAAAGACAGGAAATTTATCACTCATATTTAAAAATTGGCATTTTGAATGAATCTTTTTTCTACCTTGACTTTTGTTGGGGAACATGTAAAAAGCATATGTTTTACTCTGGGAAATTTCTTCCTAAACTTGAGTTTATACTGTTGTGCCAAAATCTGTTGGTATCCTTTTCTGCGTACTTGTAGAACTGTGTGATATGGATCCAGAAAAACAAAAACAAAACAAAAAGATCAAATTTTAAAGAGCAGAAGTGAACAACGTGAGATGCGTTCAGTGGCGTCACACCCAACTTGAGGCATGTTATATACTCCATCTGCTGCAATAGAACATGCGCAAGATTTACAGTGGTGAAACTTGAGCATATTGATATTTTATGGATTAGCATTTGACCTTCAAGCTACTAACTTGACATTCATAGATGAGAATTGCTTGGTTGTTTGGGCCTTTGCAGCCCTTCTTCTGATAAATTGCCTTCAAAGGAAATTGATCTTGTTGTTGTAGGCATGCTTGGTGTTATGCTTATTATACTTAGTTGCTTGTTTATCCTAATGCAAACTTGTTTCCTGCAGTGTCACAACGGTCATACCATTTGTTCAACATGTAAAGTAAGGGTCCACAACAAATGTCCGACTTGTAGGCACGAGCTTGGTGATATAAGATGTTTGGCACTCGAAAAGTTGCTGAATCACTTGAACTTCCTTGCAAGTATTCCTCCCTTGGATGCCCCGAGATCTTTCCTTATTATAGTAAGTTGAAACACGAGGCTGCCTGCAATTTTAGGCCTTATACCTGCCCCTATGCTGGATCAGAGTGCTCTACTGTTGGGGATATTCCATACCTAGTTGCTCACTTGCGAGATGATCACAAAGTGGATATGCATTCTGGATGCACATTCAATCATCGCTATGTTAAATCAAATCCTCGGGATGTAGAGAATGCCACATGGATGCTAACTGTGAGCATTTCTATACTAAAAGCATAATCATGTTTCTTGAACTGATTCTTTGAGCTCGGTTACTGGGCTATAATGTCATTGTGCAGTTTACAGTTCCGGTCTTAAGCTTATATAAAGCACTTATCAAGAAAGTCAAATTGAAAGATGCTAGCGAACTCTTTCTTTTGAAGTCTAGATCGATAACATCTTTGTGTTACTTGTCCTTTTAAATTCCATCCTTCACTTAAAATCCTCAGAAACCTTGTGCAGAGTACACTTCTTCTCATAGCTTATTGCAAAGTACTTATCAAGAAAGTTGTAATCGAAGGATGCTAGTGAATTTGTCTGCAGTTGGAAATTGGCTACAGAATGAGTCCAGAACGACAACATTTTTGTGGAACTTGCAATCCATCAGATTCTCATCCCTCACCACTAAAATCCTAGGAAATCTGGTGCAGAGCAGTAACATTTATTGTCTAGGCTTATATGAAGTACTTATCAAGAAATTTGTATTTGAAGGGTGCTAGTGAACTCGTCTGAAGTCTAGATCACTACGATAACATTTGTGTGGAACTTGCAATCCATTGAAATCTCATCCTTCACCACTAAAATCCTAGAAATGCTGATGAAGGCCTTGTTCCTTTCCGTATGCAGGTATTCCATTGTTTTGGCCAGTATTTTTGCCTACATTTTGAAGCTTTCCAACTGGGCATGGCTCCTGTCTACATGGCTTTTCTCCGATTCATGGGAGATGAGATGGACGCCCGGAATTACAACTACAGTTTGGAGGTTGGGGGAAACGGCCGGAAGCTCATATGGGAGGGCACGCCTCGGAGCATCAGAGACAGCCACCGGAAGGTCAGAGACAGCCACGATGGCCTAATCATACAGCGGAATATGGCACTCTTTTTTTCAGGAGGAGACAGGAAAGAGCTTAAGCTTCGTGTAACGGGGCGAATATGGAAGGAACAACAGAACCCAGATGGTGGAGCTTGCATACCCAACTTCTGCAGCTAATGCTGCTTCATTTGTTGTTGTTTTTTGGGATTTTTTCCAGAAAGATGTAACTTGAAATCTGAAATGTGTTGATGTTATGACAATTTCTTAAAATGTATGTGTCGGGGTTTGCACTAAACGTCTGAATCTCGAAAGCCCATTTAGTGATGATGTTGTAAGATTCAATTTCATCTCAGACAACTTATGTGGTGTGTGAAACTCTGCAAATCTTGAAATATAATATGAGAATTTGATGGTTGTAAAGTTTGAGAACTGGACCGAAATCAAATGAGAATTTGTGGATTTAATTTGAAAAAAATAATGCATGGAATTCATGGACATACTAACATTTTTGTATCAAGATTGCAATGCCATACACCGAATTACATATTGCTAAGCTTTTAACCAATTTGTTTCTAACTCTTTTCAATTTTGTGTCCATATATTTTCAAAATATAAATAATGTAAAATGAAGTTGAATTAAGTTAAATCCGTCAATCCATAATAGTAGTGGTTTAAAGAAACACAACTCTATCTTTAAGTCCAAAGATATATCAGAGTAAAAAACTTAAAATTTGGTCTCTAAGCTCCAGATCTCAATCAATCCTCAAGTTTCTCCAGAAATTCCGTTCCTCACATGGAAAGACAGGGGAAGTCCTTCAACGCTAACCATTATCGAACTCGAAGAGATTCCCTCTGCAACACTCATGCATACCAGATTTCAGCTCATTTTTTACAGATTTCAGCTCATTTTTTACTGTAACGACCCGACTTCCAAAGAAAGTACGGATCACATGGATCGTCACTGGTATGATAAATGCAGCGGATATATATAATTTAAACCAATACGATTAACCAATCAATTGTGAATACATGCGTAGACTAAAGGGATACGTCAGATCGGTGACAAACTCAAGTCACGAAAAGACTTGCCAAAAGGTTCTATGTTCAAGTCTAACCCAATCGTAGGCGCACTTCAAGGAACAGTACGACCTCCGCTTCAATACGATATGATAGCAGTCATAATCAACAGATACCAACAAAACATCAGAGTTTGGCAGCAAATAAACGTGTGAACATACATATGATGATGCATGCTCAAGGTTCTAGAAATCCCTTCAATTAAAGCAACAAAACCACTACCACTTTGCACCACCTCGCACCCATCATCAATCCTTGCTCAACCTGCACATCAAAAACGAGATGCAGGGCTAAGTACAAAAGTACCCAGTGGACTCGTTGCCGAAAACATTTTTTCTTTATAAAAGTTATTGAACTGCCCACAATAGCACATGAGGATTTTAGTTGAAAAGACTCATGCCTATCAAATATTTTATCATTTTCTAAAAGTGTCCGGCCGGACTATTTCATCCACGTTGTTCCATATCTGGTAATTCATTCATTCATTCATTCGCGCACTATGGAGGTGGCCACCTACACATAGTCGCCGTGACCGGTCGAGGTAGCTAACCTTAACACACGGTCACATCGTACACAATCCGAGTTAGTCCTCAACTAAGTCGGATCCGATCGTTACCCTTTTTTAACGTTGGTGGACCAACTCATTCACATACCACATTGGATATACCAATCAATTCTCGTCCCATATTTGGACAAACCAACCTCAGATATGGACACAACAAAACATAAATATTTGGCAGTCAATAACAGTTCATGCGATAATATTTCATAAAGCTTTTGTAAATCATGCTTTGAGTTATGCATAATCATTTTGTTTCAAGAAAAGCCCACCTGGTTGCAGTCTTAAACAGGTCTGACGTCTCTTAGCACAGCTCTCCCATTACTTCCCCGATGGACCTTCATCGAAGATTGGAGGATAATAAGAAGTCTAACCGAGAGAGTATTCTTTTAACGAGGTTCATGACGAAAGCTTGTTTAAGCATTGCTTTTGTTGTTCGATCTTGATCTTAGTCGATTAAGTTGGATCGCTCTTGGAATTTTGTTAATTAGCTGCTTATGAGCTGAATGGGTTCCCCTCGTTAGAAGATTTACGTTGCTTGGTTAGGGTTGCGTCCGAGGTGGTCTAGTTCTACTAACGTTATGGAAGGGGGTCTTTGATCAACGCGTAGCGACAAGATGCAAATCGCAATTTCGGCATGACCTATTCGTAAGTAGGTCATCCTCTCGAATTCGACGCGCGAGGTTTCAACGCGAGAATTCGAACGTCGATCACTCTCGATTAGGCCGACAAGGCCTAATCACTTTCCTTACCTCTCAAACCCAACAATTTATCAAACAATGCTATTCATTCATAATCCCTCAATCTAGATGCATATGATATAGCAATCGTCTAACATAATCAACGAAATTCTTAACTAATCTAAATGACCAAAGTCTAAGTGATATAGGTAATTTAAGTTCAATTCCCTTGGTTAATTAATTAAGTCTAGGTGACTTAATTAATTAAAGTCCACTTAACTCAATTAGGATCAAGGGAAATTTGATTACTTAAGCTCTTCCCAATTTAATTAGTTAAGGTCTAATCCATCTAATTAATTAGAGTCCTTCTAATTAATTACTTAATAAGGTTCAACTAATTTAATTAATTAAAACCAAATGCTTTAATTAATCACGGCCTAAGTAAGTTAATTACTTGAGGTCAATCTATCTTTAATTGATCAAGTCCAAACGACTTAATGGTCAAGACCTAATTAAGTTAATTAATTAATTAAGGCCCAAGACTCTTAATTAGTTAGAGTCCTTTCGAGCTAATTAATTAAGTTTAAGTAACTTAATTAATTAATTAAAGTCTAGCCCAATTCATTATTAAGGTCTATCTAAATTAATCAATTAAGTTTAAGTAACTTAATTAATTAATATCTAATTATAAACAATTAAAGCTTATCAACCTTATTTAATTAAAGTTGATCTAAATAATTTCTTAAGTCTAAAAGATTTAATTAATCAAAGCCCAACTTCAATTAATTAAATCTCAATTAAACCATGGTAGCCCAATTCTATTTATAACTTAAGTCCAACACAATTAATCCATATGAGTCCAAACAATTAATTAGGAAGCCCATATCCTAAAAGCTCATCCCTAATAAAAGGTCCATCGAATAATTAAATTACATTGAGTTTTCGCCCAACGTGACCTTCTAATCTCGCCCAATTATTTCAACCGTTAAGTAAATCCTCTAGGTCACTGTTTACTAGAGCACATATTGGGTTAATGATTAAATCAATGCTGGCCCAACTACATAATTCCCGGCCCACTTATTTCATTAAACTCCTCCAGCCCAATTTAATAATTTGACCCAACCCAGCCCACTACCTAACCTATCTATTCTATACGCACACACACCCCATCAGATCTCATCTCTCTCAATCCAGGTGCGCCACGCCTCCTCCTCACGGTCCCACCGCCGCCTCCGGCGTCGGCATCGTCGCCTCGCTCGCGGTGGCGTGCTTCCGCCGCCACCTCGTCTTTCTCTCTCTCACACACGCAAGCGCCGCCGCCTTCACCTTCACGGCGCCGCCGCGCGCGCCGCCCACCGCCTCGTCCCATTACCCACGTTAGATACTCCTCACGCAGCCACTCTCTCGCTCTCGGACGAAGAACAACGGCCGCGGACCACCACCGCCTGCCTCGCCGCCGCGTCACGCCGCTTTTCCCCAAGTTCTCTCTCTCTCGCGACCACACACGATCGTCGCGCGTGCGCGGAAGGAGGACCGCCATCACCCCACTTGCCGCCGCGTCTCATTGCCGTCCACGTCTTTCTCCGCTCCCCGGCCGAGAGCAGCCCACGCTTTTTTTCCCGCCGAGCTCGTCTCCTCTCTTTGCCGCCACGCCACCGCCGTCCGCCATCTCCGCGAAAACGAGAGAGAGTAGTTCGTGGGTGCATAGCCGCTCAATATTTGAGTTTTGTTTTGGTTGTTATCGTTCCACAATTAAAGATTGAGTAGGCATATTTAAGTTTTAATTGTATTATTGCAGAAGAAAATGTATGAATGACAAATGGTTTGAAGCTTACCTTGATGAAGAATTTTTGTTGTATGTTTCTGTTTCAATCGAGCAAGAGCATGAAGGCGCCTTCTCTATTGTTCTTTTGTTCTTGTTTGTTTCTCCTCTTTCTCGTTGCTTTTGGGGTGTTGAGAAATCTGGAGAATGGGGAGTTTGAAATGGGAGTTGTAGTGTGAGGAGAATGGGATTCTGCTGCCTTATGAGCAGAGGATGCAGCAGAACGTTTCAGAATTCAGGAGTGTAGACTTTTGTCTCATGTTGCAGAGTATCATATTTTCTTTGTAGGGGAGGGGAGAGGTGTGTGAGAGGGGTTGGGTTCTGTTGCTGAAGATAGAGATGTACGTATCAGAAAAAAAAAAAAAAGAAAGAGGCTAAGGTCAACTTTTCCATTTTTGGTAATTGCAGGCTTCGAGACGATTCACGATTATGACCTTTCACTCGTTTTGTTTGAACGGGAATCGGTGGTCGTCACACACATTCGTAATTCGATTTATCGAATCCGATCATATTACATTATTGCTCGATTATTAATAAATTAATCTTCTCGTTAAAAAAAATTAGTTAACAAGCCGGGTTAAATTCTTCGTTAACCACGATTTATTTTACGGGGTATTACATACCATCCCCCTTAAAAAAAATTTCGTCCCGAAATTTGCTAACCATGTAAAAGATCTGGGTATTTCTCATTCATAACAGATTCAAATTCTTGTTTCTTCTCGTCTATACTCTCCATAGAACTTTCACCACTGGTATTTCCTTGTTCTTTTGTTTTTGGATATGTCGGTCCAAAATTTTCGTAGACAATTCTACATAACTCCTATTGTCATCGAGGACAATATATGTCGATGGTATCACAGGGCTGGGGTCATGTATGTACTTTTTGAGTTGTGAAACGTGGAACACATTGTGCACGTTTCCATAATTTGACGGCAATGCCAATCTGTACGTTGTTGGTCATAGCCTTCCCAATATTCCATAGGGTTCTACGAAACGTCGTCGTAGTTTTTTTTTTTTTGATTTCGAAATTCATGATTCTCTTTTAACAGGGAAATCTCCAAGAAACTTTACTTCCCATATCAAAATATAGCTTAATACGACGTTTGTCGGCGTATGACTTTTGTCGATCTTAGGTTTCTTTGGTCCGTTGGCGGATCTGTTGTACAATCTCAATCATTTCTCCTATAGAGTCAGGTCTTATATTCTTCTTTCTCCCACTTTATCCCATTAAAGTGGTGATCTGCACTTCTTTCCGTAAAGCGCTTCGTACGGGGTCATTCAAATAGTTGCTTGATTAACTGTTGTTGTATGCGAATTCTACAAGTGGTAACACTTGTTCTAGATTTTCTCATCTGTCCAGAACAACAGTCCTCAATATATCTCAAGCGTTTGGATGGTCCTCTCAGATTGTCTAACCGTTTTTGGGTGAAACACGGTAATGAAATACAATTAAGTTCTCAATTCCTTTTGCAAGCTCATCCAGAATCTGGATGTAAATTTTGAATCTCTATCAGACGTGATAGTCCTTAGAACTCCTTGCAAATGTATGATTTCTCGAATGTACAATTGTACTAATATACCTGATCCGTATATTATTAGGATCGGTAAGAAATCGTCGCTTGGTCAACGATCGATGATAATCTAATTAGCGGTATTTTCTTTTAGTGATTTGGGTAGCCGGTATAAAATCCATGGCCATATCCTCTCATTTCTATTCGGTATGTCCGGTGATTGTAGGTTCCATACAATGACTGGTGGATTGTTTTCACTTGTTGACACGTCAAACAACGTTTTACTAATGAAGCTACGTCTCGTTTCATTATATCCCACCAAAATTTTCTCTTTGAACTCTCGATACATTTTGGTGCTTCTGGGGTGTGCGGTGTAAGACGTCTCATGGCTTCTCTCAAGATCTCACTCTTAAGTCCTTCGTCTTTTAGAAAATACACACTCTGCTATCATATAGCAAAACATCATATGTTGCTACTCAAAAATTCTTGTGGTCATTATTCTTGATTTTGGTTCGTACTTCCTCCAACTTATTACTCTTCTTCTGAGCTTCCAAGATTCGAGCTCTTAAATCTGGGATTGCAATCAACGTTCCAATACAGCCTTCTATCGTCTCAGGCGGCTCTATAACTTCGATGTTAATCCTCTGAAATTCGTTTATAAGCATCTCCTCATGACTGAAAAGGCATCCCAAACTAGGGTGAGATTTGCGACTCAAGGCATCGGCTATAACATTAGCCTTTCCTGGGTGGTAATTGATGCCACAGTCGTAATCTTTCACCAGCTCTAACCATCTACGTTGCCTCATGTTAAGATCTTTCTGCTCAAAGGTATACTTCGGGCTTTTATGGTCAGTATAAGATCTCACATCTAACTCCATAGAGATGGTGTCTCCAAATCTTTAAGACATGTACGACCGCTGCTAATTCCAAGTCGTGCGTAGGATAGTTCAACCCATGTAGGCGTAATTGCCTTGAAGCATAAGCAATAACTCTGTCTTCTTGCATCAGAACACATCATAGCTCATTCTTCGAAGCGTTGGTGTAGATCGTGTACTCCTTATCTGCTTCGGGTACTGCGAGTACAAGTGCTGTTGTCAGCAACTCCTTCAATCTCTGGAAACTAGCCTCACACTCGGCGGTCCAAGTGTACTTGATTCCTTTTCCCAACAATTGGGTCATAGGTCGGGCTATCGTTGAAAATCCTTCGATAAATCTTCGATAGTAGCCGGCAAGTCCTAAGAAGCTCCGAATTTCATTCGGGTTCTTTGGTGATTTCCATTCTCGAATTGTATCGATCTTTGATGGGTCTACTTTGATTCATTCAGCGGACACAATGTGACCTAAAAATGTCACTTCGCCTAACCACAACTCACACTTGCTAAACTTGGCGAAGAATTGCTCTTGCCTCAATGTTTTCAGCACAGTCCTCAAGTGCTCTTCGTGGTCTTGGTTATTCGAGTATATTAGGATATCGTCTATGAATACTAAGACAAACTTGTCTAAGTATGGGTGAAATACCCTATTCATGATATCCATAAATACTGTCGGGTATTTGTACGTCCAAAGGGCATAACGATGAATTCAAAATGACTTTACCTTGTACGGAAAGCCGTTTTAGGTACATCTTCGGGTCAAATCCTTAGTTGATGGTATCCCGACTTTAAGTCTATCTTCAAAAAGACTCATGCTCCCTTAAGCTGATCAAACATATCGTCAATTCGAGGCAAGGGATACTTATTCTTTAGAGTTATCTTGTTTAACTCTCAATAGTCTATGCACATTCTCAGTGTACTATCATTTTTCTTCACAAAAAGGACAGGTGCTCCCCATGGAGATACACTGGGTCTAATGAAACTTAACTCCAAGGGTTCTTGTAGTTGGATCTTCAATTCCTCAAGTTCCCTTGGTGTCATCCGGTATGGGGCTTTCGATACAGGGCGGAACCTGGTTTGAGATCGATTGTGGACTCCATCTGCAGAGTCGGCGGTAATCCAGGTAGTTCATCTGGAAAATCGTTGGAATATTCTCTCACAATCGAAACACCTTTTATCCTTCTCTTATTCTGGTCTTCATCTTCGAGATAGACAAGGTAGATGTGATCATCTGTCCTGTTCTGCAATGTCCTTGCTTATAGCGCGACTATTATTGGGACTCTTCTTCCCATGTTGATCCCGTGGAAGGCTATAGGTTTCTTTCCGAAATGTTGGAAAGAAATCATCATTTCATTGTAAGGGATAGTTGCACTATGTTCGGTTAACCAATCCATCTCTAGGATTATATCCACATCTATCATAGGTATGACGTGAAGATTATCTGTCATGACCTGAAGTAAACCTAGTCCAATTTCTAGGTTTGAGCATGTGTGGGTTACCATTCTTATACCCCCCTACTGGAGGAGATATTCTCATGATTTGTTCAGCGTGTTTAGGATCTGATCCTAAGTTCTCTACGCATGCTTCAGCAATAAAAAAAAAAAATGCGAGGCGCCAGTATCAAACAGTAGGGTAACAGGTAATTGGAGGAGTATTCCCCTACCTGCCAAGTTTCCTTGGTTCCTTGGCGGCTTCTGTGGGAATTTCTTTTCCTGGTTGAGGCGTAGGTCCTAGTTTGCTGGGGCAGTTGCTGTTGTTGATGATGGTGTTGTCGTTCTTCTTCTTCTTTGTTGTTGTTGTTGGAGTTGGCGCATCTTGTTCTGCGGTTGTCGCCATTGTTGTTGTCGTTCTTTGTCGTGGTTGATATGGTCGTTGATTTGGTGGAAGTACCGGACCGGGTTTGTTCTTTGAACGCAGTTGAGCTTGGATAGCGCGGATTTGTCGGGCTTGATTCGGTTCATTGGGATGGTCATTCTCTCATTGGCGTATCCCTGGACAGTCCCTGGAGTAGTGACCCTTCTGGACATATTTGAAACATTCATCATTGTGAACATGTAGACACCTTTGTGACTCCTATGACATTTAGGGCATACGGGGAGTTTCACGAATATTTAGTTTCCACCGCTAGGCGCGGGTACTATGGTACGTTCATTGTCTTATTCGTGCCTAGATGGTACATTACTCACTTGTCATGGCCTCGTGTCGGCCTGGCCAACATTTGATCTTTGACCTTGGTGGGGTCCTTCCCACTTTCTCTTTCCACGATCTCCTTGGTGATTCGGTGGATGTACAGCGATAATCCTATCCTCAGGCAAGGCAACCTCAATGTCCAATGCTCTATTAAGGGCCTCACGATAGATCAGATTTCCATGACCAATTAGTGACACTATGATCTCACGATAGAGTGATGCAACCCAAAGTTCGTTGATTCTCGACTTGGTTCGTGTCCCGAGTGAACCAATCACAAGAGCTCGAGCAAAGCAGTTAAATTTTCAGCCTATATAGAGGCTTGTAAACTCACGAAATATTAAGCTTTGATTTCAAATATATTAATGAGTTTTATTCTCTTCAAGGGCTCTTCGTTTTCACATTTGATTCTAGGTTACGCATTCGCGTCAATTTCCAACTGATTGACGAGGATTGTATCGCGGAGTCTCTTTCAGAACTTCTCAGTTCTCTTCTCGTAAGTGTCAAACAACTGAGGTGCATACCGCGACATCTCGCAGGATGCACGGTCGTAACCTATGACCGTGGTCTTTCCTTATCGTAAATTGTAGAACTCGTGTTCTTTCATCTTACGGTAGTTCTTAGGAATGTACTTCTCGTACACTTCCTCCTTGAACTCTTCCCAGGTGTAAGCTTCTAGTTCCTATTCATATAAGGTCTTTCTCTTCGCTTCCCGCCAGAAATCAGCTGCACCAATCATTTGCACAACAACGCATGACAAACGCTCTTAAGAGGTGCAATAAAGGAATTTAAGGATTCGTTCTAGCGCGTGAATCCATAGTTCCGTATCCACGAGATTCCCAGTCCCGTTGAAAATTGGCGGATTCTAACTAAGGATTAGCTCTTCAATCCCTCTTATATATACGCAATCAAACATCTTCTTATACCATCCATCAGGATCTTAAATATCTCAGCGCTATATGTATTTATAATCATACGCGTAAGTCTAGTACATCGTCGACATCATGTAATACGACATCAAAACTAATTGCTCTCGATGAGCTATCATCATATCAAGTCAAATGCCTCTACAAGGATTTTCATCGCTTCTTGAGATTTACCAAAAGAGGCCGTGCACGGAGTATGATGCTCCAAAACTAATATCGGCATCCTCCACATACCTAATCACGATGCGTATAAATATTTAAATACTACCAAGGTCATCAAAATAAGGGTTCAGATCGAGCGACTCATCGCTCTCGTATGCATCACCAAATATGCAATCGTATAAAACAAAACACTTTCTAGTCTTAAATAACTAGATCCATAATCGCCTGGGTATAAATAGAGCTCATCGTGTTGGAGTCGAACCAGAGTATGGGTACTATCAATTTCCTCCATCTCATTGTCGCAGAGTGTCCTTCTCGGGATCTTCCTCCGGGTCCTACTTCTCTTTGACCTCATCATTGAATGTGGGACTCACGGTTTCACAATTCAAATAATTCTAGCTTCTTCCATAGCAATTAGGTCTCGGTGGACCTCGGCCATGATCTCCTTATAGCATCACCGGAATTTGAGAAACGGCAAGATGGCACAAGTTTCTCTCACAACGCATACGGTTAGGCCACGTGATTCGTCAATCTCTACAGTATCGTGGGACATGTGTCCGTACGGGGTGGTCATTGAATTGGGGAAACACTGGTAGGTAGATGCGAGTGCTGGCATGGACTGATCGACAACGATGATCTGGGCGAGCAATGACGGGGATGGAATCCTACTGGTGGTAGGACCGGAAAAGTGAGTTGTCAAGGACGAGAAGTTCCAGCCTCGAATATGTTCCTGCCACAACCAGGTAAGAATGCAGGTCCATTAGGTGCTAAACGAGGCATCTCCGGGTGGAGCCACTCGGGATTTTCATCATGCCATGTGTATTCTCGCTCGGGAGATACAGTTCATGAAGTTACAGACTCCGTATACCATGAATACGTAGTTCGGTGGTTGATGGAACGAAATCAAGCTCTCGACGACGATATATGTATTTAGATGATCTCATGTGTACACCCCTGCTAATCGGGTGGCAGTCTCGTAACCAGTCGGAGTACGCCGTCGTAGTATGATGTACTACGTCCATGTACAGTAATCTAGTGTCACATGAAGTGAGCTAAGAACTCACCGGCGTCGTCTCCTCGATACGTCTGTAGGAATATACAACCTTCTTGGGTATGGTTCTACGGGATAAAGGACATTTAGTCGTAAACATCGCTCGAACCACAATCTTATATCTTATTTTATTAATTTGGTATTCGAAAAGAGATTGTATGGTCTCTTAGGATAAAACAGACATTCAATGTCTAGCATTCGAGTAAAGGTTAAGTGGTCACCATTTCTCATTGAGTTATGAAACCTTTATTTCCATTCGAATCATAACATTCGATCATATATGTTCCCGCAATACTCAATTTTTTTTTTTTTTTTTTTTTTTTCATACTTTCTTAACGTTATGCTTTGATTCTTCGTTATCGCTACGGTAGAAATAGCATGTATAGTGTTCGAAATTTCTTCGCGTAGAGAGGTTGGGACTCGTAACAGTGCGAACCTCCAGTTAAACAATCGCTTCGTCATCGTAGAGTTGTTGCATTCCCATCATCAAATCCGTTCGGATTGAGATTCTTATAATTTCGATGTTCTCGTTCTTCCTTAGTATTCCGTTCAATCGGGGACACCTTATGTTCTCATACTAAGTTCGGTAAAAAAGGGTTCATGCGTCTTAAGAGTCTATGTTCTCATGGGAAACATACTCATTTATATTATGCCTCTAGCATGCTTTGCATATAGAAGTAAACACAAATCATAACATATATGCAATCAACAGATATTCTCATATCATTACTTTATCAATCTCCCAGAGTTTTCAACTTTTTCTTCAACTTAACAATCAGTTATTTTGAAAATAATTTTTCAATGTCAATCATTCATTTTTCCAAAATCATTGGAAACAACAACTCCATTTGAAATTTCGAGACTTTTTCTCCTTTCAAACATATTTCAACTTCCAACACAATGCGACTTTTTAAGTCCATTTCACATTTCATAAACTTCCTTCATTTCAAAACAACTTTAAGTTGAAATGGTTACCTTCTTCCTCGTTGAGCAGGACGATGATGGAGTGCAGTGCAGTGGTAGTCAAACACAAATAGTTTCAAGACTCAATTTTTCAATTTAAGATCCAAGGAAGGGCAGTCAAATACCAAGAGTTTCCATACTCAACTTTCAACTTAGGATTCAAGGAAAGGGTTTCTAGGGTTCAGAGCGAACAAGTGCTCTGATACCACTTTGTAACGACCCGACTTCCAAAGAAAGTACGGATCACATGGATCGTCACTGGTATGATAAATGCAGCGGATATATATAATTTAAACCAATACGATTAACCAATCAATTGTGAATACATGCGTAGACTAAAAGGGATACGTCAGATCGGTCAAACTCAAGTCACGTAAAGACTTGCCAAAAGGTTCTATGTTCAAGTCTAACCCAATCGGGCGCACTTCAGGAACGAGGTACGACCTCCGTTCAATACGATATGATAGCGATCATAATCAATGATACCAACAAAACATCGAGTTTGGCGGCAAATAAACGTGTGAACATACATATGATGATGCATGCTCAAGGTTCTAGAAATCCTTCAATTAAAGCAACAAAACCACTACCACTTTGCACCACCGCACCCATCATCAATCTTGCTCAACCCGCACATCAAAAACGAGATGCGGGCTAAGTACAAAAGTACCGGTGGACTCGTTGCGAAAACATTTTTCTTTATAAAAGTTATTGAATCGCCCACAATAGCACATGAGGATTTTAGTTGAAAAGACTCATGCCTATCAAATATTTTATCATTTTCTAAAAGTGTCCGGCCGGACTATTTCATCCACGTTGTTCCATATCTGGTAATTCATTCATTCATTCATTCGCGCACTATGGAGGTGGCCACCTACACATAGTCGCCGTGACCGTCGAGGTAGCTAACCTTAACACACAACACATGCGTGTACACAATCCGAGTTAGTCCTCAACTAAGTCGGATCCGATCGTTACCCTTTTTTAACGTTGGTGGACCAACTCATTCACATACCACATTGGATATACCAATCAATTCTCGTCCCATATTTGGACAAACCAACCTCAGATATGGACACAACAAAACATAAATATTTGGCAGTCAATAACAGTTCATGCGATAATATTTCATAAAGCTTTTGTAAATCATGCTTTGAGTTATGCATAATCATTTTGTTTCAAGAAAAGCCCACCGTTGCGATCTTAAACAGTCGGCGTCTCTTAGCACATTTCTCCCATTACTTCCCCGATGGACCTTCATCGAAGATTGGAGGATAATAAGAAGTCTAACCGAGAGAGTATTCTTTTAACGAGGTTCATGACGAAAGCTTGTTTAAGCATTGCTTTTGTTGTTCGATCTTGATCTTAGTCGATTAAGTTGGATCGCTCTTGGAATTTTGTTAATTAGCTGCTTATGAGCCGAATGGGTTCCCTCGTTAGAAGATTTACGTTGCTTGGTTAGGGTTGCGTCCGAGGTGGTCTAGTTCTACTAACGTTATGGAAGGGGGTCTTTGATCAACGCGTAGCGACAAGATGCAAATCGCAATTTCGGCATGACCTATTCGTAAGTAGGTCATCCTCTCGAATTCGACGCGCGAGGTTTCAACGCGAGAATTCGAACGTCGATCACTCTCGATTAGGCCGACAAGGCCTAATCACTTTCCTTACCTCTCAAACCCAACAATTTATCAAACAATGCTATTCATTCATAATCCTCAATCTAGATGCATATGATATAGCAATCGCTAACATAATCAACGAAATTTTAACTAATCTAAATGACCAAGGTCTAAGTGATATAGGTAATTTAAGTTCAATTCCCTTGGTTAATTAATTAAGTCTAGGTGACTTAATTAATTAAAGTCCACTTAACTCAATTAGGATCAAGGGAAATTTGATTACTTAAGCTCTTCCCAATTTAATTAGTTAAGGTCTAATCCATCTAATTAATTAGAGTCCTTCTAATTAATTACTTAATAAGGTTCAACTAATTTAATTAATTAAAACCAAATGCTTTAATTAATCACGGCCTAAGTAAGTTAATTACTTGAGGTCAATCTATCTTTAATTGATCAAGTCCAAATGACTTAATTGGTCAAGACCTAATTAAGTTAATTAATTAATTAAGGCCCAAGACTCTTAATTAGTTAGAGTCCTTTCGAGCTAATTAATTAAGTTTAAGTAACTTAATTAATTAATTAAAGTCTAGCCCAATTCATTATTAAGGTCTATCTAAATTAATCAATTAAGTTTAAGTAACTTAATTAATTAATATCTAATTATAAACAATTAAAGCTTATCAACCTTATTTAATTAAAGTTGATCTAAATAATTTCTTAAGTCTAAAAGATTTAATTAATCAAAGCCCAACTTCAATTAATTAAATCTCAATTAAACCATGGTAGCCCAATTCTATTTATAACTTAAGTCCAACACAATTAATCCATATGAGTCCAAACAATTAATTAGGGAAGCCCATATCCTAAAAGCTCATCCCTAATAAAAAGGTCCAGTCAAATAATTAAATTACAGCCCAAGTTTTCGGCCCAACGTGACCTTCTAATCTCGGCCCAATTATTTCAAATTGCTAAGTAAATCCTCTAGGTCATCATTTTACTAGAGCACATATTGGGTTAATGATTAAATCAATCTTGGCCCAACTACATAATTCCGCCCACTTATTTCATTAAACTTCTCCATTGAATTTAATAATTTACCCAACCCACCCACTACCTAACCTATCTATTCTATACGCACACACACCCCCATCGATCTCATCTCTCTCAATCCAGTGGCGCCACGCCGCCTCCTCCTCACGGTCCCACCGCCCGCCCGACGTCGGCATCGTCGCCTCCTCGCGGTGGCGTGCTTCCGCCGCCACCTCGTCTTTCTCTCTCACTCACACACGCAAGCGGCGCCGCCCTCCTTCACCTTCACGGCGCCGTCGTGGCGCCTGCCGTCCACCGCCTCGTCCCATTACCCACGTTAGATACTCCCTCACGCAGCCACTCTCTCGCTCTCGGACGAAGAACAACGGCCGCCGGACCACCACCAGCGCCTCTGTCTCGCCGCCGCGTCACGTCGCCTTTTCCCCAAGTTCTCTCTCTCTCCTTGCGACCACACACAGTCGTCGCGTGGCGCGGAAGGAGGACCGCCATCACCCCAGCTTGGCCGCCGCGTCTCATTGCCGTCCACGTCTTTCTCCGCTCACCCCTCGGCCGAGAGCAGCAGCCGCCGCTGCCTTTTTCCCGCTCGAGCTCGTCTCCCTCTCTTTGCCGCCACGCCAGCCGCCGTCCGGCCATCTCCGCGAAAAGACAGAGGAGAGTAGTTCGTGGGTGCATAGCCGTTCAATATTTGAGTTTTTGTTTTTGGTTGTTATCGTTCCACAATTAAAGATTGAGTAGGCATATTTAAGTTTTAATTGTATTATTGCAGAAGAAAATGTATGAATGACAAATGGTTTGAAGCTTACCTTGATGAAGAATTTTTGTTGTATGTTTCTGCTTCAATCGAGCGAGAGCCTGAAGGCGCCTTCCTCTATTGTTCTTTTGTTCTTGTTTGTTTCTCCTCTTTCGTTGCTTTTGGGGTGTTGAGAAACTGGAGAATGGGAGTTTGAAATGGGAGTTGTAGTGTGAGGAGAATGGGATTCTGCGCCTTATGAGCGGAGGATGCAGTGAACGTTTGAATCTGTGAGTGTAGACTTTTGTCTCATGTTGCAGTATCAGATTTTCTTTGTAGGGAGGGAGAGGTGTGTGAGAGGGTTGGGTTCTTCTGTGAAGATAGAGATGTCGTGTCGAGAAAAAAAGAAAAGAAAGAGGCTAAGGTCAACTTTTCCATTTTGGTAATTGCGGGCTTGAGGCGATTCACGATTATGACCTTTCACTCGTTTTGTTTGAGCGGAATCGGTGGTCGTCACACACATTCGTAATTCGATTTATCGAATCCGATCATATTACATTATTGCTCGATTATTAATAAATTAATCTTCTCGTTAAAAAAAATTAGTTAACAAGCGGGTTAAATTCTTCGTTAACCACGATTTATTTTACGGGTATTACATTTACAGAGCTTCTAGCGGCCAGAATTATCTGAGGAAGAAGCTCACTCAACAACAGCAGCAGATGAGTGAAAGAATTAGATAGAGTGATGCCTATGAGTCGGATTTTGAAAGTTCTAGTGAAAGAATCTTGAATCTCGATAATAGTAGTAGTGTTAATGATGAATCGCTTGGTAAGTACAGTGAAGATAGCAAGAATGTTTATGATAATTATAGTCAGAATGAGGGTGTGAAAGAATCAGGAAAGGAGTTAATTAAGAAGAAAATCGGTGAAACAATCATGTGGAACAAGTTGGAGAGCTGGGTTGAGCAGTACAAGAAAGATTCGTACTTTTGGGGGATTGGAACTGGTCCTATAAGTGTAGCATCTGGTGACACAAGCCCGGTAATGGATTTAAATAAAAAAGTACGTGATCCTCGCCCTATAAGTGGAACAGACAACTTTTCATATCTTTTTGAGGATTACAGCATGGGTAGTAAAATTGCAGAAGGAAATGTGGACAGCCTAAATCGTTCAGAAGCATCCAGAATATCCTCAGCTCATGAAGTTAGAAACTCTAGCAAAGTTGTTGAAGTACCTGTACACAACATGATATCCCCACGGCAAAAGAAACAGATATCGTCTTTTCTGGGTGACGTACAAAATTCTGAATCTACTAAAGTTGATGTAGCAGGCCAACCCCAGTCAAAAAGGGTACCTACTCAGCTCAGAAATCATAAATCTGAAGACGCTGCAAAGAATGAAACATCAATACATCTTCAAGAGTCTGCATTTGCTACTGCTAATGAAGTTAATGGTGTAACTAAGGAGCTAGCTCCATTAGTAAGTAACGAAAACTGGATGGAGAAGAATTCCTTGAATTTGAGCCAATTGTGGACAAGATTGGAGCTGGCTTCGGAGATAGTTACCAGCTTGCAAAGGAGAAAGCAAGTCGAGAATTGGGTGCAGAAACTGATTTGGCGCAGCTTAAGTCAGATGATGCTGAGAGTGAACTTGAATGGATGAAGGATGAAAGCGGAGATTGTATTCGAAGTAAGAGATAATGAGCTGTCCGGAAGAGATCCGTTTCATCTTATGGGTGAAGAAGATAAACTCGCCTTCTTTAATGGCCTTGAGAAGAAAGTCGAAAAAGAGAACATAAAGCTGCTGAAGCCTGAAGTTGCATGAATACTTGCATTCAAACATAGAGAACCTTGATTACGGAGCAGGTAAAAGATATTTCTTATGTATGCTTTCTTTAAGATATGAAACAGATCAATTCAAATTTGTGGCTAATGATGTTGAATGAGAAGGTTAAACTCTACCTCTATATATGCGCTGGCTTAATTTATTATTTTAGTCAATATGAGTTGAAGAATATATTTGATTATCCATGTTAATCTAAGAAATGCTAATTGCTTGCTTTAGATGGGTTATGAGCATTGTGATATGGTTGGGTGGGAGAGAATTGTCTTGTGTACTACTCTTATTTGACCTGCCAAACATGTTATAAGGGGAGGCAAAAGATCAGGAAAGGAGTTCTGGCAGCACACGAAGAAATGGTCTGAAGGTTTTCTCGAGTCTTATAATGCAGAATCAGACCCGGAAGCCAAAGCTGTAATGAGGGACATAGGAAAAGATTTGGCCAGATAATCAGCGAGACAGAAATAAAGGGAGCTGCTGAGCTGATGGAAAAACTTCCCGGAAAAGCATTCGTCGAACAAATATTGGTTGCTGTGCAGCATATGGTAATTTCCTACACATTTTTTCTTGAGAATAACTTTTTAACTCCCATTACTATGTCCCTAAAAGATATCTCTTCCTTCTTTGAATTATGCGTTTCTCAGTGCATTGAATTGTACATTGTCGCGGATGGGGAGGAGAGAGAGGGTTTCTATTCATTGGAGATGGCTGCCAATATCATGTGATTGCTTTCGACATGTAAATTAATTTACATGGAAATGCAACGTAGGCCAAAAATGAAACTATTAATGGTTGTTGATCATTTTTCACGTAATGGGATTCCCATCTTAGCAGCAAAAGAGAAACATAGAATCATGGACGAAACTTGCATAAATATATTCCTTCCATTAATTACATTTTTTTTAGAAGAAGAAAAACACTAGAGATCGAAATGGCGCACAATTTGTTTTCATGCCTTAGCAAATCACATCATCTCATCACATCACATCACATCAATCCGAATGCAAATATTAATTTTAATTGATTATATGGACATCTTTTTTTTTCTCTCACTCCACACTTTTTAATATTTTCCCTTTCGGGAAAAACCAACAACAAGCCTGACGTCAGCAGCGGACGCCCAAAACGGTCCCGCGCGTGACCTCAATCGCTACCCCGCATTTCACTCTGCTCTCCACGCGGTGCATGAACACCCGCAGCACGCGAACCCTCCCCACCAGCTTCATCCGCGTCTCTATCTCCATCGTGCCCCCCGCCTCCGCGCCGCCGACGGCGTCCACCCCGCCGATCGCCGCCCTCGACGTCAGCGGGAGCGGGTACTTCTGCAAATCGAACTTCGCCGACATCTTCTGCCTGCCGCGGCCGCCGATTCTCCCCGCGGGGATGAAGACGGTGCCGACCGGCTCGCCGGAGTAGACCAGCTGCAGCGAGCTGTCGTAGTGCGAGAATTCGTCGCGGTTGGGGTTAGTCACGGTGACGAATTGGAAGAATTCGAAGTTGACGGTGCCGTTGGCGACGGAGAATGTCGGGAACTGGACGGCATTCACGGCGATCAAAGGAGGCTTCGGCTTGAAGATGAAGAAGTAGACGGCGACGGAGGCGGCGGCGATGGCTAGCAGAAACACCGTCGCGACGGCACAGGATGCCAGGTTAGTCCGGCCGCTCCTGGATTTGGTACTGAAGTTGTAAGGATTGTGGTTATTAGATCTGTGATGAATTTGAGGTTGATTCATCTCTCCAGAAGTGAAGAGAGAGGGGGAGAGAGAGGGGGGAGGAGAGAGATTGTTACTTTGGTAGTGGGTTTTGGAATCAAGTATTTTTTGTTGAATGCTACTACTATTACTCTTTAAGTAAAAAGGAAAGAAAGAAAGCAATGATAGGTTTTGCCCACGTCATTCTTTTCGTTGCTTTAGTTGAGAATCTTGAAGTTCTATGTGAGTTTTCCGGTGAAAGGGTTTCTTAATGGGCGGAGGGCGGCGGTGATGGCGGCGGATATGGTGGTTTTTATTGTTGGTGATAATGACTCAAGTAAGTGTGAAGTGAGGTATAATTGCGATTAAAGTGAATTAGGCATCAAGTCTTTCTCTTAAGACCCTTTTCTCCAACCCTTAACTGCCATATGAAATTGGTTAAAATGACAAATCAATTATACATACTTCTAAAGCACGTGACAAACATATTTGGATCCAAACTCATCCGATTTAAAACACTTTCCCAGAGCTTAAGGCAAACGAAGAGCCTAACCTTTATTCTATGATTAGTTGAACGCAGTTTGAAGATATTTGGATCCAAACCCTTAGTCGGGTAGAAATTGCCTCAATCTAAGGGCACTTCTACCCGACATATTTGGATCCAAATCCTTTGTCCAGTAGAAATTGCCCCAACCTAAAGGAAATAGTCAAACACATGAATGTTTGAAAAAGAAATTCTATTTTCATAAATTCATAACTTACTCTAAGGGCAAAATAAAAAAGTGTTTTCAACTAAAAAGAATTACCAAAGCCCTTAAAAACACGATCCAGTGAATACAGAACGAATGGAGAATTAAATGATCAGGTGAAAGTTATCCCTAAGACTGAGAAACTTTTAAGGAATTGACATTCACAACCAACAGTACGTGCATATGTACCAACCAATGTACATACACACACTTATATACCAATCTTTCCTTGTGGAAGAGGGGGTTATAGGTACTCCTCAAGACGACGATCCATGATGCTCGAAACGGACTCGAGGAAGGCACCTTCACTAGAGCAGGGGAGGACAGAGTCGAGAGCTTCTTCAACAATCTCTTCGATGACAGATATTCTCCTCACTGTTTCTCTACACATCATGTTGCCTATCAAGAACGGTGTGAGCCCTTTCTCCGCGCCTTTTTTCAGAAGCATAGTGGAGATGCGTAGTACACGGGCGCATTCAATTGGTAGCTCCCACCCATAGAACTTGAGCAAGGCAATGTCCTTCTCTGCATCCATCGACCTTATATATTCAAGGGTGTCGAAGCTAAAAGGCTTGCGAGCTTGAGGCCAGTAAAGCCAGTCGAACGTGCAGTCTTGAAACTGCAATGATGGAAAGAAAGAGATCAGAAAGTAAGATTGCAAGGATTGAATGAAAAGGGACTCAGTTCTGTTTTTATCAACATATATCATGATGAAATAAAAATCTGTCTCAATAAATTGTGACCTATGTCTGGCATGATTCTGGCATACAGACATGTTGTGGTTATGATGTTCACTATGTCTACCATTAGAGTTTGCCCCATAAGAACCTAACCAGATTAAAAGCATGAAACACAAAAACACAACATTTTAACGGAATATCAGAGGTTATCATAGGCAGAATAAAATTTACTATACAACATTAGCAAGCAATAGAATGTAGTAAACAAAGGTAGATGAGACTTACATTATATGGCAAGCAATATCCATGATCAATCGGGATGAGTACAGTTCCACCATCTTCACCTTTACTCACTAGTATATTTCCTGCATGTCTATCTGCATTGGCCATTCTCATATCCAACACTGCAATCTTGTGAACTTCCTCGACGGGGAAGGCACCAGGCCCCATATCTTCACAACTTCCATTGTTCTCCATGAACATTTGTAACGAACCAGTCTTGACAGAAACATCTCCAGGATGATTAAAACCTTCGTGTAGGCATTTCACATAGACAGTCGGAGGAACACCAGCAAAGCCCCTAATCTCACCAGAGAAACCGCTCTTTGGATGATCAAGTAAAAAGACAGCACACTCCCTAAGTGCACCCTCGCCAACTCTTGTCCCCTTCTTCAACCCTTCTCCATCCTCCGATAAGGGTAGCCCTCGAGGGTTATTCTCAGCCATAGGCTCCTCATCTGCTGGCTTAAAAACGGATAAATATTTAGTACCTGAGGAATCAAGCATAAAATATGCACCCCCAGTCCCCTCCAAAGACCTAATAGGATAATTACCCTGGTCCAATCCTTTCCTAGTAGCATTAATCATATTACTAATCTCCAGAGGCAATTCCGTCTTTGGGTTAATAATTACAGGCTCCAATACAGATTCTCTTTCAGGGGCCTTCGTCGGCACATAATCATAGGGCTTACTTTCCTTTCAAGTCACATTCTTTCACATCATTCTGCTGTGATGCAACAATGGACAGCTCAAAGTTCTTCCCCACTGGCGACCCCTAATCTTAGCAGATTTCCTCACAAACAAATGTATCACAGCATCTGTATTATCCTTAGAAAGATCATTTATCAACCTCTGATCCTCAATCGGCTTGCCATTCAGCAACACCTCATGATCCTTAATGAGCTCCGATTTTCTTTCTGCAATCTGACGCTGACATAACCAACATCCCGGCTCCTTTCCACCTGAAACTCGAACTCTTTCCCACAACACGTCCTCACTTTAATAACCTGAAGGTCCTTGAGGCGAAGGAGCAAATGCAGAACATTTCCATCACTCAAACCATAGTCCCTTGCGAGGATTTGCTTGAGACAATTCCCTACCACCACAGACCAACTTTTGATTCCTACGGAAAATCCCTTACAGGTCTGGATTCGAGCTTCACAGATTCAATTGAATCGGACCCCAAAACCCGCATTGGGACCTTGGAGCCCGGCATAGCCACAAATAGCAAGATCGACTCTTGACTATGTTCAGGCGACAGAGGAGGTAAAAATGTCATACTCTCCTCTACCGGGACGATCGAAACCAATCCAGCAGCAGACATTTCTGTATTCTTCTAAACCTCACCTCAGAATTCCCAAACCCTACAAGAAACTACACTACCAAACACTACAGAACCAAATATTTACCAAATCATCATATACACGGGTCCGTCTTCGCACAACAAACTATATCGAAATGCAGGAACCTAAAACTACCAGGAATTCAGAAACACCACACAAACCCTAATAGGATTCGTGATTGGCCATTCAATCAAAACATGACAAATTGAAGAATAAAAAAGCCAGAAAATCAAACTTTTCACAATAGAAGCTTCAGGAATCGAAGCAATACAGCGCCTTTGATATCACCAAAAATAATTCCAGCAGAAAAAAGGGGTTTCTTACCGGAGAGCAAGAGCCGAGGCAATCGGCGGCCTCGGAAGAGGAGTAAATCGGCAATCAATTAGACTAGAATAACGGGGTTCGCGGTGATTGAATGGAGAAGAGGCGCAGAGGAGAATTGAGAAATTTCTTCCCTTTTTTCGTGTGTAGTGAGAGAAAGTTTGCGTTTGGTTGGAGAAGAAGAAAGAGGACGCGGTTTTAGCTGGAATTCTGTATTAGGTGTTGAATTTCCATCTTCACGTTCACGGTAACGCCGTTATTCATTTCTACTACTACTAATGCCTAATTAATATTATTCAAATTAGTTGAAGTTTGACCAAAAAATTTGTAGAAATTTAGAGTTATTATATAGAATGTTATACTACAAAACTAATATTTAATTTTTAGAAATTCTGAACATTACATAAAGGATTGCAGAATATATTGACTATGAATTGGTACAAAATTAGAGTATAACAAAATTTATACATGTGAGCAATTAGTTTCCAACACTTCTTAACATTAAAATAAGGGCTTTTAGCCTTAGAAATAATGAGCCTTTTGTTGAACTACGGAGTCCAATGGATTGTACACTCAAGTCTGATCACGATAATCCAACTCGCCATAGAGTTGAAAAAGTCTGGGGGCAGTAGCCCCTGAATCAAATTTTTTGGGTCCATGCTTTTTGGCCCAGGCGGAACCTTAATGAGATTGAGTTAGAGTTTGATTATTATCTATTTAATAATCATTTCTCCATATAATCCTTATCCAAAAATCATAGTGAAATTTCGACTTGACATCACCCCCCAGTCGTAATCGCAAGACGAGCTAGATAAACAAATATCATGTTCTTTATTTTTTATCGTGATTGTGGTGTGGTTTTTCACAACACTTTTTAGAATTTTTTCACAATTAAAATAGCTTTTACTAATAGCAAATTCTCGAATAAGTAGAACTGGCTAATAATTTTAGAACATTTTATTGTATGCATACATATAGTTGAAGGAAACAATAAAAGTATACTAAAATTTTATTATTGTTAGGATTGTGAAAACAACAAAATTTCATTTAGCTGATTTTCTGTACTGGTAATATATGAATATATTCATATTTTCTGTTTTATATCTATATTTCTAAATAATTATCAGTGGGATTTTATAATTACCGGAAACCTAACTTGGGGAAAGAATTAGTGGATGGGATGTGTCACAGCCCAAATATTTTGATTTCCTTATTAAAGAAACTATCCGTTATCGCTGCGTGACAGAATATTCTATCAAATTCAAAATTTAAAGTAGTAGCATTTAGAATTTTGTTGGTTTGACCACCATCATTATTTCTCTATATTTGTAAATAGCAACGAAGCTTCTCTCGGATCTTTCCACTCAACCACTCCTACCCACAGTATTGACAAAGGATGATAATCATCTTATCGAGACGTCAAAGGTGTAGATTTGATGCTATATTTCCTGCATTGCATACTTCCATCGTAATATTAATACGTGATAGTTTATAGTTCTTATCTAAAGATGACACAATGAGTCCCACTCGTTTTTGGATCGGGTTAGGTTAAAAAAGTACAGGCTCGATGGAATTTCGGATCGGGTTGAGCCCGCTCATAACTATCAAAAGTCCATGGAACCTGGCTCGGACATGTCCAATCCAAAAAAAATGTATTAAAAGTTGTGTTTCAAATTTGGTTGGATCACGATTTTTTATGTTTGATGGTTTTAAGTCCAGTCCGACTCAGTCCAATTTTTGGGAAAAGCTTGGTGGATTCGGGCCATTTGCTAGCTCTATCCTTATCGATGATGATCAAACTTAATTAGAATCCCTATCAATGGAGATTTAAGTGCATACCCCTGGCGTTTGGTTATCTAATTAGCTTGAACCCCATTAATAAGGATCTATATAATGTGGAGATATGCAATGTATGGTCATTATCTAATTTGAGCTGAATATATAGAATTTTTGGCCTGAAAACAACCAGTTTGGAATCTCTTGAGCAGAAGCTCTTTTTGGATCGAGTTGAACTACAAATATTTCGATTTGGAAAAAAATAAAATCAGACTAACCAAATTTCAGTGACATTTCTAGCCATCTTCAGTAATTTATTCTCTTACTTAATAATGATTAACAAAATAAAGAAAGAAAAATTATATGGCCTAATAAGTAAAATAGATGAATTTTATGAAAGATGGTGAATCATAATCTCATCAGCATCTTGTATCTGGACTCTGTTGTCCAAAACTTGTTTAGGTATAATTTACATTTTCCACATATTATTCCGTAAAAGTTTGGTTTACAAAAATGCGCGCAAGTTGCTTAATTACATCCCAAAATTTTCACTATTTAATACTCTCTCGTCTCATTTAAGGTGTCTTAATCTTTTGGACACCGATATGTACGATAATGATATAAAGTAGTTAAAAAGATAAAAAAAAGAAGTGTAGCCAATACTTTTGAAGATATAATTATTTCATAAAATAAAATGGGATAACCTAAAAACAAAAGTGTAATATTTTAAATATGACAGAAAAGTAGATTTAAGTCATTTCTTTTATATTTTTTAGTTATTTGTAGGGTTATTTTGTAGTTACAACATGACTTTGTAATCATTTTAATAACAACATCAACTTTAATAATTCTGTAAAATGATAAATTAAATTATTTTATGAGAGTATAATAAGTTTTATAAAATGATCAATACAAATAGGTGAGTAATAGAGTAGAGGCAAACAAAATATCATGAAACTCAAACTTGAGACATCTATTTTATCCATTATCGTATAAATACAATCACCCCATGCTTCCAACTTCTCTCAAATAATTGTCCAAATGGGTGGTCTCCTATGCGCATCGCGCGCACCCTAATAGATTTTTTGATTAATTAATTATTAATTGATATTAATAAGTCCTAATTATATTTAATAAATCTTAATTGTGAATTAATAAATCATGATTGTAAATGAATAGATCTTAATTATAAATTAATAAACCTCAATTTTTAACTAATAAACTCAAATTAAATTTAATAAATTATAATTATTCTTAATCACCTTAATTAATACACTATAAATGGGTGAGCGCATGGTGAAGCTCGCTCATCCAAGTTTTTGTCTTTTCCAAATTCAAAGATCTTTAATGCAAAGATCTTTGACTTTAGTGTAATTAGTGCGATTACACTAAATATAATTTTGTAGAAGTTGAATCTTAAAAGATAAGATAAGAAGTTATTTTCTTTTTAAAAATAATATGTAAAAATAAATTTAGTTTATTTATTAATGATTATATGATTAAAAGAACATAAGATAATATAAAGTTATGTATATATTTATAATAAAAAAATATATCCTTATACTTGTTTATCACGTATTGCAAATATATATTTGTTTATGAACTCGATCTTGCTCGATGATCAATATCACTTTAAATAAATAAATAAATACAGAATACTAGCCCAAACATGAACATGTAGATAGAATTATGTGTTGAAATCCTCCATGAACTCGATCTTGTACGTTGAATAAGTAACACAAAACATAATCATACTGTATAAATTTATTAATAGATTTAAACTATCATAATTACACACTTCTATCATAATTAATACTCCCTCTGTCTCAATGTTCATGTGAAGTTTCTTTTTCGTAAGTAGATTAATGAGAATTGTATTTTGTGTGTAAAGTAATATGTGACACGGAATTCGAGATATTTTTTAGTGTAATTTTTTTTTTTTGTTTTGGAAATAGACCAACTTAATGGGACAGCCCAAAAAGAAAAACGGGTCAATATTAATGAAACGAAGGTAATATAAACTAGCACCCGCACCTCAGTTTATAAAATTTAATACGTCTAATCAAACATTATATCGATCACACTCGTACTCTTACAAGCCAACGAGCACTAAAGAGTAAGTTTAGTGGGCTTAATGTGTTTTGAGCCTATCTTTCCAAATTGGGCCCTTAAATCTGTGTTAAAGGGAATATGGGCCTACGCGTTGGCCCATTCATTATTTGAGCACCGGCACTTTCCTTTGAAATTTGAAAAGCGAAAAAAGCCAAAGCACAGGCCGGTGTCGCCCACTGATGACGTCGTTTAACCTCTCCTCTGACCCATTCATTTTCGAATTCAATTTTTTCAGCTGCAAATCTTCCTCTCTCTCTCTCTCGACAACTCCGAGATCGAACAGTAGCTTGTCATAAGGTTTTCTATATCTCTAGCTTCATAGCAATTTCGAGAGTGCAGTCCTCGTCGAGTTAAGTCCAAGGATCATTGACTCGGAGCTGAGTTGGGTATATGGAGAATCTGATTTCATTGGTTAACCGACTGCAGAGAGCATGCACTGCTCTCGGAGATCACGGCGAAGAGACCGCGCTGCCTACTCTCTGGGACGCCTTGCCTTCTATCGCCGTCGTCGGCGGTCAGGTCTGATTGTTTGCTTTTACTTCACCATTTTCGTTCTCTTTTTCTGTTCGATTGAACTGTTATTATTGCTTTTGTCTTGATCTGCGGGGAAATGAGGGTTTTCGATTAAGTTTGTGTACTTTTTGTCTTTGTTGATCGTAGTTAATGTTGATTGAGTCGGTAATTTGACGCGTTTTCTGTGGGGATCGGTGTTTAGATCTGCTTTTGAGTTGTTGTCGATTTGAATTCGCTTACTGTGATATTGAAGATTTTCTTTCACCTGCTTGTTTGATCATTATTGTTTTCATATTGAGCTGTGATATTTGCTTATACTATTTATTGCGGATTAATAAAATATTATTGGAGTAAGATTTTCTGGCATCATAAAGTATGTACTAACTAAAAAAAAGCCGGATATAATGATTTGATGAAACTTGGTTAGAAACGTAACTTTCTTCCATACCCCTAACTTCTTGGAGAGAAATCTGCATAGAAATTAACTGAGATGCCAGCATATTGTTATGAACATTTCTGGGTGATGGTAGCTCGAAATTAAGATTTTGCACCTGCTGTGGTGCGAATGGATTCTTTAGCATTCATATCTCTTTCTAATGTTCATGTGATATTGCTTCCATCAATTACACCTTGCTGTTTATAGTTTGTTTTGAGATCTTTCTTGACTTGCTCATTTGCATTTCCGGTTGATTAATCCTTGTGTTGTAGAGTTCTGGAAAGTCTTCAGTACTTGAAAGTGTTGTCGGTAAAGACTTTTTACCTCGTGGATCCGGTAATGACTGAGCTTTCATTTTTTTATTTTAATTTTTAGTAACAGCTATAATAATCATAAAATCACTTTCGCTTCTGACATGTTGATGGCCTTAATACAAACAGGTATTGTTACTCGACGCCCTCTTGTTTTGCAGCTTCATCGGCTTGATGAAGGTAGAGAATATGCAGAATTTGGACATCTCCCTAGGAGGAGATTCACTGATTTTGGTAAGTTACATTTTTTTCTTGTACTTAACTTTAAATGTTGCACGAGATCTCTGCTCATATTTCTCTTTGATTGTTCCAATACAATTTTTTTTTAAAAAAAAATTCTACAAGCTTATCAAACTGTTGAACTAACAAATAGAGAAAAGATTTCTAATGGATTTATACCAGCCCTCTCTTGCATTTCCACACATGTTTCCCTTGCCTACTTCTTTTTGAAAGCAAGACATTTTCTATTAATTCTTGATGCGTTATCTTGCCAAATTTTGCACAGCTGCTGTTAGGAAGGAGATTGCTGATGAAACTGACAGAGAGACTGGACGTTCTAAGCAAATTTCCACTGTCCCAATATATCTTAGTATTTATTCACCAAGTGGTAAGTTGAATCTTGATTATTTGTCATTTGAACAGTTGTTTTCCATGAGATTCATAAATTGCAAATTTTCTGAAATGTGATGTGATTTCTTATTCTAATTGGTCTTCAGAGAGCAATAATTAAGTTTCCCAAATTTTGTGATTGCAGTGGTGAATCTAACTTTGATTGATCTTCCCGGACTTACAAAAGTGGCTGTGGGTGAGTTTGTTATGTTCATGTTTCTTCTTTCTTTTGTTTTAGCTACTGTTACTTCAATCCTAACATCCTTCCAATTTAAACAAAATGATTTTTTGTTTGTTTTTCATAGATGGGCAGCCAGATAGCGTTGTGATGGATATTGAGAACATGGTCAGGTCTTATATTGAGAAGGTATTGTACAATCTTTTATTGTTTGGTTGTTGGAGTTGAGCAATTTTAGAATGTTTTGGCATGTGTTTTAGTTTGTCAAAATAATTACAAACAAACTAATGAAACTAATTTTTTCACTTCTGAGACTTGATCTATATATCAGGATATGATTAGTTCTTGCTTGGTTCTACTTAAAGGCATATTTTCTGACTCAGTACATTTCTATGTGATTTTTTTTTTCAGCCCAACTGTATTATTTTGGCTATTTCTCCTGCCAACCAAGATCTTGCAACATCAGATGCAATTAAAATTTCTCGTGAAGTGGACCCAAAAGGTATATTGAGTTGGTAGTTGGTACTGTTGCAAAGCTATGGGATCATTTGTCATTCTTTCATGTGATTATCGTTTTCAGATAGACATTAGCATTAGTTTGTGATTTACACCTTTCAACCATGTTAGTGGAATCACCATTCAACTTTCTGATAATTCTGTAATATTACATTCATCATATTTGACATTCAACTAATCATATTTCAGGGGAGAGAACATTTGGTGTTTTAACGAAAATTGATCTTATGGACAAGGGTACTGATGCTGTAGATGTAAGTTTACAACTGCGGATATTGATTTTATATATTGTAGGAAAACAAGTACCAGTTATTTACTTTTAAATTTTAATACTGAGTATATTATACCATCCTATCTTTTAGAATCTGTTTTTCTTATGCCTGCCTAAACATGCTGACCATTATTTATTTGGATCTGTAGATCTTGGAAGGGAAAGCATACAGGCTGCAGTTTCCATGGATTGGTGTTGTTAATCGTTCTCAACAAGACATTAACAAAAATGTTGACATGATCGCTGCTAGGCGTAGAGAGCGGGAGTATTTTGCTCAAACTCCAGAATACAAACATCTTGCTCACAGGATGGGTTCAGAGCATTTAGGGAAAATCCTATCTAAAGTGAGCAATATCCTGTCGTAAATCTTACTGATTTATTTTTGTCTTAAGGAGATGTTTTTGAGCATTCTATATATACTTATCCTCACAATGAACTATGCATATATCTTTTAATGGTCTAATATTTAAATTCATGATGCTGTTTTCTAGCATTTGGAAGCTGTCATCAAATCACGAATTCCAGGCCTTCAGTCGCTAATCAACAAAACTATAATTGAGCTGGAATCTGAGTTGAGTCGTCTGGGCAAACCCATTGCAACTGATGCTGGAGTAAGCTTTTACCTTATTCCATTTTAGATATCTATGTTCATTGCCATCAATATTTAATATATCACATTTATAATAAAATGGGGTTTTTAGTTGACTGTCATGATTCTTTCTTTGCAGTGTTTTTCTGATGTGCTCTATCTCATATTTCCTTCTAAAGTATGAATGACTGTGCTTACTTTTAACTGTTCCCTGTTCCAAATTTTATTAGTTCTGATTGCTAATGCAGGGAAAATTGTACATGATCATGGAGATCTGCCGAACATTTGATGGAATATTCAAAGAGCATCTTGATGGAGTGTATGTATATGTTCTCTCTACTTGTTCTTGTCAGCATCATTGTTAAATGTTCTTATACATTTAAATTTTATATTTTTCATGTCATGCCTTGTTTTTGCAGTCGACCTGGTGGTGATAAAATTTATAATGTTTTTGACAACCAACTGCCTGCGGCCTTGAAGCGCTTGCAGTTTGATAAGCATCTTGCCATGGAAAATGTACGCAAATTAATCACTGAAGCTGATGGGTATCAGCCTCATCTTATAGCACCTGAACAGGGTTATCGCCGTCTCATTGAAACTGCCTTGATTACTATCAAAGGTCCTGCTGAAGCTGCTGTTGATGCGGTATGCAAATAACTATGGATAGTCTATATCCTGATTCCGTTGATTTTCATAGTATTATAGATGCTTTCTATTCTTTTTCTGTTTTGTTTTTTTTTTAAATCCCCATGCCACTTGTTATACTGTCTGTAGAGAACTAAGTCTTCCCTGCTAGTATTTGTTACAATATTTCTTTTTCTGAAGCAGGTTAAATGCACATTAATCTCATAATTCTGTCTTTCTTCTCTCTCTTAAGGTTCACGGAATACTCAAGGAACTGGTGCACAAGGCAATCAAAGAGACTGTGGTAAGTCTTTTGACTTCATTGTAGTTGATGTTATGATTGGCTATGATATACATTTACAAAGTTATAAGCTCCTTGGCATGACGGTCATCTACCATCTTTTCCTTCTCCGTCATAAAGCAAAAAAGAAGTGGGATGTCTCTGTAGAAATAGGAAATTAATGTTATAATAGAATCACTTTACATAATTTTTTTGATATGATGGTGTCTAATAGCTACTCGATGCTTGGCCCTTTTCTTTGCAGGAGCTAAAGCAATACCCCTCTCTCAGAGTGGAGGTCGGAAATGCTGCTATTGAATCATTAGATAGGATGAAGGAAGAGAGCAGGAAAGCAACTCTACAGCTCGTAGAAATGGAAAATAGCTACCTAACTGTAGATTTCTTTAGAAAGCTTCCTCAGGATGTCGAGAAGGGTGGCAATCCGACCCACTCAATCTTCGATAGATACAATGATTCATATCTTCGAAGAATTGGTGAGTGAGAATCACCCTCAGTGATTTCAACATGTTCAAATTTTAACGGTACTCTTTTAGCTAATTGTATCTTACTTCAACAGGGACAACCGTGCTGTCTTATGTCAATATGGTATGTGGAAGCTTGAGAAACTCCATTCCAAAGTCCATCGTGTATTGCCAAGTCCGTGAGGCGAAACGAAGCTTGCTCGACCACTTCTTCACTGATTTAGGCAAAAAAGAGGTACTAGCCCCACCCCCAATCCTCTGAAATAGAAATTGAGAGAATGAAGTTACTAGAAAGATTGTCAGAATCACCTTCTCCTAATCTAGAAAGCGATCCATTTTGTTCATATTCAAGAAAAAAAAATGAAATCATCACTGAAACAAATGAGCTACTTGACTGAACAGGGGAAGCAGTTGGGAACATTGTTGGATGAGGATCCGGCGATCATGCAACGACGCATCTCCCTGGCGAAGAGACTGGAGTTATACAGAGCTGCTCAGGCAGAAATTGATTCAGTGGCCTGGTCAAAATAGAGAAAAGTTGATGGGTTATATTGTACCTTTTCCATTCTTGGTGTCTTTGTATGATGAGCAGATTTTGAGGTGTGTGCTTTAGTTGCAAATCTATACGTGCACTCCAGTTTTGTTGTATAATTATGTTTTAATTTTTGATATTGTACGTTGGCATTCTTGGGAAAGCTGGCACCCTTTATCATTTTATTTTTATTTTTGCCCCCGGTGGTAAAGAATTAATTCTGACTTAATAAATCATTATTGAAGGTAAATGATTTTGTTGCTTCCAAAAAATAAAAAATGCTATCCATTACGATACGAACGAGTGAACAAGAATCGGAGACATAACCTTTTATGACATAGTATTATTTCATTCGTCCCACCTAAGATGGTATGTATTCTTTTTTGGATTGTTTCACCTAAGATGGTATGTTTCCTTAGAAAATAATTATTTACTTTTTATCATTTTAATCATTTTATATCATTCTTTTAAATAATCGTGTCAAAAAGAAATGAGATGTCTTGGGTGGGACGGGGAGATTATGTTATCACTGAACAACATATGACCAGGATGAGATTGCCCGTGAATTTATCAGTTAATATACAAATTTGTTTGGAACTAACGTGGAATCCAACCCAATTGATCCAGCAATCTTAGCAAGCGGGCCTATCCTTGAAGCATCTCAAAAAAATGAGCTTATTAGAATTGTCACTGTTAAAGAAATTAAAGAGGCGCTCTTCAGCATCGGTTATGATAAAGCGCCTGGGCCAAATGGATATACATCAGCTTTCTTCAAAAGTAATTGGGACATTATCGGGCCAGAGATCGTTGAAGCTGTTAAGGAGTTCTTTGCAACTGGGCAACTCCTTAAAAGATTAAATCGACCATCATCTCTTATTCCAAAGTCTTCCATCAATCCCAAAGCTTGGACTTTAGACCTATCGCATCTTTGTAATGTTTTGTACAAGATCATCACTAAAATCATCTCCAATGACTTGCGCCTATTATGGGGTTAATGGTTATCATTCGATCGACTTTTGTGCGAGGAAGGAGCATCATGGATAACATACATCCGGCACAAGAGCTTATGAGAGGCTACACTAAAAGCGTTCCACTCGAGATGTCTTGTCAAAATTGATCTCGTGAAAGCTTACGACACGATCTCATGGGACTTTCTGCGACAAGTACTTAATGGTGCAATTTTCATCCGATATTCACTAATTGGGTAATGCAATGCGTCACCTCTCCCCAATTTTCCATTGCCATCAATGGCGGTTGCATGGATTCATTCCGGACGTCGAGGACTTAGGCAAGGGATTGATGTCCCTCTCTTTTATCCTCTGTATGGAGTACCTCTCAAGGCTCCTTGATGTCAGAACGGCGACTTCAGATTTTAAATTCCACGCGAAATGTGGTAAATGCAAGATCACCCACCTCACATTCGCGGACGACCTGATGTTGTTTGGGAGAGGCGACTTCACTTCAATGAAAATCCTTGCGATACTATCTCGAATTTTCGAGGCTTGTGTCTGAAATTAATAAAGATAAATCCCTTATCTTTCTTTGGGGTTTCGTGGGATGAATCGGACCGCATTGTCGATATATTTGGCTTTAGCCTTGGTGAACTCCCGGTCAAATATCTTGGAGTTCCCCTCGCATCCAAGAAGCTAAATCTTACAGATTATGCACCACTCATCGATCAATTTGCGGCTCTTACCAAAAGATGGTCAGCCATAACCCTTTCATATGCAGGAAGAGCTGAACTTATCAAATCAGTGTTGCAAGGGGTCGAGTGCTATTGGATGCAGGTATTTCCCTTACCTTGTAATGTCATTGATCGTATCTCAAGCATAGCTCGAAGGTTTCTTTGGGGCTCCAAAAAATCCCCAGTTGCATGGACTGATTGTTGTAAACCAAAGGAGGAAGGTGGATTGGGTTTTCGGGATCTTAAATCATGGAACTCTGCCTTGCTCTCAAAAAATCTTTGGAATATCCACAGTAAGGCAGATTCGATGTGGATACGTTGGATCCATGCAGAATATATCCAGTCAGACAATATATGGGATTGGAAATGGAATAAAGGCATGTAATCCCTCATTAAAAGATTTACAGAAATCAGGGACTGAATCTTGCTTTCATCCAATGATAATACTGAAGTTGCGAAAAAACTCCTCAGTGAATGGCATGCGTCTAAAGGCAGCTCAGATGCATATGAGTGGTTTAGGCCCAAAACCGAAAAGAAATTATGGCACTGCTTTATCTGGAAAAACTTCATCCCTCCAAAGTTTTCATTTATAACATGGATAGCACTTAGAGGGCGACTTGCCTCACGAGATAGACTTGCGTACTTAAACATTGATGATAGGTGCCCCTTATGCAATGACAGCGCAGAATCTATGGATCATCTATTCTTCGACTGCCAAGTCACTAATGATGTTTGGAGCAATATCAAAGTTTGGTTAAATCTGACGAGACGTCTGTCCACCATCACTAGCACTATCAAGTGGCTAGATCGAGAGAAGGCAGGCCCGACAATCCTTCAAAAACCCGTCGGATTGCGCTTATGGCAACTGTCAACCACGTTTGGAAACTGCGCAATGCTAAGGTTTTCGAGAATCTCCCTTTTGTTGTGAGTCAAGTAATTGCTAAAATTAAGACTGATGTCTACTCTGTTCTCTACTCGCTCTATCCGATTGATGTTGTCATCTCTCGTTTACCTTGTTGATAGGTTTTAGTTTGTATCCTTTGTGCCATCGGCCTTTCTGTTGTATGTTCTAGGGGCTGGACTTTCTTGTTTTATCCGGCGGCCAAGTTTTGTACTGAAAGCTCTATATTAAGACTTGGGTGCGTGAGTTTGCGTCAATAGGGACTCTATCCCTGTTGGGCAACCGTGGTCATGTTTTCGGTCTTTGCATGATTTCTTGCATGATTTACGGCCGCTTCATACTGTGTGATGCATAATTACTTCATGAACATCATATAAATGATTGGATATCTGCGTATATGCGCTATGAGTCATATGTCACGGTTTTCGTTCTTGATCTTTTGAATATCGATAATCAATTCATGCGTTAAGTGATATATGCGCGATGGGTGGCCTCCCCCGGTAGGCATAAAAGTATGGTGTGATAGGTGGCCTCCCTTGGTAGGCATAATGTGTTTTTTACCCCATCTGTTCCACCCCTTCTTCGTGTCATCACTTTCTTGCTCTTAACTGTTATTTTCGTGATGGGACGTCCCCCCCGGTGGACTTGGATTGTGTGATGCCCTCCCCCCCCCCCTTTTTAGGGTAGGAACATAATATGCTTTTTAGCTCATGAAGGATGGGATAATTGTTCTCGGGACTAAAACTCTTGTGCATAAGTCTTGGGTTATGGATTTAGCTTCTACGCATGTCATCTTGCATAATAATCAGTTCATGATCAGCATGACGGTCCTTCACATGTCCATGCATTCCGGATTTCAATGGTGATCTTCAGTACTTAAAATCAAGTCTCCAATGTATGCGTATATATGATCATTTACTGCTTTATGCCCTCAGTATGCCCATCATGGGGAGTTTTCTTGGCTGTCGTGGACATTTATGTTTATTTATTGTCGTACAAGCCACACCCCTCCCCCTTGTGTCAGTTTAAGTGATTTGTAAGGAGGGTACTCTTTTACTTGTATGGTGTTTTTTCCCACTGGGTTTTCGCCATACAAGGTTTTAACGAGGCCCGCTCATTCCGTGCAATGGGTTGCGATGTAATATGTTGGATATTTATCTATCACTTAGGAGTTTGTACTCATCCTTCTCTTTTCGGCCGCCTGTTTGGCCTTGCTTTCTTTGGACCCCTCCTAGAGTACGGTCCTATCCCCACCTCTGCTGCCTTGCAGCTGTGTTCCCTCGGGTATGCCTGAGTATTTGTACATGACATATTTTAATTAATGAATTTTAATTCACCCAAAAAAAAGAACTACTATCTAAGTTGAATATGCGGTGTTGGATCTTCAATGGGAAACAGGGATGTGTCAAAGTCGAAAATAGCATGTAACATTGGTGATAATTTAAGTGTAGTTTTTCTTTGGAAATGCAACTTGCATGCGCATTAGCGTTCATTAGGTGACTTTGAATTCTCCAATCTATTAGTGAGAAAAACGTCCTACCAATTAAACTGTGTTTTCTCGTCTCGTCATTTAACGATAGTATTTAAAACAATGATTCAAATTTAATATGATGCTACATTATTGATGAAATTGAGTACAAGACTGTCTAAGACAAGAACGTCCATAGAATAACGTGATACAAGTTTCATCAACCTTTATTTTATATATTTATATTTAAAAAAATTAAGTGGCAGGGAAAAATAATGAGAATGGAGGTGCGGGAATCGAACCCGTGCCTCTCGCATGCGTTAGCGAGCGCTCTACCATATGAGCTACACCCCTTAATTGTCCTTTAGTAGAGAATATATTAATCGTTTTCTAGAAAATGATCACTGCTTGCAGTAAACGTAGGACGAAATTCCAGTCGCGAAAAAATTAGAATTGCGCTGCTTGTTTTCTCTAGTTTTTGGGATGCAACAAAAGATCCTCTTATTACGTTTTACTTCTAAATTTACAGTGGTATAATTGACCACACATTAGTTTCATCTTGAATATATTTCCACTGCCTATCATCATCTTCTCTAAGCGTCAGTATCATTTTCTTTTTAACAATTTGATCAAATCTTGAGTGTGACGTTTGAGGGTCCATTTATTTAAGAAGTAAAGAATCACTTACAAATTGACAAACTCCAATTCGATTGTCTGCTCTCTCTGAATCATTATGTCAATTGTTCGTAAAGCTTTTGAGAAATTTGTTTGTTTGTCGTGGGTAATAAACCTATGTGGTAATCTGGTAAATAACATTCAAATCTTGATTTCTCTGTAACATTCACCATTTGATTCATATTGGAGTAACAGCACAAACATAAATAATTATTGAGCTAATTCCCTGCACTCATCCTGAAAACTAGTAATCGGTCCTACATTAGAGCTTGTAGGCGTGTAGTATGCTAGATACTTGTTCTTCGACGTATTAAATTTACTAAAATCACGGGCTATGCTTAGAGCTATCAAATTCAGTCCAGCACGAACTGCTCATTTGGTTTGTGGGCTCGGCCCACCCCGGGAAGGTGCAGTACAATTTAGTGTTCGAGTAGGGCCAGGTTGAAAAATCACATCCAAATGGCAAGACCCCACCTGAAATTTACTTCGGTCCGATGACTTTGATAGCTCTAGCTATGCTACGATAAGGGCTCATAAAAGGACACGTACAAAAGATCTTTAGCACTTGCTTTGATCACACTCCAGAGAAAACACACAGCAAATAAAAAAATTACTAAGGGGGATATGAAGTACTAATAAAAAAGAATAGTCACAGATGATCATATTATCCAAAATGAGCATTTTCCAAAAGTTGGACCCAAAATATTGATATCAGAATTGCTTTCTATGAAAGAATTAATCAGGACTTCAAATATCCATTACGCACTGTCAAAATTTATCTCAAAATAAGGGAAAGAATGCACCAATAAGAGCAGAACTCCTTTATTGAGTGGTGGAAGAAGGTTATACCAGGATCAACACATCCACACAAACCAGGAAGAGTTTCCAAAGAGAACCTGCACATATAAAGATTGCAAGGATCACCACAAGATCAAAGTTCTCGGAATATAGTGGAGGAAATTTTTAACCATCTGAAAAGTTGCTATTCTGTATTGAACAGTTGTGCTTGTGACTGTTTAAGCAGAAAACAACTAAAAGAAACAATCCTACAGACAGACGATAAAACACGGACATGGTACTAATCTATGTAAACTCCTGAAAACAATGATAAGAAAATCTGCTATAGAAGTTTCAAGGGAGATATATAGAAACAGATCAGTTGCAGAATATAACTAAAGGGTTTATTAGGACTAACCTTTATCAATTGATCAACATGTTCAGGCCTGTAACAAACATCCACACACAAAAGCTGACCTAGGTATCACTTCCTTATTTTCGGAAATGTAACTTCAGTCTCATCTCAGCCATCTTGCTGTATTATGTGAATAAGATGATAAATCTCCTCATGTAGCATTAGCTGAGCTGGTCTCTTTGGAATCGAAGCTTGGGGAGCTAGGAAGTTCTGTTTCCCTAACAACTCTACTATATACAACTTTGAATGGCTGTGAACTATATGGTCGTTTAAGCAAACTTAATGGCATTCGCAGCATCTGCTTTTTGTTCCTTTTCCCTCTAACTAAAACATTGAATGTTTTCTCACTGTCGGCCTTACGCTGCTGTCTCTGAACATGATAATCATTGCATCTCTGGGATTCTTCAGTTGGACCATTACTGCTACGTAAAAGGTTAACAGGGAAGGGCAAACCATGGAACTTGGATTCATTGATGTCTTCCCCATTACCTGATTGAACCACATCTATATCACGTAAGTTCTCCACTGGCACTGATGTCGGAAGATCTATTTCTTTCTTAGACTCATTCCCAGTGTCAAGATCCAAAGGTAATGCCAAATTTAGGTTCTCTGAGTTGATGCAATGTTCCTTTTCCACCGAAACAGGTTTAGTAATTGGTTCTACCACTGTTGGGGAGGAAAATTCTAATGGATGGCAGCCAGGCCAAAGTGTGACAGGAATGTATTCTTGCGTGTTAGCACGTATATTGCATTGCCAGGCAAATTGACCGTGATGAAACGGGTTGCTGGTTACTTGAAAAGTGCTAGGTGGTAGCGACTGGGCCTGTGTGTAAGGAGGGTACATAAAAGGTAAGGGGTGGAGCATGTTTGGTGTTGTTGGTGGTGAAGGATACGGGTGGTGTGGAGAGGGAATTGGACTGGGTAAAAGAGTAGCATGACCTTGATGAAGTCCCATATTCATTGGCCAAGGACCAACGGTTGAGCAGCTCCTGGACCGGAAGAGAGAGAAATATTCATAGGCAATGGTGCAACACGTGGACTCTAGCGGATGGATTGTATGGAGCTGCTAAAGCTGACAACTTTTGTTAGAAGCTTCTCTAGAGTCACTTGGACATGCCACTGGAAGTTTTAATTTCTGTTCTTCTACCACTTGCAAAGTGGTTTCTGAATCATCATTGGATCTAGAGACAAATAGATCTTTGGTATGAGTACCAGTTTCCAACGAAGAATGAGCACAATTTGATACATCATCTGTTTGGGCACCTAGCTCTTCATTTTGACTGGACTCGTCATGGCTGGACTGCACTTGCACCATACTCTCAGATGCAACTACCAAGTTTTCATGATTCTTTGCAGTATCTGAGTGTATTTCCTCTTTCCCTTCAAGAGCTTCGGTTTCATTTTTCAGTTGATCTGTTGAACCTGTGACTGAATCCTGAATGTTCTCTTCCTGGTCGTTCTCTGAACTTACAACCACAGACACAGATTTTTCTTCAGCTTCTTTGTGCTGTTCTTCAGGTTCCTCAAGTACTCTGTTATAATGGGCATCATCCTCCGGATGTCTCACCTGCAGCATAGATATGGTACCTGGTGGTGCCAGAGCTACTTCCTTATATGAAGGAGATTTACCCAGATTTACTATTGAACTTCTCTTTGCAACAGTTCCAACCTCTTTCTGGGCAGAAACCGGCCTTGAGTCTGTTGGAGAGCATAATGTCTCATCCTCATTTTTAGAGTTCCCCGTTGCACCATCCATGGTGGATGATGACACGGACTTCACTCTATATGCTAAAGTTTTCAAAACTTTCCGTCCATACTTGGCCCCTGGCAATGAAGTCTTTGCTACATAATATTCTGCTATGCTTCCTGCAGGAACTGCTCGTTTCTTTAAAACATAAATTTTTCCACTTTGGTGGTTATTCTTCAGTGTGGCATGATCCAATTCAGCAACGAAATCATTCTTCTGGTGATTAAATATCTTACTTCCATGCTGACGTCGCTGCCTTAGTCGTTTTCCAAACAAGCTGGATGATCTTGGTTTTTGAACAGGCTGCCACCCGTCTTCTCCTTCAGTATGTGCTTCAAGTGATACATCACTGGAATCAGGAGATCTAGTTTCAGGTTCCTTTGTAAATGGTTGTCCAAGTTGGACAGGTTTTTGATCAGGAAGTGCTTCCACAGTTTCTTCAGACTGAACTGGCCGAGAGAATGACGCAATGGCCATAGCTGCCTCAGCATCAGAGTCATGGACTTGTTTAGCTTCCTTTGCGTCCACTGTAAAGGCTACTTTTGGGGGAACTTCAGTATCTGAGTTGGCTAGATTGTCTTGAATGAATTTCTCCTTAGCCTAAAATCAACCATAAAAGAGCAGGAAATAAGATTCTCACATAGAGATTTGAGAGCTTTATATGAAAAAGCATATTCATTGGTTGTGTTAAGAAGCAAAGCTACATTTCTCCTTCAGTCTGAATGATTATTTAGGTAGCCAATTAGCAACATGAGCAGCGACAAACCTCAGTTTTATAGAGAAGATACACCTTATCTGGAAGTTAATATTCAATTGCACAAAACAATTAACTAGAAGAAACATGAGAAACCTTTGCAATGTAATTTCTTCTCTTTGATCCCATGGCGTCTTTCCCTTTAGCATCCTGGCTTGGATTGATGTAGTCAAGCAAATCTGATACACTGGCAATAACAATTGTTAGTAATTAAGAAACTGATCTAGGTTTCTGATTTAATCATTATCCAATACAAGAAGCTATTTGAAGTGGTTAGAAAATTTATGCATCACACTTTATGATTAAGAGAAAGTTGCGAAAAGAAGGCATTTTACGCTCTATTGCACTTAACATGTTTGCTCTTGCATGACCACCTAATCCAAAAGTCTAAACTATTTAAGAGGAAGACCATTTAATAGTTAGCAACACCAATTGGTGAACCATCATGTGCGTGAGAATTACTTTGCTACTGAAGCCCCCCAGTGTCCGTAAATTTGAATTTAGGATATATTATTGGATCTTACACTATAAAGAATGACCACAACTAAGTCCTCTATTTAGTATAACTGATGCCAATGTTATCCCTATCTAAAAAAGACGCCTAAATCAATTATTATGCAATCCAAACTAAAGAATAAAAAAAAAAATAACATCTGCAAGTGGGTGTCCCACCAGGCCCTCTATTCTCTAAGTATACTCAGTTAAGGGTGTTAGATGTGGATTTACAAATAGGGGTTAGCATCGGAGCAAAATCACATGCATTAATTGCCAGATTAAAAAAATTAAAAATTGATTTACCTTAGGTGGCCCTTGCTGGCTATAGAAGCATCTGGCTTCCGTGTCCCATTTCGAGCAGCTTCTTGCTGCTCGAAAGCCTTTGATTCAAAGTATTCAAGCCATGCAGCTGCATCCTGTGGCATACACAAATAAAACCGAGAACTGTTTGATTAACTTTCTGAAAAGTTTCTCGCAGATATATTCACAATCAGAAACAACAGTACAGAGATAAAAAATCTCCCGGATCTAGAGGGAAAACTGTGCAAATAGTATCAATTGTCCCCTTAATTATCTAAGCCAAATGCAATATAAATAGCAAAAGAACTGGCATCAATTTTCTTGCATTTTGAGGAGTCGGAAAGACACTAATACCTGTGTCCGGAGGTCGTCTGGTCCCAGCTTTGACTTAAGTATTTGTAATGTTGTCTGTTCGTGCTGAACACTTAGAGGATATGCTTCCATCAATGAGAGGGCTATTGCAATGGCATGATAACTTGCAGCTGTCTGCAATGATTAAAGGAATAAGCATATTATTATCTGAGACATGCAATCCCAAGCTCACAAATATTATCGAAATATTGTTAATTTTAGGTGCATATTTTGAACTAAAAGACAGAGAACCAAAAGTCCGTAGTTGATAGGAGAGATGGTTCGAACAAAGTTTCAATAATGACAGAATCTATCCTATTCTCTTCCTAGGCTTGACAGGAAGAAATCAAGATATTTCTAAATACTAACTGTAGGCGAAAGGAATTGCATAAAATATCACTTGGAAGCAAAAAGAGTACACATTCTATTTGTGGCTAGTACCATGGTAAAGAAAATAAAATCACATAAGTATAGACGAATAATATAATAGTGAGATTATTAGCTGAATTAGCGCGGAACCTGAATATGGTCTGGGCCAAGAAGTTTTTGGTTGCATTTCAGTGCTTTATGAAGATATCTTAGTGCAACATGCACATTACCCAGGCCTTCCTCCATCATAGCCACATTTATGTATGTTGCCGCAGTGTTTGGATGTGATGGGCCACAAGTGAGATGCAAAAGATACAATGCTCGCTTTACATATCTGAATGGTGTAAAATCAAAGGATTATCATTCTAATATATCAATCATCAAACATTAATATAAGTATAGTTTAAACCTATAAGAGATCAATATCTCTGTATTTTATTAGGCCTATATTCTTCAGTATCAGATTATTTTCCAAACTTTTAATCTTTAACAAGTTACCAAAAAGCTGAAATACATGGAAGTAAATTCACACAAAGATAATGGTCCCTGTCATTTAATCTTACTTATACAATGATTTTGGAAGCTGATATACCATATATAAACTTGGAACATGCAAAAGGTTCTTTTTTATTTGGAAAAAGCAGAGAGTTCTTCCAAATTCTTAGAATGGAAATTCACGTTCAGGAATTTGTGGAATAATTTCAAGTTCGAAAGGCAGTGAGCAATGAAACATACTTGAGAGCTAATTCCGTGTGTTGTAGTCTGTAATAAAACACAGCAAGATCCCCATAACTTTTCATTGTATCTGGATGATCAAGACCTAGCTCTCGCTCATTGATATCCAAGGCTTTTTGCTGATAGATGGTGGCCTGTACATAACAAACAAAATAAACAAGACATCAGTACTGAAATAGACATGTAAAATGCAAATCCAGTAAGTTTGATGTACAAATGCTAACTGAAAAATAAACATCAACAGTTTCCCATATGCAGATGTGATATAGTACAAAAGATTGAGCAAGGACCTGGTTGAAATCTCCAGTGTGATATAAAACAACTGCAAGAAGGCTGTAAGCACCAGCTGTCATACGATGATAAGGACCACATACTGCTACCAACTTTGCGAGGGCCTAAAGTCATTGATAACTGTGTTAAACTAATCAACTACAGATCGAGGCAGTAGCTAAAAATTTAAATGAGCTTTTTAAAGATTGTTTTATCTGAATGTGCTTCTCAGTTAATCAACAAGAAAGGAGAAGAAAAAAGCCGACATGCTCATCTGATCTCCATGTTGAGAAGATTTGTAAGGAAGCCTTACAAACATATCATCTCCAAAGGATTTATTGTCACATTTCAGATTCACATATGAAATACCTTTGTTCCATAGCTAACAGCTTCTTCAAGTTTTCCTTTATCCAGGGCTGTTTTAGAGGATTCCAATAGTTGCCGTCCATCAGCAGACGAGCACGCCGCTTGCTACAGTAAACATATCAAATTTCTTTTTGAGCGAAAATTTCATCAATGGAAATATAAGATTACAAAATATACTTCCTTATGGTGGAGAAGGGATCCAAGCTCACCTTATGCACTGGTACAAGGCTGACTATATCTTCCTTCTGAAAAGGGCGTGCAGATTTCATATCAAAGTCTCTTGGTACAAGCTCAATACCCACCTAGGAACAGAGCAAGTCAGGCCTTCAAAGCATTGCCATAATGTGAACTCTTGCCTAAATTGTCTAAATCAAACAAATATTGTATCCTTTTTTCTGCCAACTACTAGAGGGGCTGACTTGGTAATTTAGTTTGTGCTGTTGATCTAATCAAACAACCTAATTTCACATCTCGGTTTTGGGCTCAACGTTCTTGATAGATAATCTGATTCAGAACTGTAAAAACTATCAAGCAGATACTGGCAAAAAAGAATACTTATTCCATCTTGTATTCTCTAACTGACTGAAAAAGATATTTTGCTTGATTTGAACCCTACAGATTTAAGCAGGTATATACATAGGTGTATAAATTCGATCTTGGGTCCAGAACAATGTGCCAGTTGAAATAACTTTTGCACTTGGAAAAAATTCTAGGTAGCAAGAAAATTAACTGTAAGTCCACCGGTTAAATTACATTTATGCCGCATTTGAACACCTTGTGTTAGAATCCGTTTCCAATATGTTCCTGTTAATATAATTAGTATATCTGATAATTAAGTAATATTTTCTTTGACAATGTTCACTATGTAAATCATCATGCGTCACAGAAAAAAGGAGTCATACATTCCAAAAATAAATTGAATGGGACAGGCCATTGTCCATCTTTTCAAGCTTAAATCTCATATACCTTATGGCATAAACCACGAAGAATTGCAAATTTTCTAATATCTTCGTAGTTTAAACTCTTTATATTCCATTCATAGCGCTTCATAAGGAACACTTCAAGCCAATTCCACACAAGGGAATTGACACCAGAAGGCTGATCTCGTTGTTCATTTTCAGGAACTCCAAGCATCAAATTCAATGCCGCTGAAATTGCTTCTGCCATTTTCTCAGGCTTCTCAACTGCAGATATTACTGCCTGCAGGATATGCTTGAACGCACGTACTATCATTTCGTGTATGCAAAGAGATTGCACGTGTGATAACTTCTCTGAAAGCTTAACCTGTTAAAAAGAAGAAACATTAAGCAGTAATCATTAGGTTGTACTCAAGTAAGATAATATGTGAGGCTCTTCTTCAACCACATAGAAAGTGAAATGTTAATAACATCTACAGACTACAGGACAACTCATGCACCCGAGTCTGGTTGTGATGGTGAGCCAAATAGAAAATATCCTAGAATGCATGAAAAACACATCACATGAACTGCAAACACATACAACTTGTCCCAGGGATCGCATCCGAAGACCTCTAGTATGCATAAAATCTGTCAACGTCCGACCATCTACTGGCGAGAGCTCTAAAGAACCAAAATCTGCAACCTGTTATCCATGATAGATGTCACACGGAATAGAAATGATACTTCCAATCTGAATTATATGAAAGGAAAAATATATACATATATTTACCAGTTTCGGCAGTGCTACGTCATCATAATATTTTTGGGATAACTCAATCAGTTCGTGCAGCGACTGTCAAGATAAATAACAGTCACAAACCTGTTTTAACATCGGAAGTACATACATTCAAAGAACATATATGAAACACTACCTTTGCATGAAGTCCAGTCTCTGACTCTTTTAATCGAGCGAATGCAGCACCAGACAACATCGATTTTAACATAAGCTCATTTTCACTTGCACAACAATCAAGCTGAGATTCTGTCGTATTCAATGTTTTCTCAGCTTCACCCTTCACTTCATCAGCAGCAGATTTAACATTCTCATTTTGTTGGTCTGCAGTACTTCCATCAATGTCTTCTTCCTATTTTTAAGGGATTTAAGAGGTTTTCCTAGTCCCTCAACCTTCATTTCATTTTTGGTCTTCTCATTAGACGGTTTCTTCTCTTTCTCTGTTTTCTTCTGATCTTGTAAATGCTGTATCCAGCAGGCTCCAAGTTCCCATCTCACAAAAGAATCCAGATAAAGTTCTTCTTCCCGAAGCTCTGCAAGACTGTCTTGTAACAGTCTCTCAACAAAAGCTTGGGAAGATTCAAGTTGCTCAGATTCTAATATTCGAGAATGTGCTGATGCTTTATTTTGTTCAATTGTAGCATTTTCATGTAGTAATAACCTTAAACTGCAAAATATAAGGTAAAAGTAAGAATTAACTTAAATCCAGAAAGCTAAAGAAGCCAAATAAGACATACGATAAGAAACTGGTTAAAAGCAAGCATGCAACCAACATGCATGGTTCATGAGCAACTTGTTTTGTGGATCAAGGTGGAGGTAAAGGAACAAATTTTGTAAGAGAAAGAAGGATCATTAGTAATTAAAGCGCTATGAAGCATAATTACAAGAAAGAGTATAGCCCACAAACCTATCAATATTTAGGGCATTAGCACCACCATCAGGCTGGTCAAGAAGCTCTTGGCTTCGCAATGGAGTATTTGCACTTGCATTGTCAATCCCTTGAACTTTCACACGTGCAATATAGCCACAATACCTCACATTCACTATACCTAAAGTGGCAATATCCTGCAAATATTTATTCAATGAAAAATCTATCTAGAAATAAGCAAGATAAGAATGGACTACAGCAGTATTGTTAAGTCTTATCATTCCCCTGAGTTTCTTACATGAGCAGCCGTATTTTCGTCAGCTGTGATCCCCTTAAGCAGATTTCTTTCACCCAGTTTCTTGTCATCCAATCCTATAGCTTGTTCTCCATCAATCTTAGTATCAATTTTGTTACTAGCATTAGATGCATCTTTCATGACAGTTATGCTCAAGTCCCCAACTTTCTCTGTATAGATAATTTGACTATTTGAAGCAGAATTAGCTGATTCTGGGTTTGCATTACATGTTTCATAGCCGCAATGGCCCTGAAAATCGCAACATCGACAAATAAACTGTGAAGAAGAAAAGCTTTTCTATCTCTGATTTGCCTCTCCTCAGCATTTTTGCATGGCATAGATGCAAGAAACAAAAGTTCATTTGCATATGTTAGCAGGTCACTTTTGCCATCTCTACCTAGACCACCTCCATTCCCTCCCCATTTTTCGTCTTCTGTGGGCAGAGGGGGAAATGTAGATGGTGACAGTGCAGCTACAGGTGGGATAAGCCATGTGTTGGCTCTGAAGCCAAAAGGGAGGTTTCCGAACTGCAGTAAGAAATATCAGGTCAGATATATTCTGCAAGACTATGTTATGGAGGAAAATCCTTTAAGATGACAGTTTTTCAGTGAAGCTGCAGAGAAAAACAGTAGTATGCCTCTACCTTATTCCTCTCTGAGAATGCTTTCATGAGTTCATCATAAGCCTGAAATGCATAAATTGAGGTATGTCAAATCTCATTAATATTTTCAGCTTTTGAAAGGGAATAATTACACAAGTTTTTATCAAACAAAAAAGTGCAACATTGTTGACCAGCAACATATATTTAGCCATCTTCAGCTGTCAACCTGGCAAGAAAGCAATATCTAGCCGAGGCAAAACTTAAAAGGGTTCTGGGAACCCCATCTCAGTGGTGCACTAAATTTTGTTTGGAATCCCAAGTACCTCAGGTATAAGAAAGTATAGTCTATACAGCTCAACTTTATAAAACGGAATCGAAAGATTAAAATTAACATTTAAAGTTGACAGGGGCTATGACACTCAAAACCTCGGATGTGCATAGACAAAAGTGGAATATTTAATATGCATGCCTAGTTTTAGTTCCAGCACCCAAGGTTAGAGTGCTAACATTATCGAAGGCTCTACTGAGTTGTCTCAGCAGGTCAACCAGATTATGACAAAAAAACTGCTGCTTTCCAGTGCCATAAAAACCCTTCCTGGAAGCTTCTAAAGGAATCAACTTGCCACTGCACAATTTCACCTGCAAAAAAGCATTGCTCAAATTCATGCATTATTGTAAAGTAAAAGTTCAGCACATTCAAGAGAAAGAAACAGGTCTCACCTCAAGAGAGAAAAGGTGATCGTCACCAGAAACTCCATCAATGCTTTTCCTCGTCACCCTCCTTATAACTACAGATTTAATTATACACCTCAAATACTAGTAAAAATCTTGAAGAAGAAGAAGAAGTCTATGACAAAGCAAGAAACTAAAGAATGTGACACACATAAAGCAACATTATCAGTTAAAATAGGTGTTACATCTACAAAAATAGAACTATGCATCGGCTTTGCACAGAAGAACTTGCACTCGTTTTGCACATCTTAACAGATGCTTTACATAATGAAGCACTAACGATCAGTTATCTGTGTGCATGTGTTGACCTAGTGGTAGAGTGGTTAATGCCAGAGGCCAAAGGTCTCGGGTTCGAGTCCACCGTGACTCAGCCTTTAAATTTCTGTATTAACTTTACAAAAAATAAAATAAAAAAAAATCAGTTATCTATGTTATCTATCGTGATTTGCACTTCGATTTCTCCGGTCCTACTTGGTATTTTAGTACTAACACAATCACGCAGTATTATTATACAACTCCAAACGTCCCGCAGTATTGTAAATCACATCTAAATTTCAGTTTCTGGCGCCAATTTTATAATACCAATTTCAACTGTTTCAAAGAAAACAAAGCAAAACAACAAAGTTCAAGTGATTGGATAGTTAATGCCAGCTGGTAAAGTCAAAGAGACGACGTGAGAGAAAGCGGCAGACATTACATTGAAGAGGAGGCGTGAGGTGAGAGAGGGAGAAGAACTCGTAGAAGCTCCCCAGCTTCGGAGAGGTGTTGCTCATCTCTCCTTCTCTATCAACCGCAGCCGCAGATCCGTCCTTCGCCTCCGACTCCGGCGGCGGCGGAGAATTCTCTTTCTTACTCTTTGCACGGGAGACTTGCTCGCTTTCTTAGAAATCTTGCCGTCCTGAGCTCCCCGACCATCCTTGCCCTCTTCTCCATCCTTGGGAGAGGCCGCCGCGGAAGAGGCGTCCTTTTCCGCCGACGGCCCGAACGACGTCGTGCAGGCGACGATGTCCAGCAGCCGTCTAACGTGCGCCGTGGCGCTATCTTCATCGTAGTCCTCTGCATTGCGATAAAGGAGGGGAATAAAAGAGAATTAACACCTTTTAGTCGGTACGACGCCGCATTGGTAAATTATATTTGCTTTTTTGCATTTTTCTCTCTAATACCTTCCACTAGCATGAGGGTGCAGGGTTTCAGTGCGGAGACGTCCACCGCATCTTTTAATCGTGGGCCCCTCACCTGTTTATATGACAAAAGAATGTAAGTGGTTGATTATTGTTTGGTACAAACTCCAAATTTGCTTTGGGAAATAGAATGACATTTTTATCTAATTCAAAAATCCTATAGGGATATTTATAGATACTAACTTATTTTGAAAGTAAGGTCTAATTTTTTAGACACTATATTTTTTCTTTTATTTTTGGCAACTAATGAAGAGTAATATAGAGTATATTGTAGGTCACTTACCTCGTGAGCTAAGGAGTAGTTGGTGATGTTGCACGTCATCGTACTAACGGATAATAACTGACGCACATCTATAATTTTGTCTGTAGAAATTCCCTACATTGAATACAAAAGTATAGATTTAAGATTATATTTATGCCGAATCAATACATTCAAAGATAAATTGAAAAAACACATTTATAAGAAAAAAAATACCGATATTATCTATTTCGTATTGGCCATTCGAATTTTGCACAATGTATCGGTCCGCATATCTAATTGGTCGAACACATGTTTCATTTTTTAATACTTTCCTCTTTTTCTTTATATTTAATACATTTACGTAAAAAATAATTGTTTAGCATGCAACAAACCTTCAAAATAACATGAGTCTCGTCCGGCAAATTCACTTTAATATCCACAACAACTGGAAGAACTGCAAATATAAAATAATATCAAATTAGTCGTTTATTTAAAAGTTTACATGTGAATATATATATAGCAACGTCGTCCTCTTCTCATTGTGAAGCTAGCCAAATAAAATACTATATTATATATATATAGTAAAATAATTCATACCCTTTTCTTCTTTCTTCTTCTTGTCTCCCTTCGTCTTGCCGCGGCCACTCTTCGGTGCCATTTCCAAGCTCGAGCTCGACTTTAATTGATACGACGAAAGACTCTGGAGTATATATAGTTAATTCGAAAAATATATATTTATCATATGCTTCATGTTATATTTGGAAAGGAAACCAAGTTCTGCATGAAAAGTATACTTCAAGAATCTATAAGATTCTGACAGAATCCAAGAATTAATGGAAAAAGTTATTTAATGCGGCCTTTAATATCCAAATAAGTAGGAATAAGTAAAGAAACACTAACCAGTAGCAGGAGGTTGTACCCTGCTGAGTAGAGCTGTACGAGGTTGTACTTTGGAAGGTTTATGTGAGGTTTTAAAGTTTAGATAGTAATGAAAAGAAAGTGCACCATGAAAGAGTTTGTGTTGAAGCTTTTCAAGTCTCTAGAGAGAGAGAGAGAGAATGGAAGAAGAGAGAAAGAGATATAGAGGGAGGTGGGGTGTGATAAGGAAGGAAGGGTTGAGATTTAACAGTCAGAATTATAGTGGCATTTTATGGCAGCTTCTGGCCAAAGGCTGTGATTATATTTTCTGATATATCACCTAAATCCTTTTCTTATATATTACAAAATTTGTATTCACATATATTTACGAATAAATATATATATATATATATATATATATATATATCTATATGTCGAACAATGAGACGTGTAGTTCAGTCGTACTAACTGTCTTAATGGTAAAATGTTTGGAGAGAACATTTATTGCTCGATTTTAACGGACGTTAGGAAATGATTAAGGGGTGGTCTCCAGTGCGCGCGGGCGCACAGTGAGACCACCTCTAATTAGTCATTAATTAATCATAATTAATTAGTTAATTAGTTAATTGATTACTTAATTCTAATTAAAATTAATTAGTTTAATAAACTTTAATTGTAAATTAATAAATAATAATTTTGAATTAATATATCTTAATTTTGAATTAATAAATCCTAATTGTGAATTAATAAACCCTAACTTTGAATTAATAAACCCTATTTGGAATTAATAAACCCTAATTTTGAATTAATAAATCCTAATTGGAAATAATAAACCCTAATTTTGAATAATAAACCCTAACTTTGAATTAATAAACCCTAATTAATATGAATTAAACCTCAATTATGAATTAATAAACCATAATTATGAATTAAAAATTATAATTATAAATTAATAAATTCAATTATAAATTAATAAAATCTAATTATCTTTACTCATCATAATTAATACTATATAATTATTTTAACAAAAAACAATGGTGAACTTATGGTGAGGCGGAGCTCACTCAAGTTTTTGTCAATGATTAATATTCATTTCATACATGACCGCGTTTACCTAATGACTGTGCCTTATAAGTTGTATTATGTCGTATGAAATATTGTACTTCGTTTGCCCATTATATATGGTCTTAGTTTTTACTGGTACTAGTTTTAATAACTGCAATAAGTGTAAAATGAGATCCACATAATAAAATATGTTATGTGAGTAGAAACAGTGGATCATGGATTTTTATAAATAAATTGATTGAGTGTACGTAAAAGTATTGAATTTTAGGTATGATCCATATTTATAAAAGGAAAGTAAACAAATTTTATGGATGTATATCATATTGAATACGATACTATTTTCTTGCATTATGTTATGAATATAGGTAAGTGTCAAATATATATAACATCAAAATTTAATGGGAAAATCCAACAATTTGTTTAACATCGATACTAATTAGATAATGAATTTGGTTTAGAGGGTGGATACCCAAATACCAATTTACATTAGGAATTGCTACAGATATGATTTGTTGCCAATATTAATTGTATGGTTTTGAGACAATAAATAAATAAATATCGATGAATATCAATAAACAAATAATTTTTATGCATATAAATTTATTATTACCATTATTCCAATTAATCCAATTTTTATATTATACTGTAAGAGGGAGCAGATAACACTTTAGCAGATTGCAGGGGCAGCAAAATGGGACCACTTATTGTTGATCTACCCCACAAATGGGAAAGTACCACTTGTTGAATTATTATTATTATTATTATTATTATTATTATTATTATTATTATTATTATTATTATTATTATTATTATTATTATGTAAATGTTTAATGAAGGTAATCCTACAATAAAATAAATCTATTATCTTAAATGAACTTTTACATATATTTATGTCTTTGTTAGTATAAAGCAAACAAAGTAACACATTTATTTGTCATTCAAATAAAAAAAAATATTGGCGTGTATATAGCCATGTTTATAACTTTATAAACTTTATAATTAATTAAATATGTAGTGGATTATATTTTTAGTTAGGTACTTTGTAATTGTAATTTAACACATGTTAAAGAATGTGAAGTACCCCATGCAACTTGGAAAAACACAAGTTCAAGAATGTGAACTAATTTTGGGCAGATAAATTATTATATGGTCATTATTTCTTGTTTTACTTTTGAAAGAGTAAACGGGTGCTTCACAATTAATTCGTGCAAATATTTTCCCCACCTTATTGAATGACTAGATGAAATTCATACTACTTTTTTTGTAAAGCAAATTCGTATAACCCATCTTATAATGAAACAATTTCACACAAAACTCCCCCATTAAATGTATGGATTTATGTTAAATTGTCCGATTTATGCACAAACATGTAAGTAAGGTATGTGAATGTAGAGATGTGAAACGGTAGGTTTCGGTTAAAAATCGAACCGAATCGATTGCACCGATAACCGAATTGATTTAAAAATTTTGATCGAACTGAACGATTTTGTGCCTTCGACCGAACCGAAACTGACCAAAATGCAAGTAGTCTAAACCACCGACCGATCAAAATATATATAATATTAATCACATACATATTTCGGTCAATTTTAACCGAACCGAGTCCCACTTTGACCAAACCATCGACTGACCGAAATAGGTTTCGGTTCTTGATTTTGTAACCGAACCGAAATCGAATCACATCTTAAACCGATCGAAACTCATTGGAATTCAGTTCGATTTTTCAGTTTCGATTCGGTTATACACACCCTATGTGAATGTTTGTATAAATCTTCATGGTAATTTCTAGACATTATTTCTGGCATTTTATGAGTTAGCCAAACACACATATATTTCATTTAATTTTTTTTTGCAGAAAATGAGGTCTATAGGATAATACAGTTTGCACCACAATTTATTTTCATTTTTTGTGCTTCCTAATTTATAAAAAATAGTCAATTTTCGGGGAATTGACTAAAAAGGATGAATAAACTATACAGACAAAATTATGGGTGTAAACGAATCGAATTTCATAACGACATTACGACCTTAGTTTATTGCACCTTGCACGCATCACTTTTCAATTTTTGTACACTTCATTTCCTAATATGATTTACAATAATATACAGGGACAAATTTCTAGGCGGTTGTGCGTATCGTATGGACGGTCACAATTAGTAATTAAATATAAATTTTAATTATTATTTAATTGTTGAGTAAGATTTAGCAACTAATGAATCAAATTTATTAATCTTCAATAAAAATTTAATAATTTTTAACTAAATTTATTAATCATATAAAATTTGTTAGTTGTGTTAATATTTACTAGGATGCACCAAAATGTACCTCTAATAAATACTCAAATTTTTATCGTACTTCTAATTTCGGCTCCAATCAAATTAGGTTAACCTAATTATTGAATGATGATATTAGACTCAACAAATCGTTTGACAACAATAACCATTTTACAAAATAAGACGAAACTCTCTTACAAATATCTCTTTTAATGGTCTCGATCGAGATATATTATTCTTCACACAAAATTTACTAATTTAAATCCAAAACTGTGAGATTTTTTAAGGTACACGCATGTATATTTAATTATTAGTACTTTTTTAGATGACTTCACGAATATTTCGGATTCAGTTTGCATATTTAGTAATATTCAAAAATTTGGGTGAGCGCAGCCTCATCATGCGCTCGCCCTTGTTTTTGTTACAGTAATTATATATTAATTATAGTGATTAAGAATAATTAAATTTTATTATTCCTAATTAGATTTATTAAATTTTAATTAAAATAATTAATAAAAATTAGAGGTTATTAATTTATGATTATGATTTATTAATTCAAAATTAGGGTTTATTAATTAAAATTTAGAATTTATTAATTCAAGATTGGGGTTTATTTTTCAAAATCAAGGTTTATTAATTCACAATTAGTATTTACTAATTCACAATTAGAGTTTATTAATTCAAACTTAGAGTTTATTAATGTATAATCAAGGCTTATTAATTCACAATTAGAATCTATTGATTTTGAATTGTAGTTTATTATTCTAATTATAATTTATCAAATCTTATTTTGAGTTAATTAATTTAATATTAATTAATTAATAATTTATTTATTATATTAAATAATTAATAATTAAAATTAGGAGTGATCTCGGCACATGAGAGCCACCCTTAGTAATATTGGTAGAAGAAGGTTTCCATATTTGCAAATATCTCACTCGGTCCCACAACAGGTAAGTAGACAAATTAAGTTTGCTGCGCACTCGTCATTTTAGTTCTTCAGAGTTCAGACTTCAGAGGCTGTCAATTTGCTGCAGTTAAGGAAACCTAAATCAAACACAGATCAAGGTAAATTTCATACTAGACTACCTCTAATACATAATAGAATCTTATTTATCTAATCCACCGAATCAACAACCTCGGATTCTGTTTACAATTTATATTAGCCAACTTTCCATAGAAAAATCTAGATCGGTATCCAGAACTTTTAGCATTTATGGAGTGTATAATGCCAGGAATAAATTCTACCAAATTTTTAGCAATGACATAATTTATTGCGAGATAAGTCGAATATTTTTGCCAAAACTTTATTGAGTAAAGCAAGAATCATGTGTAAATAAACAAACACGTGATATTTATGTGGATTTATTTACCTTACGTTTGTATGTCTAGAATTTATATTGGTTATTTCGTAGAAAAAATTCGCTTTAAGCATCGTTTATTATCCAAAATTAACAATTTTGGATTCCATCCAAGCTATTTTTCTATGTGCGTCTTGCTCCAAAGACCGTCAGCGCGTCTACGTTGTTGGAGTATGGAGTTTGAATAGACTGTACGTAAAAACCCTATCTCGGTGATACAACTCGTCGTAGTGTTGGGCGATACTGCCCCGAGCCAAATATATGGGCCCATATTTTTGGTCTAGGTGGAATCCTAATGGGTTTATGGTTAGAGTTTGTTTATTGTTCTATTTAATGATAATTTTTCCTTGTAACCTACATCCGAAATATCATAATGAAATCTCTGGCTTGACATTGTCTTCAAACATAATCGCAAAACAAATTGGATAAACAATTCTCGTGTTCTTTCATGATTGTGGTGTATGTGTTTCCCAACCATCCTACGTAATTCTTAATCGCAATCTACGTAATTTGTATTGTATGTAACCGCCACTAGCATACATTAGTAAAATATGTTATAGCATTGGAAGAAGTCAACTTGTGATCAATGACTACTAATGAATTATTATGACATGATTAAGATAGTAGTGGGGCGGTAGAAAGTAGAAACCCTAATACTAATTTATTCCTCCATCCTTAAATAGGACACTAATGTACATAATTAAATTACCGTGTTTGGGTTAAATGATTATAATTGTCACATAATTCCCTCACCTCATTATATGCTATATATCAATCAAAAAGGGTTGAACATGCTATTGCATGCGCGTGGGGTTTACTCAGTCTTGCCTAAGGTAGCGGTATGGGTTCTCATGATACAAAAAAAAGGTTGAACAAATGTAAAATCGATTGGATCGAATACTAGATATTATATTCAGAGCTTATTTTATACACAATAGCAACATTAATACAAGTCAATAAACTACACTAATTAAATATTATTAAAGGTTAATTAGAAAACGATATAGTTTTATAGTTAAAAAATTGAAGATATTATGATTGTGGCGTATAAAATAGTATGAAATTGTAAAATCATATAAAAAATAATATTATTTATGATAATTGGAAAATTATATTATTTTTCGACCCTCAAAATCTTAACTTGGCTTGTCATACACCACAGAAAATACAAAAAATAAAATAGCATATATGTCACATATAATTACATGGTATTTCCATGTTCATCAGGTGAGTCATGTCAAGGTTGTGGGGTCAGAAAATAGATGCGGGACAGTTTTGGTATAATATTGATAGTTGGTGTCTTAAATAAATATTCATAATCGTTCAGAACATTTTGAAAATGCATATTATTTGAGGTTTAAAGTGACATTAACTTAATTAAAACACTAAAGTATGACATGCTCTTACTTAATTTGAAGGATATGATTGGAAAATATTAACCAATCGGTTTGGAGCTTAGTCCGAATTTTGTTGAGGATTAACTAAGATACAGTATTATAAAAAAAAAAAAAGCTTAACAAATTCCACTGGGTGTGCGCCTTATACGTACAAAAGAATTTGTGTTTTTATATTTTGATTGACTTTTTCTAGGGTCGTCTTATTGGAGTTCATTCTTGATAGGACGTCCCATTCGAATCCAAATTGAAAAGAGGAAAAATAAAATAATGTAATATAATTAATATAATAACTTTTTGGGACTTTTTCAATTTAAAATGGTAAAGAGACTTGACCCCCCCCAGACCCCCAACACACACACCACATATTTATAATTAATTAAGAGGGTGTTTGGTTGAACTTATAAGCTCCTCAAAAACAGCTTATCTAACTACCATCGGCTTACCAGTAATAATACAATTCGAATGTTTTGATTACGATAGGTTCAAAACAAGATGGGATTAAATTATATCATAATAAATTATTATTAAAAAAATTAAAAATATAATCTTTGTTTCTATATTAATATATACTATTTAAAAACAAAATACCCCACATCTATATTTTATTATAGAACAAAACGTGATAAATTTTTTCAGAAAAATAGTAAAATTAATGGGCTAACAATTTATGCTTTTAACTCACAAAAGTTTTTGTTAAGTATAATCAATATGGGCCCATTATAATTGGCCCAATTTATTATTTTCAGTAAGTGAAAAGGGCCAAATTCCGGAAACGGTACCCGACTAAGACCCGAGTGGAAACAAATACCCGCAAAAAATTGTATTCCCTTCGTCTCTCGCGCCTATATATATATAACCTCCAGAAATTCAAAATATAATAGTCTTTTGTTGTAGCTTTCAGCTCTCACACAATTCATGCGCTAAAACTCCGGGCGATAGAAAAGATCGGAGCAGAGTTCAGATCTCGAGAGTTTTCAATCAGCAAACTGAAGAAGTTGAAGTCGAAAATGGGGAAGAGATTGAGGAAAGCGCGATCAATCTGCTGCTGCGCCTCTCCGCGGTCGTCTTACCAGACTCCTCACGCGGTTTTCAGCTGGTATACACGTAATTTAGATGCTTTAGTTTCAATGTTTGTGTTTACGAGCGTTAGTTCTACATTTATTCGGAGTGTCAAAACTTGAAAAGATGGATGTGATCTATATTTTGTATTGAAGACTTGGTTTGAATGTTTGAGTGTTTTTGTTGTGTTTTGTATTGATGAAGGGGTGTGCGGAAAGGAATTTCGAGATGAGATATGGAAATTTATGTTTTAAGTTCTAATGATTGTTCTATGTTCTGCATTTACAGAAACACCGTGATGATTCAGCTGACATTTGAGTTATAATTTGCCGTGCTAATTACCGTTTCTGTTGAGAGCTTCATTCTGCTTTTGAATTTCGCTTCAGTTTTGTCTGACAAATGATGAAAATATGATGCTAGTTTGCTGTTTGCGCCGAGCATAGCACTCTCATTTTCTGAGATTCAGCTATGAGTGTGCTAGGATAGATGTTTAGATTTGGGAAACTTATTTTTCATGTAAAATTGGATTGACGTCAACTTCAAAGTTTATTTTAAGGTGGATTTCATCTGGCTCTAAGATTTTCATGATATATATTTGCTGGTCCTCAGTCAGTAACATTTGACTATAGATATTGAACTTCTCCATTGAATTTTCTCTTGAAAGCTGGTTTTCCTTCAGTATCTACTTCATGCAGTGCTGAGCCTCACTTTGAATGGTTCAGAGATTGCACCGAGTTTGTCCATAATCTGAAATGTTGCTAGTTATGCAGTAGTGTGTCTATAATTTCAAAAGCATTTTAATTGAATTCCTTAACACTCATATTATTCCTTAACTTGAATAGGTATGAAGAGGATATATGGACTGAGGTTGCCAAATTGTTGGATGGGAGATCTCTAGTGATGCTTGCTGTAACTTGCAAATGGTTTCACCGTATTATGATGGAGGACAGCGTGTGGAAATATGCATGCTTGCGCGATCTTCAAGTTCCTGGCCCTGGAAACGTCCCATTCAAATGGATCGAACTCTATACCACAGCTTTCGGTATTATTCAGCTCCTTAGACGTTCCGTACAGTTATGTCTACAAATGTCTAAGCTTTACCTTTACAGATGGAAGTCACACATACATGTTCCGTCAGCAGGAGAAGCATATTGGTAATGCATTTCTCTGTATATTTTCCTGTTTTCTCTTTTATTTTGTTACAGTGACATGTTGATGGCTCTGAAAAGTTTAATTTACCTTAGGAAGTTATTTTCAGTGAATCTAATGATGAGTTACCAAAATCCTTAAGTTTTAAATCGACGTCTATCTATTATATTCCATGATTTTTCATGCATTCTTCGGCTTTTGAGGACAATGAACAGTCTTCTATCAAATTCATTTTGGACTTATCTGTGAACAGATTGGATGCGAATTGGAGCCTTCTTGTTTGACTCAAATGACGCTCTCCTCACTGAGAGCCTCACTGAGAGTTTAATGGAAAGCATAAAAACTCCCAAAGGAGAGACCATGGAGAATTTCGTGCAGAAAGAAGGCTATTGTTTGTTAAACAATATAAAAACTGGAATCTGGATTGCTGGTAATTCAATCAAAATGCACCCTCCTTTCTCTATGTATATTGATCCATCATGTATATAATATGTGCGTCCTAATTCCCTTCTATTCCAACTGCTTTTCTGTTTGAAGACTTTCAGCTTGTTCGATGTCCGGTTTGTGACCTTGATACATGCGATGGTGAGTTAAACTTTCCACAATAGCATTTATCATTTACATTCCTAACACCTAACTGCCTTAGTATGATTTGATTCAAGAACATATGCCAAAATCTTTGCTCAGTTGCATTAGCATATTCTGTTTATACATATCCAGAAATTTGAGAAACAAGCAAAATCATGGACATTATCCCTTTGACATGCTCGACTATAAAAAGATCGGTCCCTAAACTGGACAAGTATTTGATGCAGGAACGATGCAGACCTTGGACGCGAGGCATATTGAACTCTTTCTGAGTGAGGAATATCGTAGTGGGAGCTGGGACTACTATCTTTTAGGATCCCATAACATCAAGAAGCAGGCTGATGGGGCTTCTGGTGGGATTTTCGACATCAAACATCTCAACGATGAATCAACCTCTGGTATATATCATACATCATAATTTTTTTAAGAATTCATTTATCCACTCATCTGAATCTTCATAAAGTCTCAAATACTACATTCTGCTTGCTCTTACTACTTCAGTAATCCACTTTGTGATCTCATTCCAAAATTTCCTTATGTTAGCCTGTGTTATTCTGAATAAAATTTTCAGTTATCTTTGATCTCAAGTCATGGGTGGGAAAACGAAATGACTGGCAACCAAAAGCTATGGTAACTGTTCATGCAGTTTCAGTGAACACTAATTTGCAAGATAATGAAGGTAATATTTTCAGACTTGACTATCTGTGAAATAGTGAACACTGCATCATTCACCTCTTTAAATTTCAAACAAAAATCTTGTTCTCAGCAAACGATTGCCATCAAATTCTTACAGCTGATTATGATAAGAATACTACTTCTGATTAATATGAATCAGGTCTTCAGATTAAATACCATGCCATGAGGGCAGGGAAAGACGGCGAAGTCGTATCCATTCGTATATCTCAGCAGCTGCTGTAGCTTTGTCCTTACCCTATTCATTTCTTGATCCTGTTTTCCGAGTCTAAAATAAGAGTTTTTCGTCTTAGCTCAGTACAAATATAACCATTTTTACTTCATTAGGCTTATCTTAAAGCAAGCTAGCAATGTATAATTCATTCTTGCACACCAAAATTTGATCCTGAACAGAAATTCTTTCATCAACGCAAATATACATACCTTTTCCAAAACTTCGTTAAGTTTGTCCGAAATATCGATTAGTAGTGTTAAGCCTCACATTGCTCCTTAAAATTAGCATTTAACACTACCTTTATTCTTGCCCTTTGAGTTTGAATCTGGAATCTTTTTCTTAAGTGAAATAGCCAAATAGGATAATCGTGAAAGAAAAGGTAAATTATAGTCTGTCGTTAATGCCACGTTTTTTGTAGTGGTTATCCCAGTTTTTAGATTTCGCTCTCAATAATTACTTTTATTTCCAAATAAGTCCCAAATCCGTTCATTTTCTTGGGCCAAACGCAAACACAGACTTATCAATCCATCATTCTCTTATAGTCGAATCCACTATTCATGTCAACTCACTGATGAAACTTGAAAGGGTAAAATCAATATTTTTTTTGCAGTAAGTCACTATGTTACATGGAGCATGGATTTTAAGATAGACACTTAAAAAAATATAATCAATGTTGCAAAATAGAAGTAAAACTCCTTACGGTTCTCAACATTTACTATGTAAGGATGTCAATGGATGTGTTTTATCTGGACCAGAACCAATAAATAAGTTATGGTTTCGGTTCTAGAACCGATCTATTAGATATTGGATCCGGACCTGACCCGAACAATCAACTATGGGTCTTAAGCGGTCTGGATCTGAGCGGGTCTAGAATCAGAATCGGACCAGAACTAAAAATGGAACCGAAACCGTTGCTTTATAATTTAATGGACTATGGGTGATTTCGGATCGGTATGGATAAAACTAGCTCATTGACAAATCTATTTAAACTTAGGCTTGTTAATAGATGAGTTTTACTCGGACCAAAACCAATAAATGAGTATTGGTTTTGGTTCTAGAATCGAAACCGGATCTGAACTGGACCGAAACATCAAATTATGGATCTAAATGGTCCGGGTTTAAAACGGGTCTGAAATCGGAACCGGAACCAGAGCCGTTACTTTAAAATTGAATGAATTTTAAGCGGTTTCGAATCGGTCCGGATAAAACCCAACCATTGACATCTCTAGTACCATGTTTGATTTCTTGATCTATCACATACGTAGTCAATGACATTATAAATTTTATGAACATAAACAATCACCCATTTTATATTTCAGTTGAATTTGATCATATGGTTAGCCACCAAGCAAGCATCTGACTTTTACCGCAAACTACACATATATAATTCACTCTCTCACATCCACACCCTCTTTGGAAACCGACTAATGGAACTTCTCAAACTCAGCCTCTTCTTCATCACTTTCCTTCTCTCCCACGCACAAAAAAACCCTTGCCCACCTCAACACTGTGGAACCAACCCCTTACCCATCCGTTTCCCTTTCATGCTGCAGGGCCAGCAACAGCCTCAAAACTGCAGCAGCTACCCCGACTTCTTCCTCACTTGTTCCACTCATGAAACAAGACAAGCTCCCCTCCTAACCCTCCCATATTCTGGAAACTTCTCAGTCCGCCTCATAAACTACCTAATGCAAGAAATCCAGCTCTACGACCCCGACGGCTGCCTCCCGCGCAAGCTCATGACCCTTAATCTCACCTCCTCGCACTTCGCGCCCATGTTCACCAAAGACTTCATCTTCCTCAGCTGCCCCCGCGCCGCCTTGGAGGGGGCGGGCCTCGCCGACGTCGGCTGCCTCGGGAACTCTACGACGGCGGTGGTGGCCACGACTTCGGCGAGCCTTGCGAGGACGATGAGCACGTGTAGGACTATGTATACGCGGCCGATCCCGGTGTCGTCGGATGATGGTGGTGGTGATGGTGATCAGCTGTCGTCGGATCTTGATGGGGATCTTAGGCTGACGTGGAGCTTTCCTGATTGCCAAGGGTGTGAGGCGCGGGGAGGGGTTTGTGGCTCTGATCGGAACAGCACGAGGCAGATTACGTGCTACTTTCATCACGGAAAAGGTAAAGAATTAATCTTGAATTTTAAATTTAATTTGGTGTATGTGTGTGTGTTTCTTTTCCTTTATGGGATATGATTGTTGAGTTTTTTTGTTGGAAAGTAAAGTCAAATGTTGGATGTAGGATTGATTGATGGAATATGGGATCTTAATTCTTGAGAAAATTAATAAAGATCTTTCGTAATTGTTTTTAAAAATAAATACGGGGCCTTCAACTTAACCGGCAAGCAAAATAATAAAGGAGTTTAGGTAAATAAATACGAGCTAGCATTGATAATTTTATCAAAATTACTAATCATTGCAAAGATCACAATTACGAAAACAATGATCCGAACAACAAAAATATAGAGCACTTTCTTCTATTTATAAAATCCTGGTAAACAAGAACATCTATCTTTCATTGGATTAGTTAATAAACTAATAACTATAAAATATTTGCATAACGCCTCAATTTCTTCAAGGCAAATCCTACCCAACTTTGTATTTTATGTATATTTTTTTCTATCATTTTATGTTATTTCTTTCATCTAAGAGTTGTAACACATTTTAACCCACAGGTCAAGGAGGCCTTGAGGTTTTCAAAATCATTGCACTAACAATAGTGGTACCAGCCATCATAACCTCCATATCCATTTCATTCTTTACATGCATGGCGGAAAGGAGGGCAGCTCGGAGTAGGGCAGCCACGGTGGCGGCAACACCACCACCACCACCACCACCACCTGCTACTGTGGGGCTCAACGAGTCCACCATCGAGTCCTACAAGAAAGTCGTACTCGGTGAAAGCAAACGTCTTCCCGGACCTAATGGTGTCATTTGTCCCATATGTCTAGTTGATTATTGTCCGAAAGATACATTGAGGTGCATACCCGAATGTCAACATTGCTTCCATTCTGAATGTGTCGATGAGTGGTTGAAATTGAATAGCTCTTGTCCTGTTTGTCGGAATTCACCGTCACGTCCTTTAGAAGCAGTATCAGTATAATTTTTCTTGTCCACATTAGTGTATGATTTCGTCTTTCTATAATTGATACGTGATAAACACTAAGGGCATGTGTCTTTGCCTTCTATTTTAACAGAAGTCCATTTTAGTTCTCACTATTCAAAAATCTTTTGTACATGACATGACTTGTGTTGCATTTAAATTATTATTATACATAAGACTAATGAATCAGTTTCCATCGGAGGAAACTTAGCGTACAAGATCAATGCAAGAATCACTTTATTTGTATTGATTACTTCAACCATTAAATGAAGTATCGGATATATATAATAAATACTAATAGGTTAGGATTCGATAGTACTCTGTCCTTAGATAGTATGTAGTATCTAATCTAAATTACACATTGTGGTCATGTAGATATATATACTAGAAAATTGACTAATGACAACCCCTCTTTATAATTTTTTTAATCATGTGCAAGGGCAAAATGGGAAGGGCACCCAACACGGGTGCTTGGTAGATGTGTCAGCATGCACCGGATGCCAATACGCCATGAAACAGAAACATGCATACGACAAAACAGAAACCTACATATATATTTGCAAACAAAAATATGCATACTTTAAAACAGAAACTCATATACATATTTTTGTTCACTCTTATTCATATGTATGCTTTTTTTATATATATCACATAACAAAATGAATTATAATTTTACCCTACTACAATAAAATTAGCCTCCATTAAAAAATTCTAAAAAAAATTCCACCATAAGATCAATAAGATGAATGGATGAATATATATTACATACTACTTAAGACTTGAGTATTATATGATCACTCATTTGTACTCATATATAAAAGTTTAGCACTGTGAAACATTGTTCATATAATTTACTGGAATAAATATTCTTTTTATTGTTAGAATAAAATGAACATTCAGAAGGTTTATTTTACAACATAAGTCAATTACTTGATCAAATAATTAAGAAGAGAGAGAAAAAGAAAAGCACAAGGTATTAAGTTTGAAGCAGGCACGATCTGCTAATAACCGAAGAACCATTCAATATCCCGTCAGCCCATTATTGTATTAGATTAAAGGTTATTTAACTATATATCTCTTGATATTCATATTCCCAATTCTTACAAGCATAAAATTTTAATTTTAAACTCAACAGGAATACAATAACCTATCATGGCTATAGGTCATTTAAAATCAAATGAATATGGTGGGCCCACCCAACCTTCCTGACTTGACATATATATGAATTTCATCAAGTAAAAATTGTGCTCAACTAACATAAATAAAGGTAAAAAAGATAATAGTCCAGAAAAAAGAAAAAAAAAGAGAGATAAAGCATCTAGATATCCTCCGCTTAAGTCCTAAAGTAATACTCCCTTCGTCTCATTTAAGATGGTTCATTTTTTTCGACACGATTATTTAGGAGAAATGTATAAAATGAATAAAGTGATAAAAAGTAGGTAGGTCTCAAAACTTTTGAAGAGATAATTATTTCATAAAAAAAAATATGTTATCTTAGATGGGATAGTCCAAAAAGGAATACATGTCATCTTGGATGGGACGGAGAAAATAGAATTTTCATTTTAACTACAGCTGTGACCTATGATTCCAAGAAACCACACAAATAGTATATTATTTGCTGCAACATCAAGCAAAAGTTGACAATGTCAAACATGTCCCTTTGTCTTCACCCTCTAAGCAGGGTCGGACTAACAGAATACGGGGCATGAGATGAAATATTAAAAATGTTTACGTAGATTAACCAATCACGATAAAATATCTATGATGCAGAAATATACATCCTTCTTCTCCCTCAATTTACTACCTCAATCTTAATGCATATGGATATTCTTAAACTCTTGATTTTCTTCCTTTTCTTGTTATCTGCAAACTCCAACAATCTACGTCCAAATTCATATTGTCCAAACAACAGTTTGCCTATCAAATACCCTTTCAAATTACAAGGCTATCAAACTCCAAACTGTAGCTATACTGATCTCAGATGCAGCAATGAAGTTTAATTCAGTGATCCTTAATCTTCCTATCCTCGGAGATTTCTATGTACGAGACATAGTTTATGGATAAGACTATGGTCTCATAAGGCTGTATGATCCTCAAAACTGTCTTCCTAGACGATTCATGGCCTCAAACTATTCCTCGTTTAGACATGGAGACGCTGCACATTTTCTTTATTACAACTTCTATAGCTGCCCTCCTGTTGTCATTGCTTGGACAAGATTCCCTACAATCGGTTGTCTGGGAAACTCCTCGAGTGCTGTAGTAGCTACTCGTGCAGTTTCAAGGTTGCAAAGAGATGGTTACTTCATCGTGATTCGTGACAGTTGCAGGGCGCGTCCCACCAGATTTCATTGGAGACGAGAGTCATTTCATCATGGAATGGAGTGCAGGTGGCTACGGGAGTTGCCTTCATAAGGAAACAGGTAAAGATTACTTTTTTGGCATTTCATTTTTTTATTATAGTATTTACCTTCATCAACCAGAAATGAAGTGTTTTAGCTTGATTTGCAGATTGGGTGCCGGGTCCTGCTTTCACCATTATCATCTCCGTTCTAATGATACCTGCTGCAATCTGCATAGGCTGCTGTATCAGTTTCGTCTCAAGGTTTAGGAAGGATCTCAACTTGATGTACAATTACTTGATGCAGCTCATTTCCTCATCTATTTTTGGAAAGTACAAGGCTGACTTCATGAATAACTAGTCAAACAAGGTAACTCTCTCTCTTCTCTCTCATGGCTACTTTGGTTAGTTAAACTAGCAACAATTTCATTTGAAAACTCACAGCTAATAGCAATGAGCTATCAGCAAGCTGAACCTCCTCACTTGCTATTTTAATCTCGCGATACATCCAGAGACCTTAAAACTGTCAGTGTCCAAAAAGTGATATCAACAACGCAAACACACAGCATGGATTGGATACTTTGGCCTGCAGCCTTACATGCATACAATGAGGTACGAGAAAAAAAGTTTTATTACATATGAAACTGCATTGTCTACTTCACTAGTCCGATTCGTTTGATTTTGGAAGGACAGTACTTGTTCTAGTTGAAGTGTATGAGCTCATGAGTAAGAAGATTGTTCCAAGAAAAAAAGGTGATTATTACACCAAAGTTTTCTATTTGTGGATTTTATTAGTAAATCTGTGTTCTTGCACATATATGTATTGGGAAATATTAAAAAGATTTTCAGGTGGATGTGCTGAGATTAATACTTGGTTTCATACTAATGAAACCAGCTATCACTTTTCTTTTGATGGTGGTCTTCATCTGCATCGCGTGCTACTCGCATACAATGGACCACTACGCCAGAGAAATAAATAGTGAAACTGCACGTAGAAGGATCATGGCTCGATCAAGAACTTCATCCACCACTTTGAATGCAGCAGCAACGTCAGCACCATCACGTCTTGATGATACTCAAATTAAGTCTTGCTCGGAGCTGATAGTTGTGGAAACGAATGAAAGTGGAGTTCAAGGCCAATGAGAAAAGTTCAGCTGTTCGATATGCTTTGAAGAGTACGGTTCCAAGGAGAAGGTAAGGCAGATAAATCTGTGCCATGCTGATTGTATTGATCATTGGTTTCAAGTTTGCAGAGTGTCTCTGTTAGATGAAAAATTGTAGCATTTTTTCAAGTTTCAAAACATGAAAATTTGTAATCATGATTTTTTTTAGTTGTCAAGATTGTGAAGAATCTGATACTCAAGAGTGAGGAGAAGGTATACTTCTACATATGGTTTCCCTTTCTTTCTTTCTTTCTTTCTTTCTTTCTTTCTTTCTTTCTTTCTTTCTTTCATACCTTCTTTTCTTGTATTTTATTTTATTTATTTATTTTAACTTAGCAGGTGAATTTTTTAGTTTTCTATGGAAAACAGATAACTATAGCTAGGTGTGATTTTATGTTATTCTGAAAATCCTAAGCTTGTGCAGATAAACTGCCAAGAAAATGTTCCAAATTTATATAATCATTTTCTACATAAAATTGTAATAAAATGAGAAGCACAATTATCACATGGAAACAGAAATATGGAGAAGTATCTAGTGCAGAAAATTCTCTTTTACCATACGTGGTGTAGCCTTTCTGATTGCTGAGTCCTTCAGACACCAGATAGATTAATATTTTTTCTGAAGAATAAAGAAAGACCTGATTTTGTCTTTCACATATGTTTCTTTCTGTTAAAACTCAAACTAAAATAGTTGAAACATGACACCATTTTGTCCCATGCAATGAATCAATCTCATTGACTCTTGACTTTTGGGAATTTTATGATAACAATTTTTTGGCATTCCACATAAAGACATGAGGCCGGCCGGCATCATCCCTTGCGAAAAAAAGATCAGTTAACATGAGAATCCTAAAATTCTTCGTCTTCATCTTCCTCATCGTTCCACTCATCCACGCCCTCGACATAAACTGTTCATATTCTTACTGTGGCAGATGGCCTTTCTCCATAAAATACCCTTTCATATTACAAGGCCAAAAGCCTCAAGTTTGCAGTCACTACATAAACCTAACATGCACTTCTCAGACCAATATTGTTCTGAACATTCCCTTTTCAGGAGATTTCTACGTCGATTCTGTTAACTACTATGCACGATCAGTCAAACTGCGTGATCCTAAAAGCTGCCTCGTGGAGCGGCTTATGAAACTAAACCTTTCTTCTTCTCCTTTTTCAGCTGAACATTACCAAAACTTCACCTTTTATAACTGCCCTATTGAAAGGCTGACGTATGGCTATGATTTTAGAGTGATCGATTGCCTCAGCACCTCTCCTAATGTTACTGTTGTTAGCTCGAAGAAATTCTATGGCTGCAGCAAAATTATTACTAAGGAAATCCCTGTTGATGATGGGTACGATATGTTTGGTAATCTCAAGTTGAGATGGAATGTTCCAAGTTGCACAGATTGTGAAGAATTTGAACCCCCAGAACAAGGTAGGTAGAGACTGTTATTTGTATTATTTCAATAACAAATTGATGTACAATAATTTTTCAGAAATTACATAGATATTTTACAAATATCTTGTTATATCCAGAATCTTTATTGTGATATGAATATATGAATAAAAATTCCCATTTCATGACAGATTATGACTCCAAGAAAAAAACATCCAAACAAGTTGCATTATTCATCTTGACTCCTTTGGTGATCGTGGCGGCCTTCTTGGCTGCATCATACAAAAGTGGCGTATCACAGACGTCGTGCCAATGCAAGAACCACCACGGGGGAGGCGGTTCTGACACGACAAGCCACCACACAATTGGCCAGTGTTGAAGACATGATGGTCCCTGATGGTCAGCAGAGCTACTTGAAAACCATGATGTTTTCAACGTTTCTTGAAGGGAATCTTGTCAGTTTAGAGGGTAATGATCAAGGTAGTTGCTGCACCATATGCCTTGAGGAATATAGCCCTCAAGATGTAATCAGGTGCTTAACCTCATGCCACCATTATTTCCATTCAAAATGTATTGATAAGTGGTTTCGAGATAACAGCAGCTGTCCAGTTTGCAGGAAATCCATTTTTAATGTATAGTTTCTGTGTGTTTGAGAAAAAGGGAGGGAGAAACTGTGTGAAATGTATGTAGGTTAACTTTGATATCTTGTAATTTGCATATGTATTTTCTTTGTTGGTTTTGAGATGTAAATTTTATCTTTTGTAGTTCATTCCTATCAAATATTCTTGAAGTATTAAATGCCATTATTTCATAATCCAGCAACTTCATTTTCCCTGCATTTGAGATTGATCTTTCCACCATCACCGGTGGCTGATGTACAGCCGGAATCTACCATTGCCACAGCACAACCACCACGATGATATATAGTTAAGAAAAGTAGATGATGCCCCATGTCCCATGTAATGAACTTCATCATGTTTCTGATTCTTTGACATAGGACAATCCGAAGCCCCCCAAAATAGTGCATACTACATAGTTTTTATGGTAGTCTATATATGCATACATTGGGCCAGCTTGTTCATACTCCATTAGGCCTTGTACCAAGACAAAATAGGTGAATTCTTCTTCTTCCCCAACGTTCCGTTTATCTGATCCCTTAATACTAATCGTCCGAATATCAACGGTTCTCCATAAAATACCCTTTCAAATGGAACACCTGCAGGCTACAACCTTAAGCTTGCACTGACCAAGATACTGAAGAATTCTATCCTCAAGAACAAGGTAAATTATCTTGTATAGATTTTCTTCAATAACTCTTGCAATGTATGTATCTCTCAGTTTCTATTTCATGAAAAATCATACAAAATGTGCAGTTTTATGCTTGTGATAGTGCAGTTTTATTGATCATGCCGAATGTATAGATCAATGAATACTCAAAAGCAGTAGTTGCCCAATCTGTAGAACTTCCCTTTCTAGTTGCCCAATCTGTACAGTTTTATGCTTGTGATAGTGTGTTTTCTTTTACATATTTATGTCAGTTTTTTAGATTTGAATGAAATTCTTGCATTCCAAAATCAGTTCTTGAAAAGCAAAGCCACTAAAGAGTGTGGGGCTCATTATCACTTCATTTTCAGCAAAGCTTGCAACTTTATGAAAGGAACTTTTGTAAATGGATGATCTCTTACACATGTCTTTGGATGAATATGGAAAAACAAATCAAATACATCAGCTGATGGAGAAACCTCTTATCCTTGACTCATTGAGTGTAAAATGGCGTAAGCTTAGTGGAATCTGATACGATCCTCGCTGGTACGAAGGATCTATCAGCACGCGAACGGAAGAACGAACAAGATGGAATATCCCAAAACCTCTGAATCTAACCCTCGAAGTGATATAGGTCAGTATTTCGCCTATACCCCAACTAGATAGTTGACGCAGCAACTCGGGGACGATGAATGACACACAAACGAGGGATGACTGTCTCGTTGATACGTCGATAAATGAATTACTTGACAAATCTCAAGAAATTCGAAGAGCTAATGAAGAGAGAATAAAACTCACATATATTCGTAAATCAAAAGCTGAATATTTTCGTATGCTTACAAGCCTTTATATAGGCTGAAAAATAAAGAACCCTAATCATTGTCAAATAAGGATTCCTAATCAAAACAGGAAAATAAAGAACCATAATCCTTGTCAAAGAAGGATTCCTAATCAAAACAGGAAACTAATTAATATAAGAGACCTAATTAAACTAGGATACTATTTAATCTAACATTTAAATGGACCGCGAAAATAATTAAAACTAAAAACGTGCCCAACAATATCGGACTCCATCATTCCCCTCATCTTGAGAAGGATTTGTCCTCAAATTCAAGTCGTCACCTATATCAACCGATGGCTTTTCCTTATTCACCACCCACTTCAAATCACTAGCTCTCGCAAGATAAGACTTTTGGATTACTCCTTTCTCCTTACTTCCATCACTTTGCCTAACCGACTTCACCAACTTCGACTCCTTTTGTAGCAGCACTTGATCCTCATAAACTTGTTTTGGAGAAAGAGGAACAAGTAACACTTTCTTTTGATTGAACTCGAGGGAGTATTTGTTCGTAAAACCATCATGCTTCACTTTTCTATCAAACTGCCACGGTCGTCCCAATAGAATATGGCTCGCCTGCATCGGAATCACATCACAAAGAACTTCATCCTCATACTTTCCAATGCGAAACGGGATCTTCACTTGCTTCGTCACCTTGACAGTGCCACTATCATTCAGCCACTGCAACCGATATGGCTTGTGATGCTTCATTAATGGTAGCCCTAACTTCTCAACCATGGTCATGCTAGCCACGTTGGTACAACTCCCACCATCGATGATCACGCTCCACACCTTATCTTTGATATGACACCTCGTATGAAAGATGTTCTCTCGTTGCTCTGTATCACTCACTGGATTATGTACACTCAAAGCTCTCCTAGCAACAAAAATGAGTGCATCCGGTGCTTCAATCTCTTCAACATCGGAATCCTCCAAGGCTGGTATCTCTGGATTAGTAGCCTCTCCTTCATCATCGGTCACCACCTCTCCATCATCCCGAATGATCATCACCCTCTTATTCGGACACTCTCTAGCAATATGTCCAATTCCATGACAAGTAAAACACTTCAAATCACGGTTTCGGGTACCGTCAAGGTTGGCTTGAGTTATGTAACTCGTAGGATCTGTTCTTGACTTTTCAAATGGCCACTTCTCCTCATTCGGATGCTCATCTTTCTTCCATTGGCGCCTCTTGATGAAGAACCACTAACATTTTGGGCTGCCTCAATTGGATGATTTTGCTTCGTGTTACCGCCATTACCCCTCCTCTTGAGTTGGTTCTCAATCTTTATAGCCATGTGAACCATATCCTCCAACTCGACATAATGTTGCAACTCCACTCCATTGCGAATCTCCCAATTCAATCCAGCCAAAAATCTTGCCATAGTCGCCTCTATCTTCAACAATATTGGCCCGTATCATGGCTACTTCCATCTCCTCAAGTAGTCATCCACACCTCGACCCTTGCCTCAAATTCGTAATTTGTTGTACAACTCACGATTAGGCACAAATCGCTTCTCATCACGACCTTCATCTCGTCCCATGTGTGGATAGGCGCTCTCGATTCCTCCTCCTACTACTCACCAACCGATCCCACCAAACAAGTGCATAATCGAGAACTCTATTGTCGCTAACTTCACCTTCTTGAGCTCGAATAATTATGGCAATCAAACATGAGCTCCAACTTTCTCCCACTCCAAGTATAATTAGGATCATTTTCCCTTGAAAAGAAGGGATGTTCATCTTGATCTTTGCTCAGATTGTTATCTTCGATCTCTTCCTCTAGGCCGCCTTTCATCAAAATTTGGAAACTCATCTTCCTCATTTTCAGCCTCTTCGTATCTAATATCTCGATGAAAATTTACGCCGCCTCTACCTCCTCTTCGTTCTCCACCTCGTTGATACACATAGGATCTAGTCGACGTCGTTCCTCTCACGAGGTCTCCCTCAAGTGCGATGATTCGATCATGCAGCTCTTTCATCTCTTTGTGATTATCATTCCCAATTCGAGCATGAGGCCTCCATCATGAATTTTGTTTGACGACTGATAGAATCATCGTCGTCCTTATGACATGATCCATCTGATTCCACCTTCTTAGACATTGCTGCAGAAAACGTTAGAAAAGAAAAAATTACAGGAACCTCACCAACTCACAAACGCTCGTGTATTACTCAAAATGAGTCACTCAGCACTCGTGTATCACTCAAAATTGTTTTTTTTTTTTTTTTCCTCACAGAACGTAGATGCGGAAAATCTCAAGAACGAAAAAAAATAAAGATACGGATATTGAATGGATAACGATATGGATAATGTATGGTATGGATAACAATATGTATAATGATATGGATAACGATATGGATAATGATATGGATAACGATATGGATAATGAATGATATGATAATGTATGATATGGATAACGATATATATAATGATATGGATAACGATATGGATGACGAACGAATGGATGGACGAACGGATGGACGGCGAACACGCTCGATACCAAATGATACGATCCTCGGCGGTACGAAGGATCTATCGACCTGTGAACGGAAGAACGAACAAGATGGAATATCCCAAAACCTCTGAATCTAACCCTCGAAGTGATATAGGTCAGTATTTCGCCTATACCCCAACTAGATAGTTGACGCAGCAACTCGGGGACGATGAATGACACACAAACGAGGGATGACTGTCTCGTTGATACGTCGATAAATGAATTACTTGACAAATCTCAAGAAATTCGAAGAGCTAATGAAGAGAGAATAAAACTCACATATATTCGTAAATCAAAAGCTGAATATTTTCGTATGCTTACAAGCCTTTATATAGGCTGAAAAATAAAGAACCCTAATCCTTGTCAAATAAGGATTCCTAATCAAAACAGGAAAATAAAGAACCCTAATCCTTGTCAAAGAAGGATTCCTAATCAAAACAGGAAACTAATTAATATAAGAGACCTAATTAAACTAGGATACTATTTAATCTAACATTTAAATGGACCGCGAAAATAATTAAAACTAAAAACGTGCCCAACAATATCGGACTCCATCAGAATCCTTGTACAAAAATTTCTTAAAATATTAAAATCTGTGAATACTTAGCCAGGTAGATATAAACCTTCATATTTAGCTATGTTACCAAAGTGTGATCAATGTCTGAACAATATGGGCTTATTGCAACTCAAGTTGTCTATGTTTCTGCTCATTTCTGCTGTCTGTTTCAAGATTTCTGTGCAAAGCCCAACTTGTGGTAACAACACATTTTTCATACAATACCCCTTTAAATTACTACAAGAAGGCCAAAAACCTCATCACATAACCCCCTATGATCTGAGATGCAATGGGCAGGGGGTAGTCGTCCTAAGCCTCCCTTTTTCCGGGGAATTCCACGTTCGACACATCGACTATTTTCATCAGAAAATACAGCTCTACGATCCAAGCAACTGCCTTCCAAGGAGGCTCAAGAACTTGAACCTCTCATCTTCACCATTTGCGGCTGTGAGCTATCAGAAGTATACCTTCTTCAGCTGCCCTCTCGAGAGCCCGAGTTCTCATAATCTCACTGTGGTACGCTGCTTGAGCAACTCGAAAGCCTTGGTCGTAGCTGCTCAGGAGACTTCTATGATGGATGGCATCAAGAACTTGACAGCTTGCAAAGTGATGTATAGTCTGCAAGTTCGGTTTCGCAGGTTTTCAGTATGTGTATAATGGCATTGATGGTGATCTTCTTTTGGCATGGAACGATCCTAGTTCCAAAAGAAACAGCACAGGTTAGTGATAATTTCATTGCATTTTCAGCATTTTCTGACAAGAAAATCCAATACATTTTGCAAAAGTTAGTACAATAACAATGTTTTGATGAAGCACGCAATCTTGTAAATTCTTAATTAAGAAGTTATGTCTATTTTCTTTTGGGAAAAAGAAAAGAAAAGTTAAATCCTCTAACAGCTTTTTCAACAGTGGATTCCTTCAAAATAACATTTGAAAATGCGCCTTTTTGACGCTAGAGTGTCATGCCCACTTTAGCTATCAGCATTCAGATAAAGTTCCCATGATGTCTCACTCTCATTCCATTATTGTCCTAAACAGACTTTATTCTCTATGTTAAGTATACAGTCAGTAAAAAAAGTAAATTATGCAGGTAAAACATCAAGCAAACCTGCGGCTCTATTTATCTTGATATGTGCCATCATAATCTCGATTGCGTTACTAGGCGTGTTGTTCTGCCTAGGATATTGTCGGAGTGCCGTAGTAGTGATGCTAGATATCGAAGAGGCAAATTATCAGAGCTTTTGGAGTTGTAGTGGTACCAGAATGTGGGAAAGGGCGAGAATCAGATTATCTAGAGCTTCAGGTGGAGCTGCAGGCCCGCTTAATGAAGTTTGTTTCATGTCTTCAGGTTCACAGCAGCCTCAATCATCTTCCCAAGGAGGGCTGTCTCCCCTCGATGAATCTTTGTCCACGCCTCCACCTCCAAGCGTAGCTGCAGTCCACCCCTCCGGTTACTACCTCTCATTGATGCCTTCTCCACCTCAAGTTCCGAGGGGGTTTCCAGCCCCCCCTGATGAACTTCCATCCACTCCTTTGAGTCCAAATGTGGCTGCAGACGCCCTTCATGGCTTCGTCTCATTCATGTCTTCGCTTGAAGTCTCGAGCATGCCTGAAGCTGATGATGGTGAAGTCGTTATTGATGCAGCCCCCCCTGGTGAAGACTTATCTCTGGCTCAAGCCCCAGGGGGTGCTGTAGCGCCCCTTGATGTATCTGCATCCACTCCTCCGCCTCCAAGTATAGCTGCAGTCCACCCCTTTGGTCACTTCCCCTCATTCGTGGCTTCACCTCAAGGCCCAAGGGGGGCTGAAGCCCCTCTTGATGAACTTCCATCCACTCTTTCGAGTCCAAGTGTGTTTGCAGACGCTGTTGATGGCTTTGTCTCAGATATGCCTTCGCCTGAAGTCCGAAGCATGCTTGCAGCTCATGATGATGGATTCTTTATTGACGACTCCTCAGTCATATCTTCGACTCAAGTCCCAAGGGAAAATGCAGCTCCCCTTGATGAAACTCCATCCACTCTTCCCCGTCCGCCTCCACCTCTGCCTTTGTTTCTGCCTCCGCCTCCACCTCTGCCTTTGTTTCTGCCTCCGCCTCCACCTCCAAGTAATTACTTCTCATTGCTTTCAGCTCATTTCGGGAGGAGGAATGCAGCCTCCCTTGAAGAACTTTCGTCCACTCCAAGTTCAAGTGTGGCTGATAACTTCTCAGTTATAACTTCGCCTGTAGTCCCGGGTATCGATGGAGACGCCCTTGAAGTCCATGATGATGAATTCTCCTTTCATGAGGAACTCCCAACAGAAGATGTAATAATAGGTGGGAGTGAGTTTATTTTCGGGCCTAATGGCGATTCTTGCTCTATATGTTTGGAAAAATATAAGGCATCAGAGATGCTGAGGCTTATCAGAAAATGCAACCACTGCTTCCATGCAGATTGCTTGGAGCGATGGCTGCATAGGAAAAACACCTGCCCTATTTGCAGAACCAATGTAATTTGGACACATTTTTAGTCTTTGGATCAACTGATTAATTCATCTTCGTGTTTTTTCTCTATACATTCTTCGCTTCTATATGACTAAGCAACTCATTTTGTGGAGCTTCAACCATGATAGTAACATTCAAAAAAAGGTAGATCATTCAAAAAAATAGAAAATAGAAAAATTAGAGATGATGCTTACCAATCTGAATCAGTCCAAAAATAAATAAATTTCCATGAAGCTAACAATGGCCCATGCTACAAATTTAGTTATGGAATACAGATTACAAGACAGATAAGTTCAAAAATAACAACTAAAACCTGCAGTTGACTTTATGAGCAATAAGACTTTAGGCACGCATAACTTGTATTTCCAGTTGATAATTTTGTGGATATGGAGATCAAGAATTTGCTCGTTTTCCATCTCATGTCATAGTCTACGCTAGCAAACTGTCCAAGCATGTACTGTGACAGGAATGGCCCGGTCCTACAGTTCCCCTTCTGGTTACAAGGCATACTAAAACCAAATTACTGTGCACCTCCTGGTTTTAAGTTAAGCTGCAATGGCCAGATTTACCCAATTCTTCACATCCCAGGCTCATGAGAATTCTATATGGTTTCTGTCAACTACTATACGATAAGAGTTAACAGTCCAAGATGTCGAAGGCTGCCTCCCAATGCACTTCTTGAACTTCAGTCTTTCGTCTACTCCATTTATGGCTGTTATGTCTAGGAACTACACCTTCTTCAGTTGTCCCAAAGGCAGTGTATATTCTACATTTACCACTCTTGTAGAGTGTGCCAGCAATGCGACCTCTGATATATATGCCATGGATGAACCAAGAGATAGCCTGAGATTCTCTGAGTGCACCGAGATTGCCACTGTACCTGTCCCCCTTTCATCATCTTTTAGATTCCCTGATGATCTTCAGCTATCATGGGCCTCTATAAAAGGTAGAATCAAATCATGATTTTCATCAAGTTTTTGGTTGATATGTTTAAGGCCAAAATTCATACTATAGCTTATATTATCCTTAGCCGCACAAACAAACTCGCAGTTTGGAAAGCCAAACAACCAGATGTCAGCAACACTGCCTTGATCTTAATCATAACAATCTTGCTCCCCGTGAATGTTGTTCTGGGTGTGCATGAAGAAGCAAAGCAGCCATCACAAAAGCAGCAGCTCGATCCAGATCTCCGAGGTTGGTGGCTTAAGAGGCCGAGGGCTGGATAGATCCATAATTGAAACATAAACCATTGGGGAAAGCTGCGTTGGAGAGCCTAATGGTGTATCTTGCACGATAGGCCTGGCTGATTATGCCCCTAATGAGGCGATAAGATTCATGCCTTCTGTGAGCATTGTTTCCATGTTGAGTGTATAAATAAGTGGTTGAGCATGAGCACAAAGTGTCCAATCTGCAGGATATCACTGCCAAATTAATACAATTTCATCCTAACTTCTGCAGTTCAATGATTATTTTTTATATTTTTTCTCTGCATGAAGTGAAGTTTATCTGACCTTCCAAGATTGGCTGGAAACCAATTACTATAATCTTCAGTAAAAAAATCTATTTAATATTTTCCCTCTATAATAGGTAAGTCTTTCCCAGCTCTCACTTGCACGCCATTATCCATGAAGCACTATAGAAATTAATTATTTCACAACAACAATGTATCAGACTCATTTAAGAAAGCCAATGTCCACCATATTCTATTCGAAGTAAATTTGAATTTAATACCTATTCTTGAATGTACTGCGAAACTGCAATATACGCAGATTTCTTTTCCAAAACGTACTAGAAATTAATAAATAGAAACCAACCAAATATTAAGATAACCACAGATGTGAAACATAAAGTACATTTCTTGGACAAGCAGAACTGCTCAAATCCGCGTAGCAACTGAAAATATTTCACATACATTATCAGTAAAAACTGAAGATTTTCGTCATCTATTTTGATGATATCATTAAAATAGCTCCCCATCATAGTAAAAACTAAGAAGAGGAGTACTTGGCATTTTCATTTCTTGGCAAGCAGCTTCTTCGGAAGCATCTCTAACGGGGAAGTTTTGAGAAGGAATAGCCTTGCAGCACGTTCTTTCAAAGTGCCACCACACTTCAATCCACGGTCTTGAAGTTCTGATTTTAACCGTTCCAAGCCAAGAACCTAGAATGGGTTGATGATAAAACTGGATAAGTTGCCAAAATGCCATGTCTTAAAGAAATACATGATAATTAGGCAAGAACATAAAGTTGAAACCTAGCGCCAGCTGAAGAGAATCAGAGACGTACCTCCATTTCATCAGCAGAATGATAATCATCGAAGTTGAGGGGCTTCTCTGCATTTTGAAGACTCAAAGTCACAGATACTGATTCAGTTGCAGAATTGACTTGCATTTCTGCAGCTGAAACTACTTCATCCTCTGAACCTGAGGTGCCAGGGTGTTGACTAACTACTTCATGTACTTCACTCGAGTGAGATTTGCTGGGAGAAACAAATCCATTATTGTCGTCTTTACTTCCATCAGGACTCTCTATCACTTTCACAGGAGTATCCCTTTTTTTAATGTCGTCTTCACTACATCCTTTTACTGATTGTAAGGACTCCTCCGAGTCATTCCCAAAGGAAGCTTGCACAACAGATCCGGCACCAAGTTCCCCACCATCAACTGTGCCTGAACTTGCATCTACCACTTCTTCGCTTGAATATGAACGACTCCCATTATCTATTATCACAGATCCCTCATTTTCCTCTCTTTCTATGCCAGTACCATCCTCATCTTCTTCACTGTCGCTGTCCCCAAGTTTTCTTTTTCCGAACCTGAGGAACAAAGTTTAAAGTGCATTCAACAATTATGACCAATTTTGTGGAAAGAGAACACACGAACAGACTCAAGATTCAGGGCACGGTTCTCCAAGTTCATATATGCTATATATATATATATATATATATATATATATTCTCAAACTACAGCAAAGGCATCACTTGCAAACAAATAACAAACTTTGAGAGAATGTCTTTTACACAATCAACAAAGAGAAAATCTAAGTTGTAATAAATTAAACAAACTTATTTGTCTTAAACAATCATAATTATAGAAAACACTTAGATGCAGCAAATTAATCAAATTTTCTCATAACTAATCATCTTATTCACTCAAATTCAAGATATAAATCCAATCATGCCAGTCCATTGCAAGCAATCACAGAGCAATGCAACATAATGTAGCGCTTCAGAAATTCTATACCATATCTTAAACTTCTTGGACGCAGAATCATTCCCCTCAGCACGACTCTTCCTCTTCGAGCTCATCAACCCCTTAACTGACTCGCGCACCGACCTCTCCACCTCTTCCCTACACTTCTCGGAATCCTCCCTATACTTTGCCACATACTTCTCAGCACCATCGCCCCCATTCCCCTTGCCACTCCTCTTCACCTCTTTCATCTTCTTCTTAAGGAACTCATCTGCCATCTTCTCCAACTTCCTATCCTCCGCCTCCGCCCTCCACTCCTCCAGTTTCTTCTCAGCGTTCACATGCCTCAGCCTCCGCCCGCTCATATCCCTACAAGCATCAAAGTTGTTCGTTTTCTTCTGCCCAGCCTTGGTCGCCGCGCCTCTCAGCAAAGACCCGAACCCACCTTTCCCGCCCCTGAGCCTCAGCGACAAGTTCACCACAACAGGAAACTTCCCAAGTCCATCAGAAGCCGTGGAACGGCATCGAGTAAAGTCCCGATCTTTATCTAATTTGGTACTATAATCGGGAAGTAGGGTTTCGGAAAATTGGGAATTCCGGCCGGATTGACCGAGGACTAGGGTTTGGTGATCATCGAGGATACGGGAGTTGTTGAGGAGGAGCTGGAGGCCGGAGGGGATGGAGGTTAGGGCTTCGATGCGGCGTTTGAGGGCGGAGATGGATACCGAAGGCGCGTAGAAATTCAAGACCCGGTGCTTCCCGTCGAGCAATTTCACAAACACCTGATGAATATCGGACTCGAACGCATCCATTTGAACAACTTGTGATCGACGATCTTTCGACGGATTGATACAAGAAAACGGTTATTCTTCTCTCCAAACGTGCGCGCACTTCGAATCTGATTGAAGGAGGGAACCGGCCTATAATCCTAAAACCTCGTCGAATTTTTATAGCAATTTGGATTTGAAGAATTTGATTGAATATTCGAATTGGGAAAGCCACAGACCTAACCAAACTTATGCTTCTCCAGAAACTAAAAAGATCATTTTATATAACAGTCGAAAAAATCTCTGGGCTTTAACCAAAAATTTTATTGATTTTGGGCTTGTTCCATTAAGGGCCCTGATATTAAAACCAAGTCATTAACTATATACTTCCCAAAGCCCAAAGAAAAAAATTGTTAAATCCACATTTTTATTTTTTAACTAGTTTATATATTTTTTGAGTTTTTGGTACTTTTATGTAATAATAAAGTTTTTTTCAAAAACTAGTAGTTGTACCCATGCGACGCACAGCATCAAAATTTGGAAAGTTTTAGATACATAGGAAATGTAATTACAAACATAAAGAGTAATATCTTAATATACAAAGTATAATATATAAAATAACATACAAAATAATCTTACGTTATAAGTTTTGAAAAACTTCCTAGCACACAACATTCTCAGTAGACATACAATCATCATCATCTTCCCCAAAAATCAAAAAATTTATGTCCTCATCGTGATTTCCCTACCCTTTCTTCATTCCATGAATATAGACAACAAAAAGAACATGTGTAATTTTGATCACCAATGTTTAATATTCTGCTAAACGATATATTATATATAGAGAGAGAGAAAAAGAGAAAGAGAGAGGGTATCTAGGTATCCATATTTCATATTTGAAGGCTAAAGGCTAAAGCCCTATTTTGCCGCCCTTTGTCTTCCCAACCCGCCGCTGCAGAAACCTTCTGACGAGGCGACGATCTTCGAAGCCCCATGGCTTTTATAGTTCGATCCATAATATGAATAATTTAGATATTTTTATACAGATTAATCTATAGTCTAATTACCAACGCACAAAAAGTATTACTCCATCCGTCCACCAAAAACGTGCATTTAATTTATTTTCGGTCCGTTCACCAAAAATGTGCACTTCCTTTTTTAGAAACACCAACTTTATATTTTTACCCTCAACTTGTCCACTTATTTACAAAAAAAACACTCATGGTCCACCTTTTTACACTCACAATCCATTAATATATTCATTTATTATCCCAATGACACACCTTTTTATACACATTTACTTTATACTCATTCTGATTTCTTAAAACTTCGTGCCACCAAAATCGATGCGTTTTTGGTGGACGGAGGGAGTACATAATAAGAGCTTATTTCCCCAGTTGGCCCAATATCCTTGGGCCGGGCCAGCTTGATTTTCCGTCATTCGTGTAATTGGGTCGGGCTGTATTCGACACCTTGATTAATTTATTGACGATGTGTAGCTAGATCGAGATTGAAAAAGGTGAAATTCCCTAATCAAATTGTACTAAATCAAATTAAATAAATCCATAGTTTGTTGAATTCTGGCACAATGCAAAAAAGGTGACAATCTAAGACCATAGACACTCTCTCTCTATCTGCTGAAGCACACATTTTGTGACAGAAACACATGAACAGAACATCATGCAAATATTACACTAACAAAGTTTCACAAGAAATATAATACTAAACAAACTCAACTAACTAACTAAACAATATATAAGCCTCACTGCAGCCGCCTCTGTTTTTCACCTCTATTGTCTAAACACATTCTCCCACACACTCTTGTCCGAAAATGAGTCGTCTCCTTCCCACTCTCGCCCTTCTCTTGTTCGTCTCAAAATACGTCATCTCAGCACCTTCGTGCCCCCTCGTGCTAAAAGACGTAGCGCCTTGCCTCAGCTACCTGCAGGGGAAAGGTGTGACGCCTGAATGCTGTGAAGGGGTGAAGGAATTGAGCGGCTTGGCGAAAACAAAAGGCGATCGAACCGCCATTTGTAACTGTGTGAAGGTAGCTCTTGCTTCGTATAAGTATGATCCTAAGCTTATCCCTCTTCTTCCTAAGGAATGTGGAGCAGACCTTGAATTACCACCGATAGATAAAGACTATTATTGCTCCAAGTAAGCAAGAGTTTTGTTTGTTTGTTTGTTTTTACTATGTTAAATTTCACCTTTGACTGTGTTTTGTTGGATTTCTTGTCTGAATTTTTGTTGTGATGAATGCAGGGCTTAGATTATGAAGATGGAGATATGATTTGGTGGCTGAGGTGGAGAAATGAATAAAAGTTGTTAATTTTATGATGGATGTAATTTGAAGATGTAATAAATCTTGTTGAGATGAAGTCAAATAAGATTTCAAGACTTCATATACTACAATGAACATTTGGGTTGGAATTACTAGAATGCCCGACCTAAATTTGTCAAACTGTCGGATCGAGCCAACCCCATCGGACCAAGCGGAAAATTTTGGATGAAATAGCCCAAAAATCTATCAGGTCTAAAAAGCACGGCTAAGCCCAACCCGAAATCCGGCTCGGACTGTCTCACTATCCGAAATCCTAACATTTAGGGCTGGTCGGGCGAAATTCCATCGAGCAGTAAAAGCATGGGCCAGCCCGGTTCAAAAGCTGGGTCGATTTTGTCACTTCTAGCCCAAGCTTAATCATAAACCGTAATATCATCAATACACACGTGGCACGTGAAATGAAATACCAGATGCAATGCAAATCATAACCGAACACCAGCAACACGGCCAAAGTGCAACTACATTATTCAAGTCATGAAAAATACAGCAAGCTCAGCATGATAAAATCTTGGTTTATAAGACTGTTATCATGGTGCAAAAATCCATCAAAACATGAAATTAGGACGACGACGATGACGACAACAACAACAAAATGATGGGAACTAAAACACCTGCTTCTACAGCATCAACAGAGGATGGAGCAGCTACTGTTATCCGATAACTCCGGTGCTTAAACGTCATTATAAACTAGGCCCTCATCATCGTATCTTAATATAGATAAAGCTACTTATGTTGTATCCTTAAATGATTTTATTGTACACATCACCTCAACCTAGACTAAACTTTGGCAAACTTGATCAAACTGCCTCACCTTAGGCCCCTGGCTACGACTTCTCCTCGTCTGATGGTGGGCATTGCCCCGGCACAGAATCAGAATCAACAAAGAACTCCTCTACTGAAACAAAGGAAGCCACGACTAAAGTTTCGAGCAGCAAACATTAGGTAAAACAACTGTTTTTTTTTTCAGGAAAAAACAACTGTTATATGCAAGAAATGTCTGCAAAACTAGGAATGCACACTACATACATTTGAGGGTTCAAATAAGTTGCAGCTTGTGAAAAATGCCAAAAGAAATGACGAGAATGGTAAGTTCGTGCAGTTGGAAATACAAAAAGAGAAGAGAAGAATCATTTACGGGGGACAATTTTTGTTTGTAGCCTCTTTATAACTTTTGAAGATCGTTTAGCTTTATTGTGAAAAGTATCATCAAGTCACACTTCCATGTCATCAAACACCAAAACTTTTGATATACAAAAGGTAGTGGAGAAAAGGGCAATTTCACTTCTTACCTATATCCTCTTGTTCCGGAGAATCAAGAAGAATATCGGAATCAGAAGGCAAAAATGGAGAACCAGGATAGTTTCCGAGAGCCCCTAAATCTGCATATAATTTTTGAGCAACAATAATCACATAAAATATGAGAAATCAGGATGACATAAGTGTGTTGAAGAATAAATTTTTTATTATTTTTTAATAAAAAAAATAGTAATGATAATAAAATAAAATTACCTCCCAAGTTTGATAAATCTGCTGTTAGGTCTGAAAGGCTAAAATTCCACGGAATTTGAGCCAAGGATCTGAGGGAATCTCTAGAATTTCCAACTCCATTATCCTGAGGAAGCTGTAGTCCTACTGAACTCGCCACATCGGATGTAAAAGCTGTGTCAAGTGCCGAAGCATCGACCCCCATGCCTGATATTTCCGATGAGCTAAACGGAAAATGGCCGCTCGACGCCACTGATGTTGGGCTCACGGGTATATCTGACATGGATGACATTGCATTGTTTGGTGGCAAAATGGGGGATACATCGGCTGTATTTGTGTTGATCACCATACTGCAGAGCAAATACAAGTGCAAGAAGTTATCAGAAGAAAATTCTGAAACTCGAGCATCAAAATTACTTTTATACTTCAAACGTCAAACGAGAAAATAAGTTTCAGAATCGGGACTCACTCGTTTCCAGAATTCATTCGCATGGGATGAAAATTGCCCGGGGCGGGAACTCCGTTGACAATGTGACAGCTAGATGTTGAATAGCCCATATGGTCCATATGAGGCTGTCCAGTAGCTGGAAGGGGAGAATGCTGTATAACAGGGTATCCCATTGGTAAGTTGTTGACTGCACTGCAAAGAAGCGCCACTGAATAATGATGACGATATAATATAGAAAATGCAAATGCGTGTATTAAATACAACAGCATAGTTTGATATGGTTGTTGACATCTTTTCTTATATCCTACTCTATATGAATATACAGCAAAGGAGAAAGCTAGCAGTCGGAAGATAAGGTTTACCAGGCATTGGATGAATTCCGTTCTGCATGGGAGCCAACGGAACCTTCGGAGGCACGGGATATTTCATTAGATGATACTGATGATCTAGCAAGTGGTTAAATAAGATAATTTGTTTCTTCAACTTAAGCCTTATGTAGTAAGCTCGGAAGAAGTCGGCATTTTCTTCCTCTAACTTCTGCCACACTGTCGAGAGAGAAAAAGGTTTATAGGCAAATGAGAAAATAAAGTTTTAAGCGTTATAACTAGGGTTTAATGCCTCATCAACAACAAGTAATGGAAATACCTACCTAATGTTGTGAAACCGGGATCTATTCTAGCACGATTGAGTAGGGTCTTTACCACCTCATCTTTATTCATATACAGCTGTAGACATCGTTCTATTAAATTCTGAACCTACAACAGAATAAACAACGAAATTCAATATGCAGCTTAAAATTAATTGTTGAAATCCTCAAACAGGTGAGGGAGAGGGGGAGAACAGAGAAATATTATAGCCTTACAAGTTCGATATCCTCACGGGATACTTTTCTGTTGTCATTGCTTGATGCCGAGACTGAACCCGAGTCCGGTATAGCAGCTGTGGCATTATTTGGCGCCTCAGTTTGAGAATCATGTGAAATAATGTTAGGCTTTATGTCCTGTAAGTTCTGTTGATCCTGAGAAAGGTTCGATAATTTAATCAGTTTCTTTTCGAGAGTAGACAACAAGACAATAATAATGTATAACTTCTCTCTCTCTCTCTCTCTCTCTCTGTGTGTGTGTGTGTTGGGCCTTCCTAACTGAGATTGGATTCAGTCATAATATGAATATAAACTGTATAAAATCGACTAGGAACCACTTTGATGAAGATCATGCATGATTTTGCATAAAATAATCTGAAACTTGACAGGTGAAACCTAGACGACATATCCCAAGCATCACAAGGCATAATAATCTTAAACTCGGCAGTAATAACTAATGGTAACACAATTTATATCCTTCAGAAAGCATCAAACAATTCTTAAAATCTAAGAGTTCAGACCTGCACGTTCTTCATTTTAACTAAAAGCAAGCCGGGAGCAGTTCTCCATGAAGCTGTAGTATCTTACACTGGTATTGCTCCAATCTCGACTTTTGAATAAATAAACAACAAAAGTCTGGAGCACTTCTCTATCTGAAACAGAAAAAATCAAGTGTTATCTAGTGAACACCCAGCGTTATCACATGCCAACTACAAAAAAGTGCACTATTGCTTCAGAGAATTTGAGATCTCAATCGTGTTTAGGGACAAACAGCTCAAACAATGCTGATCTAGTTGAAGTCAAGAAACCACATCTTGGTCAACACTGACTCATTTGATCAAAATATATTTCGGGGTAATATGCAAATGCCATCAAGGTGAAGCAAAACAAGTATAGACGTTCAAGCAATCAACTAGTTGGTGATGGAATTTAGGATGCACGAGATTTAGTAAAAAGACGTATTGAGTTTGGGATACGATGTCATTGTATTCCGTGAGCCAACATTATGAACTGAATGTGATGGTGTACAACTTCTAACTTATGCTAACCACACTGGTGTCATCTTCATCAAGAAATTCAAGAAAGCCCACAATACAGATCTCGCCAAGCTCAAGAAGGTTGGTAATCCTCCTTTATAATATAAACAATTTTGGCCTTCATTCCCTTAGAAGAATTTTTCCGTTATTCACTTCCCTAGAGTTCTGATTTCCAACCACTATAGCACGCAGATTACACTAGACAACTATTGGCAACCTTGCATCCAAAAGTCCCAATATTAAATAACATGACTTCCTTTCGACCACAAATCAGATCCTTTAACAAGAAATCGAGAAAAGATATAGCAGATGAACTATTTACGCGAGTAACAAAATCACTGCTCCAAGCAACTACCAAGAGAATTTTGTTTTTCCCCTAGTTACCAAAATATTCTTAATCCAAATTTCCAGCCCACTTCCTACAATTCAAATATTCTCGTCCTAAAAATAATATACATTGGCCTCAGTAACTTACTTTTTTGGCCAAGCATGAGAGCAAAGATTTGGCGCATTTCAAACCAAGATGCGAACTTTATAATGGAAATCCATTACTCCAACAATTCAACCAGTAAAATAAGCAACTGAATTAAACATTCTTCCAAGGCTAAAAGAGGGAGCAAGATACAGAATAATTTCAAAATGTAAAAAAGCTCAGCATCAAATCTGTCCAATCTGTTACTTGGTTTTTCTAGACATGTTATAAGTCTTCACTGGTTTTAGTAAATCAAAATACACAAAGTTTACCAACTCCTTCTTATGCACAATAATTAACTCTTATAAAAGATCTACAGAATCTAAGAGGCGTATATCATCAACGAATTATAGAAATACTTATAAAATAAGTTAAATACCTTTTGAGGAAACTTTCGACTTCAAATGCCTAAAAGATCCAAACTTTATAATTATTTCGACAAATTATACAAGCCCAGGTTAGAAAGACGGCAGATTTAACCCCCCCCCAACAAAATCCCACGAGCTGAACCACCAAGAACACTGAAGATGAGCAAGGATGTCAGAGAAGTTTCAGTCTTGAAGATGGAATTCAAAACTAAAAATTCAAGAAATCTCCTCCCCTTAAGTCCAGCTAACCTTGCATTCTTGCAGAAAACTTGAATTGATTATTTAAGGACGCAAAATTTGGGGAATTAAATTAGAATTGTGGAAGAGGAAACTAAGAAAGTAGTGGTTGGTCAGAATCATGGAGGATTTTGCCTTCGGTAAAAATGGTGGGATATGCTGAATCTTGTGAGGGGTTTTATTGTGGTTTAGTTGTCCTTGTCACGAAGGAGAGAGTGAGAGAGAGATTTGATAAGTTTGTGAACATTAGAAAGTGAAGGAGGGGAGAAAATTTGGAAACAGAGAAAAAATCTATTAGTTTTTGGTCTGAATTTTTTTTTTTATATATATCATAGAAAACCCTCAGCCGCTACTTTAAGGTGCGTAGGGTAAACCCCACGCCCTACGTAATAATCAGAAACCACACAAGATGAAACCATACTTGGAAAATTAGGTATGATAAACTCAAACCCATAGAGACGTTTGGTGAGGTTCAATCTATGACACTTGTAAAATTTGAAATTTCTTACTTTTTGAATTATGGAAATAGTATTCATACCTTAAAATTAGATTTTGTTGAGTACTACTTCAATGCGGAAAATGGACCTTATTTAATTGCAAAAAGAAAGCATAATTCATAAATTCTTTTGATTGTTATGTGCACTTATTTTGGCAAATAACGGCATTTTCCTATTCAACTCCATTTAGTTTCTAGATCAAGAACTTGTATTTCTTTTATTTGTTGTTGAAGTAATTTATCGAACAATAAGCAGCCTATCGTACTACTAGCAATTAATTATCAATCGTAAAATTATAATAAATATGTGTAGCCCCTCTTAAGTAGGGACGTCAATTTAGTTTGAAACCGACTAATCGGTTCGAATAGACCTAAGGGAAAAAAAGTTAAGATCGAAAATTTTAGCCCCGAAAATATTTTAGTCCAAAAAAAAAAAAAAAAGTCTGATTGTCTGAACTGAAAATAACCCAAAATCAAATGGATTGATCTGAAATCGGAGTTAACATCCCTACATGGCATGACTATGAGCTCATGAGTTAGATTTATATAAGGTAATACATTTCTAAATGTTAAAATAAGATTTCTGAAATGTTTGATGTATGTTTAAGAAATATAACATCTGCAAACATTGACGGACACAAAGAGGTGATTGAACGTGTGCGTATGTTGGTCTAGTGGTAGAGTGGTTAATGCACAAGACCAAAGATTTCGTGTTTGAGTCCATCGTGATGCAACCTTTAAATTATGTATTTAATTGACCCAAAAAAGAGGCAAAGCTCGTCCAAAACCAGCCATACTTATAAATTTATACATGGATAGTTGGAAATTTTGGCAATATCACTATTTGAGAAAAATTAGAATTAGTTGAGCTCCCAATACTTTTTCCTATTTCAATCACTTTATGCAGAATCTTAATAAAGTATGAAACTACAAAATTGTTGGAACAAGAGAAACTAGAAATGAGGTAAACCACTTAAAATTATTGAGGAAAAGTGGTTTAAGTAGGTGGGAGTGCAACACCAAATAAAGGAAGAACTCAAAAGATTATGTCACTTTTTTTCTCTTGATTTTTCAGATTTGAACAAAAGGAGTAGGAAAAGAAAAGCTGTGGGCAAAGAATATTAGATGTGGGCCATATAAATAGATTTTTGGAAAGTACCAGCTCTTTCTAAGCATTATTTGCAACTAATTCATTTCCATTATTTCAACAACTCAATTAAAATCCTTTTTATTTTATTTATTTGAAAAAGGTACACAATTATTTCAGTTTTGAAAATGACACCGTTATTTGTAGCCTGTAAATACAATCGCAAGTTGTTTTGTTTGTTGGTTTTGCCAATAATATTCGTGGCATTTAACAATATTCTTCTTAATATATAAATTTTTATAATTATTTGGGCCCACACCCACGTCCTATATCTCACTGCCCATCAAACTGATATTTTGATTAACAGATCCTAAGGTATGAAATGCAGAAGGATGGACCACTGCTCTAATAATAGATATATTTAAAATTTATGCAAATAATGATGATATTTTATAATAAAAAAACCCAGATACTTTAACCCATCAGAATTTTAATTTTTTTTGTCAATTTAATGCACAAATTTAAAAGTTGCACACGATAGATTCGAACCCGGCACTCTCGACCGAAAGATTAACCATTCTACCACTAGGTTAAGACATAAACCGTCACAAATTCACAATTGTGTAATGTAATTTAGGTATGTAAAACAGTTATTGGTAAATTACTAAAATGTGTTTGGCTGAGCTTATAAGATCTTTAAAACAGCTTATAAGATCTTTAAAACAACTTATAAGTTGTTTAGGAGCTTATAAGTTCGTTGAAAGTGTTTGGCAAAATAAGTTCCTAAACAAATTATAAGCCGTGAAAATAAGCTCCAACAGCTTATAAGCTCCTCTAAAAATAAGTTAGTTAACCCTAACTTATTTTTTCATAAATTTATAAGCAATCATGAATTTACTAAAATAACCTTATTATAATTCGTTATTTGCTACACATACATTATCAACTTCACATCTCGTCAATTTTATCTCTCTACATCACGATTCTTTCTCTAGCTTATAAGATTAATTATCCAAACGCTTTAACAACTTATATGCACTTGAGACATTACCTCTTATAAGCTCTTGAAACATCTTATAAGCTCTTGGAGCTTATAAGCTCTATAAAATAAGGTTAGCCAAACACCCCCTTAGAGTGGGTAGAGGCTTCGGGGCGGGTCGGGCTACATCATTATTTTTTCCCAAGTTGGCATTCTGAGTTTGATTGGGCCAAAAAATATACGGGTTATTTTTGACATTTATACTTGACCTCGTTTTTGAATAGAAAAATGTATAATATTATATACAGTTATCCTATTTTTTAAGATTTGTTATATTAAGTATATAGATATTTGTTATTTATATAGTAAATATATCAAATATAAAAATGTTATTCACATGAACTTTGATTCCACGGTTATTTTTTAGTCAAAATTTAAAAAAAAATACAAACATAACATGTATTTATCTCCGTTGTTCACGTAACAGTCCACCTCAGATTTTCCGATCAATTAACATATCGTCAGAAGATAATAAATAAAGAATATACAAATAAAATAAAGTAATTATTTTTTTGGAAAAAAAAATTTTAAATTTTTCCATGTCATCTCCCCCTTCCTCCTCTATTCTCCTTTTCCTGCACACTCCTTTGCGGAGATGTAATATGACTACAAATATTTTATTTTTGATGTTCTTATGGATCAAAATGCAGTTTATCACAAATAACATGTTTACAACTTTTTAAAGAAATACACATGTTATTTAATAAATAATAAAAATTATTTTATAAATTAAAATAAAATAAAATAAAATATTAACAATAAAGTATGAATTTATATAAGTAAAAGTATATTTAAAGATAAAAATAAAAATAAATATAATTGAATTAATCATGTAATATGTAAAGTATTCGTATATATATATATATACTATATAGGTATATATATCATACTTATTTAATTTATTTTAAAATTTGAGATAATTTTAATTAATTCATATCATAGTCATCTTTTAAATACCGTATCAAACTAAAACTCTTGATGTGATGTTTAATTCAAGTTGTATATTGTACATATTTTCATGAACAAAATCACATGCTTTTTGAAAGGAATAAGAAAGAGAGATGAGAAGGAAATTGTTGAATAATAAATGCTATGAAAATCAACATATTTTAATAATAAATAATACTACAACTAATGTAGGAAGTTTAGGCGATAAAATAATATGGAGAATGATTCACCTTTGATATATAATATATATAGATTTGTTACTTGTATCATAGTTATAATTGCATTTGTTCATAATGATGACTCGTATCATAGTTATAATTGCATTTGAGAAAGAAAAATAAAATAAAAGTGAGGTTTCTTGATGGTGTTACATTTGTAATGTGTTCCCATGTGCAGAAACATTAGATGTAGTCCCTAGGCACAGTCCAATGGTTAAGGTGGATTCATGTGGCTGAGAGGTCATAGGTTCGAACCCCATCAAACGCCTCTATGGGTTTGAGTCTGTCACACCTGGTTTTCCAAGTGTGGTTTAATGTCCTGTGTGGTTTGCAGGCTATTGCACAGGAACGTGGGGTTACTAAGTCTTGCCTTACAGAAGCATTGCGGGTTCGTGATACAAAAAAAATAAGAAAAGAATAAGAAGAAACATTAGATGTATAATTAATAATCATATAGTAATCTTTTTAACAAATTAAGACTTTTTTGTACTATTATCTTTCGGTTCAACGTAAAAATAAGGTTAATTTAGGGGGTAATTCTAGTGTATTTCTTTTCAAACGTTCATCGTCTCATTTATTTAGGTAAATAAAGATTTATATATTTTTTAAGTTGTTTATAACTTGATTTGAATTTGCAGTGGTATTTAACTTTTTTTCTTGTTCTCTTTTTAGATAAAAAAGACAATAAAAATTACTGATTGTCCATTGTTTCATTGAATTGCTGTTGGACTTGGTTGCATGCTCAAGCAAAAAGTGCCTTTTTCCCTTTTGGACCTACCATGTATTTCTTTTCTTTTGTATTTTAATTTTCTCACTTTTAAAAATATACATATGTAAGTCTCTCTCTCTCAAATGAAAGTGCCAAAAAAAACACAAAAAACAAGAAGATGGAATCATGCAATAAAAAAGACTCTCTTGATCAAGTGGTGCCAATCTAATCCCACTTTTTCAAGCTTTTTTTATTGTCAAAATTAACTTAATGTTTTCCACAATCTGACTAAGGATTTGATGGCTACCTAGAAACATTTAGGTACACAATAATAACAATTTCGTGTGCGTGTCTTTGATAAGTTGAAAGTGGTTAATGTCCGAGATCAAATGACTCAGATTCAAGTCCACTGTGACGCGACCTTTAAATTTATGTATTAAATTGATAAAAATAAAAAATAATAATAACAATTTCAAGACTTTTCATCATTTTTATAAAAGTGAGTGTTAATGACGATAAAATGCAGTTTAATTAGTAAAAGATCTCCCCTCAAACTAATAGGTCATGTGTTTGGATCATTTATTCATCATTTTTATATAAGTGAGTGTTAACGATGATGAAATGCAGTTTAATTAGTAAGAGATTTCCTCTCAAACTAATAAGTCAAGTGTTTGGATCACTTAAAATTATTGTGTAGATCATTTTGTATTTCTTATAATGATGAGATTTTAAAAAAGAAGAAGAAAAAGAACTAATGCTCATAAACTTAACTCCAATCCCCATTCCCAACTCAAAACAAACCTAAAAGAGGAAAAAATGGATAAGGAAATACTTTAGACAAGCTCAACTGTAACGCTACAAACTATTTGGTCACAATTTAGATTTATTAAGAAAAAATAAAATAAATATTTTTGTCTACATATATTGATTCCTAACACACTATGGGGTGTTTGGTTAAGTTTATTTTAAAGAGGTGGTCTCCTGTACATGCAAGCAAAAGGAGATCACTTAATTAATTAATTAATTAATTATTAAATTAATTCTAATTAAAATTAATTAATTTAATAAATCTTAATTGTAAATTAATAAAATTATAATTATGAATTAATAAATAATAATTTTGAATTAATAAACCCTAATTTGAATAATAAACCCTAATTGGAATTAATAAACCCTAATTGGAATTAATAAACCCTAATTTGATTAACAAACCCTAATTGGAATTAATAAACCCTAATTTTGAATAATAAACCCTAATTAAAATTAATAAACCCTAATTGAAATAATAAACCCTAATTTTGAATTAACAAACCCTAATTGGAATTAATAAACCCTAATTTTGAATAATAAACCATAATTATGAATTAATAAACCATGATTATGAATTAATAAACCCTAATTTGAATAATAAACCCTAATTATGAATTAATGAACCCTAATTATGAATTAATAAACCTAATTTTGAATTAGTAAACCTTAATTTTGAATTAATAAACCCTAATTGAAATTAATAAATCCTAATTAGAATTAGTAAACTGTGAATTAATAAAACCTAATTGAAAGTAATAAATTTTAATTAAAAATAATAATTATAATTGATAATTAATGCATCATAATTAATAAAACTTAATTATCCTTAATTAATACTTAATCATTATTGAATGCTACATTAATTGTGAGCGCGCATGGTGAGCGCACGCTCACAGGAGTTTTAGTCTATTTTAAATGGCTTATAAGCTGCAAGAGCTTATAAGATATTTCAAGAGTTTATAAGAGTAATGTCTCGAGAATTTATAAGTTGTTAAAGTGTTTGGATAATTGATCACGTAAGTTTAGAAAGAATCATGAGTTAGAGATATAAAATTGACGAAATGTGAAGTTGATAGTTCATATGTAAAAATAATGAACTATATATAATATGTCTATTTTAGTAAATTCATAGTGCTTTTAAGCTTATGAAAAAATAAGTTGAGGTTGAACAATTTATTTTAGGGTAACTTATAATTCGTTGAGCTTATTTTCATAAATTATAATTTGTTTGTGAACTTATTTTGTCAAACACTTTCAATGAACTATAAACTGCTTTAAAAGTTTATAGATGAGTCAAACACCTCTATTTCCTGCGTAGATAAGACGATTTAAAATATTCTGAAATTTATATATGCTCGAAAACATATAGCATCTACTTAATGTGAAATTAACGCATCAATAGTGTTAAAAACGACTTTATTTCATGTCAATCCCAATCTTTCAAATTCAATATAATAAATGGACATTCTCAAATACTATATTTATTTAACACTTTACAATTCTCATCCAAATTCTTCATTGGCTCAAGAAACCCTCATTAACAATTCTAGAAGCAAAATTCATAACGAACATCTATACGTGAATTCAAAGTTTACTTTCACATCAAATTCATCTATATTTATATAGCTTTATATTTTAAATATGTTTATCGAACTCCACATTCACCTCATCATATAAAAGGTAATTTTACATATTATTTCTACACTACAACTTCTAATCTACCGAAATCCTTTTGCTAAAAAAATCATAAGTTATAATTTATGGGCTTTGATAAATTTACATATTATTTAATTACATAATGAGGGATTTTTTATCCTTTTACAGTATTACTGAAATTAAATTATTAATTTCCTTTTTATTTTTATTTTGTATTTGACTTTTTTATCCTTTGCGTCATTCTGTTTTCATTTTTTAGAAATTTCTTGTTTATTTTTTTCATTCATTCATGGCAATCTCTTGGTATTGCAGAAAATTAAATAATACAATATTATATTTCAAATATATTTCTCTTTTCAGTTTAGTCTCAAATTCATATATCTGATTTTTTAATATTTAATTTTCCATCTAAATGTAACTTATACAACATTATTATTGTGTATCCTAAATTACCGAAAATATATTGTCGAGAATTTAAGTGGTGATTTTTAAGGACTTCTAAATGGCTCCTAGATAGTTTAAGTTGGGATTTTTAAGGATTTTAATTGATAATGAAAACATGGCAATCCCTTGGTATTGGAGAAAATTAAATGATATAATATTATATTTCAAATATATTTCTCTTTTCAATTTAGTCCCAAATTCATATATCTGATTTTTTAATATTTAATTTTCCATCTAAATGTAACTTATACGACATTATTATTGTATATCCTAAATTATCGAAATATATTTTTGAGAATTTAAGTGGTGAATTTTAAGGATTTCTCAATGGTTCCTAGATAGTTTAAGTTGAGATTTTTAAGGATTTTAATTAATCACGAAAACATGGCAATCCCAAAAGATATTGCAGAAAATTAAATAATACAATATTATATTTCAACCAATTATATTTCTCCTTTTAATTTACTCACAAATCTAGAGATATCTGATTTTTTAATATTTAATTTTCCATCTAAATGTAACTTATACAACATTATTATTGTGTATCCTAAATTGCCGAAAAGATATTGTCGAATTTAAGTGGTGATTTTAAAGTATTTCTAGATGTCTCATAGATAGATTAATAAGTTGAGATTTTTAAGGATTTTAGTTAATCACAAAAACATGCAATCCCAAAGGATATTGCAAAAAAATTAATAATACACCATTATATTTTATTTAAGATCAGAGAAGCGATTTTTAAGGGCTTAATCAATTAGTATTTTTTGAAGTTATAAAATGACTATTCAATTTGTCACATGATTAAAAATTAATTGATTAACGAATAAAACACAATTATCTAACATACGATAATATATGAAATTTTAAGGAGATTTGTTTAGATATATTTCCTAAAAAACATAATAAAAAATATGTAAAGAGTATATTAGTCATTGTTTAATATAATTATTTAATAAAATTAATTCATTTAAAATTCAGGGAATTTATGTAATTATATGTAAAAAAATATTAATTCATAATTTATTTCATAATTGAAAAAATTCAAATTAATGCATTATATTATACAAAAACATGGTAAACAACGAGTAGGTGACACTTGGTGATATTTTTGTTAGCCTCTGTCAATCACCGCCTGACCATCACGGTTAAGCCCTCCGTACACATGTCAACTCGTGAGTGGTACGTCGTGGCTCGCAATGACCGCTGTGCTCTCTCGTTGTGGGCCTCATTTCACCTCCAAAAGTCCAAGGAGTTAAATGGGCCCCACTGCATTTTGGGCCGCACTTGCCGGTGAGTTTCTCAGGTCAAACTCAGTAATGACTTTTCTATTCCTATTTTTTTCTTATTCAATTAATGTAATATGGAGCTCGTGCACATTTAGGGTGTGACGTAACCAAATCGAATCAAAAACCGACCAACCAATGGGTTTCGGTCGGTTCGATCGATTTTGAAAAAGTCGATTTTCGATTGGTTCAAATTTTCAATTAAAATCGGTTTTGGTTCGATTTTCGGTTTTATATTTTAGGTTCGGTCGGAAGCAGAACCGAACCGAAAATATTATTTTATATATTTATATAATTTATATAATAATTAATTAATATTTTAATTAAATAATTAGGATTAAAATATATATATTTAAAATATATATATATATATATATATATATATATATATATATATATATGTTTCGGTTTTTGATCCGACCAAACCGATCGGCTTCGGTCGATCCAAACTATAAATCTGGTTGGTTCGATTCAAAAAAATAGGTTCGGTTTTTATTTTAAAATTTTTTGGTCGGTCGAATCCGACCGAATCAATGCACACCCCTATCTCATTACTTAAATAAAAGTGTATTATATATTTATGACATCCTAATAATATCCTAATAATATTTGACTGTCCTTGATAATGTAAGGGACTACGATCTTTAATACAGATATACAATATATAGTATATAGCATATGATAGATGTTCATAAAAGATCGAATTTATTTTAATGCGATAAGGATGGATATTTTCACCAAACTTGGATTTCAATTAAATTGTAAAGTGGTGTGTAGGTACAAACCATGAAAACATATTGAGGGTGATGTATTTGGAATTGATACGAATGGAGATATGTATTGATAGATATAAATTTGACTTGCATGTGACATAGGGTCAAGGTCATTAATTTGAATAGACTTAGATAAAAAAAAGTATAAGTGGACATGTGGACAGTGGACCTAGTAATTGAAATTGGTTATACCGTTCTAAATCATTTAAGAATCACTACAATAATTTCGGTTATAGATCACGGGAATCCCTATCACAGACATGAAAATCCTATTGTTTATCGGCGATAGTCTATTAGCGTACATTTATGTATCACGGGAAATCTCGTCGCCTATAACAATATGTATAACGGGAAAATCCCCTGCTCATCATGTTATAGACATGAGGGCCTCAGAATATACAATGGATATTCTCCGTTGTCATAAAGATCATGTATAATGTGGGTTTACCCGTTGTCTATGTTGTTATAGACAACGGTGTTCTAACTTTATACAATTAATTAAAACACCATTAATTCTCTGCAAATTATGAGCTAAATGTATCCATTTACCATCCACCAATGATGTGCTTTTGATTAGAGCCTTGATTTAAACCTTGCTGCCGAAAGATCATGTGATTGAAGTTGTCAACGTTATTTAGGTTAAATTGTTCACAACATATCGATGGATAATTGAGAAGAAGTAGAACTCAGACTCAATTAGATGACTTGGTTGGTAACTTTAATGTGAAGTATATATCGAATAATAGTTGTGGATAATTGCATGATTATTTTATGACAAAAACTTGGGGTGATCGCAGTCTCACCAAGTATATACTAATTATATATTATATATTAACTATAATGAGTAAGGACAATTAGATGACTTGGTTGGTAACTTTAATGTGAAGTATATATCGAATAATAGTTGGGGATAATCCCATGATTATTTTATGACAAAAACTTGGGGTGATCGCAGTCTCACCAAGTATATACTAATTATATATTATATATTAACTATAATGAGTAAGGACAATTAGATGACTTGGTTGGTAACTTTAATGTGAAGTATATATCGAATAATAGTTGGGGATAATCCCATGATTATTTTATGACAAAAACTTGGGGTGATCGCAGTCTCACCAAGTATATACTAATTATATATTATATATTAACTATAGTGAGTAAGGACAATTAGATTTTATTAATTTATAGTTAGATTTTTTAATTTTTGATTATAATTTATTAATTCATAATTATGATTTATTAATTCATAATTAGATTTTATTATTTCATAATTATTTTCAATTAATTCAAAATTAGAATTTATTAATTCAAAATTAGGGTTTATTATTTAAAATTAGAATTTATTAATTCACAATTAGGGTTTCTTAATTTATAATTAAGGTTTATTAATTCTAGTTAGGCTTTATTAATTCAAAATTAAGATTTATTAATTCATGATTAGGGTTTATTAATTCACAATTATGGTTTATTAATTCTAATAAAATTTTATTAATTCACAATTAGGATTTATTAATTTAAAATTATTATTTATTAATTCACAATTATGACTTATTAGTTTACAATTAAGATTCATTAAATTAATTAATTTTTAGTCATAACTAATTTAATAATAATTAATCAACTAAATAGATAATTAATTAAAAAGTTAATTAAAGTGGTCTCACTGTGCGCACGGCCGCACAAGAGACCATCCCTTATTTTATTTACTTTTAAAAATAACCATTCGTACCATTCATAATAATAAGATCCAAAGACATATTCTTTATAATCATTCTTTATGATTATTGTGTATGAATACTTCAAGTTGAAATACTTCGAATCTCGACATACATTGCCATGACCATTACAAAAATTGATAGAAACAATTTATATATAGGAAACTATATGTCCATCCAATCCGAATTATCCTTGCTAAAAAAATCTACCTATCTATCTCTATATATATAAAGTATATAAGATATGTTTTGAATTTGATTAATAAACTATATAAGATATTAATAAAATAAAATTAGTGGTCCATTCCATGTCCCAATCAAATGGAGACATGCGAGTATCTTGTTTAGCCGCACATCTGTATGCATCTCCAGACAGAGACACTGTAATTTACAACCCAAACTGAAACCGACACTAATTATTAGAATATATATTTACTTGAAATTACCTTTAAAATAATTGAATTTAGTCAATTTTGTAACTATGGCATCTCTTTTATGTCAATCACTCCAACACTTTTGGAATACTTTGTGCACACAGCACCCCAATAAAACCTGTCATGCAATTTGATATTTCATGTAGATAAACTACGTAAAAAAAGAAAAAAAAAAGTTATATCGAAATTAACATCAATAACTATCAAGCAATTAAGAAAAATAAATTTCAACTTTAAAAAATAAAACATCACCACTTATCATCCGATTGTCCTTTAATTATTTGCCAATTGGCTATATTAATTTCAAAATATTCCAACTCAAAAGCCTTTAATTAATCCTGAGATTTTTCTACATATTTTTTTCAACATATTTTTTTTCAACAATTGATAATTTGATTTAACAAAGTGCATGATTTCTACTGAAGAACAAGATATCTATAATCCTGAGGGTGATGGATTGTAGTTGCAATCGGTGATAGAGCCATGAATATTTGTTGAGCTTAATTAATTATAAGTTTTTAAAATAATAAGTATATGTTAAAAATAAAGTTAAAAACTAATAAGAATTTCAGTAATAGTATAATATATATGAGTTACATAATAATATTTACAAAAAAATTAAACATAATCACCTCACATAAGAGAAACAATGAAACATACTTAAACAATGAGCAATGTATGTCTTTTTCAAGCTAAGAACTATTCAAAAATTATGGATATTTTTCTACCAACATCTCAAAATATTCTAATAACTTTTGTATAAATAAAATTAAAGGTTTATAACTAATTTATTTTCTTTATATACTTCAATCTTCATATATCTTTTAATATATAATTTAAATCAATTATAGCTACAAAAATCAACATAATATAAGTGAAACATATAAAATATTATCTTAAAAATATATTCAAATTCTTATTTTCCTATACCATCACAAATCCTCCTCATGAATCTTAAATCTAAATTCGATCAGAAAGAAATATATAAACTAAAAAATAATAGCAATAACTACAGATTTGGAGTTTAGAATTTTTACATTTTTAATAATTATGATAAAAAGAGGAAGAAAAAAATCCATATAGAATTGAGAATTGACATTTATGGATTGTTATTTTATTATGTGATTCACCATCTCCTTAATGTAACAACAAATATTTTTCTTAAAAATTAATTATTATTACTTATATATACCTACTTCTTTTTTAAAAAATTAGGGAGCCCATAGGCCCTAGACCCTCGTGTGGCTCCGTCTCTGATTGCAATGTCTTTAAATCGAGCTATCCAATGCGCACCGATCAATCCTAGAAAAATAAAAGGCAAAAATATTCCAAAGTATTATTACACAAATTTTATTTTTCAAAAATTCTGAAAAATATTTGAAAAGTTCTCGAATCGCACAAGGTGAGATAAAACGGGCCTTTTTTTCTTGTAAATGGCCCAGCCCAAAAAACTACACTCATGCTCTGTCGGACGACGACGTTTGGGCGAGGGACACAGCAACCTCTCATTAAAGGCTTAAACCCTATTCCTCCACCATTCAGATTTGGGTGAAGCCACAGCTTAAACCCTATCTCTTCATTTCCCCTGAAACCATTTTCGAATTCCCAATATACCCCTCTCGCTGGCACGTATTTTCATATCATGACATCCAGAATTGCCCCATTTCATCCCATTTTGAGACCCATTTTGTGCGAAGTTTTCCCTCACAAGCTGCCGTTTCATTTTTTCAGGCCCGCAAATTTGCCAAGGAGGTTGCCGTCAGCTCCCGTTCAAACTATTAGGCCGGTCCCACTCGGCAATATCAGATTTTCAACTCGTTCGGGCCGGGAGAGGATGAGTTTGGGAATGGGACAGGGTGCGCGGGCCTCAGCCTCCAAGAGTTTGATTGAGGATGAGGCTGATTTGAGCGACTGGGTTAGTGATTTGAAATCGAGCTCATTCAAGAAAACTCGGGTGTATAGTGATAGTGAGGATGACGGTGATGGTAGGAGGAATGGGGGATTTGGTGGAAGAGGTGGTGCTGGGAAGAGAAGAAGAGAGGGTGAATTTGATAAAGATTCCGAGTTTAGCGGTACGCGAGGCGGTGGAGGGCGGGGAGGACGCGGAGGGCGCTTTTCCGGTGGTAGGCGTGGTGGGAATGAGTTTGGTGGTAGTCTGCGTGGTGGGAGAGGTGGGGAACGTGATTCAGGGAGATATAGCAGGGGTGGTGGTAGTTCATTTGGAGGAGAGGCGGGGGCATGATTCGGTAAATTTAGTGGTGGTGGTGGTAGTTCGTTTGGCGGGAGAGGCGATGAGCGCGAATTTAGTAGGGGTGGTGATAGTTCATTTGGTGGGAGAGGCAGGGGCGTGATTCGAGTAGGGGTGGGAGGTTTGGGGGTATCTCAGAGGATAGGAGAGAGCGTAACAATGACCGTGTGAGCAGGGGGAGTGGAGAGTGGAAAGAGAAGAGACAGGGTGAGGGAAGTTCAGGAACGATATATAGAAATAGAGGGGGTAGAAGTGGTGATCGAGGTGGTTTGGCGATGAAGGGAGGAGGCAGAACGATGGAAAAAAGAGGGTTCGTTGTTACAAATGACGAGGATGTAGATGAGGAAGACGAGGAGGAAAATGATAAGGGGTATTCAAGTTTTAAGGAATTAATTGATAGTGATGAAGCAGATGAAGATGAGGAGGAGGAGGATGAAGTGGAAGTGGTAAGAGCCAAACTTGAGAAAGGAAGCTTTCCTGATAAGTTTCCTAAAAGCTCACCTCAAAGTAGCGATTCATACCTTAGTGAAAGCAGGTGAATTTTATAGCTTCCCACTTCTACATACTTAATTCCTTTGTCAGACGATCGTTTTGAGGATGGGACAAAATAATTGGGTGTAAATAGGCATATAATGCTTGAATGAATTGAAACTGTAATGTCGTCGTTTTTATGTAGAATTGGTGCTCCATGGTATAAAGATCCCACAAGCTTAGTTGCTTATCTTTTGGCATTCTGAAATGTAATACATGGTTATGGGTGCGGAGTCAAGAAGAACCCGAGATGGGAGGTTAAAATACAGGATCAGTGAATAGCAAAATCTCGGTTTTCTCAAAATAATCAGCAAAAGAAAATTGCCTAAGACCACTTTATCACTCTTCTATGTAGTGTTTGTAGATTTTTTATAATAATCTATGCGTGTATGTGTTGTTTAAAAGATTGATATGCTCCACAGGTTTGATCAATGTCCCATCTCACCCTTATCACTTAAAGGAATCAAAGATGCTGGTTATGAAAGGATGACTATGGTGCAAGCGGCAACTCTTCCTATCATTCTCAAAGGTAGATAAAAACTTCAGATGTTACTTTGTGTGATTCTGTACAAGCGCCAGAAACTAAACTATTTTCTTTAAGAAACAGAAAGGATATTTTGCTTTGCCGGCAATCGCTGCTTCTGTTCACTATAAATACTTTGCTGTGAATCTCTAATGATCTGTTTTCAGGTAAGGATGTCCTGGCCAAGGCAAAAACCGGCACAGGGAAAACTGTAGCTTTTCTGGTAAATGGTTTTGGCTTATTATTCCAGTTTCTCTTTAATTATTATAACGATTTTAATAAGAAATTGATGCACATTTCATCTGTAAATCATGAAGTTCAGCATAAGGTTATTGAATTGGATTTTCATGCCTTTCTATGATGCTGGTAGAAAATGGTGAAAAATACACAATGCTTATAATTTTGTGTCAATTTCAGCTTCCTGCAATTGAAATTGTAGCAAAATCACCTCCTGCGGATCGGGATCAAAAAGATCCCCAATACACGTGCTCGTTATATGCCCAACCAGAGAACTTGCAACTCAGGCTGCTGCTGAGGCCAACAAATTGTTGAAGTATCATTCGTCTATTGGTGTTCAAGTTGTCATAGGAGGTACCCGGTTAGCTATGGAACAAAAAAAGATGCAAGCCAATGCATGCCAGGTAATTCTCTATGTTACTGTTTGTGTTAACTTTTGATTTACTATTATGGCTTTAATTCTATACGAGCCCAATGATCTACATTGGTCTTGTAACTAATGCAGAAGAGCTTATAAGGTTATACCTGATCTAGCTATGTCTGGCTAAATCAAAAATTCCGTTTAAAAATGCAGATACTTGTGGCAACACCTGGAAGGCTGAGGGATCATGTAGAGAATACATCTGGATTTGCAACTCGACTGATGGGAGTTAAAGTCTTGGTCCTTGATGAAGCTGATCATTTACTAGACATGGGTTTCCGTAAAGAGATAGAGAAAATAATAGCTGCTGTTCCAAAACAGCGACAAACACTTCTATTTTCTGCAACAATTCCACAAGAGGTAATATCTGTCTTTGACATGTGGTACTTCATGAATTGGTGAGTTTTGAACTTAATTGCACTGCAGGTTCGTCAAATCTGCCATGTTGCCCTAAGAAGGGACCATGAATACATAAACACGGTAGAAGAAGGAAGTGAAGATACACATGCACAGGTTTGTTTGTTGGGGCAAGCGAGCTATTACTGCTATCTCCGCAGCAATGTGATTATTTGTAGTATTCAAACCTTTCAGGTCAGGCAGACGCACCTAGTTGCTCCTTTGGACAAACACTTCTCGCTTCTTTACACTATGCTAAAAGAGCATATTGCAGATGACGCTAACTACAAGGTATCCATATCCATCAATTTTGTGAACTACATTTATGAATCATCCATTAATATGCTTTATGTATTCCTCAAACCAAATTAGGAATTAGAAGAACGAGCATAGAAATTGACCATGAAAGTTTAGGGGTATTCTCTACATGGAATTAAGAATAATGGGTTAAAGGGAGAGAGGCCTTGAAGTTCTATGAAGAACCAAGAGTGAAATTAAATTAAAAGAAAATCAACTTTACATGAAATAGAATAACTCTAGAATCCTTATAAGATTCATCAAATTGGAAGCCGAATGACACTTTTTCTCTTATTCCTTATAAAATCCAAGAAAAAAAATTATGTGTCGATGTGATGCCACCCTCCTTTTCCTGTGTAACAGGTCCTTGTTTTCTGCACAACCGCAATGATGACAAAGCTTGTTGCCGAGCTTCTCAATGAGCTTAACTTGAATGTCAGGGAGATACATTCTCGGAAACCTCAAAGTTACAGGACGAGGGTCTCGGATGAGTTCAGGAAGTCGACAGGTCTTATTCTCGTCACATCTGACGTGTCTGCACGTGGTGTTGACTATCCAGATGTGACCCTCGTTGTACAGGTTTCAGTAGTCGATCTTATTTCTTCACTTTTATGTTCCACTCACCGTTTATGTCTATGATCTAATGACACAAACGTATGAGGACTGACTTCTTGTGGCTTCTGTATAGATCGGTGTTCCAGCGGATAAACAGCAGTATATACACCGACTGGGTCGAACCGGCCGAAAAGGGAAAGAAGGGCAAGGTGTATTGCTGTTGGCACCTTGGGAAGAGTTCTTCTTGAATACTATCAAAGACTTACCTATATCAAAGGCAACTGAACCATTGGTAGATCCAGATACTACGAAAAAGGTAAAATAAACTATCCCATAAAATTTCTGTTGGTTTTTCAACAACTAATTCGTTTAGAAACATAATATGAAATAGAATTTTTCTTTTTCTTTTTGAAACAAAATCTCTACTAAGTTAATGTTCGTGTTGCAGGTCGAACGCGCCTTATCCCATGTAGAGATGAAGAGCAAAGAATCAGCATACCAAGCGTGGCTCGGCTACTACAACTCGAACAAAAGTGTTGGTCGAGACAAATATAAACTCGTGGAGCTCGCGAACGAGTTCAGTCGGAGCATGTGCCTCGATAACCCCCCAGCCATTCCAAAGCTAGTCCTCGGCAAGATGGGTCTGAAGAACATACCTGGATTGAGATCTAAGTAGATAATGAAGATGAATTCTCATCTAACATTTCAAGTTTTATATAAGAATTTCAAGGAGACCGGCCACCTACAACCTAAATTTTGTGGCAGAACTTCTGAATTGGTAATGATTCGTAGGATTTCATGGAATGTAAATTCAATCCCCAGATTCCAGCAGGAATAATTCTTGTTCATTTCTTTGTAGAGAAACATTTCTAATACTTGTTTCTTTTGCGGAATGTAAACAGAGAAACAATGTTGATGGAGTTCGAGCCATATTAAACATCATGTCGATTTACGATGCAAACATAAGGAACTGCAATAGAGGAAGAGAAGTTGTCATCCAAAATTTAATATTTGACATTGATATTCCAGATGAAGAAACTGATACAAAGAGATCTTATGATTAAAAGCATTATGATGAAATCAAAGGGAAGATAATAAAAACTGTCTATAAATGGAACTCTAATTCTAGATCACTGATATATAAAATTATAATGTGTTAGGGCCCATCACAGAAGACCACAAAAAAAAGGCAAAATGTTCTTGGCTACTAGTACTCCATTTTCCAGGTTTCCAAATTGGTGATGGTCAGAAGTTCGCTATCTATTCTACATACAAAAACCACGTCCGATGAGACGAGGGTCATTCTTGAGCAAAACTATTGATACATGAGGTACAAGTCGAGCTGCATTCTGTACTTGAGCAAAAATAGGGGAGCTGCACCCTCTCCAGCCATAATAACGGTCAGTGCCAAAGTTAGAATGTGGAATATCCTTAAACTGAATGTTCCTTAAAGATGATGTAGCTGGTGTATTATCGAACCCTCCTGTTAGGAGAGAAAAGATTCATAACCACAAAACATAGTTCAATAAAATTCATGAACTCATCTAAAAAAGGTGCCTGTCACTGTGGATGATAAGCCAATGCAAAATGGTAAGTGTGAAGTGGCATTTCTCACTTAGCGGTGCCAAGTCTTTTGGCAAACTTGATCATATTTTAATCATCCCTACTTATCTTGGATAATAAATGATGTTAATCCGCTTCGTATCGTTTAGCAGTGATTCGCACGCGTATACTTCGGAGTTGAGAAGAACACCAAAAATTATGCAGCATTACCTATGATGGTGAGGTGAAGGTTGATCTGGCGAGGAACAATGTGCATTGCTCCCATGCAGCCTACAGTCCTCGGATGCCCTGGCTAGAGTTCCATCATTTAGCTGCGATTGCTCATTTATATCAGGCAAGCCCGGTTGACCAAGAACCAAACTCAAGCTGTTCATTATTAGATACATAGGCGGCGCCATGATCAAATGGATATAGCATCATAACTGGTGGAACAGAAGGTCTATTTGAAACTCCATTAGGACTCATGGCTGCCAAAGGGTACATGTTATATGCCACATTATGAGGACCATCTTGACCAAAACTCGAGTGCAAGGGACCATTCTGAGACTGGTAAGATGGGGTTGAGTTGTGCTTGTAGGAATTCCAAAAACGATCACCTCGACCCTCCCATGAGAGGAACGTTCAGTTCGAGAGTTTGCTTTGTCAGTCTGGTGTCTGCTGTGACTACGTACAGCAGCCCTGGATTTTGAATTAGCATTCCAGTTCACCTCTCTGTCACTGAAGTTATCATTTTTGTCATGGTTGTAGTTCCCTCTTCTGCTGCCTGATGAGTGACGCTCCCTACTAGAAACCTTCTGAAACAATGAAAACAGAAACTGTTAAAATATTATACGAAGCAGGAAGTGCTAACACTTAGACATGACTAGGGTAAATTTTTCTAAAGAAAAATTATGCAGCCAGCAAGCCAAACTAAGGACCCAAAAAATTAGTACCTAAGATCATAATATTCTAGCAATTCCTGTAAAAACAACACATATTTCAATGAAAATTATAAGTAAATAAGAAAATTAGAATCATCATAAGAAGTAGTTTTTACAGGATTAGGCAAGTATGTTCCGGTCCCACTACGATATCTTGGCACATCATCCATGTAGCTATATATATTGGGATGTCGCCCGGAAACTGACTGGAGGGGAGCAACAGGAACCATACGGTTGCCATAACTAGTCATAAGCTGAGAGAACAGGTTTGCATTGGTCGAAAGTGCTCTACCTCGATTGTCGTATGGAAGTCGACCCTGTACATAAGCAGGTGGAACCATAACAGGTGAAGGAAATGCAGAAGGCCCTTGGAACCGAGGATTCTGACAGACCCTTCCAAATTGTAAGCTTTGCCAATGGCTTACAAAGTCACTATTGAGAATATCAGCCTTCCGTTCTTTCGATGTCTCATTAGTTGACATTCCTTGTAAAGATCTCAAAGAAAGTAACTCCTCTGACTGATCAAATCCCTTGGGATTAAAGTTCATTGCAGATTCACTATCATTCACAGTCTCGTGACCTCCAAAATGGCTACTTGATGCATCAGGTGTACCTGCCTCAGGTGGAATGTTATAAACTGGAAGCATTGTAAGGAAAGGAATTGGAGGACCAGTCGGGTAGAATGCAATTACCCCGGAATTATCATTCATTCTATGCCTTGAGCCAGGACCTATGAGCACTGGTGCAAAGGGCATCATTGAGTCTGAGCCACTAGCCTCAGCAACTTCAAAGTCAGGCATATGGTGCCTAGAAACATGCAAAGGAGCATCAGGCTCAGACCCAGGGTTTCTTTCAATGATTTTAGTCCCAAAATTTATTAACAAACCCTGTTCTTGTTCATCATCTGTGTTATTTGACCCGTGCTCAGACATAAGCTTCCCTTTTCCGTGGCTTATAATTAGATCTGTGGCAGTTTTCTTTCCCCTTTTTTCTTTTGAAGATTTAGGTGCCTTCACCGATAATCCATCCCAAGAGCTCTCTGAAGAAGTTCCACTTCTCAAAGAATTACTATGAGCAGCTGATGAGAGCCTTGAATTGCCTGATTTTTCTTCTGCGTGAACCTCACTAACATTAATATCCTGGTCCAGAGAACTATCAATATTATCCATCACTGCTCCACATTTTTTCCTCAGATGCCTTTGCTGACCTCTAGCACTGCTAGAGGCAGTTACTCGAGATTGCGGAGGAATATATTTCAAACCTGACAGAGATACTGATGGTTTTTCATCAGATTGGAGTGTGTCTAAATTTCCATTCTCAAGATCTTACTTACAAGAGGACCTAGAATCTTGCTCCTGCCAAAAGTCATTATTGGCCTCTCCAGAGTCCATACAACCAAAATTTTCATTACTTCTGTCAATTGAATCTTCAGATGGATTGAGCCCAATGCCAGGGAAATATTGAGTCAATTGGGGCGACATCAAACTGTGAGGAAATTGCAAGTGTGAAAATGATGGATCCATCAAAGGAATATCTGCATGAACAAACCCTGAAATTTTTTGTTGAGCGTACTCCATAGAAGCAAGAAAGGATGGAGGGATAGAGTAAGGTAGATGACCCGATGTTAAATTAAATGGAACATGAAGTTGGCCATTGAACCCTTGAAGTGAAGCAGACGCCATCATATTCACAATATCTTGATCATCCTGGTGCATCAGCTGTGCTCCAGAGGTGGTTGAAAACTCTTCACTTAAGGCATAGCTATTTGAAACACTATTGGAGGCGGCAGCATCAAGACTTTGATGCGATCTTGCCACTGTATCTCCGACTGAAGTATGATTGCTGTGGCTAACCAAACTATCAGGTCCAAGATTCTTCCTCCAATAACTAGAATCCAACCTAGAATGAGTAGCATGAGCATCTGTAGCTTCTCCTTGCCTGCTATGTTGTACTTGTGATGAGACATCACTATAGTTATCCGTCAGTTCAGGACTGGAGTGTGTTCGGGCAAAAAGAAGCCTTCCCTCGGTGTCATTTGCTGAATGATCAACACTCACATCTCTCTGAATCTTATCATTTAGTACAACCTGATCAGGGACAGTATCACTTCCAATTTGATCAGTCATCTGCAAGCTTTTAAAATTGAATTGGCTTTTTAAGCTGTGTGAGCGAGAAGCTGAAGACAATTCACTTGTCATGGGAAACATCCTAGATGAGTTTTCACCGTGTTGATAGGAAACACCGTGAGTATGAGGACCCCGAGCCTCTACCCCATGAGTATTAGAGCTTTCTTTTACCTTCTTCCCATTATTGGAATTCTGAAGCTCACGAGGGCTATCTGGAGTTGACAGTCTCAAGCGCCATGAGTTAACTCCTGGTGCATCAGGACGATGACCACTTCCATGTCTCTCCCATGTATTCATAAAGAACTGATTGACTTCAAAATTTAAGTTGTCTTTTGGGCAGTCAAGTAATCGTGTCAGTCTTTTAGCTCCAAAAGCAAATGCACTTCGTATTCGGAAAAAATTACCTGGAAACGAACATAACAACATTTCCATGAATTTATAAGGAGATCAGGAAACGAATATCAATACATTGCCCGTTGTTGGAGGCAATCATTGTGCATTAAACATTTGCATGGATCAATTTCTTTACTGTAATAAACCCAATAAGAAAAGAAAAATTGTATCAGAAAACTGATTTATATGAAAAGTACCCTAATTTAGTAGCTTATTTTTATCAAGAATAAAATCAACTCGTCCTGCAGAATTTCTTATGTATCAGATACAGCTCCCTCAGGTTACAAACAGATTCGGCCTTTGCCCAAAGAAATATTACTAGAAAGATATTTATAAATATCATGCTCTTTTCAACTGCAGAAGAAAGTATGGCAAGAATATAAGAATGGTCATATATATTCCAAACTCACAATATTCCATGTCTCTACACCTCATCGTGAAAAAAGATTAGTAAAACTAACAAGGCTTCATCCAGAAATTGTGTCAAACATCAATTAGGCTCCAGAAATCAATTTAATGATACCAAAAGAAGAAGAGAAGTACTTCAAAAGATCTAAGGGTAATCCATAGTCTCTTGGCAATTGATGTCAACCATCCATATCAGCACATGAAACTAGGCCCAAATTCCTCAAAAAATGGTCACCAAAAGCTAGCAATAGCATAATGGTTATATGTATTGATACATATATCATATTTAATGTATGAAGCCTGCAAAAGAAGAAGACCCTCATCATTCAGTGCCTCTTTCACCAAAGACACCGTGAGTTTATTGTCAGGACAAGTTCTGGAAAGATCATATATATCTACTAAGACTAGGCTAACAAGTAACGCCACTAAGAGAAATATTAAACCTTAAAACTACTCCAAATTTACCTTTACTAACACTACGTCCAAGGTTGTTGCTCACTCGTAAAGGATCAATAACATTAAAATGCTTGGAAACAAATTGTTGCCCATTACTTTCCTGGCCACCAGGGAAAACAGCATACACAGAGCTACATGCTTCAAGAAACAGCTTGCTAAGTAGCAACTCCCTGCTGTCCTTCGTAGGAGGTTCCGCTGCAAAATAGAGCAAACAAGGCAGCATATCAAAGAAAAAAACAATATAAAGCCATGAATTATAAACAAAAAATCTCTATATTAAATACCAGTTACATCTGGTAGGCAATTAATGGCTACAGGTCCCCATAAGCTAACACAAAAGTTCTCCCAGTCAAAATTGCTAAAGAACTCCAGAAAACGATATAGGACCTGCAAAGTTTTACATAAGTGCTCAGGAGAACAATCGAGAAAGAAAACAATCTGGTTACAGACAAACAAAAGTAAGTAAGAAGTCACCTCAAGTGGTCCATGAAAGGAATTGTTGAAAACATGAAAAATATAAAGAACTAGAGTCTCCAGGGCATAAGTAGATATGAGTCCATGATGAGCACCCAATATGCGGCTCTCATAATAGCACCATGCTTTGATCAATATAATACTACGCTTGAACAGATGATTCTGACTTATCAGATTATCAATCTATGGAACCAAACATGGAAAAACTGAGGTGAGACAACAAGTTATTTGCCTTAATGGTTCATATATGTCACAATAACTTGTGCTGCAAAAAGTCTGTTAGTTAATAGGAAACTACTCACCTCGTCAAGGAAGCAGAGTGTACATAAGCCACCAACTTGATTAAAAGATATGTCGACCACAATGTTTTCCACAAGACATTTAATTATCTTTACCTGAGACATAAGAAGAAGAAGGCATAAAACAAAAGGTTATTCATCACAATACAATAACCAGTTCTATATTGATAGACCTGCTATATTTATATATCACTCACCGTCATCATAATGCCACATATTAAATTGGCTCCATCTTAGGGCAATGCAAAGTTTATACTCATTTTACTGCTCATACCGAATACCAGATTTTATAAATGTTCACAAGTCCCCAAAAAAAAAGGAAGAGTTAATCAGGAACTTTGGATGCACAACAAAGATCACAGGACCATCTAGGGAAAAATAAATAATTAACGCCCCACCACCAAATCCATGTGTGAGGCACGACTCCTCCATTAGATGTGTGATACAAGGCATTCAAACAATTATCAAACAGAAGGCAAGCACGATCTGTAGGGTTGGAAAGGATGAGAAAAAATATTCAAAAAAGACAAGATTTAAATATTCTTTTAAGTTGTTTGAGATAAGGGCATACTTCAGCTTGAATATTGACTACTAAAACAAAGACAAAAATAAAATATCAGAGAATATAGGGATTAGAAAGAGGGCATACTTCAGCTTGAATATACTGAACCTCCTTCACACGAAACTCAGCATTTTCATTCTTTTCCTCTCTCTCTAGAATATCTTTAACCAGATTGGCCCATGTATCCTTCAATTTCTGATTCTGACTGAAAGCAGTCAGATCAATGTCCCCGTCAGGCAGATAAGTCTTCAAGGGGACAGAACCAAAGGTACAGACCTGTGGCAGCAGGCAAAGGGTTAAAAAAAGACCTAATAAAAGGAAACACTATGAATATCGCTACAGAAAAGTAGGAGATTCCAGGAATGATATTTTGTCAGAATCATAAAAGAAATAAAATTGCATTTCAATTCTATAGTTTATGGCTCTTAGATACACTTAATAGACCCCTGAGTTTGATGATATCTTATACCCCTAGATACCCTATTCTATCAATTCAATATCAGATATTGTTGCTTTTTCCATCTAGAAACGCCACATTCGAATGATATGATGAAGTTCAGTTTCACCCAGTGAGCTGTAAATTGTAATTCTACCTAAGTTTATTTTCTTCAGCAGAGAGCCACTCAATAAGATAACACATTCGTGTTATATTTCGGTTAAATCACATTATCACCACAGACTCATACTGTATCCTAGTTTTAGAGTACATGTTTCAAATTATATTAGCAAATACTTGTACCAAAATGAATTTGCAAGTCCACCGATACTTGATCAATTGCATGTAGATAATTCTGCAGCAGGAGAAACTACAAAATGGAAGCCGTTGCAAGATAAAGACTTGCTACATACAACAACATTCCAGAAAAGGATTCCATTAGTATATGAACTGCCAGTGCCATATACCCAATTTTGTAAAAATCAACTGCATTTATAGCACTTTAGAAAGAAACATAATTTCAGTTCCAAGACTACAAAATAGAACTCTGGATTCATTCCAACAACCTGACATGGGAAGCACTTCATGATGAGCCGCTGCACATAATCTGCAACGGCATTCCTGCGCTCCTCTGATAGCTGGTTGGGCTGAATGCAGGCAATGAGCTGTGCAGTCCGCTTCTCTGCTCTCATCCACCGCTCTGTATCCAGGGCACACATGACGGGCCCCGCTCCGGGTAGGAGCCCATTGGGCAATGGCTCAACTGCGTCTGCACATCCTTCATATTCTCCCATACACTAGCACCTTCTCTTAAACAGAACTAATGCTTACACCAATAAAATAAGGACCCACAATTCCTTTTTCAGATGTATATTGAGCAAACCTTTATTTCCTCAACCACCAACAGAAATGGAGTTTTCTCCGGCAGGACGCAGAATCTAACCCTAATGTGGAAAGCAGCAGCTAGGCGTCAACTTATGATACATATTCTGTATACACTTAGAAAAAAAATGCAATAAATGGTAGTAAAACAAGAAATTCAGTACCGTACTTCCTAATCCCTAAAAGATATTACTTAACGAAACACCCAACCCTACCCCAGAAGCTAAAAATAAAGGATAAGTTGATCAAGTAATCTGCAACAACTCCCTAATTGAAACCCGGTTTCACAAAAATTCCGGCAATGCCGCCGAAATATCCAATGACATCATTCAATATTCTTCTTCAGAAAAAAGGAAGTCTAAGATCGTAAAATTTATGGAACACGGATGAAAAATGATTGGGTGTATTAATTTCTACTCTGGCGGGGGAACAAGTGTGTGAACTGTGTGTAGAATTGGGATTTCTTCATGAGGGGAAAATGTTGAAACTTGTTTGACGTTGTGATGAATTTAATTTGATGTGAACAAATTTTGGTAAAATGATGATGAGAATAGAGCAAAAGATGGAAACAAGAATAAACAACAAAATTACTAAGTAGTAATGTGAGTGTAGATATGTTATTCCCCAATTTGGAAATAAAATAAATAGTAGCAATTAATAACTACATTTATAATATATGACATCTTGATAAAATTCATTCAATTATGTCTTAATTACTAAGTAGTAATGTGAGTGTAGATATGTTATTCCCCAATTTGGAAATAAAATAAATAGTAGCAATTAATAACTACATTTATAATATATGACATCTTGATAAAATTCCTTCAATTATTTTAAGACATTAACAATGGACAATGACTACATATATTGTTAGTATTTCATGAGTGGGAGAAGCCATAGTGGAGTGAGAGCTTTGCTTTGAGCCTAGTTTTTATACTCCCTCGTCCCATTCACGATGATACATATTCTTTTTAGGTTGTCTCATCTAAAATAATCTGTTTCTTTTTTAGGAAATAATTATATCTTCGAAACTTTTGGGATCTATCTACTTTTATCACTTTATAATATTCTTCTAAATAATCGTGCTGAAAAGAAATTGATCGTCTTGAATGAGACGGATGGAGTATCTTTTAATCTTCATTTTTTCAACCAGCGATGTGTAGTTTCGATCCAAAAGGTGTTATATATCATTTTGTTTAGTATTTTTTCCATACTTTTTGGCAAAAACATGAAAAAATACCGATTGTCTTATAATAAAATGAGGTGATCTTGTGGTTCTTGATCCGTAAAAGATACGTTGTTAGGTGCTTCATTTTTCTTTTTCCATTGAAGCCACGCATACACCTACACCTGTACTCGATAGATAGTTGTCTATGCACTTATAATAATGTTCATATCTCGAGAAGAGAGAAGTCATGATGGTAATTGGGAATTTATTAGAAACCATCTAAGAAATAACCATATATTCTAACACTATCAAATACACTTATATTGTTGGATTTTCGCAAAGCTTGGTCGATTGGTGCTCGTATAGCCACATCTCATATTATTTCCATAATTTAATGGAATGGACTGTCAGTAAATAATTTAATGTTTTTTCTTCTCTTTTTTTTTGTTATTATCCTTCTTATATTGTTGTCCCAAAACAATGAAAAGGCATGTAAAAATAGAATGATATTACCTAAATACTGAAATTATATATAATAATTATCCAGGAATACTTAAGTTTTAACAGTTTGTAAGAATTTGGGCCAATTGCTTACAATCTGGCCCAATATATCCAAAGATTATAACCCATTAGTAGACCCTTATTTATCATAAATCCTCATTTGATGGGCTTTGTTTTAGTTGATAAGGCCCAATATTATTTCATGGAAGTTGTGACTAAGGATAAGGGTTTTCTTAATTTAATTTCGAAAAATAAATACTATCCGATTGTGGGGGGAATAATGGACACTATTAACTTAAGGAACTAAAAAGTATGTCTCGTTTTGATATTCTTAATTGCTTGAAGTTATACTTGTAATTAACCCGAAATATTACAACACCATAATGTAAAAAGTCCAAGAAGATTGGGAGAAAATACTACAAGCCCAAGCCTAATACTTTAAAATTACTTGGTGTTTAGATACATTAAAAGAGTATATTTGACTCATCTCATACATAATATGAAAGTTATTATATATAAATATAATTTATATTGCTAAAAGATTAGTTGTTTATTATTACGCATAGGGGTGTAATCGAACCGAGTCGAGCCGAACACCATCGTGCTCAAGCTTGGTTTGTTTAGTATCGAAATAGTCTTGAGTTTTATTTATCGAATATTTCGAGCTCATGAGCTTATTCGAGCTTTAATCGAACTCAAATAAACTTTCTAAATTTAGATATATGTTTAGAATATTGATTATTTTATTTTAAAATAAATTATTTTATCCATAATAACACAATATATTTATTGATTTATTATCAAAATAAAAATAGTTAGAGATTTAATACAATAATTACTAATTATAGAAAGAAAATAATTATATCTAGTTAATAATTTTATATTTTCAAAGTAAATCGCTTAACTAATTTGTTTACGAGCTAACGAGTCGAATACTATCATGCTCAGCTTGGTTTGTTTAGCTAACGAGCTTCACTAAACAAACTCGAACGAACTTTATCGAACCGAAACCGAATAGGCTACTAATACTGACTCATTTACTTACCATAGGCATGATGATGTATTCTGACGTCAATTTTTCCATTAGACAACATAAAAGCTAAAAGTTTAGTTATCTCTTGCACTAAATAATTATAACGGCCTTACATTTCTAAAAGTTAAACACACACACACACTTAGTGCAGTCTCCATTTACTCCTTTTTTATGCCCAATGTGGGATTCTTGGCTGCTGCTTTTTTGGCCCACCTCAAGAGGAAGATAGCATTTTATTGTAGCTTTTTTACAAGTTTGGTTAATTGGATAGCTTTTAGTTTATTTTCTTATTTAATTTTACCTTTTCATATGGACACAACATCACTAAGAGAAAAGATTCTTCATCTACATGAATTCTTTTGGAGGTTAGTAACAAATCGACACGTTTTCACATGCCTAAGATATGGTCCGTAACTTGGGTTCCTAGGTAAATCATGATATGAAATGTCTATTTTCTATATAAAGAATTAGGGGTGAGATTCGGTTCATCGAAACCGAAATCGACAAAAATAGCTAACTGAAACCGACACCAATCGGTTAATCGATTCGGTTAGTCGATTCGGTTAGTGGTTAACCAAAATTTAATATTTTTTTATAAAAATACAAAAATTAACCTAAAATAGTCGAGATTATTTCAAATATCACCAAAATTATGATACTAAATTAAATAAATTTTATTAAATAATTTATTAATATATATATATATATATATATATATATATATATTTCGTTAATCGATTATATCCTATAACCAAAATTCACTTGAAGAGGACAACCGATACCCGAACAAAAATCGAAAAAGTCGATTATCTGTTAATCGATAGCCGACTTTTTCGATTTCGATTCTCGATTAACCGAAAACTGATACCCGTATAAGCACCCCTATAAAGAATATACATTTACATTTACATGTTCTCGTTATTTTGTTCTGGCAGGTAAAATAAATTATTGGTGGAAGCTGGATTTTTAAAATTTAGAAGGTTTGAGATTTTGATAAACCATTATTACCCCGTTTTATTTTGATGATATGGGTTTCCGCACTCACACAAATATGATCAATAATTTCATAATTTTATAACCATCTCCCATGGTTTGCTTAAAAACACACCAATTTTATCTATATTTTACAGTAAAAACAGTATTTCATTTTCAATCATCTACTCTATCTTTAGCGTAATCTTAATTTTACGTATGTTTCAAACTTATCCGACGAGCAATTTTCGTTCGATTAATAAAATAAATATATATCAACCTTCCATATCCATAAAATAGCATAAACAAATATTCATCACTATATATAAATAACCAAATAATCAAACTATATAAAAGAGGAAGGGGATAGCACAACTACACAACACTATAGCAATCTTTAAAATGAAGCAGAAAAGTAGCATAGCGTTGAAGGAGTTCTTGATGGTAAAAAAGCGATGAGCGCTATTTCACAGGCATCATTGGAGTGGAGATGCCCTAAGTATTTAAAGGTAAAAAGTTTTGAGTGAGTGGTTAAGTGCACAATCATTTATTAACGGCCTGTTTGGTAGCTCTGTTTCGTATCCTTACGGTCCGTGTTTTAATGACGGGTTTGGTGGATGCGTCTGTTTGGTAGCCTGTTTCAGACTATTTTTTAGAATTTGTAACCCATAAAAGTGATGGGTTAAAACCCATTCAAAAAAAGACATTTTAACTGTATTAAATCTAACTAACCTACCAAACGCGCTTCTAAGGGAATTGAACTCGTAAGTTTAAAGTAGATAAATATACTAAATATTAACAATAGAATAAAACCATATACTTTTATTTTTGCTAAAACTTTTTGACCTTGGATTTTAATATTTGACAACAGTTTACTGTTGTATACTAATTTCAAACTAGAGCATTTAGTTCTAAATTTGGTGAGGGCTTTCTGATATATGGATTTGAAACTTGTAAATCTATATATATGCTATGATGTTGATTTATTTGCTATAAATCAAGAAAATTGTCCATTGGTCAACTAAAATAAATAAGCCAAAATTAGTCAATTCCAAAAGTGCAGAAAATCTGCAACTATTATATGTTTATCCATCTAACCGAAAGCGATATTTCAACAAATTCCAAGCAAATTTGAGATATAATCTTATATTAACTATATATAGAAAAACAGCACCATATATTGCAATTTTGATATTGTCACACACAACACATACGTAGTAATATATCATGTTGTGGAATCTGTCCTTATTAGAAAAAACATATCGTCGAACTCATTTATAACATTTTAAATATTTATTAGCTTATAAATGTCATTGTAATATCGTTAATTTCACCATATAATTCAACTTCATCTCATATTCTACTACATTATCTATCACGTTGCAAGCACACCGATAGCACAAATATTTGTACGTACAGAATACATATAACTTATTACCACATAGTATGAAACAGAATACTCTCTCCGTCTCATCCAAGATGACTCATTTTTCCTCGATGCGATTATTTAGGAAAAAAATATCGAACGATAAAAAATTAGATAGACCTTATGCATTTTGAAGATATAATTATTTCTTAAAAATAAAATAGTCCAACTTAAATAGGATATCTCGAAAGAAATACATATAATTTTGAACGAGACGAAAACAATAACATTTAGCAACAGAAATCCCAAGCCCCTCATGACCATTTAGGGGGTGTTTGGCTGAGCTTATAAACTCTTTAAAATAACTTATAAGTTGTTTATGAACATATAAGCTCAATCAATGTAAATTAAGTTGTTAGATAGCTTATAAGTTTTTAAAATAAGCTCTAAGAGCTTATAAGCTTTATTAAAAAAAGCTTCAAAACCTAACTTATTTTAATGATCTTATAAGTTACAATAAAACTACAAAAATAACCATGATATATTTTATTATTTTCATATTTATCCTTATTATCCAAACACTTTAGCATCTTATAAGCTCTTAATACATCATATCTTATAAGTTCTTACAAAAATTATAGTTATTGGAGTATAAGCTTATCCAAACATCGTCTTAATCTAAAAGCAAGAGGCAGACAAGTGTCCACGTGGACTTGGTGAAATATGCTTCCCAAGTTGAAGCAACCCTCCACACATAGAGTGACAACTGTGTCTGCAACAACACTAAACAACTTAAGTAAAGAGACAAACCACTTGAGGTCCCATTAGTGTAAAAGGTCTACCCAAATCACATGAAACCTAACTTTCTTGATAAACAAATGTGACTGGCCCAAAAGAAAAGAGCTAGGGCACACTAGATTCAATTCTACCATTCATATGTTGAGGAATATCCTCATTTGTGGTGGTTGATTCCATATCCTCAACCCCTTTGTACCAATACTAGAATGCCTTGGTCAATTATTGTCCTAGTTGCCTTTCTTATTTTGTTTTGTCCCTTGTTTAGGGTTCGACTTAGAGGTGTTTGGTTGAAATTATAAAGTTCTTTAAAACATCTTATAAAATTTGCTTATGAGTTTATAAGTTGTCTGAAAGTGTTTGCAAAATAAAGTTCTTAAATGTTTTATAAACTGTGAAAATAAGTTCAACAAATTATAATTTCCCTAAAAATAAGTTCTTAAACCCAACTTATTTTTTCATGTTTTATAAGAATCGTGAATTTACCAAAATAACCTTATTATAGTTCGTTATTTCCTACATATATAATACCAACTTCATTTCTCGTCAACTTTATCTCTTTAACTCACGATTCTTTCTCTAACTTATAAGATCAATTATCCAAACACTTTAACAACTTATAAGTTCTTGAAACATTACATCTTATAAGCTCTTGAAACATCTTATAAGCTCTTGAAGCTTATAAGCTCTTTAAAATAAGCTTAGCTAAACACCCCCTTAGATGATTTTCTATATTTTGTACTTTTGTTTTGAGTTATGTGAGTAAAGTGACCAAGCTTTATTTGTGTATCTTATACGGATATGGATCTGTGAAGTCTTTGTTTTACATGTGATGCCAAATCTGTATATGATTTTGAGAGTGTTGAGAGGCACCTCCATGTGCATATAATTGACAAACTTGTATACCAAAAAAAAATGTATATAAAAAAAAACATGCAAGATCGTCTCATAAATTCCATTACACGAGATGGATTATTTATCTATCAATCTGATATAAAATAAAATCCAATTAAAGACTTTTATGTTTGTAGGACTTACATATCCCTGACGATTGACAACTGTCGCCAGTGTTTCAAAATACGGGTATCCCAATTTTCTTCACAAGATTTTATAGAAACGATCTAACACAAAAATTCATGTACATCTATCCGTACAGTATGGACAAATGAAAATATCATTTACATTAAGGAAAAGTATCATTTATTTTTTAGCATATAATTTAAAAAATATCATTTATATTGAATAAAAATATCATTTACATTGAAGAAAAATATCAAAGTCCATATGTATGGACGTATTATAGGAATATGGGTATCCCAATTTTCTTCACAAGATTTTATAGAAACAATCTAACACAAAAACTCATGTACATCTATCTAGGGCTGGCAATTTTCGACACGACGAGAACACGACACGAATACGCACAAAATTAACGGGTTAGTGTTTAGTCTTATCGTGTTCGTATCCTTATCGTGTCGACACGATAAGAACACGATAATTTCGTGTCAGATTCGTGTTCGTGTAACACGATAATTTTCGTGTTAGTGTCGGATCATGTCGTTTTTCTATAATTCGATAATATTTATAAAGATTTAATATTAATTTAACTTAATTTATATATTTTTATTTCTTTTATTAATTTATTTTCTAATTTTAATTTGAATTTATCGTTTCGTGTCGTGTCAAGATGAAAAAAATCGTGTCATATTCGTGTTCGTGTCGTGTTCGTGCCAGTACATTTCGTGTCGTGTTCGTGTCGGACAGATCCTTAACGGATCATGTTCGTGTTTGGCCTTATCGTATCGTGTCGTTATCGTGTCGACCCGATAACGATCCGACACACACGAATTGTCAGCCCTACATCTATCCGTACAGTGTGGACAAATGAAAATATCATTTACATTAAAGAAACGTATCAGTTATTTTTTACCCTATAATTTAGAAAATATCATTTATATTGAATAAAAATATTATTTATATTAAATAAAAATATCAAAGTTCGTATATATGGATGAATTACAAGAGATCACCTCACGATCGAATTATTAATTAATAAAACTCAATTGAATAGAACGAAGTGCCTTTTGCAACTTCAGAGACGATCTTATACGAGAGCCACTTGAATTTTGATCGTTAGAGAATTCTCCAGAAAAATAATCCAATCCGCATTAATGAATATCCATCAACCAATAGCAGAACCCGATTGTCACGAAATCATTTCTTCAATAAAGGTGACAGCAAGATCCATAATTGTCAATGGTTGAATTGGTTTTTCTTTTCAAGATAATATTGTTAATTTTGTTAAATTTAGTTAATGAATATATAGCTTGGCTTAAAAGCGCTTTTGGTCATCCAGTGGTGGGCCGGGTCGGTGCATGCTGACGGAGACACTCGGATAAAATATTCACACACTATGATGCATGCACTTTCACAGTTTAGTTTCAACCTCTCGCAATTTCAAGGGCTAATCCAGTTTTACATCTCCAAACTTGCTCGATTCTTGGAATTTCTTTTCTTTTCTGATAGAGTTTCTTGATTCTTGAAATTGGGATTTCTTAAAGAGGAGAAATGGAGGCAGAGTGTTTGAGTAGATACCACAGGCATCAGCCCAGCGAGCATCAGTGCTCTTCTTGCGTCGTGAAGCACATCAAGGCGCCAGTTGACATTGTAATTTCTCGCACAACACGTCTTAGTGTGTCTTTTTCTAAAAGATTAGATCTTCATTTTCTCTTGCTATTTTTTTAGCTGTGAATTTCAGTGAACAGTTGTGGGCTTGTGTGTTTTGCTTTTCTCTCTGGATTCTTGATATACTATTTTATTTTTTATTTTATTTTTCCTTCTTGGAATTATGTTAGCTCAAAATTGTGTGAGATCAAAGATATGGGCTTTGATAAAATCTATGGTTTGACTGTTATTTCTTGGAATTTCATATTTGATATCTGATTTAGGCTGAGATGATGAAATTGATCTTGATCGCTTGTTCTTTTGTTGGGGTTTTAGTTTGAAAATACTAAATATAGGTGAATTTGGATCTTCTGTATTGTTTCTTGTCCAGATTATAGGTGAAAGGCCCAAATCTTTAGAGAGAGATTATTTTCTGCTCAAATTTAGGGATTTGGTTTTCTTGGCTTCTCCTAGTGTTGTTTGAATCCATTAAATGTAGGAATTTGATAGCTGATTCATAGAATGAGAAGAAAAGTGTGAAAATTAGCCTCAATTCTTATGCAAAAGCGGATTGCTTAGAAATTTCTGTTTCATTTTAATGTAGTTCAACTTACAGTTAGACGGCTTCCGAATTGAATAGGTCTCAAGACTTACTTCTATACGTTCGTGTAGGTTTGGTCGTTGGTTAGGAGATTCGATCAGCCACAAAAGTACAAGCCCTTTGTTAGCCGGTGCATTGTGCAAGGTGATCTGAAGATTGGATGTGTTAGAGAGGTTAATGTAAAGTCGGGACTCCCTGCAACAACGAGCACCGAGAGGTTGGAAATGCTCGATGATCAAGAACATATACTCGGGGTCAAGTTCGTTGGTGGTGATCATAGACTTAAGGTAAGAATCTTGTTCTGTTTTGATTATTATATTGGAGTGTGTAGCTCATGGTAGTTCGAGAACAACTCATAAACGAACAATTTGGGGAAGATCGATAAGAACCTTCAAACTTAGTGAATGAGATTTATGAAAACATTCAATTTTGGCTGTGTTTGTCATAATCTTGACTTAGTGTAGGTTGCATAACCCAATTGCTTAAACCTGCTCTGATCTTGCAGAACTACTCGTCAATAATCACAGTCCATCCTGATGTAATTGATGGGCGGGGGGGACAAAGGTTATCGAGTCATTTGTTGTGGATGTGCCGAAAGGAACACACAAGATGAAACGTGCTACTTCGTGAAGGCTCTAATAAATTGCAACCTCAAGTCTTTGGCTGATATCTCGGAAAGAATGGCAATGAGAGGACTAGTTTCAACCAGCCAGCCACCTACTCTGTTTTGATAATAAAATGCAGACGACGCCATCTCAAGAAATCCTTCATTGCCATCAAGAATTTTTCAGGTTTTCTTGGAGTCCCTAGGACGGTTTGCCTCTCCTCTTGTTGTGAATCTGTATGTTTTTGATGGAGTTAAGTTATTATTAGTAGAACAAGAATGTGGCCATGTACAAATTGTTTGTGAAACTCTTGCTCTTTGCCAATTACAAGGCTATGTGTATATATATGGATATGTTATATGTTTATGTGTACGTTTCGTGCTTCTCTTGATTGTTCCTATTCTCTTTTAGGGCGATTCGTATGTTAAGAGGTGAATTTTGTTGAACTTTCAGTCACGAGGTCGTCTATTTTGTGAATTTTTATCTTTCAATCGTTGGGTTGTCCACTTTACCGATTAGGTCATCCCAAATGTTTTTTTTTGTCAGAATTTAAAAAGTCGCGTCATGGTGAATTCGAACCTGAGACCTATGGTCACAGATATTAACCACTCTTGACTCTACCACTATACTAACACATGCACACAAATGTTGGAACTTCACATTGTTAATGGCTTTTTCTATTTACAATGATAATCTTCTTCTTCTTGCATCCTTTTATTTAGTTGTAGGTGGGAGATAAATGCTTGGATTAAGATATATTTAGTGTCATTTTCTTTTGACTTATTTATCTTGTTTCTTCATTTTTGGGTAATCCATTAGCTAAATCAGTTTATTAACTCAAATAAAGTAGTAAAATGGTTTGTTTGTTTGTTTTTGGTAAATTTAATACAGAAAATTAAAGGTCGCGTCACGGTGGACTCGAACACGAGACCTTTGATATCGGGCGTTGACCATTCTACCACTAGACCAACACACGCACACAAAAAATGGTGTTTTTTTTGGAGTCAATTAATACGAAATTTTAAAGGTCACGTCACGGTGGACTCAACCCGAGACCTTTCTCTTCTCAAGATTAACCACTCTACCACTGCGCCAACACACACACACAAAAAAAATGGTTTGTTTTTACTGACTATTGATGTTGCCTCGTGAACTAAGGTCGTTTTCCATCGCATTGAATATGCTCGTAGATGAAGGATGTACCATTTTTTCAGATTTGGTAAAAAAAATTGTATAAATCAAATGATTACATGTAGATGAAGGATTGTATCATTTTTTAGAATTACATGTATCACTTAGGAATTGTAAGACGAGCTCAGTACGAATAGTTGAAATTACGAGATGGACTCATGTATTCTAATTACAGAGTAAAAAAATAAACAATATTTTCTTCAGAATAATTGATACTTTTATGACGTCCTGCATTTACAGATATCCTGATAAGAGTTTTTGTGCTAAACTATTCACATACATGGAGTCTTGTAAGAGATTGTCACATAGCGTGACAAGCCAAGAACAGATCTAAACCAATATCAAATGACATAATTGTCATTATAAATACCAACAAAATTGTAAGATAATGACTTTTAAGATCTTACATTTTCATTCCTTGCAAGATTGACGGGACTCACTCTTCAAATGCAGTCAATCTTAAACTTTATATATTGGAAAATTCTTACTGAATAAAAAGAAAACGAAAAGTAATCATGTCTAAAAGATTATAATTTTTGACTTCTTAGAAAAAAGAGATCGAAAGCATTAATTATTTGTTTTGTTAATATTTAAAAAAATATGAATATTTGAAGGCCCAAACAATAAAGACGATTATATCTATAGCTCCCAATTTATTCACTATAATTTCTTATTTAAAAAATAATTAACAATAATAATAAATTGACTATTAGCTCTGTAGCCCCCAAAATTAAATTCATAATTTTCGTTAAAGTTGGCTTTACTTTAGAATTCTGCGAAATAGTTTCGTAAATTTGATTCCAGTTTGGCTTTACTTTAGAATTTTGTGAAGTTATTGCATAGATTCTAGTCCAATTTGACTTTTATTTAGAATTGCATGAAGCGGTAACAACCTAGAGCCAAATCACTAATTTCCTAACAATATAATATAATATTATAATTAAATTATATAATTGTAGCTAGTAAACAGAGTATCATATCTACATGGACTAAAAAAACAAAGACACAACAAGTAATCAAGCATAGACACTTCAATATTATTCAAGTTAAACACTATGATTAAGATTTGATGTTACTAAACTAAAGATGTAGATAAACAGACTTTGGAAAATGAATGAGAAAAGACTAACCTGGAGAATGTAATAACTCAATCTAAATTATGCAATTAACATATTAATCCACTTTTACCAACATTTATTTCAATTGAGATGAAAGATCACATAAATAATCACAATCTCTTTCTCGATAAGTTTTGTGATAGTTGATTAGTATAAAATCAATCTATATTAGGTCTCAAGAAAATATATTAACTTCAAAAGGCTCACGAAGATTATTCTTAATACGGCTATCTCTAATCGTATCGTCTGTTCTTGAATTTGATTGACAGTTAAATTTGCTAAGTATTTAATCGAACAACTAACATGCATCAATAGTGGTTAATTATCTCAATATGAAATTAAGCACAAAGAACTACAAATTATGAATTGACATGCAAATTGGTCTCCATAGATCAACCATATAATCTGAAATAAGTCATAAAAATAGTAGGATATGATATGCATAATTAAAATTAAACAAGACAAAAATAAAATATATAGAGAAAACATAATTTAATAGATTAGTAAATAAAACTCATGTCTGGTAACAACTTCTATCATTGAGTTTTAAATCTTCAATCTCTACTTGAAAATTAAATATAAAATCTACAACAAAATAACGAAATAAAACTCAGTGGAATTATGAAAGAGGATAGAACGTTCAAAGATCCATGATCGAGTGTATGAGAGGGATATTTATAGGTGGAGAAAAGTTATTGAATCATAAAAGAAATCAACAATAATTGAGAAGGTAATTGAGTTATAATAGGAATAAAAATACATTAAAAATATGTTAAAATTCAGAAAAATCTCTAAAAATTCGACATAGTGCGTGTTGAGCCGCGGTCACTGCTTGGGCATTGCTGACTGCGGAAGCTGGCCGTCGAATATGAGATCTAATGCGACCGCGACATCTCTAACCGTCGCAGTTGCGTGCTATTTTTATATCATGGCCCGCAACTGGACACCACATCGGGCACAACCTTTCCGTTTCGCCCCGTTCTCCCATATTCGAGCTTTGAGTTACATGCCATTTGCACACACGGACTTCTATTGAGTTGTACTTGATCCTATCCAATTTGAACTCCTCAGTTCATTCTTCATATTCATCTTTATCAACTTATAACACAAACAGCCAAACGTATACCGCCATAAATGGTGTATAGCCTCTATAAAGTTCTAAAAGCAAACTTTTTTTTTTTTTTGAGGGTAAAAGCAAATTTTCATTAAAATAAGGACAAAAATGTCAAACAATAGAACTGACATGTGACGGTACACATGTATAATAATAACCAGAAGGTCCCTTGGCCATGGGTAAAATAGTCAATTTATTTATTATTAATTATTTTAAATAAAGAATTATAATAAGTAAAATTGGAACTAGAATGACCAAAACCATAATTAGACCGACATTCTCAAGCCTGTAAGGGAAAGGCTTTAGCCCATTATTTTTAAATAGATCTAGCCCAAGCCCATTATACAGCAACAGAGAGAGAGAAAAACAAGAGAGCAGAAGAAAATAAGCGGCAACGAAGAACAAAGAGCGGCTATGGCGGGAGAGGAAGCTGATGGCGCCGCCGCCGCCACCGGTGAGGGTTCTAACGGTGAGTGCTGATATATTTTTAGCCCTAATGGCAATCTAGATTTTTGTATACGCGAATGATTGTCTATTTATGTTCGTTTTTTACTTAGATTCAATGCCTCTTTTTGAGTTAGTTCTTTTTATTGTTTCTGATACTTAGAGTAGTTGATTTTGGATGGTCATGGAGTGCTGCGATTTCGTATGTTATTCTACGTGAATGTATTTCGATTTAAATGCGCAGTTCGTGTGAAAATTGCGAGTGAATTTTGAGAATTTATTTCCTAATTAGGGTTTTCGTACTGTAATTGTCAAAGGGGAATAACATCGTTGAAATATTTGCTCATATTTGATGCTTTTTTTTCACTGAGTTCGATTTCAAGTTTCTAATTCTCATAGTATTTGATTTTGATGCATAACGGAGTAGCCGAAATCCATATCTTTAAATAAGTTGATGTTTTTCGCCTTAAACTTAGCTGTATACATGTGAGAAATCCGAATATATTTGACAAGTTATTCCCAAATTAGAGTTTTTCCCGCTGAAATTATCTCGTTTCCAGTGTGTAGTTTCTTCAGGAAGCCATCAAAGGGAAAGAACATTAGGAAAAGAACCGCCATAGAAGAGGCAGAGGGTGAAGATGAAGATTCCAACTCTGGGAGCTCAGTGGTGTATAATAAGAAGAAACAGGCTGCGGCTGACAACAAGCTGTTCTTCTCTAGCGGGCCGTTGAAGACTTCCCAAGGATCTGAGCCTGAAAAACAGAGAGACTCGGTTTTTGAGTACGAGTCGTCCAGATCAATTCAGGTCCAAAATGATAGCAGGGCGACTGCAACTTTAGAAACAGAGACTGACTTCTCAAGGGATGCCCGGGCAATTAGAGAGCGCGTTCTAAAGCAAGCTGAAGCAGCATTAAAGGGCAAGAACAAGAGTGCTGGGGATGAGAAGTTGTATAAAGGTTTACATGGGTATACGGATTTTAAGGCTGGATTCCGGAGAGAGCAAACTGTTGCCAGTGAGAAAGCTGGCGGAGCTCACGGGCCTCTGAGGGCTTCTGCCCATATAAGAGTGTCAGCAAGGTTTGACTATCAGCCGGACATTTGTAAAGACTATAAAGAGACCGGTTACTGTGGTTATGGAGATTCGTGCAAGTTTATGCACGATAGAGGCGACTACAAGTCGGGTTGGCAGCTCGAGAAGGAGTGGGACGAAAAGGAGAAGTCAAGGGCTAGGAAAATGGCTATGGGAATGAAGGGTGGTGATGATGAGGATGATGAGAGTCCTGCGACGAGTGATGACGATGATGATAATGCTCTGCCATTTGCTTGTTTCATTTGTAGGGAGCCTTTTGTGGATGCTGTTGTGACAAAGTGCAAACACTATTTCTGCGAGCATTGTGCGTTAAAGGTACTATAATTCAATCTTCGTTAATTGTTTATGCTATATGAATTTGCTTTTTGCTTATGATGATTTCTGTTTTTTGTTCACACAGCATCACGCAAAAAACAAGAAGTGCTTTGTGTGCAACGAGCCTACGCATGGGATATTCAATACTGCCTTTGAGATACGCAAGAGAATAGCTGCCGAAGGAAAATGATCGTTAAAATCATGTATTGGCAAAATTCTGTTTGTTTTTTGTTTTCTCATTGTAAGATCATTTTATTATTTGTATCGAATTTTCCTTTTGACGATAGTGTTGTATATCGAAAAATTAGTCATGGATTCTTAAAGAAGAGCCTTCACAGTCGAGTTGGATGCTCTCTCTCTCTCTCTCCCCTCTATACAATTGAACATGTTGATGGTCTTGTAGTTTCACCTTTTTAATCATCCCAAAAAATCGCCTAAAGCTTTTGTAATTCAATATAACTTTTGTACTGGATTTCATGGGCGTTAAACTCATTGTCATTATATCAGAAATGTTACAAACAATTTGTATATCCTGTGCTGTAATCTCCACCACTTGTATATACAGCGACGACTACCACACTCTTTTAAGTGTAGAATTACATGCTTTCATCACAAGAACTCTCTGCAGGAATACTTGCCTTCTTTAAAATGGTGAAATCTAATGCCATCTTTGAGGATGATCTCACGCTTTCTTGCCAAGGAAGTGTATTCAGCAAAGGTATGACAGTCTGCACATATTGTTGTATTCTTGATCACTCTGACTGGTGTGCTTGCTTTTGTTTTGATCAGGCCAAATGTGATTGCTCTTTTCTCTGTATGAGAAAGCAGTGCCTTCTCCTTCTCCTCCTCCTTGTCGGTGTCCAGACACACACATCTGGTGTCCGGTAAGTATCCCATACTCTTGACTTCAGATACTAGATGATACAGTTCAAAGTAGACCTCTCCATCTTCTTGATGCGGCTTCCCTGATGCAGAAAACACATTAACTGTGTTGTTGATTTCTATCCAGCTCCATACATTTCCTATTTTCAGTGAACGGCGTTCCATCAAATTTCTGACCCTGTCTACACCATCCCATCTATCTGAAGCTGCATACATGTTCATCAGCAACACATAGTTAGCTGGATTCTCTGGTTCTAACTTGAATAGTTCTTTTGCAGCAATCTCTCCCAGATGGAGGCTGCCATGGGTTCGACACGATACAAGAATCGCGCCCCAGACCGTTGAATCAGGCTCTACCGGCATCTGACTGATGAAATCCCATGCTTCGTCAAGATATCCCGCCCTTCCAAGGAGATCAACCATGCAGGAGTAGTGTTGAATGGTTGGAGTTATCCCGTATTCCTTCTCCATGCTGTCGAAGAATCCCCACCCTTCATCAATCAAACCAGAATGCTTGCACCCTGTGAGCAGAGCTGTCATTGTTATGGCATCTGGCTGGAGTTTCGTCTCCTCCTGTATTCTGTGGAACAGAGAGATCGCCTCCTTCCCATGCCCATATGATGAAAATCCCATTATCATGGAGTTCCAAGAAGCTAATGTTTTGCTCTCAACTGCCTGAAAAACACTGTAAGCACTCTCTAAATCGCCACACTTGCTATACATGTCGATGATTGATGTGCACAAATGCATCTTCTACATAACCGTTTCTTATACTAAAAGAATGCGCCTCTTTTCCTCTCTGCAGTAGAGACAAGCCTGCACAAGCTCTGCATAAGCTTGCAGTCGTAGCCGAGTTTGGCTTTATACCTTCCGCTTGCATCTGATAGCAGAAGTCTAGCGCGTCTCTGTGGTACCCGTTTTGGCAGCTGCCTGATATAAGAGCAGTCCACGACACCACATTGGGAGCTAGCCCTGAACTCTCGATTTGCTTCATCACGTCGAGGGCTTCACCAATTAGCCCCGCCATCGAGTAGCCAGACACCATGCTGTTATATGTCACTAGATCAGGTCTGACTCCCTCTCCCTTCATGCGATTCACGAGACTCACAGCTTTCTCAAACTCCCCCTTGAACGAATATCCAGAAATCATCGCGTTCCAAGCAAAGATGTTTCTATATTCCATGCCATCGAAAACAGTTCGAGCACTATTTAAGTCATCATTCTTCACATGCATGTCTAGCAATGAAGTCACTACATGAATATCAGAATCGAGCCAATTTCTTATGACATAACAATGAATTTCCTGTCCAATGTGCCGGTAATGTAGCTCACTCACAGCTTGAAGAACCGTGGTGATGGATCTGTTGTTCAGCTTAAAACCTGCAATCTGCATATGCTGTAAGATCTCGAGCACTTCTTGGTATAATCCATGATGAAAGTGTCCAGCTAGAAGGGTGTTCCAAGTGACGATATCCGGCTTAAGATTGTGAGTTTCCATTTCATGCAATACCCCCCATGCATCTTCAAGATAGCCATGTGCTGCATAACCAGATATGATTGTGTTCCACGTAGATAGGTTTCGATTTTGCATTATATCAAATACACATCTAGCTCGCTCAAGGCAGTCATTTTTCGAGTACATAAAGATCAGTGAGTTGCATATAGATAAATTCGATTCCATTGCGTTTCTCAGGATGTATCCATGCATCTGCTTTCCCTCATCAAGAGCTCTTATCTTCCCACAAGCTTGAAGAACCCTAGCAATGGTGAAAGTATTTCTGTCAGCATTCATGGATGAAAACTGCATAGATCGAAAGACATCTATACCCTCAAACCATTCCCCATTCCTTAGAGCCACCAAAACAGCTTCATTCCACAACAAAGATGTGTGATCCGGTGCTTCATCGAACGCCTTTTTTGCTGAATCCGAACCCCAGCAGCTCCCATAGAAGTTCATCAATGCAGCTTTTGCATGCATATCCTGATGAAAGCCTCTCTTGATTAGGCAGACATGGATTTCCAGGCCTAGCCATGAATCCCTCAGTTTTGCACACATTTTGAGAAGCATGGCCAGATTTTCACTCCCAAAAACTATTCCCATTTTGTGTAACTCAACAGAAACTTCAAGAATCTCAAAGGGGTCTCCCCCTTTATTCCTGAATTCCTCCAAGAAAGAGTTCCAGTGCAAGTAGTTTTGCTCCAACTCGACGAAGAACACCATGGCTGCAGAGTGGAAATCTCCGAGTTCCAAATACGATGTGATCAAAGACTGCACCTTGATGTCTGAATCTCCCTTTTTGGGCGTTTTTATGATCTGGGCATGTCTTGCTTTTGGCTGGATTGAACTTGCTGAGAGAAGATATGTTCGACAATGCGTCGGAAAACGAAGGCGGGGGAGAAGCAGTATGTGCAGTCTCAACGCACACTGCAGCAGCATTTAGCTGGCTGAATTTTGTGGTAAAATTTCTATGGGGTAAATGATGAAAAGAATTTATGACTTCCATTTTCGCTCAAATCTGAACTTTATTAGCTAGGAAGGAGAAGAGTCTTGAGCAGCTGAAGACATGGCTGATGGTAACGAAATTTGGAGGGCTAACGTGGGTTTTTTGGGGGATCTCCTGTAAGACAGATTCTGTCTTTATGTCTGTGGATAAGGTTATCCCAACTGAAATTCAAGATCCACTACAGCTGAACCAGTAGAACAGTGACAGGTAACAATTTCTTTATTCAAGATTTACGTAATTTGCTGCTTTTAACATTTTTGCAGCTCCAAAAATGAAAAAGAAAAATATAAAGTCATCCAATTCATGTTTTAGTTGCTTGTTGCTCTTTCAGATGTTATTAAATTACGGGCCGTATTGGTGCCGCTGTTGCTTTCGTTTTCACCAGTATATGACATGGAATATACGGATATCATATATTTAAACTTTTCAATATTTAACAATATGCGAATAGTAATTACTAATTGTACAATGAGAATATGTATAATTATTAAAATACATGTGTTTGGATAAAATATTTAATAAAGAAATATAAAAAATTTAAGTATAAATTTAGGAATTTTTGCAATTGTATAAACATATGCAATATATATATCAATAGTTCTCAGTAAAAACAATTAGTTGTGGTTGTATTTGTCAACTTTTATATAAATATGGACTTCAATTGATCGTAAAGCATGCTTGTATTGTTATTTTGTTTTAGTACTTTTTTCATTAAGAGAACCTGTGTATTTTAACATTTTTATTTCAATTTATCTATGGGCTTGTATCTAGGGCGAGCACGGTTAGATTTCCAGACTATGAGGGTGTTTGGTTGAGCTTATAAGTTCCCCAAAAACAACTTATAAGTTGTTTTGTAAGCTTGAAAAACAACTTATAAACTGTTTTTTGGAGCTTATAAGCTCAGCCAAACACCATCTATATGTCATACAAAAGAATCAATCATAAATTTTTTTAATTGGTTGAGTTAACTGCTAAAAATAAACGACCTTTATAATATATAGTTAATAATTTATAGTTAATCTAAAAATCAGATTGGTGAAACGATTATATATCTAAGTGTTAACCGTAGCAAAATAGATTATTACTTTTATAATTTATAACTTGAAAAACTTTTACACCATAGAATATAGATTCAAAACATACGATTTAAAAGTACAAATCATAAAGTGATTTCTTCATTTCTTATAAGTCGGAAGGACTCGCATAACATCAATAGAACATAAACACCATAAGTCAGTACATGTAACATATAATTACTAGATTATAATATTTAATGGGTATTGGAACGATTAGTTAACCATCAATATTTTATACATAAAAATTAAAACATAATCAGTTTCCATAATTTTTTAATTTATCAAAATTAAACGTAGCGACCAGTTCGAAAGCAAAAAACAATTTATCGATTGGTTTGATTTTCCAAACTTTTTTGCTCAGCCCTACTTGTATTTTATAAAATAAATGGTATTTTATGAACCACGCTCTCTCTATATAATAAAGGAATGATGTGCTAGTGACATTACATTAATCACATTTCGTAAGCACTACTTGCATTAGTCTATATTAATATTATTATTTTTTTATTTTATACGTGTATTTTATTTCTAATACCAATATAAAAGATATGTGAAAATAAAGAAATATAAATGAAATTGTGTTTGAGCTCTTTATTATCGATAGACATTCAATAAATCCTTTATAACGCTTCTTGACTTGTTTAAAATCGCTCAAATTTATATATAATATAATAGCTCTGAATAAAATAAATACATGCTTTAAGATGCAAAGACTTCTTATTCCACAAGAATGAAAGCATTTTTTCTGACACAAGAAAGGGGATTATTAATAGATGATACCAGTAACATTGAACTCAATTATCTATAGTTATCCAACTTTATACTTTAGTTCCAATTGTTTAGCCGCACAACTACAAATCTTCGATTCAGAAAAATGGAAAAAAAAATTGTAGAAGAAAATGGGACATGGCCTTTTTTTGGTATGCTATATGCAAAAGCTACAAGATTCCTACTTCTAAATTAAACTTTGCGGGCAAAAAGAAAATCAAGAAAATAAGAATCAACAGAGACGAAGGTAGACCAGTTCTCACATGGATGACTGCAAACACAAACTTTCATTCTCCATCCTTGATCCCCCATGAATGCTGCAGTCTGTCCTACCTTGTCTGCTTGTCTTCTTCCATGAAAACGACGACGTTTCCTACAAAAAACAGCCAGTTCTTGAATAGATTGTCATAAACCTCCTGAAACACACACACACCCCCCAAGAGATGAGAACTAAAACTTGATCTCCTAGGCTGCCAAGAACCACGGCAAGATTCTGTTGTCTCAAACCCTGAGGGTCTGGGCGTAATTTATTACGACTACACCAGAACCCTCGAGGGAGAGAGACAACAAAAACACCCGTGGTGGAAACGAGTGAACAACCCCCGGAGCAAAACTGTAAAGCCATGGATTGTTACTTCTCCCTCAATGCCTCCTAGCCATCTTTCATCACTACCATTCTTTTAAATAATACCATTTTCGAAGAAATGAAGCATGCAAAGGGCCAGAAGCCCTCGAGGGAGAATAGCAATCGTAGCCTTGGAATGTTTTATATCTAATGCATGGGAAGTAAGCTATGGATGAGGGTGTGAACATTATGCAACAAGGGAGAAGCCTATTTATAGCCGCAAGGTCGAGAGAAATCTCGATGGCTCGGAAAAAAAGTGTGGTTGGACCTACATATCTTAGGCACTAGACATGAATGGCCAAACTAGATTCGTCTGATTCATGTAAAAGTTCGTTATCTGAGCAGAAAAAAGATATGGCCCTCAGACATAGAAGTCAACCCTCCTAAGCCAAGAATGAAGCATCTCAGGCATACATCTTGTTTATCACGTTCGATTCCTTTCAACCCCTTGATCTTGTATGAGTGGATGGATACATTCGAAAGAATTCGGGTTGAAGCATGCATCTAAATGTGTCATTATATGAGTAGAAAACTGTCATGTTTGTAGATATAGGTGTATAAAGAATTAACATTTACCTATATTTATCTACATATCGTTGGGTCCAGAGCTCAACAATCTGTGAGAAACTTCAGAGGTGCCGCGTCTCCTACCTTTGCCTGCTTTGAAAGCAACAAATATGTTAAACAATGTGCATAGCATATTAAACAAAGACTAATAACTGAAATCACATCAAATCAAGATTAAAAAATAGTGCGATACATTGAGAGATAGGCTGTTTTGGTTGGTAAATCTGTGTTCTGTCGAATATAATACGTGGAATACCTCGTTGCATGGCACTCACTTTCACTCGGACAAAACTCTTCATGAAACAAACATAATCAACACTTTAGCACTGGGAAAAAAACAAAACAAAAGATAAAGTAGGTTATTTTCTTTACCTGGTATAATACTTTTTCCAAAATCTTGAGGTCCCCGCACTTTCACAAACAAAAAAGAAAATCACACTGTTCCTTACAGAGATTTTCTGTCTATCAATAACACAGGAAATACGTGGTATTAAGGAAACAGTTCGTATGTAATCCTTCTAACTTGTTCAATCTCCATTCAACAGAAGAACACAGTGCTAAAATAAGCTTGCTCATCAGTTTATTAAAAAATGATTTTCATACAACGGAGCATAAAATAGAAAAAGCAAGATAATTTGGTGCATTAAAGATTGATGATCATAGTAATTTATGTTACATACTGACAAAATAACAATTTAATCAATTTCTGAGGGGACCAATTTCTGAGGTCCCCCCATTTGAATTTAATAACACATAAATAGCGCTTTTCCAAAAGATAATGTCCATTATTGGTTCCAGATGTACCATATAATCAGAGAAACATTTCATATCTTATTCTGAATGGATATTACTGTCTACTTTTGTAAATAAAGCATATAAAGTTTAGCAACAGAACAAGCCAGTAGAGCAGCCAATGCAGAATTATCTGTTTTTTATTACAAGATCGTATCCATTTTGTGCGGAGCAAATAGAAACAATGTCAATGATAGAAGAACCAAAATCCACCGAATTAAATGACTCATCGAGATCAAAGCAAGAATACTAAGAAGATGGGTGCAAAGCATCACCCTAGAGCATCACACTGTAGGTCTTACTCTAAAGGAATATATGTTTGTTAGCATAGTCATCTGAGTTAGCATGACATCTTTCAGAATCTACCCTATCAATCATCAATTGGGATAACTTGCCCTTTCAAATGTTTAGAAAGGCATTTATCAAACCATATCCCCAAGATCAATGAAATTCCACTAACGATACATTATCCTCTTCTTTTAACAAAAGTGCAAACCATATATCCGTGTCGTACAACTTTCGCCCATTATAGCTATGGAGAATAAGGAGGTGGACATTTACTTTAGAATAAGAATAGTTATATGATCAAAGAAATATAACGCGCTGCACAATTTGAGAATGCAATCATGCAAGGTAAAAGCACAGTTTTAGCATGTAGGTCTCTGTTAAATTTCAAGATCATATGATTATGTTTAAGAAAAGTAACATGTATTTTCACATGGATAAGAAGTTCTACATAATACATCTCATGAACAAGTCAACAAACTAAATGGAAGGAAGATATAAACAAGACCAAAACAAGCAGAGACCACGTATTAATTCCTTGTAGCACCTTAGATCTGATGAATATCGATACTACTCAGAAATAAAGAGTCCTCAATAGCGAATTTCACATGGCTATGGTTCGATATAGCACCTCGAGATGGACCTCTTGATTTGTGAACATAATAAGCGTAATATTTACCAGCGTTCCCTTGCTGTTCCATCAGGGAAAACAGGAGCAAGAACTTTATCATCGCTCTTCTTTGTTACGCCATTAACTTTACCAGTTGGTTTGCTCCGTTCTAAACTAGGCAATGGCTCATCTTGTCCATCATTGAAGTCTGGAGGCACGTCATCATCATCATCGCTCCATTCATCATCATAATCTTCATCATCACCATCACCATCTTCATCACTTCCCACATTGTCAATGTCGGACCAGTCATCCTCATCCTCTTCATCTGACACGTCTTCTTGCTCTTTTCCTTCCTCTTCACCTGAGTCAGTCCTTTGAGCATTTCTCTTGGGGAATCTTGGAACATTAACAAGTGCGCGAAGCTTCTCCTTGATAAGCAGCATCTTGTCTTTTTCTATCAATACCGAATCGCGATAAGCTTCACGGAGGAAAACTGAATCCCTATCCCCCTTGAGAGATATGTAAAACATATCCGGATGCCTTATCAACATGCCCCTTAGCTGTTGGGAGAATCTGAATTCCTCCCGAAAATGGGTTAAATGATCCACAAGTGTTCTCTTCTCAAGAGTGAGGCTCAAGATCTCATGAACAACACCACAAGCATGTTTTTCCTTTTCCGGGCTACCAGATCTCAAATCCGAAAAATCAGAATAAGGCGAAATGAAAGGCATATCTCTAAACAGAGAAATCCTTCTCATCTCGCCTTTCGAAAGATGAAGCCCTTTTGGTAACTTAACCCTATTGAACCTAGGCATCCGATCAATAATCAAATCCCTCTCTTCCACCTCTCTCAGCCTATTCTCCTCTTCTGCAATCTCTGCTGCAGAAACTGCAAGCTCAGGATCCCAATGAGTCAATTCCAGCGCAGGCCCTCGTCCTGTTGCAACAACCCTGAAATACTGCGGGTACCGTTGACAGATAGTATCCCTAAACTCCAATGGAAGCCCCAAATCAGACTTCAGATGAGCAATCTTCTCCAACAGAATCCGCTTATCAATCGACATCATCAACAATTTCCTCAACTTGATAACCAACAAATCCTCCATCTCATTCCTAATCTTCATCTCTTCAAGGTAAAGCTTTTCAGCCTCAGGAGTCAGCTTGAATCGAAGTGAATAAACCCCTTCTTCCACAATATCAAACACAGCCGGAAATTTCTTCAACAACGCGATAAACCGCCTCTTTTTCTGCAGCCCTAAAGCTCTTCTAAACCTACCCAATTCACGAAGCGCCATAATCCTATCCGGTTGACTCATCAAAATCTTCCTAATTTTCAACACCAATTTCAGCTTCTTATCCCTCTGAATCACATTATCAAACGGAAGCTCCTTCCTCCTCTTAGGGAGACCAGCTCTGATAACCGGAAAATATTTCCTCGAGTTTGTGCGAGATTCATTATTTCCCCTCAAAACTAAATTCTGGCCCAAATATGGAGTCTTGCTCAAATTACCACAGGTTGTTGATAAACAGAAATTCGGATATGGTTTACATTTCTGAAGCGGTGATGAATTACAAGATAGAAAAAATGGGATAGCGCAGGCTGAAGGCCGCATTTTGTGCGAGGAAATCAAGAATTTAGGCTCCATAATCAATTTGAAATTATCTAGTAAGGGAAAATATATCAATAGAAGGCAAGATTTAACATCAGAAATTACCCCAATCGCATCTACGTGTGATATGTTTACGAAAATGTTGAGAGGAAAATTGAATTCGTGCAATAACTAACCTGGGAGATTTAGCTAGGGTTTATTAGCAAAAACCCTCTTTGCAGATATTTCTCATTTTTCATTTTATCTTCTTCTGGAAATAGATTGGTGGGTGTGATATTTCCTAATGTGCCCCTCCAATCCATCACTTGACCAAATTCCAAAATTTAGGAAATAAAGTACTTCCCTTTAAATGGGATGTACTTTTCAAAATTAGTTTAATAAATAAAATTCATATAAATTATTCCATGTTTTATGTATATAGATTGGAATTTTGAGATATTTCAAAGTTTTTAATAATTTTATTGAAGTTAATTTTGTTTGATTCATATTTCATTGAGAGAATAGAATGAGAGAAATCTTGGACACGAGAATAAAATGAGTATAAAAGTTATGCACATAATGTGTAAAGTTATTGCACAATGATAATAATTTGTGCATGTGTTCGTTGTGCATCAATTTTATACGTCATATGCATAGTTCTCAAATTTTCAAAAAAATTATAGTTCTCTTTGATCAACTTTACACGTCCTATTGTGAGAACTACATCTTTTTTTAGAACTTGAGAACTATGCAAATGAAGTATAAAGTTGATGCATAAAATTTCTAAAGTTATCCACAACGAAAATTGATATGTTGTACAACAATTTTAAAATATTTTCATTGTGCATAATTTTATATATTTTGTGCATCAATTTTACACATCATATGCATAATTCTCAATTTCTCACAAAAGATATAGTTCTCAGTAGATCTAATCCTTATATAAGGTTGATCAAATGAGAACTTTTTTTTACGATTCTGCGAACTATGCACAACACGTATAAAGTTGTTGTACAGAATGCATGAAGTTGTTACACAATGATTTCGCTTTAAAAATAGTATCATATGCACCAACTTTATAATGTTATCATTGTGTCATCTTTATACGTCATATGCATCAACTTTATACATATTGTGCTTAGTTCATAGATTCGTAAAAAAAATGTAGTTCTCCTGTAGAAATCAAATAAAAACTCACCCTATATATTAATTGGGAACCGATCTTATCAACTCATTTGCGTCTGGCCGCATTAAATTCCGAATAGTTCCACTCAATGTTCACATACAAATAGGGGTGAGCAAAATACCCGAAATTCGAATATTCGATCCGAACCAAACCGAAATTTAAAATTCGGTTCGGATTTTTTGGATTTTCGGTTTGGATCGGATTGATATTTTTCAAAATTTTAGATTTTCGGATCGGGATTTTTTTAATCCGAAAAAATCCGAATTATATATAATTTATATATAATAATAATAATAATATATTTAAATATTTTTAAATCTAATATAAATATATATAAGAATTAACAAAAATTGGTTTCGGATTTTCGGTTTTTTTATAATTTCGGATTTTTAGGTTCGATTCGGATATTTTTATAAAATTTTCAGATTTCGAATTTTCGGATCGGATCGGATTGTTTTTCTCTCATAATTCGGATTTTTTGATCGGTTCGGATTAGGTAAAAATCTGAATCGAAATTCGAATGCTCACTCCTACATACAAAGATAGACTTGCATAATTTTCCATAACTTTAGGATATAATTAGCTAAAATTGAGAGTTGAAGATAAAATTAATTTTTTTATATATTTCACTATTTAATCTTTTGTAAATTTAAGATTTATGATGTTATAAATTATGAGTATGTTTACAAAGATTTTTCTGTAGTTCTAAGAGAACTACAGAAATCAAGAAATTTCTCCAAAACCCCATTGATGCCATGGTTTCTCAGCCACACAATCACTCCATCATGATCATCCACTGCGCCAAGTTGCACTCAATAACTGGTCAACTCACTCCACTTCCTTCCACCTCAGCGCTCCCCAACAAAAAAAAGATCGCATCTTTAACAGTTTGCAGAGCGTTTGGAGCTCAAGAAGTAGTCGAAAAAAGCAGCATTATAGCCTGTGAAATGGAAGCCCTCAACGCAGTTGGGGTGAAACCGCTCCAAATTCTCACCAAACGAACTGACCCAAACAAAAATCCGCCATTTTTCACCGTTTCTTCCTTCAAAATTCAATTCTTTCCCAGCTGCACCACCTCAAAATGTGCAATCTCTGCTTCTAGAGCTCTCAGCGGCGGTTTAGCGCTGCTGTCTTCGTTTCTGAGCTCCGGTTTAGCTGAAGCACTGACATACGACGAAGCCCTGCAGCAGTCTTTCAGCAGCAGCTCCATCTCAGATTTCGATGCCGGTGGAGTTCTTGATGACGTGATTCGTTTCGCGGCAGAGAATCCCATAATCGCGGGCGGCGGCGCGGCGGTTGTGGCGGTGCCGGTGGTGGTTGCTCAGCTACTCGGCAAGCGGAAGCCTTGGGGAGTGGAGAGTGCGAAGGTGGCCTATGCCAAATTGCGGGATGATGCTAATGCTCAGTTGCTTGATATAAGATCCACGACGGAGATCAAGCAAGCGGGAAGCCCCGATATTCGAGGTCTGAAGAAGAAGCCGGTGGCTGTGGTGTACAGCGGTGATAATAAGCCAGGGTTCCTGAAAAAGCTGAATTTGAAGTTTAAGGAGCCAGAAAACACCACATTGTTCATATTGGACAAGTATGAGTTTAATTTAGGCTGTTTGTTCTGTGTTTGATTGTTATTGGATCTTCAAGAATGATGGTATTTTATGTGTTTGGCTTTTCATTAATTTTCTGTGTTATGATCTCAGCCTATATATCACATGATTCTTGATCTTGAATAATTAGTGCAGTATAGTTTGAGCTCTTGCTAGACTAGAGTTGTTATTCTGCATAGCCTCAATATGACAAATAGCCAGGATTTATCAAATAGTAAGGCTTATGGATTGTTTTTTTCTTTTTGGGGAAAGTAAATAAGGCCTGTGCGTAACAGGATTTTATCAAATTTCAAAGATTTTCAACAGTTGGGTGCAAAGCTCATCCTCTACGAATCAAGTTTTTTGATGTTTTTGAGTTGTGGTGAAGCCAGATTTGATGGGAACTCTGAGCTTGTGGCGGAGCTGGTAACATCTAACGGCTTCAAAGCTGCATATGCAATCAAAGATGGTGCAGAAGGATCAAGAGGATGGGTGGTTAGTTTCACACACTTTTAATACTATTATTTTTATAGAACGAACATGATCCTAGCTGCTCGTATGGAACTTACCGAGATCTTCAAAATGCAGAATAGCGGCCTTCCTTGGATACTTCCAACGACAACATTTGATATCACTAATGTGATTGATGCTTTGGGGGTACAAATTTCCAACTCACATCTATTTGTTGCTGCATGTTTCGACTATTAGTAGATCATGTTCTTCACCGTGGCTGTTTGTTTGAATAATAATTAGTTATACCAAAATATGAATCGAGTATTCGTGTATAACAAAGTGTAGAGTAATGTTATACATAACCAAATCATACATATGTAGGAGGGTGTGCCTGTGGCCCTTGGCGTTGCTGCTGCTGCTGCTGGTCTTGGATTATTGGCTTTTACAGAGGTTGAAGATTAAAAAGTTTGAAATACTTTATGATGGATTCTTGATCACAGAAATAATTCAACGTTGTTCCTTTTTGTTGTAGGCTGAAACAATTCTGCAAGTTTTAGGTTCAGCTGCTCTTGTGCAGTTTGTCAGCAAGAAACTCCTATTTGCAGAGGTTTCTATTTCAAAAAAGTGTTCATCTCTCCTAAGTTGGCTAAATATGTAACATTTGTAGCATAAACATATTTGTGATTTTTCCTTCACAGGATAGAAAGCAAACTGTAAAGCAATTTGAAGAGCTTCTAAACACCAAGGTTGCTCCAAAGGAGCTCGTGGGCGACATCCAGGTAAACAATGTGACATCTCGTGTTTCGTTTCACTCGGAACCCTATTTGATGTGATTACTTAACCTACTTTACCACTTGGCTCGACTCTTCTAGCAAATCGGGAAGGCGATTCTACCTGCATTGCCTGCTAATAACAAGGGCCTCCCCCTCGATGAACACGATGTCTTGAAATCCGAGCCTATTGCCGAGGCTACCGACGTTGCACCTATAGCCGACGCAGCTCCGGAACCTACTCCGGAACTGGTCGATTCTGTCCCACAAGCACAAGTTCAAGAAGTATCCCTCCCTGCACCTCCAAGGCCACTTTCTCCATATCCCAATGTGAGGGTTTTTTTTCAATATTTTTTAAAGGCTGCATCACGGTGGACTCGAACCCGAGACCTTTGGTCTCGATTAACCACTCTACCACTCATGTTTTGGCATTTTGGCGTCGTTCATTTATACGAGTCTTGTATATTTATGATCTAACTCGATTATTTCATTGTTGATTGCAGTATCCCGATTATAGACCTCCATCGTCGCCCACGCCATCACCACCTTAATGCGACGACGACGACGACGATGACAATGACAATGACAATGTGTGCGTTCCTTGAATAATATTGTGACAATATAACAATAAAATTTTAGAATAGTTGTCTTGTTAGGTCCCGTCCAAATAGCCTATATGCCTCCACATCAGTATAACATTAATCGTTTTATGTTGAAACTCTTATAATTTTATTTTTAAATTTTTAACGATATCTCATACCAATAAAAAATAGTGTTAATGGGGAGAATTGCCTCAAATGTTAACATACATATTCAATTTAACCCATATATTAACATACTACTCTTTTTATCCAATTTTCATTAAAATTACAAAAATATCCTTCTGAAAAAACGGAGTCAGCGACAACAGATTGATTTCACAGGTTGGCCGCCGAGAAAAGAGGAGGGATGGTTGGCCGCTGGGAAAAGGGAGAGGGAGAGAGGTTGGTGGCTGGGAAAAGGGAGAGGGAGAGAGGTTGGCCGTCGGGAGAGAAGTTGACTGCTGGGAGCTGGTTGGGGAGGTTGGCCGCTGGGAGTTGGTCGCTGGGAGTTGGCTGGGGAGATTGGCCACTGGGAGGGTTGGCCGATGGGAGGTTGATCGCTGGGAGTTGGCTGCTGGGAGGGTTGGCCGCTGGAAAGGTTTGCCGCTTGGAGGATTAAATTGTACAATTAGTTAAAAAGAATAGCAACTTAATATATATGATAAAAATAATATTAAAACTTAACATATAGGTTATATTAAATTTTCGGCCTAAAAAATACATTCAATACTATAAATCAATGATCATCCCTATACATAACCGGTCCATTACGTGATTTTAATTGAACAAACGACCCATCTAAAATCTGAAAAAAAATAAATCCAAAAATTGAGACATGAGATATGGCTAAGATCATAAGTAAGAACTTGTGACGAGTACAGATGTAATTAAATCTAATTTATGTATATAATTGCATTGCACTAATCCAAAATTGATTGGTTGAAAGTGGATATGATTAACGTATCTTTCCAATCAATTTCCAAATTTATATAATATGAACTACTCATTTTCAAATGGATATAAAATATTATTTACTTTTCAACTTTGTTAACGTAAATCAATCAAGTTATCTGTTTTTTTTTTTGTAGATTGCCGAATCTCAGAATGGGATGGTAGGCAACAATCAGTCAAATAAATTTCATCTCATTTTGGTTGGTCGCAACAGCAACTCCTTTCTACTTCAATCTCACCAAATGATTTTTCTCTTCAAAAAATTACTTCCCTCGTCCTATTCATCCCATCTAAAACGATTCATTTCTTTCGATACGATTATTTAGAAGAAGGATATAAAGTAATTAAAATGATAAAAAAAATAAGTAGGTCCAATAACTCGTAAAGAGTTTATTATTTTTTTAAAAGGAAACATATCATTTTAGACGAGGAGGTTGGATAGGATGGAACATTTGGTATTTTCCTACTTTTTTTTCCTATAAATATTAGTGGATTCCCCTTGGCTTGTAGCATAACTTAGTTCTACTCCTAATTTCCTACAACCATTATTTACCCTTTTCATGGATAAGTGTAGTCGGAAGCATCCCAAGATTCAGAATGGTTCCTCTCTGTCTGTCTCTCTCTCTCTCTCTCTCTCAATCTCTCTGTCTCTCTGTAAAATCTTGATTTGTTTGGTGCAGAGGCAAGCAGCAGTCTTGAATGGGAAATGATAAACATGACAGAGCAAGAAGAAGACATCATATGTAGAATGCACAAGCTCGTGGGAGACAAGTAAGAAATATTTTATATTATATAAGTGAAGTAAACTTTATATTTTCGTGTTCTTTTTATTATGTTATTTTTTTTCTTCTTAGGTGGGAGTTAATAGCAGGAAGAATTCCAGGCAGAAGTGCAGCAGAGATTGAAAGATTTTGGTTGATTAGAAATGGTGATGATGGACGTAAGAAGATAGAAAGGGAAGAAGGCGAGCCGGCCCCACCGCTACATGTATAATTCAGATATCCGAGCTAATTTGATTTTCGAGAGAAATGATAAATATATCTTAATTAAATTAGTAGGACAGAAGATGAATATCTCTATTCTATAAATATTTGAAATTTGTAAAGCTCTCACTACTAAGGAGTGAGGTTTTGCGTTGAAATTTAGTGGTAAACCTCGTGTTTCTATATTAGAGCACCTCCAACAATACCTCCCCAAATTCAGGTTTTTGTTGACATCATCACAGACACATCATCATATTCCTTCTCATATTTTCACCCCAACAATACCTTCTCAAACTCGGGTTTCTTGACATCATTATGACCCACTTTTCACTCACTTTCAACTCATTCATTATCTATTCACAATTTTATTTAAATTTTATATTTATTATTCTAACTTGATAAAAATTAATTTTAATATTATTTAAAATTAATATCAAATAACTTAATTATTATATAAATATTAGTACATATTAAAATTGCATAATAACATGGAAACTTTTAAAAAGAACTTATACGATATAAAAGAAAATTTAAATCTAACAAATTAAAATACAAAATACAAAATAAACTAATACTAAACCTAATTAATACATTTTACTCTTCGTCCGCTTCCCACTTTGCTTGGATTTGGGCGCAATACTTAAGATGAAGTCGTAGTTGGGTTTCCGCCATCTTTGAAGTATCTTGCATGAGAATTTTATGCTCTTTACCTTCGCTTTTGCCTCCATTGCCTTCGCCACCATCATTGTTGCACCGCTCTTGCGTTGATCGCATCGACCACCCTTTGGCTTCACCTGTTGATTTTTCTTTCCTTTCGCCTTCCTCTTCGCCGCCTTATTTCCAATTGACGAGTGTGGGTTGTTTCATCACCATTTTCATCTTGGTTGGAAGCGGAGGTGTAGGCACCGATGCGAAGACTTGCCTTTTTTGTTGCTCAATCTCACCGTCTTGATGAGCGAATTTGGACATTCTTTGAGCAAATTCCATACTCCGATATGTCGAATCCGCGTGTTCCGTGAGTCTCTTTATATTCATCTTGTGCCTTTTGAATGATGTCGACCACTTGCACCGCTGGCCACATCTCTTCGTTCCTATAATAACATGAACTAAACCATTTAGTTTCCTTTGCAAGTTTGTAAAAGTGTTTTGAGCGAGAAGATGATCTCTCGGAGTTCTCGCGGCGACCACTTGTTGTAGGCATTAGTAATTCTCCCCACATTTGATCTATCTTTTGATCATTTCCGACGATCGAATTAATGCTAATATCGATCCAACACCTTGTAAGATGTTCGCACTCTTTCTCCGAGTACAAAATCTTCTTATACTGTATCATTGTTCTCTTCATCGGATTGTTGATCGAAGTTCGATTTATGGCCTCGAGACCTTGCGAGAAGAAAAATTTTGGAAAGACGATGCTCTTCCCAAGTAGGCGTTTCTTGGTGGGCTTCCTCCATCTATGCCGGTCTTTCTTGATGAGTCGAAGATGGAGCTCGAACTTGGTAGTGATAGCCCGGATGGAAATTGGATGGATAGCTTGGAACATTCACTTGGATATGTAGGATATCGTTGAGGACGAAAGTTGGAATTTTGAGAATCAAGTTGGGATTTTGACAATAAAAGTTGGGATTTTGCAATTGAAGTTGGGATTTTGTGGAAAGTTGGGATTTTGTTGACGAAAGTTGGAATTTTGAGAAATAAAGTTGGGATTTTGAGGATTAGAGTTGGACATTTGAGAAGCAGAATTTGATCCAAAATATCCAGAATTGAACCAATTTGAGAAATCGTTATTCATTCGATAATAGGAAAATGTTTAGGAAGAAGAAATATTAAGGTAAATGGAGAAGAAAATATAAAAGTTGGTAGGAATAATATTGTTTAGTGATTTATATTTATAAGCATATTTTTATCCGTTGATCAACTATCATATTTTTATCCGCTTGATCAACGGTCATATATTTGTCCGCTGAGTTAAGGTACAAATTAAATTAAATTTAAATTAAAGTTATTAGTTGGGTGGGTTGGCTGGTGGGGTGGGGTTGGTAGGTGGGGAGGTTGGCCGTGGGGTGGGGTTGGCAGGTGGGGGTGAGTTGGCCAGCGGGGGTGGGGGTTGGGTCACCGTGGGGAGGGGTTGGCTCACGGAGTGGGGTTGGCCGGGGAGGGTTGGCCGTGGGGGTGGGGTTGGCAGCGGGGAGGGTTGGCCAAACCCTCCCCGGCCAACCCCACCCCGGCCGGCCAACCCCCACCGGCCAACCCCACCCCAATGGCCAACCTCCCCCACGGCCAACCCTCCCCATGCCAACCCCACCCCCCATGACAACCCTCACCCCAATGCCAACCCCACCCCCAATGACTAACCACACCCCTGGCCAACCCCACCCCAAAGCCAAAATAAAAGTGAAAATACATAAATAAAAGTGAAAACAGAAAATAATAAAAAATCAAACGGCCCACATTTTGACTTGCCTTCGGAGGTGGTTCCACCTTTTCTCTCTCATCTCCTCCCACTACCTTCTCACTCCACCTCCCACACCAGTGGTTAATGAGGATGATCCCCAATGCCTCCTTGCATTGGAGATGCTCTTATGTTCTTGTTTTTTTTCCATGAGAAATCGCAATGCTATTTTAGGTGCGTACTGAGTAAAGACCAAGACCTACTTCACGACAACAGATGCGGATGAAATACTAACTGCTGCGTTTACGCCTTTTGAGAAGCGGGGTTTCGGACCACTGACACCTATAAGAATTCCTTGCGACAAATCTTCTACGTTTTGTGGCCTTGGAAGTTCCCAGGGTCTATCTTTATAGTAAGGCTGGACGTAATCTTCAGCATCGTGAATAATTATATTTTTTTAAAATAATATTAATACTTCATAATTTAAATTATATTTTGAGCCACATTTTTTACGAGTAGAAAAACGAATCACATGGGCGATTACGCATTAGTTATAGATGGGGGGAGTGAGGTGGAATGATGAATTGGAAATCATTTTTTATTATTCTTGCAATTATATATAATCACAACGACGTCGTTTTGATCATTTGAATTGTCACATTAATTTAGATTTTGTCAATTCATTTTCGATTTGAGCGTAATCCAATTTTATGAGAAAAATAAAAAATATCGAAAATTTATATATTGTCATTCAAATTTTAATGTCAATGTGTAGAGAATATATGAATAATGGATTGTTGGATGCAAGATGCAGCCGATGGATGCTGCGTTGCTGATGTGCATGTGAGCAAGGTGTACGGTGGAATCAATAAAGATGGTTTGTGAGGTTGTTATGAGCTGTTACAAGTTTGTTAGAGTTGTTAGAGTTAGTTAGCAGTTAGTTTGCATCTCTTTTCAGCTCTTTCATTTGGCTCCTATAAATAAATCGTCTGTAATATGTACAAGTGATTTTCCAAACACAAGAAATAATATACAAACTCTTCCACAATATAGTCCATAGAGTTTTTCTTCCTTTTACATTTCTGCAATCTTTTATTTTATTTCTCTACAAAATTAACACAATGTAACAAATCATAATTGTGTCGAAATTTATGTATTTCGTTGTAATTAGTCATTAAATCAGATTACTAACAACAATGAAAAAATTGAAGGATTTTTGTAATTTTTTTGAATATTAAATGCATAATTACTACCATATACATCATTTAGTGTGTGTAGGCTGAATTTTGTATTGACATTGGATATGAAATAGTTTAATCTTTTTTTCTGGAAAGAAAATTCCCATCTTTTTAAGAATTTTAATTCCTGCAAGTTTCTATATGACAAGCAGTTTGTGCCCACTTACTCTGGTCACCAAAAAGTCAAATCTTATTATGTCGAGTTATAAAAATACTGAGTTAATTTTTAACTTAATTAAGTTGAGACTTAATATTAATTTTTTGTGTTATTTTTACATTTTCACATAAGATATTTAATTATATAAATGGAATTTGTAACTTAAATTATTTTTGTAGGGAATTATCGACTGTGCATCACGGTTAACGTTCTAGTTAAAATTGGAATAAATGACATTGTCAAATTGTCTTAACTCGCAATCAAACAAAAAAATTTATCTGGCGAAAATTTGTCAACATTTTTCTTTAAACTAATTTATCAATAACCATTATAAACCTAACTATTTAATTAAAATTCATTTATCTCTCTCCCACATACATAATTTACATCAATATTTATCAATTGTCTACTTTATCAATATTCATTGTTTATTAACTACATATTCTCTAAAATCATTTTTATTATATTTTTAAAACTATAAAAATTATTAGATGTTTTAAATTCATCATTAAAATACTAAAAATAATTATTGTATACGTAAATTAAGATACAAGTTCAATAATAATATGAAAATTACAAGATATGAATTACGAAAACAAAGATATTTGAAATTCATAAATACATCATTTAAATAAAATTCTATCTATATTGAGCATATAAACAAACACATTAAATCGATGACCACAAATTGGTCTTCCAAATTATTCACCAACCAATTGATGTATGATAAGAATTTTATTAAACTATTCTGAATACACTTTTGTCGGTTTCTTACAAACACTCAATTAGGTCATCATTAATTGTTACGAAAAACACATATCATAATTACGATAAAAATAAAAATACAATAATTATTTATCCAGTTCATCTTGCAATTACGTCCGGAGATGATACCTAGTCATATATTTTACTATGTTTTTCGGATACAGATTACATGGAGAAACGATTCTTAAATAGACAATACTCAAACTCTAACCCGAAAATGATATGTTTACTTTACATGATTAGGTTGGATAAATAAAATTAATCCAACCTAATCAAGTGTTTACTTTTAAGGTTAACATTTAAGGGTATCCCGAAATCCGAGATTATTTTAATCATTTGAATTATTCTCTATTAATTTTAATTCAACCAATATAAGTAGGATTGAAATAATCCTTCAAATAAAGAGAGGGTTATTTATCTCAATTTTAATCATTCACTAATAATTTATAGTAAACAAATGATTAATATATAAAAATTATCTTATCACACATTTAATCTATCAAATACTCAATCTTTCAAAATACTAATCATGAAAAATAAACACTCCATAAGTCCATTAGGGTTCCATCTGAACTCAAAATATAAATTCAAAAATTAATATATATAGTCCATACTCTAATATTTATATAGTCTTAATTATCTCAAATATCCATAAAGAGAACTTTTTTTTTTATTCTTCAAATCGGACAAATATTTATAGAAAATTTTCGACATAAAAACACAAGCTTGGCAGGAAAGATCCGCTTGATTTACCACAAGCACACCCCTCACTATTCATTACTATAGTAAAATAATATTTTAATGAATAGTGAGGGGTGCGCACCCCACCACCATGGACCTATCAGGGCCTATGCATATTCCGGATTTCTTGATATTCTCGACGTATCTAATCAATGGGAAGCCACCCTTTCCGCAGTAATAATGTCCATTTCGCATTTAACTACTGATTTTAAACAAATAGAAATGGAAATGAATTCGAGCGTATGCTGATACACACAGTCCCTTGCGCGCCTTTTTCAAGAAACCATCACACGCAGTTCACACAGTGTGTGAGCCAAATTGTACTTATTGAGTTGTGCTGTTTGGAAACGCTCGTTTAGCGATTGGTCTTCTTAAAATTTCTGCCATATTTCTTAAAAATTTCGTTTTCTTTGTAAAACGAGGCATTTTGTCTCCATTTCTCTGATATTGAACACCGGAGGGGAGAAGTTTCTGCCCTGCCTGTTTGGATGGTGAGTCGGCTTTGTTTAAAAAGCCTTCTTTTTGTTATTCTTGCTTTCTTGGGCTCTGTTGTTATTGTGTTTTTCATACAGATACCCGCGTTGGTGTGTGTGTGTGTTTCCTTGATCACGCATGTATGTTTTTTGTCTGCAAGTTTATGCATTTCATGATATTCACCCTAATCTTGAAAAAGATGATTTTCTCATCCTTTTTCTCCGTTCCGTTTCTCTTGTACATGCAAAATTCCATATGTTTCTGCAAAATATTGAACCTTGAGGTGTTTTAATCCTTGTTTTCTGTTTCTTTGAAATTTTCCTGTTTGTTGTTTATTGTTATTGTTTGTTTTGATGTTTGTTGTTGATTGTAGGTGTTTTTTATGTAATCAAAGAAGGTTTGGATATGGCTTTGGGTTGTGAAATAGCAGTAGAAAGGGAGTCAAAATGGGAAGTAGGCCCAACAAATGATGTGGTTCAGGCATTCATCGAGAATTTGGTTGATCCGAGGCTGCCCTATAAGTTCTCCATTAACGACCCTGCTTCCGAAGAGGCGCACAAATCTATTGCAAGACAGGTTCACTCTGTGTGTGTGTGTGTTGTTTTACCTTCTGATAAATTGAGGATTGGTCTTAACTTTAGTGACATTCTGTCTTTGGAAAGTATAGTTGCTCAAAGAGTAGAAAATCTTGGAATAAGTAACCAAGGATTGAACTTAACCTTTTAGGTTTGTGGGAAGCTGTAGTTTTGTCGACTTTTATGCAATGCTGAAAGAATAAGAAATCTTCAAACACAAAGAAACATTGCCAGATTGGGAGGTGTTATAGGGATCTTGCTCTTTCCTTTTTGCTCATGGAGGAATTTGAGTTTTATTTGGTTTTATGTTTTGTACTAGTGTAACATTTTACTTGAGTTAATGGTACTAACCTTTACAGAGCAAAAAAATAGAACTATGGTATCAAAATATGCCTACAAGATGGCATGATTCTTAAGATCACTAGTTTATTTATAATCTCTAAGGAAAGAGGATTTTTGACTCCTTTGTATTATCACATTTTTTAAATGTATGGCAACCCTAAAGTATAGTGTTTCTCATGGCTTCCCAAAGACCAATTTACATATGTAATTATTTTTGTTAATGCCGTACATGCATACCAATTGTTGTGATTGCTATTCTCCCTCGTTTCATTTTCTTAGATGCGTGCAGTTGTCTTGCTTTACAACTACTACCATAGGAAGCAGAAACTGGAGTTAGAGTTCTTAGATTTCTTATCCTTCTGTAAGCTGGCTTTGTTGCTGAGGCCGACTTTGAAACCATTTATGAAAACGATCCATGGAAGTGAAGCCGTGGAGTTAAATGGTTCGGAAGATCATCTCTCAGTGACTGAGAAAGCAGTGAAAAATGCATGTGACATAGCTATGTCGTTGGATGCATCAAAGGATGTTCCAACCACAGAAGGATATCCAATATCAACGGTTGCAGTCTTGTTGATCGACTCAGACAAAGAAAATTGCCTGCTTCAGTTTGCTGCTAACACTGAAGGTGTTTGGTCCCTTATTGATAAAGAGATCAACGAGTTCAGTAATGATCAGCAGCCGTTGGCTGATCATAGTAAGTTTCTACAGATGGGTTTTGATGCTGTCAAGGACATCACAGGTATGGTTAGGCATCGAAGTTTTGGTAAATATATCTTTCATTTCAAAGATTAAGCTGCCAAGCTCTTGACCGCATTTGTTGCATGGTTAGGGATCGATGTTTCTGACATTGAGGTGTTGGAGGCTCATGTTGTGTATTCATTGAGCAAGGAGAAGTCGGCTGCTCAATTTTATATGATGAAATGCAATCAGTCGTTTGACATAAGCCGGAGATTCGCTCTTGATTCTCTTGTTGAGAGGTCAGTGCCATTTAACTATTTTTTGACTTGATAATGATGATTTTGCTTGTTGTGCGTGGCTTTCTCACTACAAATATTTTTCGCAGTTTGCAGGGCCCTTTTGCAGAGAAATATCTTGATACTTGGGTGACTACATCACTCATCGAGTATCATCGCTTGCTTCCTTATGCAGAGTTGATCTCTAGCTGGCTTCCTAGGTATTAATCTTGATTCTTGATTCGATGGCATTGGCTGATTGATTTCTTGTAGTTTTTCATAAATTTCAAGTGGAAATCTATGACATTGCTTACATTGATTTGAAATGCTCGAGCATGACATGATCATACGACAAGCAATTTACAGTTTTGTGCCTCCACGATTTGGTGTTTTGTGCTCATTTGTTTGACAGATATTGCCAAATTTTGCAGGAAAGATTCATCTGTGCCTATTTTGAGTGACTGTGTTGCTCAAATCATCAAGAACAAGAAGGCGCAGATGACTGCTCCAAGAAGTATACCTGCTTTGCCTCTTGCAGAATACAGCGTTCAAGACTTGGATTTACATAAACCACAACTTGGAGAGGAAAACAAGGTCTTCTGACAGTGATGACAAAGGCTCTCAAAAAAATGCAAGCAAATCTCTAGTGGAAAAGTAGCAAGTCCAGATAAACACGGGCATGCCACTGCTGTATCCAAAACCAGACGCGAAAATGTTGATAAAGGCAGTGAAAACCAGGTGAAAGGTTTGTTATCTGGCCATTCAAGAAGGCAGTCTCAACAATGTGAAGATGCCTCGAAAAGGATAAAAAGCACGAGCGACTTTTTCAAAATTCCCGTTCCAAGTGGGGAAAAGAGAGGATGAACTCAAACGTGAGAAGTTATTATCAGAGGAAGAACATTTCCTCTACAGAACTTGATGAAGACAAATATGTTTCCTGCAGCATATACATATTTTCCTCTATGCTACTGTGTGTTTTGTGTGCATTCTGCGTAGTTCTTTAGCATTTGAATACCTCAATAAGAGAAGCAGAGAAACATCCATGAATTATGATTGTATCATCATCCTAAAGAAATAGCTATCTCTAATAGTTCTTTTGCTCTTTGCTTCCCAAATTGCTTCAATTTTTCTCCAATATATAATTAGTTTTTTCGATGCTAATATTATGATGTATAAATATATACAAAGTCTTGCTGAAAATGTTGAAATGATGACAGACTGAATTTGGTTTTCTTTTCCTATGGTGTAAGATTTAGTTATTCAAATTGTTGATGTTTTGAATGCATTCACCAGGCGGAGAAGACTACGGATCTTTTGAAATCAAATGATGGTCGATGCAGAGATGAGAGGCTAACGGCAGAGAATGGTGACACGAGCAATCAAAATGGAGTTGTTGCGCAGAAGAGAACAACACAACAGTTCATATTAAGGTGCCGTACAATGCTGAAGTAGAAAATGTAATGCAGTCAGAAGATATGCGGAACGCATTGGCACTTCTCGACAGTAAAAGACAAGAACTGGTAACATATGTTTCAATTTAAGCCAGAAACACTAACTTTTCTATTTGAAAACAATATGAATAAGAAACTCCACTCTTTTTCTCGTCTTGGCAGTATTCTCGTCTCTGCACTATGGAAGACACACTTGCATTATACGAGCATGTTGTTGATCGCTTGAGAGATGGTATGTATGTCATCTCTCCCTGACTTTTTTCATAGGTATCTTCACCATTATGATAATGAAAGTGAAAATGTGTATAGGTGGTGAAGCTGGTTTAGCTCGTCAGTGTATCGAATATCTTGTAAGTGGGAATGATCATTTGCTACTGCAGATTGAAGATACCACCAACCCTCTACCTCTAAAGCAAACAAGATTCTCTAACACCTATCTCCCTGGGATATCATCATGCCAAGTGAGTTTTCTTGTCAAGATATTTGTGTGTATGAGAGAGAGAGAGAGAGAGAGACTTGCAAGCACTTTGAACTTGTGGGTGATCATCACTACATTGCTTTTAGTTCTGATCTTGCCCTCTTTCCAGGACTTGGAATATGCATGTCTCAAGAACAACTGGAGGCTGCCAAGATACTTAGTGCGGCCTTCCGATGGTAAGCCATCCGTGCTTCGTCTTAGTCGTCCCGGTTGTGGATATCTCCCGTCAGTGGTAACATATATATTATCTTGAGCTATAGTGCTTTAGGCCATCACTAACAACCATGTTACATGATTTTCAGGTAAGTTCCTGGCGAATGTGGTCGTGCATTGCAGGGGTGTTACTCTCGATTCAGTGGACGGCGTGGGCTCAACTCCCAGTGAGGCGAGGGAGTCTACGGCTGCCCAAATGATTGCCAAAATACGAGCGAGCTTGTGATCGACGCTCTGATTACTCTCATGGGATGAGAATCTTGCAGGACTTCAACTGACAAAATTGTCAAGTTTTGGCCCTTACGAAGATGTTTTTTGTTTTGGACTAAGAAAAACTTGCCTTTTCTGTGTAATATCAAGGCATTGATAGGATAAAACTAGACGATAAATCGTCTGCTCCACTGTTTAGGTCACTTCAAATTGCCTAATTCCTAAAAAAAAGTGTGCTACTGAATTATTTTAGAATGATGGAGAATAGATATGGTCATATTATAAATGGTTTTTTTACTGTAAAATACACTAGTTTTGCCCACTAATTTTAAAAGAAGTATAAAAATACACCAATTTAATTGTTTTTGAAATTTTTCGATGATTAAATATTTTGCTCGAATTAGAGTTGATTTGGCAGCTGTTAATTGCCGTATATTCTGTTGCTTAGAATTATATTATGTATATGTGGAGTGGTTATCATATGGATATTTTTTATAGTGTAAACATGAGGATTAATATCAATCTTTGATAAATCAATATGGATGTTTCAGATGTAATATACAAATAATGACGTAGATGTACAAATATATAATTACATGTAGAAATATAAATATAATTAATTCAGATGTATATTTAAAAATAACCGTGTAATTTTTAAATCTAATGGATATGATTTATTCTCATTTATGTATGTTAAGGATTGTATATACATGAAAAAATTCCATATATATGACTGGAAATACGATGCTAACGAAACCTCTACGGAAAACATGCGTAAATTTCTTTCAAAAGTGATAATTTTGTATGTTTTATTATTGGCAAAAACTTGGGTGCATTTGGGGCTAGACCCAATTTTATATATTAATTAATTACCATTTAAATCTTAATTATTCATTAGAAGTTAATTAGAGTTCATTTATTAATCCCAAATAGAATTTACTAATTCTTAATTAGATACAATTAATTAATTAAAATTAGGACATAATAAGAGTATTGAGTTTGCTAAGAGTAGGTACCAAAAAAATGAAACTGCACAACATTTAGTAAGAGTATATTCGTAGTATCTCCAAAATAAGAGTTGTATTTGTAACTTTGAGTCTTTAACTAATATTCGGATACAAAAGGACAGAGAAAACAATTTGGTCAAACAAGATAGCTATATTATGTTTTCAAATAGTTAGATTCAAATTATTTTTCATACATTTTCAGAATAGGAGGAAATTGAGGTTGTGTTCTTGGCTTGATGAGAAAATGTGGGCCAAGTTTGGGATTTGTGGGTGATGGATGAGTATGACTACTTCTTAATAAGCTTTTCTTCCCCTTAAAGATCTCGAACAACAATTTTTGTTGTTCGAGAAGGGTTCTTGTTTTATTGGCAATGAACGTGTTTGGAGAATATATATTTTATTATTAATTTAAAAATAAAATTTTAAAGACGATATTACGATGGATCTGAATTTGAGATATTTGATTTGAATATTAACTACTCTACCAATATATCAATATTGTTAGATAGTTACATTGCTTTTTAATTTCTTTCAAATAGTTAAATTTGGACGAGATCCTTACTTTAATTTTACAATTGTGGATTAGGGTTCAATTATCCAATTAAAATTTATAATTAATTTAATATTTAATTAACAATTTTTATTTAGTAGTTGAAGTATATAATCTTATAAAGTTTTCATTTTTAGTAATAAATATTTATTAAGACTCGTTAATTTTGTATTTTAATATTAATGTTATTAAAATAATAAAATTAATATGTGTGTGTTTATGTGGGGAGAGAGAGAAAGTACAACTTTATACCTTTGTATGCCACGAAAAAACCGCTATCTTCAGTTTACGCATTCACACACACCTCATCGTTCACTCAAAACAACAGCTTTCCACCTTTCACCTCAATTTTCAGGATTCAGTAATGGCGGATGACCATGTCCTCACCAAACTTCCCTTAGACGTCGTTTTCCAAATCCTCGCAAAACTCCCAACAAAATCCCTTCTTCAGCTCCGCCGCGTCGCCAAATCTTTCAATCCCTTAATTCTCCATCCCCACTTCCTCAAACTCCACATCGCCGCCTCCGCCGCCGCGCACCGCCGTCACGTCATCTACTATGAGTCCACCGACTACACAAAGGCCTACTTCTCGTTTCACGCCGAGAACACCTTCTCTTCGTGTAAGATTCTCGAAACTCCATTTAAGAGCGTTCATGGCTATTTGAGGATAGTGGGTTCTGAAAGAGGGGTCCTGTGTTTGTTCGATACTAGTTATTTCACATTTGTCGGAACTGTGATTTTGTGGAACCCTTTTATTGGGAGGTTCAAGATTCTCCCTTGCCCGCAAGAATTGAATTGTTTTAGGAGCAATGTTTCGCATATGGCTGTTGGATTTGGGTTTGATCACATGAATTTTGATTTTAAAGTTGTCAAGATTCTATATAGTTGCGATAATAATGAGCATGATTTTATGCCTAAAGCTTTGATCTATGGCGTAAAGAGTGGTTCTTGGAGGAGTAGTGGTCTAGTTGTACCTTGCTATATACCTAAGAATTGGTGTAGCAGTGTGTTTGTTAATGGGGTTGTACATTGGTTGGCCTACAAGCAGCCTAGGGATGATGGCCCTCCTAATTGCATCATGGGATTTCATGTGGTTGAGGAAGTGTTTAACTTGATTGAAATACCCCCAAATCTTAATAATTTGAAGGAATTGAGGTTGTGTTCTTGGGTTGATGAGAAGTCCGTTGCTCTGTTTGTTGGTTATCGTGAGAATATGGGCGAGGCGTGGGATTTGTGGGTGATGAATGACTATGGCAAAGTGGAGTCATGGACGAGGAACAGGATTATTGTTCTTGAGCAACTTTTCTTCCCCTTGAAGATTGTGAACGGTGGTGATGTTTTGGCTGCAATAGGCGATGAAAAGCTGGTCTCGATCAATGTTGAGAACGAGGAGGTTAGGGATCTTGAGGTGTATGGCTTGCCTCTATCTTTCTACACAGCTACTTACACACCAAGCTTGGCAATGCTTGATATCGGAGAGCAGCTTCTGAAGTAGGCATGGTTGATGGACGAATATGGACAAAGGTGGAGCCATGGACAGCATAAGCTTTGACATGTGATGATTGGATGATGATTCGTGGGATGATTAATCTTGTTTGAGTTATAAAGTATAATGGAGGTAAGGTAGAAGTTTTGAGATAGAGTTATAAAGTAAGACAATTGAAGTAGCTAGCAAATCTCAGATAATTGATAATCAAGGTGATACAGAGTACGTTTATTGATAGCTTTTAGGTGGTTTTTTCTTTTTGTTTCAAGTGATAGAGTGATAGCTTTTAGGTGGTTTTTTATTTTTGTTTCAAGTCTGCTAACTCTATCAACTGAGCTAAGCCCGTGGAGATGATTTTTTATGTGTATTTATTTGAGTAATTCGATCCCGAAGGAAGGAATTGACAGGGTTGGTATGAGACTGTGATTTGAGCATGTTTCCATTGATAAGAATGCAAGTTAAGATGTTAGTTTTGTATAGTGTTCATGTAGGTATTTAGATAGAACTAAAACATAAGGTTACACATACCAAACAAAATATCACATTAGATAAATTTTCAAATTTTAATTGCTACAAATCTCAAAGATTTTATCAATCTTTGTCAACTTAACTAATTTGAAATTTATAAATTGAAACAAAATTAGATTAACATAATACTCAATCCGTCCACGAATAAGTGTATCACAATTGTTTTATTCGGTGTCCACGAAAAGTATATCAAATTTTCTTTTAAAATATTATTCCTTATTATTCAACTTCACAACCACTCATTATTTATCAAAAAATAATTCCTATCATTCACAACATAACACACGATGGGACTATTTTCCCACTTAAATAATTATTCACAAATGATATACTTACCGTGGATGAAGTATTAAATATGTGGCAAAATATGGAATAATGTCTTATTTTTATTTTCATTTTCAAGTCATGTCTTTCTTTTGTCCACAAATAATGTCTTTCTTAAATATGAGGCAAAATATGGAATATGGAATAATGGAATATGAGGCAAAGTACGAAGCAAATGCTTTTTAAGTCATGTCTTTCTTTTGTTCTACTTCATCTGACATAAACCTATTTTATACTAATGCATTTCAATTGGTCATTTAGTTGGTCGACTTTATCTGCAATTGCGATTGGCTTTCTAATTATTTTTTTTTATTTTAGACTATTCTTTTACTTGTCCAGTGTATTTTTCTCTTACTTTCTAGGTGGTTCAACTTTTTTGTTCTTTTTTCTACCATAATTGAAGATATTATATTATACCTAGGATTTTAAAATGTGCATAATTTTTTAACACGAGTTATAGTTTTTAATTTTGGGGGTAGAATTTGCATAGTTCTAAATGTTTGAGTGAGAATAGAAAATTATTGTGAAATCTATATTGTTTTAAACCTAATACCCAACCTCTTTTGCAGTTTATACTTGCCTAGGTTTGCGTTGTCTAGTAAAATTTCCATAAATCATTATTTTGATTAGATGTAGGAGATTCTAGTGATAGGTCTATGAGAAACTCAGTAAAAAATTATTTGTCAATTTTAACACAGTCTTTCATCGAATTTGCAATTACAATATTATTTGTCATTTTTTTCCTAGCAAGCGACATCCGACTGCAAGTCGACGAGAATTCCATGTTCCTACCTCTAAGGGCTTATCTGAATTGATTAAGAGTTAGTAGATTTGAAACATGAACCAATGTTCAATGATCGAATTCTAGCAGCCGCAGTGTGGGAGTTTACTCTCTTTAGAGTGGCTCTTGTGGACACTAGACAAAATCTTCTTAGTTTCTTAATCGCAGAGTCACAATAATTTATCCCTTCACATTGTCACGGGTTGGGATGTGGGGACTCCTAGGGGGAGCTTCCCTTTTTTTTGGAACAAGAATTCCATGTTCCGAAGCACACTACCAATGACAACACCAAGAACCATTGTTACACGTTGGATGACACTTGATGAACAAAAAATGGGAGAGTTGTGATTGCAAAAAATTGATAGATTGTGTGCAACATTTAATTTAAAATGTCATACTGTAATTGCAAATGCAGTTGAATATTATGTTAAATTCGATCGTTAACCCATTTGTAAACTCGCAGTAATCAATCTTTTCAAAGTAATCGGCTTTGGTCCCAACTTGGTCAAGTTTGAAAGTTGATGACATACTATCCTTAATTATCTTGATTAATACATACGGTTAATCTCTTTTATGTGATTATATCTAGGGGTGGTCTCCCGTGCGCGTGGCGGCGCGCACAATGAGACCATATAGTTAATTTTTTAATTAATTTTAATTAAAATTAATTATTTAATACTCCTTCCGTCCATTAAATTCGTGCATTTAATTTCATTTTGGTCCGTCCACAAAAAATGTTCACTTTCCTTTTTTGGAAACATCAATTTTACATTTTTACCCTAAACCTATCTACTTATTTATAAAAAAACACATATGGCCCACCTTTTTACACTTATAATATATTAATATATTCATTTATTATCCCAATGACATACTTTTTTATACTCACTTACTTTATACTCATTACAATTTATTAAAACCCGTGCCACCAAAATCAATGAACGATTTTGGTGGACGGATGGAGTAAATTTTAATTATGAATTAATAAACCCTAATTTTGAATAATAAATTCTAGTTTTGAATTAATAAACCATAATTATGAATTAATAAATTCTAATTTTGAATTAATAAATTATGATTAAAAATTAATAAATTCAATTATAAATTAATAAAGTATAATTATACTTTCTCACCATAAATAATACTCCTTCGTCCCGCTTAAAGTTCTCATTTCTTTTAAATTATTTAGGAGAAATGTATAAAGTAGTTAAAGTGTAAAAAGTAGATAGGTCCACACTTTTGAAGGATAATTATTTCAAAATGGAATGAGACATTTGTAATGGACAACCCAAAAGGAAAGTGAGACATTTTAAATAAGACAGAGATATAATTATTTTAACAAAAAATAAATGTGAGCTCATAGTAAATGGAGTTCACCCAAATTTTTGTCATATTATGGACTATTTATTGCATACAAGCGGAAATTTTTAGAGGTCACAGTCTAATAGTCAACAACGATTTTGGATTAGTCATATAGAAAAAAGAACAAAAGAAAGAAAAAATATTTAGTTGTTTGATCATTAATCAACAGGTCTTACAATTATTATTTTGGACCAAGTCATATTTTGCACCCAAAAATTGTACGCGTTTTAGTTTACAATGATTACTGCTTTTGAAAACTATGCTACAATCAATTTCTCAAAATCATATTAGATTTTGAATTTCTAACTAATGTAAACCCCCTCGCCTTTGAAATGTCGCAGGGCTTATTTCTTGGGTTTTGTTTGATTTGTTAAACTAATTGAAAGTTTCAACACTTTCTAAATAAATTATTAATATATAATTTCGGCATTTCTATAGTTTATGCAGCATTTTGCATATTAATTTCGTCATTATTAAATTTGGGGATATTGGAGTAATAATTACTATACTTATCATAAGTTATATACGTTATATTCAGTCAAGACAATGCTTGCTAATTCGGTTACATGAATAAACTTGAAATTTGTATTTTCTTTTCTTTCAAAATTCGGGTACATGTTGCTTAATACTTCATCCGTCCCATTATTGTTGGCTCTTTTTCATTTTTGGGTTATCCCATTAAATTGGCTCGTTTTCAAAAAAGGAAATACTTTTTACACTAAAAAGTACTTCGAATTGTGTGCCACGCACTACTTTACATACAAAACACAACTCTCATTAATCTACATGCAAAAATGAAAGGAGTCATGAATATTGGGACGGAGTGAGTATGTACTAATAGGATGGTACGTGCATCATATGTGACTTAAATAATAAATATTTATACTATCCCACTTTTGAAAAAGTTTAGATACAAAATGATCTTATCTTATATCAAATACATAAAGTATATATATAAGCATAATCAAAATTTATGAGAATGCATGTTTTATAATAGTAGTTGATAAATATAATATACTATATCAAACTATTCTGTCCTTAAATTTAATATATAATAGAAATATAATAGGTAGTCAAAATATGCAAAATAAAACTTTTTTATAATATGTGTAGATTGAATCGACCATTTTTTATATTTTGACTAATTTACATATAAAAAACAATGCGAAATAATAGGACGATGAAGATGAAATACTGTTGATGTGGTCTCCCTGCGGACGTCTGTATGGTACGAACAATTTAAGTTTCAATGATGTTAATTAAAATGTCATTGGAAATTAATTGTTCTCTAAATATAGTAATAACCGAGTTTCGAGTATGTTAACTTTGCTTTCAAAAACATTAAAAAATTAATTATTGCTCTAACTATTTTTGACTTGGTATGTTATCGAGAGAAGAAGGGAAAGTGCATGTGGAAAATATTTGGGTTCTTGAAGCCCCACACGTATACAAACACGTGTCTGCGTCACTCGTGTAAATTCCCAAGAAATTCATATATTTTCAATCAGCCTTTTCCTCGAAATGGGACAATTATTAATAATTCAGAATAGATAAAATATTTAGGACCATCCCTTTTACTCTTTTGTTTTTCCTTTCTTTTTCGTGAATAAAATAAGAGACACTTGTGCATTTTACCCTTTTTGTCAGTACAAAACTCGACATATGATGTGTACTTCAACACTAGGAATATTTCACATCATTTGCATAATATTTTAATCTAATTGTTTTTATCATATCTATCGTAGGCATATTATAAAACAATCAAGCACTTACTTTATCGTATCAGTCGTATGTATATTGTAAAAGTACGCCTATATATACGAATGAAAAACTTGATAATGAATATGTTCATATTCTTTAATCAAATGTATAACTAATACTTAATTTTGTATACAAAAAAAGCAAAAAAGAAAAAAAAAAGTTGGAAATTTTGAACCGCGTAAATTTAAGGATATAAAAAAAGGTAAATATCAATTTAAACCCTAAACTATACATGTTTTATAAAAAATATGATGTATTTTTAAAAATATCAATTTAAACCCTAAACTATCATATTTGTATCAATTTAAACCCCAAATTATCTTGAATACAAGGATATTTTTTATACAAATATGATAATCTGAGGTTTAAATTGATATTTTTGAAAGTTCATGATATTTTTAATAAAACATGTATAATTTAGGGTTTAAATTGATATTTACCCTATAAAAAATGAAATGCATATTTTGTAAGAGTGTTAGTTATTTGGTATATCCACTTACTTGGGCACCTAGGATATTCTTGAGCGAGAGAGTAAATAATAATAATAATAATAATAATAATAATAATAATAATAATAATAATAAAGTATGTACATTGAATATTTTGGTCCGTTTTGTGGGACCCACTTGTACTGTTCGTTAAGTCTGTATTTCAAAGTGGAATGATTATGTCCAAAAATAAAGATGTTTGTTGAGACCGTCGTTATTCCTTCTCAAATTAGTGAGCATCTCTGTCGTGTTACTACACAACATCTTTTTATGTATCTAACTCACACAAATACTGTATATCTACGTGTATATAAGTATTATACTTTATTTTCCCAGTTAAATGATACGCGTTGACGGGAAAGTCAATAACGATCACCGATGTAACGAATGCTCGATTTTAAAATTATCCATTGGATATAGTTTTATTTGCCAATTGCAACAACAATACATAAAAAAACATTAACATATAAAAGTATCTAACATCCACTTGAATTTCGATATAACTATTTATTTATTTATTTTAAAAATATCATTTTAAATTTCAAATTATCTTTAATTTATCAAAATATCGCGAACTCCTAGAAATATTTATTTTAATCACCAACCATCAATTTTTATAAAAATGCTCGTGTCTATTTTTCAACTCCTAAAATCTTGATGTGGCTCGTCGGATATAATATAGAAAAGATAAAAAATAAAATAACATAGATGCCACATAAAATCACGAGCATTTCCATATGGCATCCAGTGAGCCATGTCAAAATTTCAAGGGCTGAAAAATGGACATATTATATTTTTGATACAATACCACTAATTAATGATTTAAATAAATATTTTAATAAAACAAGTGTAATTTGACGTTTAAAGTAACATTTACTCTATTTTCAAAGCACAATTTTATCAAAACCAGAAGTTTGACGTGTTTTAAAGACTGTCATTAGTTTAAAGATATGCAAAATACTTAGGGAATAATTATAATAAAAAAATACTTCTTTTGAAAACTATTTATGCATACATCTTTTTATTATATATTTTAATAATTTTTATATATTGCAATACTATTTCTTTTTATAACAATTGTAAATCATTCAAAAATTAATGGTCCATATTAATTTGACATTAACATAGGAGAAAATGTTTATATCTGATTTTATCTCTCTCTCTCTATATATATATATAGGGGAGGGTTAACGTGAGAACCATCTTTATTGAGCGTGAGAACTAAAAATGATGAATTCACGGTGAAAGTTGATGAATCCGCACGAAAGTTATCAATCCAAAAATAAAATTTTTGTCCTCATGGGATTTGAACCCGGTGAAAAAACTCAATTATTGAATTCATTAAGTTTCACAACGGATTCATCAACTTTCATAACTAATTCAAATTTATAGTTTTAGGATAAGAATTTATCATTAAACCAAACTCTCTCTCTCTCTCTCTCTCTCTCTCTCTATATATATATATATATATATATATATATATATATATATATATATAAGCATTTTGTCCTATTGGGAACGCGTCACCCACTATATAGACATAATTAGCTGAAGAGTTGTGACTTTTCACATAGGACCCACGTATTTAAATAATTTAAATCTCTCAACTAATAATAATTAGTGGTGATAATTAATAAAAAAATCAAGATAAATTAGATAGATCAATATAACTAGATTTGCAGCGCACAACATACATATAGTTATATTTGTTATGTGATTTATAGGTCCATCAAATTGTTGCGGAATCAATGTTTTTAATATATACAACTGATCAGTGGCAACAAAATATATATTTATATCTTTGCAAGTGTATAATTTTGTATTTATATGAAAGTCTGTATATATATTTATATCTTTGCAAGTGTATAATTTTTTATTTAATTAATAATATAACCTATACTACATTTATATATTTACAAGTGTATAATTTTTTATTTAATTAATAATATAACCTATACTACATAGAAAACTACGTTAGACTAGGGCCGAAGAAGGGTACGTAAAAAATTACGACTAGTCTGTCACTGCAAGTAAATGAATGAGAGAAGTTTGGTTAATTTTTAATAAATAAAGTATCGGTAATTATTAAAAAAAATAGGGTGTATAGATATATCTGGAGGCTTATTGTATTAGATAAAAAAACCATATATACATAAGTTATCTATATGATATATAAAGATTATTTGATTCCTTTCAAAATATTATTCTGTAATTATATCGGTTAATTTTACATGCATGCAACTCTTTAACTAATTAATGTAAAAAAATAGATTATCTAATACCGAAAATGTAATTTAATGAAATCAGAAAGATTAGAAGATATCCCTATCTCGTTGTAATTGGTTCGTAGTCCTCTTTGGATCATCTCACTCTAAATGGTCCATATCTAAAATGAATCATTTTTATACACAAATGTCTCGATGAATGAATCATTTTTATACATAAAGGTGTCTGATGGATTGAGTACTTTGGTTTCACGAAAAACAAATATAGGGTTAAAATTCTCTAAACGGATGAGTACAAAATTAGAAAGCCGCCTCGGCCCCAACTATAATTAATTTAATATAAAAGTACTTCAGTTTTGTTTTATAAATTAATATTGAAATAGTTTAACTGGAAGAAACAAAAACTCATTTACAAACAAGCACTTGCCCACGCGGCATTGTAGATAAATAATTCTGATTCAAATTAAATTATACCTAATTAAATATGAAATCGATAAGTGTTATACATAAAATTTTCAATTGTCAAAAGTCTCTCTTATGAATCCTTCTCTCCACACACTCACAGACCTTATGATATGCCGTTAATTAAAGTTTTTAAAATCAATTTAATATCATAAACTTGATTTTATTTAAAAGTTCAAATTCTGCGAGAAGAGTAATTATATACTAGATAAATATGAAAATTTCTTTTTTTTTCTCCGGCGCAATATGGGCTGCAATGATGCTTGTCCTCATAGCATTGCTCCGTCACGCTTTTGCCCATTGCGAGAAATTCCTCAATCCATTTTGGAAGCCTTTTGAGAGCTGCTAGAAAAGAAGAATTTTAGGTCAATTCTTTCGAATTCATTGGATCAGTTTCGATGCTAAAAAATGGTTTTCCAAAAATGGGTGATCAAAAGCCACGTTTACAGAATCTGTAATGATTCGCCAATGAATTTTTCGATCAACTTGTCGCATTAATTTTGCCGTCATTTGTGTGGTTTGTGAATTACTATAAAAAAATAAGCATTATCAATAGAGGTTATAAGTTGTGAAAATATAGAACATGCATACATCAAATGTTGGAGTTAGGGATGTCAACGGGCGGTCTTTACCCGGACCGATCCGGAACCGTTCAAAGCCCATTAAATTTTAAAACAACGGTTCCGGTTCTGGTTCCGGTTTCAGAACCGCTTGGACCCGGACCGATCAAGACCCGACCCGTTTTGTCCGGTTCCGGTCCAACCCGGTCAGTTTTTTTTTTTTTTTTTATATATATATATATAAGGATTTTGTTGGAACTATCAAAATTTCACGGTAACTATCATTTTGTTAATGAAACATTTTGTTTCATTAAGGATTTTGTTGGAACTATCATTTTGTTGGAACTATCATTAAGAAATCACGGTAACTCAATGATTAAGAAATTATGAGGATTTTGTTGGAACTATCATTTACCTTATAATATTAATTAATTTATTAAAACTATCATTTACCAAAAACATCTTGGTTTATGAGTTTATCTGCAATAAATCACTCAACTGGCATTTATTTGGTAAGTACATGTATGCAAGTCTTTGAAGCTGCATGCATGTGAAGTTAATTATTTCTACCCAGCCACCATCTGTCTCAACCAATTAATCGGATTTTGACAGAAAATACAGAGCGTGTTCTTGAATGGCACCAAAGATATACTATTGGTATCGGAATTGCCAAAGGGCTACGCTTCCTGCATGAGGAGTGCCGTGGAAGTCCAATCATCCATCGGAATGTTCGGCGCATGAGGAGTGCGTGGAAGTCCAATCATCCATCGAATGTTCGGCCAGCAATATAATGCTCACACCGACTTTGTTCCTATGGTGATCCTTAAACCTCCTGCTTTCATCAATGTCATTTAGTAATTAGTCCGTAGTAGTTTTTCCATTTCGCTTAAGGTATCTTTCGTTGGTAATAATTATATAAGGTGTTTATCGCCTTTCCAAGGATTGTGATTTCTTGTCATGTTTCAACGTGTTTTGAATCTTGAGTTCAATTAATTTTCCCACAAACGACTTGGGGACTTCGGGTTTTCAAAGTGGAATCTTGATGAGGATGATGTATGACAAGAATTCTAGGCCCTCTGGGTGAGGATACTATATTTTGGTGCTTCATGTCACGTTAACTTTTAGCATATCATAAATGAGTTGAACTTGTGGTTTCTTGCATTCTGCAGATATCTCACGTTAACAAACAGTGGCGGTGAGTTAAAACGGCGGAGGAGGTGGTGGGGCTGAACGAGACAAGGAATTTGAGGTATGGGTCTAGCATATTACACAAACAAATGTATTCGAAATGAGATTTCGAAATTTCACCTGCAACTACCGCAATCCAAAAGTTTTTGTGACGCAACACGACGAACGATGAACGCAACACGACGAACGATGAACACTTGAGGAGGGCGACGACGAACGACATGTCACGGAGGAGGCGTGAGTCGAATTTGTGAGGAAGAAAGTAGAGGTTTGAGAGAAGAATTGGGGATTTAGGGGTAATTGAGAATAAGGCCCGGTGGGTAACCGGTTAGAAATGGATAATACCCGATCCGGATCCATAATTTGATGGTCCGGATCCGGTCCGGGTTTAGTATTTACCGGGCGGCCTGAACCGTAATCAATACTAAATTACCTGGTTCGATCCCAGGTAAAGACCGCCACGACATCCCTAGTTGGAGTAATTTATTAAAAAAAAGAAGGTAAAATTGTAAAGAAATAGTAAGCCTAAATTTCCCTTTGATGTATCATCCAAATTTTCATTGAAAGGGCCATTTTGCTAATTCTTCAACGCGCCCAACTTTTCTTTGTTAGAACTTGACACAAACAGTAAACTTTCAACAATAATATAAACAAAATTATCAAAAAATAGCAAATATAAACACACACATTTTTATTATGAAAATTAGTGATGGTTAGTGCGTGGCTGCGCCCTTTTTTTTAATTTATTACTATCACTTTATTCAGCGTGTGAAGCGGATCATGCAGCTGACGTTATCAAGCCAACGTCATTAGTGGGCCCCATTATTTTTATTTTTATTTTTATTTTTGCGATGCTTGTTTTCACGTCTGACGTGGCAGTTGTTATTACACGCTAACGCAGTTCGTTACAACGCGGAAAGATGTATGAAGATTCGCGGAATGCTTAATTTTTCTTGACTTTCTTGAATTTTTATTTTTATTTTCCAATTTGTTTGAATTTCATAGAAAGTTCTATTATTCTTTTACGTAGATAAGAAGAGTAGTGCCACTCTTACTATCGTTTGTCCACTTAATTTCTATTGAATTTCCATGGCAATGAATTTCCTCTCTCCAAGAAGTTGCCTAGAAAATTCCCAAAAAGTTATCTTCGAGAAGAAAAAATTGGCCTTTTCAAACAAGAACGTGAAGAAGGAGACAAGCAATTTCAAACATAGATTATAAACGCATTAATTTTCAAATATTTCGGCGAGCAATACAAATGATCACTTTTTTCTGAGAGCTGTGTGATTAGAAACATAAGGTAAGGATTTAGAAAATTGTACAATTACATATACATGAAACATCAAAAGGAATAATTGGGAGGGGCTTAAGCTCCTCCTCATTATTCTATATATTTTAACTTTGATAAAGTTTATTTATATAGAGAGAGAGGGTGTATTCAATTTCATCCGCTCATCTCATAGATAATACGGTGGATTTTTTTTTGAATTTTAAGCTTAATTTCGCTGATTTCGCTATATTAAGGGTAGATAATAATTTGATTTGTTATGTGATTGTGAAAAACAAACCATACATTTAGTTGAACTGACTTATGCATTTAAATGAACACAAAAATACATACAGTTGAACACAATAATGCATGTAGGTTGGAAGCACGAGCTCGCGCGCCCTTTATCGCCTGTTGGGCAACAATGCATTTTTAGATATGTCAAATGCATGAACATGTTTTATTAAATGCATGAACATAATTTGTTAAATGCATATTTGTGTTTCGTGTCAATATGCAATTTTATGCTTTGTTAAGTGCAGTTTATGATTTTCGACGATAAATCTCTCATTCATCATTCTCCGTAAATTTCGCCGTCTCTTTCCCCGATTACCAACGAATTTCACTGTGAACCACCGTCATAGCCACTATCTCTCTCGATTCTTCAATCCTCTATCAAAATTCATCAATTTTGTTCTCAAATTTTTTTCTTCTTCTTTTTCTTTCTTTCAAAATTTATTGTTTATTGTTGTTCTTATATGTTGCTATCGTCATTTGGCCGCCATCGTGGCCATTCACGCCAAGAGGAGAAGAAGAAGAATGCTTATTTGTTTTCTTCCATTATAACCAAAAATGATGAATTCGGAGTAAAAGTTGATGAATCATCTGAAAAATTCTGAATCCAAAAAATAAAATTTTCACCCTTCATGATATTCGAACCCTGTGTGAAAATTTTGATTTTTTGGATTCAATAATTTTTCCAACGGATGCATTAACTGTCATAGCGAATTCCTTTTGTTCACAATTAATTTTTCATAATTCTTAGTTCTCACGTTAAAAATTATTCTTATTTGAACCTCAATCACACACACACACACACACTCCCTCTCTCTAAATATATGGATAAATGAAAACTTCAACTTTCTTTAAAATTAAGAACTAATATGCTTCATCCATTTTTGTAATATAACGATCAAAATTAATTATAAATCATTTATTATTATCAGATTTTAATGATAACCGTTTAGTCCTATAATTAAATGATTTTATATATTCATTTACGGTAACTGTTCGCATATGTACATTCACTACGATTACATGCATAACAACATAAATTATATGAACATAACAATTAATTGGAATGTGATAGCATGCACAAGAACTACGATTATATGGACAACAACATGAATTACACGAACAACAAAAGAATAGAATATGAAAGATCCAACTAACGAAAATTTAAGAGTTTAGCTATTTTTATCATTAAATAATTATAAGTCATCCGATCTTATTCAATTTAACGGTGATTATTGGTTCTTAATTCTTATCTACAAGATAATTTCCTCTATAACCAACATATATATATATATATATATATATATATATATATATATATATATATATATATATATATGGAGAGAGAGAAGCCAAGCAGTTCAAATATACCTAACGTGTAAAATGTTAACAATGTCAAGGTGTGAAACTTTGATTTATCTCACTCAAACTTGCTACCTAATTACGATTTTGTAGGAAATTTATGCGAGTTCAGAAAGTATTTATACAAGTGTAATTAACAAAAATTTACGTACGTGGCTTATAAAATAATTCTTCATATCTAAAACTTAATTTTAAGTTTTTGAGTTTGTAGTGTTTGTTTGTAGATTGTGATCGTATTCACCCCTCCAGAAAAATGATGATTAGTTATAAAAATATTTCACTATGTATAAGTTCATAAGCTTTTTAAAGCTAGTTTATCCAAGACACACTCCCTTTACTCCTCGATTAATATTTATCTAATATGATCAAACCTAATCCAATTTTTCTAAATCTAGAAATACAAGTCAGTTACACATATTAAATTATTTTCCAATCTCATAATACAATACCATAAAAAAAAATTAAATAAAGTGGTCCAAACTTTAGATGTCCTCCGCAATAGTTTGTGGCCACCCTTTGAAACGGTCAGCTATAAGGTTTATCCAATCTTGTACTATTTCCGTCTTGATAATGATAACTCATTTCTTTTAATACGTATACTTAAGAAAAATTGTATTTTATGTATAAAATAATACATGATACGAAATTTGAGATATTTTTAGTATAAAATTATTTTCTTTTATAAAATTGAGATCAATAATAATAGGATAATTCAAAAGAAGAAAACGAATCATCGATAATGGAACGAAGGTACTATTATATAAATCTGCCAACGTTATTTCATTAAAATAATACATAAACATAAAAAGCCATTAAAAGCAAAAATCCAAGCTACCTTTAGCCAGTCAAAAAATCTTTTCTTTTTTTCATATCCTTTTCCCACCTTTATATAATCACATCCCTTCCCTCTTTCCTCATTCAATCATAACCAAACACATACAAAAACCTCACCATCTCCCCATTTCCATGTCCAAAATCTCCAGATTCTTGATCAAGATCAAAACTTTACAAAGATTTCATTGCCCCTTTTCGAAGTATATTAAAACCAAGACTGCATTATGATCTTCAACATTCAACAATCTTGAAATCCAGCTTTTCTTGATCACACAATCTTGCCGAAAAATACTTCTATTTTGTTTAGAAATGGAGAAGGTTGGAGTTCCGGTGAAGAAGACTGTAATAACTGTGTTAACTGAGGGGAAGAAGCTCGCGAATGAGCTGAAGAGGCAGCTTCACCCCACTACAACCAGAGAGGCATGCGATGTTTTGGTGGAGAGCATTCTCTCCTCGTACGAGAGCGCAATAACGCTTCTTGCTCTGATCGGAAACGGCGCTTCTTCGCAGATTTCTGGGGGGAAGCTGCTTGAGCCGTCGATTTCGATCGAGGGCTCTCCCAGAAGTGAAGGGTCTGATCACAACTCCAAGAAAAGGTAACCTTTTTATTTTTTGATTTTTTGTAAGGTTTTGGTCTTGTGTTTTTTGTTTGGGTTTGTTTTGTTTTGTTTTGATAAGGTTGTTGAAGGTTTGTGTGATTGAACTTTGTTGGTTTTTATGTGTAATGTAGGAAGAGTATGCCGAGATGGAGTGAGCACGTACGTGTCTGTGGTAAGACAGGGGGTGAAGCCCAGCTTGATGATGGCTATAATTGGAGGAAATACGGGCAGAAAGATATTTTAGGGGCTACTCATCCAAGGTTAGATATCAAGTTTTGATTATTCTTGGCTTTGAAGATGTGTGTTTTTTGATGATGAAGTCATTCTATGACATGTTTGTAGTTGTGAATCAACCAAGGTTAAATTTGAAGTTTTGATTATTACATGAGGTTTTCACTTTGAGGATGTGGTTATTTTTGAGATGAAGTCATTTTGGACATGTTGTAGTTGTGTGTTCTGACTTTGTCATCAATAGAAAAAGTGTCACCTATTTCCATCTATAGCTAAATCATTAAATTCTTTTGTACTGAAAAATTACAGCAACTTGCTTCTTCTGTTGTTTTAAATATTCCACTTGCTTAGTTTAGCAGAAATCTTGGACCTACACACAGCCTTAAGATAAAGAACATTAATTTCATCTAAGCCACTTTTTTGTCAAGATCTGTTCTAGTGCATGAATATACTTTGTATGATTTCCCCGTTCCCATAGGTTAACATTTCGATTTCTTTGTTACATTTTCAATTTTTTGTTGATCTATGTAGGCAGAGTTGGTTGAAAGGGATTTGAGATCCTTAGTTTTTGTCTGTGATGAATGTTGTCTCAATGGATGTTGATCTCTTGTTGCAGGGCGTATTATAGATGCACTCATCGTAACACGCAAGGGTGCTTGGCCACGAAGCAGGTGCAACGAGCAGACGAGGATCCGACAGTCTTTGAGGTCATATACAGAGGGAAGCACAGCTGCAGGCAGGAGAGGCTGAGGCAGAACAAACAAAGGAAGGAACAAGAGAGCCTCACGTGTTCCAAACTCGTTAGCAACGGGTTGAGCCTCGTTAAAACTGAAAACCGGGACCTAATTGATCCCAAAGAGGAGGAAAATCTCCTTCGTTCTCCTTCCCTTCCACTCCAATTGAGTGTGAAAATGTGGAACCTCAGTTTTTCTCAGAGGCTAACCAGTTCATCACAACGAGCTACTCTCCCTCGTTCCTGTCTCCGGCCACATCCGAGTCCTATTTCTCGCCATCACCATGCCTTGTGAATGATTTTGGCATCGGCCACAGCTTGCAGAGCTCGGAACTGGATTTTGGTGAGATCATCTCGAATCCGACACCAATGACAGACTTCTCATTGGGAGATTTGGATATCTCCATAGATGAAGTGGATTTCGAATCTCACTTCCTCGACTCCCTCGAATTCTTCTAGTGAGCTCATAAAGGCAGTTGAAATGTATCTAGTGATCGTAGCCAGCATCTGAGAAAAATCTAAGTTGTTGATAATTGATAGCTGAAAGAGATGATGCTGACCAAGAGAATTTATTTTTTTTTGGCAAGATTTTCAAGAGTAATCACTCTTTTTCTTGTTTTCTCTCTCTAGTTGGCCGTCTTGATTTTCTTACAAATGTAGTAGTATGTTTTAGTCCCGTTTGAGCCTAGAGCTGCAGAAATTCTTGAATTAATAATGATTTTTAAAAAATAAATAAATTAATCTTTGAGTTTAGAGTGAAGCTTGTGAAATATGCGCTAACATGCTTTTCTCAGGGATGAAAATGAGAGAGACATAAGGTAGTCGAAAATTTCCTACTCATTCTCAGATACAAATTGCTAGTACATTGACCTGTGCAAGGCACGACAATTATTGCTTTCAAGAAATTTAAAATATGTGGGAGTTTCATCATCTTTAGGTGGTTCTTTATGGGTATTAGATAAAGTCCTTCTAATTTCCTAACCGTTGAATCGTCGTGGTTTAGAGTTTTCCTTTTGGAATAAGAAATTTAAACCTTATAATTATAAGTGAATTCAAAAATTGTATGCATAATAATAAAATATAAACTTAAAAAATATTTATAACTTGTAAATTTTAACTAATAAATTAGAGGAGACTCTATACATAGCCTCTTTATTTATTCACTACAACCTCTATTTAAGATAATAATAAAAATACTAATAAATATCTTTTTTATCCTTGTAGTCCAATAAAATAACACAAAAATTTGGTTGGGTCGACTCTATCTATGATCGGATCATTTAGTGGGTCCATCGCGACTCATACCTGTCCGACTCGATCCGGTCTATAAACGTGTCATTGTATTATTTCTTGTGAATAAATGTATCATTTGTTATAAATAAATGTATCACTTGATGTGGATAAATTGGTCATTGTATCACTTATTGTGAGTAAATGTATCACGTGTTCGTAATAAATGTATCATTTACGAATTAGTATTCCAACATTAACATCGACCTGACTCGATCCGGCCTATAATGCATCATTGATTCACTTGCTGTGATAAATGTGTCATTTGTTATGAAGAACTACTGTGAATAAATGTATCACTTACTGTTAATAGACGGATCATTATAACTTGCTGACTTGCTATGAGTAAATACATCAGTTGTTTCTAATAAATGTATCACTTATTCAGAATACATGTATTATTAGTGAATTAACATACCAATATTAATAGGTCGGGGTTCGAATCGTATCCGGCTCCAACGACCATTCCAAGGTATTTTGCTTGAAAATGAAAGGCCATTATCACCCTATTTTGCGGAGCTGAGCGTAAAGAAGCCGCCGAGATTCGAGAATACTCTCTCTGCTTAGGACATTGCTTATGCGGAACTCATCTAATTAGTTGGTTTATATCATTCATCTTCCAAGAGTTCTTCATTTCAAATGTTCGGAAACACAGAGGTTTTCCTCAAAGTTGAACGCAGATCAAAAAATTTAAATTAGGGATATAGTGAGTAAAATGAGGGTAGAAAGAATCACCAATGAATTAAACTAAAAATTTATGTAAAAACGTAACGGCCCAAAGGGTTATATAAATAAAAACAGGTCATTTAGCATGCTCGTTTGCTCAAATGTTGTCTAATTTTGTTTGTAACAAAAACGGCGCAAACACTAAAACGAGGTGCGGTCGGGTTTGGAGAGATTGGAGCTCAGCAAACTCTCCACACCCGACCACGTCACGACATGCCCTGCACATGAGCTTGGACTTGATAAGGCTTGGAAGGGGGAGTCTTAAGAAGATGTTTGTGGTGATTTCTCGTGGTAGATTTGCAAAGAAATTGAAAATTGTGATTGGGGGTGCTGAAGCACACCTCGACACCCCATGTATCCGGCTTAGAGAAAAACTAATCCACTATATATGTACATTTTCTTCATGATTTTCTAATTTTTTGTAATGTGATTATGGGTAACATCAACTAGTCAACTACATTGAAAAATGGAAAAGTAGGAGCATTTTTTATTGCAAAAATATTTAATATTTTTGTTATGTGTGATTTACCCTATATTAGATCTCCAATTGTGCTTATTTACTACTATTGTTTATTAATTCTCCTATTTTGACCCACTTAAAAACAAAAGGAAATTAAACACAACATTTATTACAAAGGAATTATTGAGTTTCAGGCCTATGACATGCATCTTTAAATTGGCCCAGTTGGTGGAGAAAACGACAGCACAATTGAGATGGGTAAAATGAAAAAGGGTAAATATCAATTTAAACCCTAAATTATACATGTTTTATCAAAAATATTCTGAACTTTCAAAAATATTAATTTAAACCCCAAATTATCATATTTGTATAAAAATACCCCTGTATTCAGGATAGTTTGGGGTTTAAATTGATACAAATATGATAGTTTGGGTTTAAATTGATATTTTTGAAAGTACAAGATATTTTTTTGATAAAATATATATAGTTTAAGGTTTAAATTGATATTTACCCAATGAAAAAAGACTATATAGCTGATTATGAATATCTTTTAGCTATTAAATTAGTTAACAGCAACCATTAATCAATTTTTTGTATACTAAACGAATTGAAAAGGGTATTATGTTTAAATTCCTCAACATAATATAACTGGAATAATGTATTAGGAAGTTAGGCTACTATTGCATATCACAAGAAACACGGACTTACCTCGGTTCATTAAGAGTTAACAGATTTTGGAACAAGAAATACAAAATTTGAAGTACAAAAGAAACATATGTCGTTCAATACTAGGACGCTTTATATTTTTTATTTAATTTGCTTGACTACCTAAATCAAGATCATCAACAACAACTCAAATTATGAAATTACATTGCCGAATCTCAATTAGCACAAACAATACTATCATATATAATCTTGTCAGCATCACATTTGTACTCGAAATCCCAATTCTCTCTTTCTATCTTCAATCAATCTGGAAAAAAGTATCACTTTTTATTTAAAATAATGAAACCCATAAGTAATATTGATTTTCAGAAAAAACTATCTTACTCGGTTGGTTAGTTATCTTTGGAAAATGTTTCTGAATGAAAGATGCAATCTCAATTGATTACAAGAAAGCACTAGCAACAAGGAATCTGCCATTCATGTATGAATTCTCCATTGCAAAAAGGGGTGGTCTCTTGTGCGCTTGAGACCCCTAATTGATTTTTTAATTAATTCTAATTAAAATAATTAATTTAATAAACTTTAATAGTAAATTAATAAATCATAATTATGAGTTAATAAATAATAATTTTGAATTAATGAAGTCTAACTGAAATTATAAACCCTAATTATGAATTAATAAGTCCTAATCAAGAATTAACATGCATGTTTGGATACAATTAAATCTCAACCATTGATTCAAATGAATCAAATGCCCGATTCATTCTCATTTCCTACCGGATCCATCTCCTATATATATATATATATATATATATATATATATATATATATATATATATATATATAAAGATAAATTCATATACATATACCTCTTTGTTGTGAAAACACACACCACAATCACAATAGAAAATAAAGAATACAAGAATTATTTACCCAATTCGTCTTGCGACTACGTCTTGGGGCAATGTCAAGTCATGGATTTCACTATATTTTTCGGATACAGATTACAACGATTATTAAATAGACAATAATCAAACTCTAACCCTAAACCCATTAGGGTTCCATCTGGGCCCAATAACATAGGTCCAAAATTTTGGATCACCTAGATCGGATTTGAGTGTACAGTCCATTCAAGTTCCATATTCCAACACTCTTAACGTATGAATATGTTAACAATATATAAATGTATCATATACATATAAAGTAATGTGTGATATATATAATTATAAATTTTATAAAAAAATAGATACATAAATTTTGGGCTACTTTTAATATGTAAATATATGTTCGCACGTCAAAAGTAGCCCAATTCGACAGATTTGCTCAGTTTCGGACTGGGCCATGTAAATTTTGGTCCGCAAAACCAGGCAAATCTGATCCCAAATTTTTATGCATAAAAAGAATCTTGGACCAAGCAGAGTGAAGAAAAATGCAACCCAAAAAAAATAAAAAATAAAAATTGAGCCGGGCCGGGCTGGACCCCTTTGACAGCTCTAATTGGTACAAACTATTTAATTGGTTTTATACAATTATTAGTAAAAGAAAAACGGACTTACTTTTTTTGTCAATTTAATACAAAAATTTTAAAGGTTGCGTCACGATGGACTCGAGCATTAACCACTCTATCACTAGGCCAACACACACACAAAAAACGGACTTAAACTATCTATTAATGTAAGCAAATATTTTCTTGCGAAAATTTACTAGTGTTGACTATTTTACACCACAGACTTATTGCGCCCAAAATTACTTTAATTTACGTCAGCAAACAAGAGGTGGTCTCCTGTGCGCGCTCGCGCACAGTGAGACCACCCTAATTAATTAATTAGTTAATCAATAATTAATTTAATAAATTTTAATTGTAAATTAATAAATATAATTTTAAATTAATATATCTTAATTTCAATTAATAAACTCTAATTTTGAATAATAAATCTTAATTTTGAATTAATAAACCCTATTTGGAATTAATAAACCCTATTTGGAATTAATAAACCCTAATTTTGAATAATAAATCCTAATTTTGAATTAATAAAACCTAATTGAAAATAATAAACCCTAATTTTGAATAATAAACCCTAATTTTGAATAATAAACCCTAATTATGAATTAATAAACCCTAATTATTAATTAATAAACCCTAACTTTGAATTAATAAACCCTAATTGTTAATTATAAACTCTAATTATGAATTAATAAATCATAATGAATGAATGAATGAATTCTAATTAAAAAAAATCTAATTATCCTTAATTGCTATATTTAATATAAGTTTTTGTCATAAAACAAAAGACATAACATTAAATAATAAAAATACTAAAAAAAACAAAAAAAAAACAAAGTGAAAAACAAGTGTGCGCGCACCAAACGGTGGCGCGTACACAAGTTTTTGCCAGCAAACAATTGTGAAAAGGATGTAAAAGAAATTATAATCTTTTCTGAATATAAACAATCAAATTTTCAGTAAACTATTTAAAGAGGAACGCTAGCGGTCCATAATAGTTGCTTTTTAAAACTTAACTTTTCAAATAAAAACTCGATATATCAGTTATAGAATTGGACTATCGTACCATAATGATATCCATAAAGTCGAATAAAATCTATAAAAGGTAATATATCGATAACAATTGAAATTATTTTAACCAAAAATCAAATACAATAATCAATAAAACCATAATAAAGAGCATTTTCAAGAATTCATTCTTCTTCTTTTGTTTCGTATAATGCCTTTTACGACATGGCCACGCTAAAAGTTATGCTTCTGCCTTTCACTTTTGAATTCACAATTCATCTTCAAATTATTACTTCTAATTTGCTGAATTATTGGGAGTTTGGAGCCGTAGTGAAGAGATGTAAGAGTGTTATCTCTTCAAATGATTTGTTTTAATTAAATTAAACATGTTAGTCGAAATGTCAATTATGTAGCACATCATCTAGTGTGTGGAATGAGACACCCAACTTTGCTTATTCCTATTCTTCGATTTAATGCAGATTTCATGTTCAAAAAAATCATGTTAATAAATGAAAGAAATATTCAACTTGCATATTTTAACCAATATATGAACTCTAATTTTATTTTATTTTAAAAAATCAAGTCGACTTGTTACACAAGACGTATCTCATCACCACAAAATATAAAAATAGGGGAAAAAATTTAACTTATATAATACTCCCTCCGTCCACTAAATTTGTGCATTTAATTCCATTTTGGTCCGTCCACAAAAAATATTTACTTTTCTTTTTTGGAAACATCAACTTTACATTTTTACCCTAAACTTATCTACTTATTTACAAAAAACACATATGACCCATCTTTTTACACTCACAATCTATTAGTATATTCATTTATTATCCAAATAACACACATTTTTATACTCACTTACTTTACACCCATTACAATTTATTAAAACTCGTGCCATCAAAATCAATGAACGATTTTGGTGGACGGAGGGAGTATCACTTTCCTAACACCTTATCTAATTTTCCTCACATAATTGATAGAAAAGTATTATGTATTGCCAAAAGGGCATAACATGCTCATTTTTACTATGGGTGATTCCCATTTTATTATCATGACCTATCTATATCTTAAAATGAATTGGGCCCTCTTATCTTTTATTTGATTGAGATGAGACTTTTATTTCGAGTAATTTCTAGATGTACCTATCTCACCTAACGTCACACATGTAGTAGTTTACATTACATATAAATATTGCATATTCGAAATTTATACTCCCTCCGTCTCATTATTGTTGGTAAGTTTTACTTTTTAAGTTGTCACATTAAGTTGGCTCGTTTCCAAAAAAAAAAAAATTACACTAAAAAATGTTGCTTCGAATTTCGTAACACCCACTACTTTACATATAAAACACAATTATCATTAATCTACGTATAAAAAAGAAAGGAGCAATGAATATTGGATTAAGAGAGTATTACAATTTCAAAATAAACGCACGAATGTAGAAACTCAATCACGAAAAGCTACCACTATACAAATGATATGTAAAAGCGACCACAACCAAACATTATCTAACACAAAACTCAATTGTCTCTGCTTGATCACTTCAAAAGCAAAATATCAATATAATTTCTCATATCTTAAGGAATCTACTAGCAAAGTGGTGAAATACATTATTAAAAAAATATTGAGTTGCATCTTGCACACTATTTACATACTTTTTTCACAAAATAACACTAATCAAAACACGTGCCAACATAGTTTGAAATTAAATGGAAATGTCACTCTTCCATTTTGACACCAGTTCCTTCAAGAATTTTGTGGATGCACCATTTTCAGCAAGTGCATTGGCAGCCGCATCCTTGAGGTCCCTCATTCGGCTCCTAATTCCTTTCCCTTCTTCTCCCTCCATCAAACCCTTGACGAGGTTCGCGATTTGAACCCTCCCGACGAGGCCGTCCTCTCCCGGACGCGCCCGTAGGGCCACCTTCGCATCCTCCTCTACAATCACGGCGTTCATCTTCTGTTCTGCGTACAACGGCCAAGCGATCATTGGGACCCCGTTGGTGACGCTCTCGAGAACAGAGTTCCACCCGCAGTGCGAAAGGAATGCCCTGTCGACTCGTGGGCTAGGATCTGGGCCTGCGGGACCCAGAAGGGGACCACGAGTCCCCGTCCCTTGGTCCTTTCTAGAAACCTTCTGGCAGTACGCCAGAGGGTCGCCACTATTGGAAACATTAAAATACGTGGCGTTGGAAACTGCGTCATTAGGCAGTCTTATCACCCATAAAAATCTCTGCTCGCTCATTTCTAGCCCGGATGCCAATTCCACGACCTGGTCATGGGAGAGCGTCCCACCACTCCCGAACGAGACGTATAACACCGAGCGGCTCGGCTGGTCGTCGAGCCACTTCGAGCACGGGCCTTCTTCGGGCTCCTTGCTCATTTTGATCACGGGCCCGATTGGATACACACGGGGTTTACCTTCCTCTTGATCGAGTAAATACTCGATCGGGCCGGGTTCCAATTCTTTGAAGCTATTGAGCACGATTCCATCGGCCAATCTATACCTCTTCATGTGATGAATCACCCATTTGTAGGCCTCGTTCTTCCTATCCTGGGCCGGTTCGAACAAATCGCCGCCGTGGAGTGGCGTGCAGCCCGGAAGCCGGACCTTCTCTGGCAGGTCTCGGTACTCGACGGACGTCGTCTTGTCGAGTTCCGGGAGGTTGAGGAACATGGAGAGGGCCATGGCGGTGGAGGGGTAGAAGATGTAACAGGGGATGTGCAGGTCACGCCCGGCGTCGAAGCCGTCGGTGCCGAAGAGGTCGACGACGAGGGCGGCGAGTTTCCTGGAGTGGTGGAGGGCGGTTAGGGCGCGGCGGATTTCTGGGAGGGAGCGGGTGATGGTGAGGGAGATGCGGGTCTCGATCTTGACATTGGGGGAGGTCGTGGAAGGAGACAGGGGAGGAGGAGGTGGTCGACGGCGGGGAGGGCGGCGAAGAAGGCGGACTGGGCGGAGGAGAGGGGCCGTCGGTAGGGAGGATGAAGGTGGTGGTGACGCCGTGGAGGCGGTGGAGCTTCTTGGCGAACTCGCCGAGGGGGATTAGGTGGCCCATGCCGGGGGTCGGGATGATGGCGATGTGGCAGGGGGTATGGGTGGAATCCATGGATGGAGGTTAGAGATTGTCAAGATTGGGTAATTATGGAGGGACAAACTTTTGAGGTGAACGATGACCAGTTGAGGAAAAGTGTGGTGTGCGTATTGTTATATATAGAGATAGATGCATGAAGGCTGGGGAGGGGAGGGGTACTAGTGAGTGATGAACCTAATGGTGTCTTAATTTATTTTGGATTAATAATATATCTTTTTTGATAAATAAAATTTATTCAAATACGGTGGAATCTAATAACAAAGTATAATTATTCAAATACGGTGGAATCTAATAACAAAGTATAAAGTTCATGAATATATAATTATATTCTCTATATCCCATTATTCTTGGTTCATTATTTTTTGATACATGATTCATGAGAGTTGTATTTTGTATGTAATATAATGTGTGACACAAAATTTGAGATACATTTTAATATAAATTTCACTTTATTTTATATACGTGCTAATAATAATGGGGACAACCTAAATAGAAATACTGACCAACATTAGGGGAACGAAAGAAATATTAATTATGATAACATTTATCCAAATTTAAGTAATTTACTAAGTAAATTTTTTATTTCAACGGAAGATTTAGTGGACCGTTGAAAATTAAGGAAATGCGAGAAATTTTGTGACAAGATGGATATAATATATTCTAAAAAGTTTTAATTTTATTTTGTAATGGGTGAGTAAATTTTATATCCTAAAACTAGTATGAATATATTTACGCCTCTTTCTTACGATTTGGATCATCTTGCTCGATACTTTCGTGTTTCATTATTAATATTTATTATAAAAGTAAAATTTATTGTAATATAACGATCTTAATTGATATTATTATGGCAGATTATTTGCTATTACATCAGCACATCATTTAGCTTAGTTCTCTGCATCTATTTCAAATCCGTCAATTTGGACTTGGGTTTCCCAACTTGATTGAGGAAGATTATTTATCGTCATTTTTTTATTTATAATATTATTTCCATTTTTTAAAAAGTATATTAACAGGTGATATTAGGCAATATGCCAACAATTTAACTATAGTTTCTATAAACGCAAAATATATAATTGGAATAGTGCCATATTAGTCCATTTGATAGAACCATAAATAGTTAATCTTCTCAAATTGTCAAGTATTATCTAATACTCTCTCCATCCACTAAATACGTTCATTTCATTTCATTTTGGTCCGTCCATAAAAAATATTCACTTTCTTTTTCTGAAAACATACAAAAAAAACACGCATGACCAACATTTGTACACACACTATCCATTAATATATTCATTTATTATCCTCATGATCTACTTTTTACATCCATTTACTTTACACTCATTACAATTTATTAAAGCATGTGCCACCAAAATCGTTCCTCAAAATCAAGGAACGATTTTGGTGGACGAGGGAGTATTCAAAATAATGTCCAAAAAAGGGTGATAAATATTGAATTAAAAGTATTTAATAGAAGGCCCCTAATTTTGCCGGACGATAAATATGGCATTATTGTACATTTATGATTTTATATATCCATATGGTGTGATTTCAGTAAATCTCAATAACTTTTATACATCGAAAGTATCGGAAAGAGAGGACGAAAATTTGTCTTTTATATACTATTATTATTTTGTATTATGCGATCATGAAATTATTTACTATTTTCTTTTTCTGAAGGGATAAATTATCTCTGTCGATTGAGATTGGTGGTGTTTAATACTTGGGGTGGCTATGTAAGTCAACGGCGAGAATATTCTAGGGATTAATGATGATTACGTAAGTATTGCATCATTATTACGTTGCTACGTTACTATCGTGCAATGAGAGGACTATTGACTAAAAAGGGTGGGTCAATACGGTATATCAAAAATTTTTTATCGTACCGTATACCGTATCAAAAATTACGATATATAAAAATTCATATCGATACCGTATCGAACAATTCGGCATACCGAAAGTCGGTATACTGAAAATTACGGTATGATAAAATTTTATACCGTTATCGTATCGACTTTTACGGTATACCATAACGGACTTCGGTATACCGAAATTACCGACTTCATATCGAAAATATCGAATTCATACCGAAAATACCGAAAAATACAGTATCGAACTTCGGTATTCCGAATTCATACCGAATTTTTCGATATGTACCGTGGTACCGGTATATACTGATATACCGATATGTATCGATAAACGGTATATACTGCGATACGGTATATATCGGTATACCGTGATATCCAAAAAATTGATACCGTTACCGTATCGAAAATTAACGGGTGCAGTATCATAACGTATCGAAAATTATGATTTTCGATATTTTTTCCCATCCCTAACTACATATGTAATAAAAATTTCAGTTCATGATAAATCAATCATCACATTAATACATTAAAATTTCAATGTGCATGTTTTCCCCTCAAAAGTAGAAAAATTGGTCCCAAAAAAAGTAAAAGAAAATCATTATGTTTTGTAAAATATGTGTATTTAAAACACCGATCAAACTTTCCGTAATGCACGAATATCATAATTTTAAATTTTGTAACATTGATTAGAGGGATATTTATTATTTATGTAGTGAATATGTTAAGTATAAAACATTAATCTTAAATTATACCCACTGAACTTTGATCTCGTAGTAACTTTTTAGTAAAAAATTTAAAAAATATTACCAACATAGCTTGTATTTATCTCTGTTGTTCACTTAATAGTCCGCTTCAAATTTTTCGACCAATTAACGTATCGTCGAAGCTAATATGACATTATAAAAAATAATTTACACATGTAATAAACTGATTATTAATTTTTTAGAAAGTTATAAACAAAAGCTCATATTTTTCCATATCATCTCCTCTCACCCCACTCTTTTCTTTCTCCTTCGCGAAGATATACCATATAATTAAAAATAATTTGTTTTAATGTTCTTATGAAACAAAGCACACTTATCACAAATGATATGTTTATAAATTTTTTTCAAAAATTACACATGTTTTTAATAAATAAATAAAAGTTAATTTATATAATTAAATATATTTAAAAATAAAAAGAAAATAATTGAATTAGTCTTGTACTATATCATGTATGTATATATATATATATATAACTAATTTATTTTAAAATTTAAATAATTATAATTGTTCATTTTGAATCCATCTTTTATATACCATGTATCAAATTAAAACTCTTGTTGTGAGTCCCCTAGGGACAGCCCAATAGTTAAGATAGGTTATGTGACCGAGAGGTCACAAATTCAACCCCACCAAACGCCTCTATGAGTTTGAGCACGTCACACCCTTGCTTTCCAAGTGTGGTTTATACGTCTGTGTTTGGTTTGCGCTATCAGACAGGAATACTGGGTTTACCGTGTGGTTCCCATGATACAAAAAAAAAAAAAAAAATCTTGTGGTGATGTTTAATTTATATTGTATATTACATGTATTTTCATGAACGAAATCACATTATTTTCAAAAAGAATGAAGGAATAAGTAAGAGGGAGAAAGTGAAAGGGAGATGAGAAGTAATCTGTTGAATGACCAATGCACATGGAAATCAACATAAGTTTTTATAAGTAAATATTACTATAAATTGTGTAGTGATTCTGCTTTTATATATATAGATAAAAAGACATTAAGTTGAATGTAAAATTGCAAAAAAAAATTGCCATGACATATGATCGTAATAGTCGATATTTTTATAGAGGGAAATGTGTAATTAAACATTACAGGAATACCACATATCATATTATTAAATACGTACAATCATAATTACGAATATCTATTTTTTGGTAAATAAATTGTGCAGTTATGGAATGTGAAGACCTTTCTTTTACAATGTGGATAACCTACAGTCGCTGCATGAAGTACACTCTAGATATGAAGTTACATAGGGGTTGATGAGTTGGTTTCTATACCGCTTTAATAGAATGAGCTAGTCGTTCTTTGGCCCATATGTTTTGGGCTAATAGGTCTTTTTTCCCTCCCCTTGCTTTGTTTCTTCGGAAACTTGGCTGTATCCCCCTCGGGTATGCCTGAGTTTAGTTTGTAATATGTTTTATCCGTTTTATGTTATTTCGTAAGTTTTAACCAAAAAAAAGATATAAGTTGTTGGTAGGCACATAAAATTTTCAGCCTCAAGAATCCACGTTTTACTAATCATATATATAGACATTTTATCATTACTATAATGTATTAATGAAACTTCTTTTTATATTTTTATAAGGGGAATGTGATTATTTAGACGATATTTTCTTATATATGACAAATTAGATACAAATTAAGTAAAAAATAACAACGAATTCAAATAACGTGAGAACCATTTTTATCGTGAGAACGTGAGAACTAAAAAATGATGAATTCACAGTGAAAGTTGATGAATCCGTTGGGAAAGTTACTGAATCCAAAAAAATAGAATTTTCACCCCTCATGGGATTCGAATCCGGGTAAAGAATTCTGAATTTTTAAATTCATCAACTTTCCCAACGGATTCATCAACTTTCATAACGAATTCATTTGGTTCTTAGTTTTTAGGATAAGAATGATTCTTATTTGAACCAAACTCTCTCTCTATATATATATATAAGATCATATCGTAGAGAATTTTCAAGACAATAAATCATAGCCCAATTACCTAACTGATCCGCTTATTAATTTTATAAATACTTAGACTATTTTTAATTATATCCATGTTATATATGTGTGCGCGCTGTCATTACTAATTGATGATTGGGATAGTTCCAAATAATACTTTCCAAGAATGACAACTTTGACTATTAAGCCGTAATTATGATAAATTTATATAGATAATTATTTCGGGACCCATGAAAATGACATTTAATTTTTTATGGTAAATGAAATATATTTATGTATCTCACGAGTGGTAATTGATAAAGTTTTAATTTTGATTATTTCTTGATAAAATAACTTTATACGTCGTAATAACTTTCCCAACTTCTTTTCCATAGTTATTTTTTATGTTTGAAAGAATATAGTAATATGACAATGAGATTACTGGACCAAATGAATATTCAATTATTGCTCATGCAGTCCTTGCGACAAATTCGATAGCAAGGTGGGTTCTTGTGATCGAAATGTCAGAGGTTTGAACCCCAACTAACGCGTCTATGAATTTGAACACACACCGATTTTAAACGTGATTTCTGTCTCCGTGGTTTGCGGTTATTACACAAGAATGTGAGGTTACCCAATCAAGAACTAAGATATAATCATTCATGGTGCATGATATCAAAAAATATTATTGCTCATGCAACTTTATTATTCATATAGAGCGACTTTTTTATATTATCAACTCGTCAAATTTATATAATTTCAACAAAATACATGTCAATAATTATTAAAGAAATTGGAATGTACTATGGAGGTGTTGAGACCTGCTGATTCGGACAGGCCACGAGTAGTACACGTGGCGAAATCTCGTTGATTAGCAGCTAAACCTTCTAGAAGAGATAATGCATCAAATCAAATACAATTAATAAGTCAACATTTAGTGATGTCAACGATCATGCTAGCATTATCTCATGCTCAGCTCAACCTTTCGAAACTAAATAATTAATTCCCTTTATAAAAAAAATGTAAAATATTTTCAAGAAAATCAACGCGAAATAGGTTTAAAAATAGGTCACGTTAGTTGAAGATATGGATTTCCTTTTTGTTTAATTGAATTATTATGGCTTATTTGGTTGAGTTGAATAGTTAATTTTCTTATTATTGATGGTCATTTGATTCACCTCTAATTGAGATTGTGTATTTAGGCAATAAAAGGATTATTTTTAGTTAGGGGTGGTCTCATGTGCGCGTTGCCGCTCGCACAGTCAGACCACCAATTATTTATTTATTTAATTATCTTTAAATTAATTCTAATTAAAATTAATTAATTTAATAAATCTTAATTATAAATTAATAAATAATAATTTTGAATTAATAAAATTTAATTGGAATTAATAAACCCTAATCGTGAATTAATAAATATTAATTTTGAATTAATAAATCCTAAATGGAATTAATAATAATTATGAATTAATAAACCATAATTTTGAATAATAAATCATAATATTGAATTAATAAACCCTAATGAATTAATAAACCCTAATTTGAATATTAAGCCCTAATTATAAATTAATAATTTCTAATTATGAATTAATAAACCCTAATTTTTAATAATTAACCCTACTTTTGAATTAATAAACTTTAATTGTGAATTAATAAACCATAATTACGAGTCAATAAATTCTAATTTTGAATTAATAAATAAAATTGATAAATTTAATTATTAATAAATTTAATTATAAATTAATAAAATCCAATTATCCTTACTCATCATAATTAATATATATTTATTTTAACAAAAAATAAAAGTGAACTCACGGTGAGACGGAACTCACCCAAGTTTTTGTCTTTTAGTTATATGTATCACAACCTACTCCTCTTAGGAAATGTTTGGTTTGATTGATAAGATGTGATTGATAAAATAATCATACTCTATCATATGTTCAGTTTGCATGATTAAGCTTGTGATATATAACTTGGTCCGTATTTCAATCATCAATTTGGGTGATATAAATTTGGATTGATTATTTAATCATCATTCACTCCATAATATAAAATTCAAAAAATATCATCACCAAAATTACTTTTGATCATCTTTGCCTCAACCTTTTGTATTTTTGTTATACCACAATACGATTTAAATATTATACTATATTTTAGTCATAATCATTTATCATACACCACAATTAATCAATCAAATATAAAACTAAATAATTTAATAATCTCATTTTACTATATCCTATCAATATTATCTATCTCATTCACCATTTAAAGAAGTTAGTTGCTAGTTTGGAGACTCGGTTGGGATATGCTACAACATTTAATGATTTGATCGAACTAATTGAAAGTCCAGAATCTAAATTATTTTAAAACAAGCAGAAATTAAAATACATATTTATATATTATTTTTTATATATAGCGACCATCAACCAATAACTCCAAATGCATGAATCAAAGTCTATTTGATATTGACTATCCTCTGCTGAATACTAATTGAATTCAATATTCATCAAATATAACAAAATGACATTGAATGAGAGATAAAAGTTTGACTTGGATTCAATTTATATATGGTTCGGTTGAAAGTCTATTTAAGCTCAATCCAACCAACGATCCATCATTACAAGCAATTTATATGCAAATATTACAATATATACATCTTAAACGAGTTCTGATGGTCTAATCCTAGTCTCATCATTTCGATTCATTGTCGTGCTCTGTTGCGATCAACGATTTCGGGTAATTGAACCTTAGCCTCATCATTTTTCTTAACCACCATGCTCCGCCATAGTCAGCAACTCAAAGTGACTAAAGCATAGCCAAATATGAAGTTGTTTTTTGAAATTCAACTTATAAATAACAACGTAAAGTGATTTCTCGTCAAATTCAATGGAATATAACTTATACATATCCAACTCAAACACATTGCCCTAGTATAAATATTTTTTTTTAATTCATGGAAAATTCTCAACTGTTACCGTCGGTACATACTGGGTAAAACTCACGTTCCTGTGCAATAGTCTGCCAAACACATAAGACGGTAAATCACATTTAAAAAACAAAGTGTGATATGCTCATATCTATAGAGACGTTAATATGGTTCGAACCTGTGACATTTGACCACATAAACCCACTTTATCACTAGACAAACATTGTAAAATAATTTCCCATCAAAACTTATTGGATTACACGATAATTTCATATATTAATTGACAATTAATCCTTAAAACAACAAATTAAGTTCTATTACCCAGGTCACATATCTCACCTCCTAGAGATGATGTAATAACAACATATTAAAACCATTCATAACAATAATCATTAGACTAAACTATCTCTTTTATCATTTTCATGCTCGTAAAGTCGAAATAAAAATGTAGTAACATGGGGTTTACCCAGTGCGTACCTAAGATAGTGGTTGCGGGTTCCCCATGATACAAAAAAAAAAGACATTTTTGGACGTTGCAAATAAGCCCAATCTAAGGCCCCTATCCATTTATTGATGTCAGGCCCAGCCCGGACCAATTTATTATTGGCGAGGCCCGTTGACTAACCAACTGGACTAATTATAAGCCCACTAGAATCCATACAAAACTGTTCTACATCTACAACAAAAGCATTCCACTATACACAGCTCGAGGGCTAGAGAGAGAAAACTAGAGAGAGAAAATGATCTACAGAAAGTGGAGTCTGCTAACCGGCCCGACCTCGCTCATCGCCGGAGTAATCGGCACTGTCGTGGTTGCCGATCTCCTCTTCGTTGATAACGTAAGATTTTTCTCTCATAGGGTTCCGATAGTTGAATTGTAATGATATGTATTTTCCCTGTGCTCGTTGAAAAATGGACAGAATTTATGTGTTCTTGTGGATTTCCTTTAAGAATTTATTTAATTTTCTGCCTGTATGAACGTTTTGGATACGAAGAGCAAAATGGAATAATCTATTTTCATTTTAAGATTTATTTTCTGGATTTTTATGATAATAGCTGATTGAATTTTTACTTGGCTGGAAGTTAAAAATGATGAATCCTAAATTTGGTGCTTTTAAGCCAACTTTTACAGAACAATTTTGATGATCAATATATTCGATTTTTACATGGTATTTTGGAATCGGCCCTTGTCTATACAAGATTCTTAGGGCTGATTTTTAGGATTTTGGTGCTAGTATGCCGAAAAATAGAGATTATTTATGTTATTATTGTATTAGGTATTTCTTCTGATTTGTTAACGGTTCTTCAACTGCATTACTTCTATGTAGAATGTCATCTTCAATAAATTATGGAGTTATTGAAGATATGCACATGTTTTCAACATCCAATATATATTAGTTTGAAGTTGATTTGTTGTGCTACCTTATTTTCGTTTTCAGTTGAACCTAGAGTTGGAGGTTGGATTGGCCTTTGGGATTATCTTTAAGTAGTTCTCCACTTTTTGAGATTATTGATGAGCATCTACGTCTGTCGAAGTCTTTAAACTACTCAATTGTCTTTCGACTGTAATTATATGTGAAGAATAATTGGTTCAATCTTTCAAAATTTCTAGTTTTTAGTAGATATGTGAACGAGGAAAATTCAATGAAGGGCTTTATCCTGTAGTAATCGTAAGTTGATGCATGTCCGGTACAAGAGGCCGTGAACTTCTTAATCATAAGATACTGGCTCGAATATATGGCACTGTGATACTATTTGTAGTAATCTGTTGCTTTTGAGGTTAAGGAATGGCTTTCTCAAGCAAATGTCACAAGAATGGCTTTCTCAAGCAAATGTCACAAGAATGTCTTTCACTTTCTAGTCTGACTGTATGACCAAATGTTATCTTTGTTAAACATATTCTTTTGTACTGAGATCCCTTCATCTTCCTAATAACCAACTAGAAATCTAGTTAAGTGGTAGTCTTTAGATGTTAGATTCCTTATAGCTTACAATTCTTTCATTGTTATTCGGTAGTCGAGTTTATTGACATCTGTTTCGTCGTCGTGCAGGGTTGGTTGCGCAAGGGAGATGAAAAGAAACAAGAACCAGCAACTTCATCCAAGTAGAAGCAGAAAGGATGCATTTCAATTGTTTTGTTCTTTTGTTTTGTCAAAAAAGCGTTGTTGAATAAACCGATCTTGTCCGTTCTGAAACTCAGTTTTGTGTTTAAATCCTTTTGAGTTTTCATCAACAGCCTCACTTCCCAAAAGGGAAATTTATGAGGTCACCTATAGCCTTGCAGGACTGTCAGTTCGTACGTGTTGGGTTTGTATCATATCGACATGATAACAATATAACACGATAAAATCAAATACGAATATGATTCATTGATGGCTTGCTTGATATGAATACGATATATATAAATGCAGACATGACATATTTATGAAGGTGACAAGATTTTGTTCGTGTTGATAGATTATGATAAAATCAAACCCTAATTAATTATAAAATTTTAAATATATAAAAAAAAATTTAATTATAAATATATGTATGAAATTTTCATGTTATACAACACATCTTATCATGCTATACTATCTCACTACGAAATTGTTGTGTTCTTATTGTGTCGACGTGATAAGAACATAGAACATGATAAAGTTGGATATCAGTCCATTAATTTACTGCATTATTTTATCGTCCTTTCGTGTTGTATTAAAAGTTGTCAGCTCTAGCAGCCTGGATAGGAAGAAAATCAAGAAGATGTAGCAAAGAAATCACAATATGCAAGCAAGTACAGAACCGGCTTAACGCAAACATTATCTTTGATTTCTAAGAAACATTTCCATCATCAAATCATTCTTAATGCAAACATTATCTTTGATTTCTAAGAAACATTTCCATCATCAAATCATTCCAAGCATCTATAGGGCCAGGCAAGCACCAATGCAAACAGTCATTCTGAATCTTTGCATGCTCGCCTTTCCCCTCGTATGGTTGGAACTGCCTGTACACACCCGGATGACCATCCGGTCTTAGGAGCGAAAGCATGGTTGTGTCGAGCAGCTTGAAACTATCCGCCCCGTTTTTTGAAACTGCTTCATCTGCCCACTGAAACTCTTCAAGTTCAACGATTCTCATCATCTCATCTATGTCTCTGATCTCAACCTCGTCTACTTTGAACGGCTCAGTCCTGTTACAGTAACCCCCAGTGTTCCATTCCCCGTTCTCAAAGTGATCCGGAGTCATGGTCCTGAAGAGTATATAAGGCTTGTGCTTCGACTCAGATATGAATTTGAGCGTGGAATTGAGTGCCTTTCTATATGCATGCTGAAAGCCTACTTCTGTTATGTTGCTATCATGGCAGCCATGGCAGCCCAGAATAGTGTTGTTCTCGTAGTAAATTGCAAACTTGAGAAACCATTGCCCTCCCCCAATTACTATATAGTCAAAATCCTCGTACTGATCAGTCCAGATCATGTCGGGTTCGTCTAAGTGCAGCTGAATTATGCCAGAGGAAACACCGTCATCGTTCTCAAAAGTGGAGGCTTTAGTTAGGAATGGAGCCCAGACAACAGAGACGGTGAAGTTGTGAGAAGGAAACGACCATCTCCGATTCTTGTAGGGCTCGTCGTGGTAGACGTCAACACCTTCTTCGACCTATAACGTGGAGTTAGATCCGTTAACAGAGGAGTTCAAGTACCAACTCTCCACGAGCATTTCGAAATTAAAACAAGAAACAAGGAGAAAAGAAACATAAGAGAATTCCATACAACAAATGACAACAAAATGAAAATGAAAGTTAAACTAACTAGTGTAGGTCCATTCATGGTGGGGGCTATGTCTAGTTGGTGAAGGTAGTATAATGCATCAAAGTTCAATATAATCATCATTATTGCTTGAAAACATTGACAAAAACCAAAATAGTGTGAGCTAAGAGACTCAAGAATCACACACTCGACATGCATTAGTAATATCAAGAAAAGCCAAATTTCCAAATATTCAATCAAGAATCATACACTTGACGTGCATTAGTAATATCAAGAATAGCCAAACTCGAGATTCAAGAGTCGTATTCATATACTTGAGACATCCATTAGTAATAGAAAACACTAAAATTGTATGTGTGTGTTGCCCTATTGGTAGAGTGGTTAATGCCCGATGCCAAAGTCTCGAGTTCGAGTCCACCGTGATGCGGCCTTTAAATTTCTGTATTAAATTAACCCAAAAAAGAAAGCACTAAAATCAAATATTTAAACCATTTTATCAATCAACAACAGCTACAGTGTGAGACATCATTTTTTTGAATCAACTTAGACATGAAGCAATCTCCAAACTTCCACCACTCAATTAATCAGAATCCCATCATCTAAAATTCATTCTCAAAATTATACCTGTGATAGAATGCAGAGCAATGACTGAACATGGTTACGCATGATGGAATCACCAATGAATGCTAGTGATCTACCCCTCATTATCTCAAGAAATTTCTTGGCATCAAGCCTAGGCAAACTGCAGCCCTTGGGCTTCCATCTCCAGTAAAGGTAGCCAGAATCAGGCCGCCCGTTTTTCATACAATTTTGTGGAGGTTCTATTGTTCTGCAAGTATTGTTGGTGTAGAATGGACCATCAGAATCTGGAACCCAATCTCCACTGAATAAATCACAGCTTTCTGTAACAAGGTTAATGTGAGAAGCAACCCTTTTAGTACAATGTCACATAACTGCAACTTTACTTTAGGATTCTTGATTTATTAAGAATCTATAGTTGGTTAGATATGACTTAATTTCTAGGTTCTTAATTCAGATAGTTGGTGAAATATACATTTCAAGGAAGTTCAATTGGCTGAAATTGAGGTTCATAAATCACAGAATTTCAAGAAACAATTTTAGCCCTTTTTGGAGATGCAAAAAGATTCAATTTTGTTATTTTCAACATTGAAGCATAATTGAGGAGAAAACCTTAGAAACTAATGAATTGAACAAAAAATTAAGTTCACTCACCATTGTGAGAAGTGTTGTCAAGATTGAGCAAGAGGTCATCAACGAATTGGGGTAGCTCAACCGCCGCCGGCGGAGGAGTGCTAACACCTAAAGCTGCACCCTCATCATCTGTAACCACAAGAGAAAACTGCACAAAACTTGAAGAAAACAACCGGTAAGAAATGCCCAGAAGCAGAAAACACACTGCAAATTTCACCAAAATGATGAGAATAAGTTGTTGCTGTTGAATTGTTTCATTCTCTCTTTCTCTCTCTCTCTCTATCTCTCACACACACACACTCAAAACTCAGCTTTAATGTAGGAGTGTATAAATGAATGAAGATGGGGGGTGGTTGTCGGTTAACCAAAATGGCTTTGTCAATTATCATATACATATTTGTTGGATCTTTTCCAGGAGTTCGCATGTCGCTATCTGAAAAAAAAAAATACTTTTATATAATTGTGGTTTCTGAAAAATGAAATTATTTTATATTATAATTATGGTTTTACACCCACCATATATACTTCGTCTGGAAGCTTAGCTTGCACCTGAAGTTGGATTTCTTTTCATTTTCTTATACCTGTTTGGTACAAAGATGTTGCAGCAATGCTTTTAGTAATGATGAAAGAATATAAACATAATCAAGAATCATTTTTTATGTCTTGCTCCTTAATTTTGAAATAGGGATAAGCCTTTGATATCTTCACCGACAAGAAATTCAGTAAACAAAAAGAACTGAAAACCCCTTTTAAGCTTACTACCTTAAAATTAAATATCACAATTTTTTTTTAGTATCATAGGAACTCAAATAATAAATATACACAATAAATTGAAACCAAGGAATAAATTGATAATATCACAATAAATTGATAATGTGGGAGAAGACAAGAAGGATTATATGTAAAATGCAGTGAATGAAATGAACATAATACAGAGTTGGGTCTGATCTGTGTTCTTTACAAATGGGATCATTTGCCTTTTTTCCTTTTATTTATTTTTATTTCTTATTTTTCCAATCTTTTTTTCTGTCTAAAATGAAAGAGTGACTGAGATTCGAAGCAAATCAGCATCACAACAGCTGGAAATAATCACTGCTTTAAAGAATCTAATGGTATTAAAGTTAGTTTGGAAATTGACAACACTCTTCTCTTTTCTCTTTCATGTTTTAATTTTTGGGGTTGTCTACAGGCAGTTTTCTTCAAATCATGCATCAAATGCAAACAGTAAAATGTAGATAACTACAATATTGCACAATATATAGTATAGCACTGTAGCTACTTTTTTATAAATTGATTTTTGTTATTTAGTCATATATTTTATAGTATTTTATGGACATGGAAGACCGGTGTATATTTATTTTAATTAATGAGCAAGAGGTGTTTGTTGTTGGAGTTTGAAGCAGACGTAACTTTTGATACCAAGTTCAGATTTGCTATTATAATAATTTTCGAAAGTGAAAAGGCGAGATAAGAACAAAATAAATTTTACATATTATTAAAATTAAATAAATAAACTAGAATATTCAAAAATATTCTTTTTTTTTGCTGTAAAATAGAGTAGGTTGTTGGAAATAAAATAATATTTGTATTGTAAAATAGAGATCAATCTATTGTATTTTAAAGACCATCCTTAGAGATGCCCCTGTTTGGTAGGGGAGATAAGACCCAGATAATAAAGATATTCATAGTTATTACTTGTTTGATATCCTAGTTTACTAACCCTTAGATCCGTCTTGTATATGAAACCCGCTCTTAAATCACTATTGAGCTTATATTACACAACCCAACGAAGATGTCTGATACGTAATCTTTGGTGCAACAGTATTACAGATAACATTTGTGTGAGGCAAATTACCCTTTTGGTAACATATATCACTATTTCGAACAAAATGATACTGGGCTTGTGCGATGGAAGAGAGACGATGAAAAACTCAGTAGGATATATTTGTCATTTTAGAATTGTAATAAGGTTATAATTGTAATTTTTTTGACTAATCTAGAATTTAAACTAGTGTACCATACATGTATAAATAATCTATATTCTATATCTTGGCTACCAAACCATAAAATACGATAACAACTAGAATACATAACTTTATTTCTATCTATCTCAACATATTTTATCTTCCCTACCAAACATTTAGAATAGCTTTACAAAGTGTCTGCGTAATAATTTTTCTATTTTATAATTTGGGGAGTCATAAATATATTTTTGGCTTTTGATAATCTAAAATATTGTTCCATTTCCCAATGCTATTATGGCCCTATGGGCCCATTAACTTTTCTTCACTGATTTTATCTTTTGGGCATTTTCCTTCCAGGATAGCAATAATATCCTCTCTCTCTCTCTCATTTAAGTAAAACATTTAATTTTATCTCGTTAATTATATTTTCATAGTTCATATACGATTGGCAGAAAAATTAGCAAGTTTAAATGGTGTATGGCAAGTGAAGTTGGATCCCACTAGTTGCTATTTAAAAAAAGGGGAGAAAAGTAAATTAAATGGGGATTGATATTAATTAATAATTCCACTTTGTTCTTTATTTGCTTCACAAGTAAATAACCAGAAAGAATGGACATAGGGATTTGATCCCACAAATTAATTATCGCGTTATCGCAGCGAATACGAGATTTACTCAAGACGCATCTCTGCGACTCTGAGATTTTCATGATACCAAAAAAAAAGAAAAAGAAAAAAAGAATGGACATAGGGATTTGATCCTCATTGGCAAAATCTCAAAAGAAATTGAAATATATGTTGTTACTTAAGGTTAATATTTGCAAGCATAATGTTTATTAGAGAAATCAGTGAAACAAGTGAATTAACAATTCATCGTTGGAATTTCACAAATATTTTTTATCCAAGCACACAATAATTGTCACTGCAAATTTTCTTTCGTACACAAAATATATTTTCGTGCAAAATAATAATTACATGCATGTTCTGGTTATTGCCCCTAATATAAAAATAATTTTGAATAATTAAAATAAGGAGGGAAAAAGTATAAAGAATTCTCTTTTCGACTCCACTCTCTCATCACTGTTTGTTTTGTTCGTTAAAGTATACCCTCTCGCTTCTTTTGAAGTATCTCATTATCGATTTTTTTCTTGTTTTTACTAAATGTCTTAGTTCGCAATTTAAGAGTAAAATTATGATATATTTTCTATTTACCCTTATTTAATATTCTTGAAATTTGATAATTAGCTATATGAATGTATTTATCATGGTAATTAATGAGGTTACAAATTTAAATTTTTTATTTCTTTGGTTTGTATGATTTGACGACAGAAGATACTTAAAAAATAACGGAGGGAGTATATGACCACTAAGACTCTTTTTTTTCTTTTTCTTTTCACTTAATTTCTTTTTATTTTCGAAATTTCTCACCAAACTAGTGGCATACCAAAGAGAGAATATAATTTAGAGAGTAGCACACAATTTTCCCGCTATTTTTCATTTAATTAGAGTGGATTGCCACATTAAAATCTCTATATAAACTAATGCTCAATAATTTAACAACAATTAATATAATAACTTTTTTATCTGAAAACATTACAAAAAATTTATTCAACTCAACCAGGAACTACAAGATAAATAAAGTATTAATGGGTGAAAGTACCCAAGTTTCATAATATACATGTCAAGAATAACACCTTTCATAAAAACATATGAAAACAGGATAAATTAAGGTAAACTGACAAATATGTCCTTGGATATCTATACAAAGTAAGATCGGATTATGAAAAATTCGATCGCATATTCTGGAATCCGATCGGACCTGGTCGGAATCCGATCGGATCCGATCGCATTTTGAAAATCCGATCGCACAATCCGATCGGTGTTTTGAGTAATTCGACTGATGGAAATCCTAAAATTAGTCAAATCACACGTACTGTCTAGAATTAGGTAGTTTTAACATGTTATTATGAAGTTGGGTAGTTTTGACATGTATGTTATGAGAAATGGGTAGTTCTATTTTCCTCCCATAAATAAACCTAAAAATCAACCACTTCATACAATTTCTTGTTCCTTTTTCCAGGATTCAAAACAATGTTTATGCCCTGGATGATTTTAAAAAAAAAAAAAGGAAACAATATCAAATTAATCTTTTGCATGTGCAAAATGAGAAGGTAAAAGAGAAAGGGATCTCACAAGATCAAAAACTTTAGCAAAACTGCCAAAATACACATTTTTCTTACATTTAACATGGTAGAACAGCAGCAGCAGCAGCACACATAGCATGAATCATTCTTCTTAATTTTAATCTTTTTTCAATGGACAAAATCCAAAGAAAAAATGGTAGTTTGAAACTACCAGAGGAGGTCGAGCATTTGAGTCCTCTGGTCGAACATGATCATGCAACGGCATGTGGAATCTTCATGCCAAATCCGCGCTTCACCCTCTCCATTCTGTCGAGGATATCGAGTTATTGAATATTAGAATGCACCTCAAAATGAAGTGTATGCAATATAATTCAATGTCATGTATAAGCATCAGCACACTTCTTTTAAAAAATGAGGAATTGAGTGATATTTAGAGGGTTGTTGGTTGAACATTATGAAGAACTGAAATGAGACTGTTAGTTCTGGAACGCGTTTTCATACATCACGAATGAGCATCAAGTGATTATCATGCACGAGTGACAGCATAAGTGCGAGGGGAAAATGGAACGTATATACTCACGTTGGAGCAAGTTTCCCGAGGCTTTCCAACTCCTCGCCAGTGTCCTCGTCTATGACTCTGCCTGAGATCTCCACGATGTACGATCTGTCTCTCTCCCTCGGTAGACCTCTGCCTACCAGCAAATTCAGATCTTTGTGGTTCAGCTCTCTACCATTAACAAATATGTGTGTGTTTCCACCTGCGCAATGCTCTGGCATAGGGTAGTGGAACTCCTCTATAAATGGCTGCAACAACACGAGAACACAAGTTTGGTTAAACAAGCAAGAATTAGGCGGACATTGATCTTTTCTACGACAAAATGGTAAAAAATCTTACAGGAATTATGCCAAGACAAGGCCCTCCAATAGCACCCCAAAATCCAGCTCTAAAATCATACCTAGTTAAGAAAAATCGCCGTACAGACCTAATGAGTTCGATGCAATATGTAGAAAGAGAGTAGTGTAAGAGAATGTATACCAATAATGGCCTGGTTGGATCGGTCCAGCTATTTTTTCAGCTTTCTTGATCAACCGATCCGATATTAGATGGCCGTTGACTGTCACGTTAGCATTGTTGGCAGCTTCTTCGGATCTATGTGAATCCTTGAAGCTCCCCATAATGCCAGCAAAGAATGAGCTGGCTCCTCTACCGCCTCTGCTTGCCTCACTCGACTCAAATGTAGACCCTGTGTTGGAGAACTCGTTAGACGGTATATCTATCTCAGTAGCTGTGGACTCCTTCCTCAAAATCTGCCTCGCCCCCGTCTTGCTTGGCAATGGTCTATCAATAATATCAGAGTGCCCGCTTCTGTTTCCTTCACCCGAATCCTTTGCCACATGAAACTTATTCGAGTTCTCAAAGTAATTTTGAAGAGACGAGCCAGTAGGAGGTTGAGGCCCTTTATCCTCTCTTGAAACGTCAGCGGCTGAGGCAGAATCTTTTGTTTCCTCTTCGGCTTCAGAAGCGTACGTGGATGTGGAATGATGAACCCTCGTCTCAATAGGCTTGCAGTCTCTTCCTGGACGAGTCACTTCTTTATCCATGGAGTGGAAATCATAACCGGAGCTATCATAATCCTCGGACGAAAAGGTCGTCCTAGTTAGGCTCTGATGAGCCTCGCCTTGTCTTGTTGGGATATCACGCTCCTTGTCAGCTTTTAGAGGGCCATTCTTGGCCTCCACGTCGTGTGAGATGACCAAGTTTTTGCCTGAAACTACGAAAGCAATGAGAGAAGAGCATGCCCCGCATCTAAGCTTCTTCGTGCTGCCATTCTTGCTCGCGACTTTCTTAGGCAGCATCAGCAGCTCAAAACAGCTGTTGCAGGTCAAGAACGGAGCGCCACCGGCTATAGGGCTGCAGTGTTTTCCACAGCCAGCCAAATGGGCTCGAGCAGGGTGACGACGTACAAAACCATCCACCTCGGAACTCACATCACTAGGCCATCTCGCTTGACTTTGAGAGGTACGAGGCCTCAATGGAGGCTGATCAAGAACCCTACGGCTGTAGTGATCTCGTGCACCAAACGAACTGTAATTAGAAACCATATCATCCGAGACATTCGAGTATTTACCACTATATGCAACTTGCATCATCGGGTTAGAGACTTGTCCCTTGGCACGACATGGGTAGCACGAGCAAGATTGATGGTGCCGGATAAAATTAGGAGGGTATGACTCCATGTTGTCCATATAAGCCATACCATCATCCATGTAGGGTCCGGACACATATCCATGAGCGGGTGGCATCTGAAATGCGCCTTGAGGTCTTGATGGATTCCCATATCCTTGAACATGACTCGGAGTATACCTCGGAGGATAAAAACCATTATCCCCCATTTCTTGCCTACGCATCACATGAGGCGGCTCGGTATACTGATTCTGAAAAGGCGGCCTATTCAACGAGCTCTGCATCATCATCGCCTCATTCTCAGATGCGTATGGATCTTGAGGATGCATCCTCTTATTAAAGGGAGCCTTCTCTTTGCCCTTTTCATTCAAATTGCCAGAACGGCTCAGCTTATACTTGAGCTCGTCTAGCTGCCTCAAAAGCTCGGCCCGATCATCCTCAACAAATTCAGCATTGTTCAATCCATCGACCACACCACTCCTACTCCGAGATGGATCATCAAAATCATAGCTAGGCGCCAATAGATGGTCGAAGGAGCCCTCTTTTGCTCGTCTTCCAACCTCCGGATCCACTCTTTGAGCCCTCCAAACACCCTCCATCTCACTCTTCTGCCCAACCCGGCCCCTGGCCTCCTCAATCCAGCCTCATTTTCACGAAACACCACCAGATCCTCGAAATCTTGACCTATTTTTGCCCGTGGGATTTCATTCAACCTTCTATCTCTCATCACACCACCCTCAACATCCCAATTCTCCTCCTTGCCTAAACCATTCCTACCAATCTCAGCCCGTTCACGCAGAGCCCTCCTCCTCTCGGCCCGACTCGAAGAACTGACGTTCGACCTCACATCAGACTCAGAACCATCACTCATCTCCATCACTCGTCTCTCAGAAACATTCATCATTTTCTCATATCTATCAGAGAGCTTGTCTAGGTTACTACCTATCCTTTCCTCATCAGACTTCTCCGAGAATGTGTCCAAGTCAACACCTTTGTTCTTGGCTGATTAAAGTAAACCATACAACAACAAGCAACACAAAATAGAGACATCAATCAATATGAATCAACCTAAAATTTCTCCACCATTAGCTACAATCTACAATACAGAATATTATGGTTGAATTCAATAAAATACAGACATATATAAACAGCTTAATCCCACTTCACAAAACACAAATCTTGCCCCACAAAACATGCTATAAACAAGAGGGAGAGAGAGTTACATCTTAGGACAGCACCACAACCGCCACATTGATAAACAGAGAAATCAGTGACCTCCGGCAGTAAATTCTCACACTTCGGGCAGCGAACTAAACGAACTTTGGCAGTTTCAGACATTTCTTTCTCTCTCTACAAATTTCTCGCTATCTTCAAACATGCAAATGCGGGATGAACAATTTCAGCTTAAAGATTCAATCTTGGAGAGAAATGGCAACAGGTGCAGACATGATGTGGGAAAGGAATAAGGAAAGAAAAGAAGCAATAATGTTCAAAGATGCAGACTTTAAAGAAAAATGAGCAAATAATTCAGTGACTGAGTCAATATACTGTTCAACAACACGTAAAGCAGAGAAATTCCTTTCTCTTTTCTGAGATTCTGAGGAAAAATCTAAGGTTTCTGCAACATCATGAGTGGAAAGCGAGCATGAACTGATTGTGCTTTGGTTTTCTTTTGGCTGGATATGCTTGTGCGTGTTGTGTGTGTACGGTTTCTTGTTTACAGTTTGAAGAGAGAGAGAGAGAGAGATAAATCTACAAAATTTGCTGTCTAGTAGTTGTAGGACTGAATTTTACTCTTTCCCACAAACGTGAGAGGAAAAACGAAGACTAAGAACCAGAATAATAATTTTTTGAGCCTCGCATGAAATTACTATGAATTTAAGTAATAACTATTAAATCGTGAAATTAATTACATTTTTATTAAAAATTGATGGCTTTCCTTCAGCTTTTTATTTGACTATTCTTGTTTGGTCAGAAATCAAGAAGAAAATTTGCCAAGAAACAATAGACACGAAAAATCAGAACTTAAAAAAATGTAATGAAATCTATATGAATTAGGAGAGAATCTCTCTCTCTCTCTCTCTCTCTCTCTCTCTCTCTCTCTCTCTCTCTCTCTCTCTGACTTTGTAGAGGATGACGATGAGAAAAAATAGTGATTTGGCCTTTGTACAAAGGAGTGATGCTTGTCAATAAACTCGCAATTTTTGCCTCTATATTATGCCGACTTTGACTCTCTCTCTCTCTCTTCATGAATACGTACAGAGAGAGAAGAGAGGAAGTATTTGCATCACGCACCTACTGCCCTGCAAACTTGTTTTTTTCTTAATATTATTCAACTTTGTTGGACGTTCTGTAATAATTTTGGTGGAATGTTAGTTGGTACATGAATTTTTTTTCATGTAGATTAAGGATAATTGTATTTTGTATGTAAAATAGTGTGTGATATGAAATTCTAGGTATTTTTTAGTGTAAAAAGTGTTCCTTTTTTTGGAAACGGGCCAACTTAATGGTATAACCCAAAAAGAAAAACGAACCAATAATAAGAGGACGAATGAAGTATTTTATTTGTATATATATAAGATCCCTATATAGAGGACAATAATATAAAATAAATTGTTATTACACATAAACAATGTTTATTTATATAATAGCAAAATATATTTACCTAAATAGAGATGCGGATTATCGTTAGAATATGAGAACACTGCATTGAACGTATAAAATTAATGTATTAGATTCAATACCATAAATTGATATTATTCAATACAACGTCATTGTAGTACAATACTTTTATACATTTAATGTATCGTTCGCATATTCTAACTAACACATGCGTTCATATATAATCTAAATTCCCTAAGTAGAATATTACTTAAATATACCAAAGGGTTTGCCTTAGTTAAACTTAAAGATCAAAATGGATATAATTTTTTTTAGTGATTGTGTGTAATAATTGTTTGTGATAAATACGTTCTTACAACATGGATATAAAAGTAACAATGAAGTATCTTTTTTTAACTCAATGATCTTCCATGAATTTTTATTTTTTAATAATATGGTCGTTTATTTTAAATTCCATGGCAGTAAAATGAAGTCTTTTTTCTTTAGCAGAATTACTACAAAGAAAAATAATTATTTTTAAATAAAATCGCCAGGGTTAAGAATGTAATTGGAGAAAGCAAATGACTGAATGAGCTGTAAGTTTCAAAGAAAAAAATTACACTGTTCAATGAGCATGTGAAATATTCAAGAAGTGACAAGACGTATTTATTGAAGTATAATAAATGAGGGTAATATTGGTAGAGGAAAAACGATGATTTTCTTAAATTGATAGTTGTACTTGCTTTCGTAATATAAATTTCTTTAAGAAAAATTGGGTAACAATTTAATATGGACAAAAATCTTCTCATGGTTCCACTTATTATATTTTATTGAGCATATCATGATATTTGTTAAGACTGGCATTTTATCTAAAATTTAAAATAAGATTAATCGTGAATAATTAAATTTGTAACTAACAATTCATCATCATATCATATCCACAAAATTCATGGGCGACCAATCAAAATTTTGTTTTATTTCATTTCTTACATAATTACTTCATATTAGGGCTGACAATTTTCGACACGATACGAACACGCACAAAATTAATCGATTATCGTTCAGCCTTATCGTGTTCGTATCCTTATCGTGTCGAGATCATATCGGATCCGTGTCGTGTTCGTGTAACACGATAATTTTTGCACTGCATTCGTGTTCGTGTCACAGTGTGTCGTTTTCGTATAATTCGATAATACTTATATATATTTAATTTTAATTATATTATATATATTTTTTTCTTTTATTAATTTGTTTTCTAATTTTGATTTGAATTTGTCGTTTCGTGTCGTGTCGAAAAAAATCTTGTCATATTCATGTTCGTGTTTGGTCTTATCGTGTCGACACGATACGTCGATAACGATCCGACATGCACGAATTGTCAGCCCTACTTCATAAATGATCGTATTGCATTTGATGTCATCTAACTAATCCCAGATATAACTCACATTAGGGATGTCAATTGATGAGTTTTACCTGGACCATAACCAATAAATAAGTAATGATTCTGGTTCTGGAACCGACCCATTAGACACTGGATTCGGACCGGATCCGGACCATCAACTATAGATCTTAAGCGGTCAGTATCTAAGCGGGTTTGGAACCAGAACCGGATAAGAACCAGAACTATAATCGAAACTGTTGCTTTATAATTTAATGTGTTATGAGTGATTTTGAATAGATATGGATAAAATTAGTTAATAGACGAGTTTTACTCGAACCAGAACCAATAAATAAGTATTGGTTCTGATTCTGGAATCAGAACCAGATCCGAATCGAACCATTAAACTATGGATCTAAACTATCAGGGTCTAAAGAGGGTCTGGAATCAGAACCAGAATCATAACCATTGCTTTAAAAGTTAATGAGTTTTGAACGATTTCGGATCGATTCGGGTAAAACACACCAATTGACATCCCTAACTCACATCACCAAAAATCTCAACTCTAATTCAAACCAACACCCACGATTTATTTATTTTTAGTAAATAAATAACTAGTTTACCCTTTAAAATAATATTATATATTATATAGTGCGATTAAGTTTCAAATTTACCTTCTGATGGAATATATATTTACGTTCAAAGTACAGATGAAATATTTATATGGATTGTTTATGGTGGTTTTATTGTATGTATCGTACTAAATATTGAATAATTTTTATAAAATAAAGGAACTAGAACTCGCACGTCGTGGAAGGAATTTTTCAAACTTGATTGCTTGGTCAAATTTACATTCCATGAGACATTTTATCTAAAATATATGTGAAAAAATGTCAAAATAAACCCAATAACAATTTTAGTGTAAAACATGGATCAGAAACATCGTTTTAAGCTTCCAAGAGAGTAAGATTAAGGTTTTTGCATGGCAAGATATTATTTGAAGTTCGAAATTAATTTATCATTTTTAAAGGGATTTTTTGTGTTTTTATTACAATTGCAATAGTTTATCTCGTATTATATCATTAATATTTATCGGCAATACATGTATAGTCGATTTGCAGCCAGTCAACCAACCTCCATAATTAAATAATGACAATAATCAAAGGATATGTTGTACGGTCTGTTTTATAAATACTCCTCTGTGTTTATGAGAATTTTCGATACGAGTTTTAATAAAATTATAGAGTATTCAAGCGAGTAACACTTTCTACCCTATTTATGTTTATGAAAATTTTCGATATGAGTTTTAATAAAATTATAGAGTGTATTGTGAGTGAAGTAAGAGTCTCATATTAATATATTATTAAATTAATTAGTGATAAGTGTAAATAAATGGTGTTGTTAGAAGCAATAAGTATAAAGTATTTTGTGGAGTAATTTTCATAAATAGGAAATGAACAAATTTGGAGAACGAATCAAAAATAAAAAGGGTAAATATCATGTAATGACCCAACGTTTAATGATTTTTCATTTAATATCTCAACTTAAATATATTGTTATTTTGGTCTCTAATATTTAAAAAATATATTATTATCATATCGATCAATTTTCAGTGTCCAAACTCTTATGTGGCTGCCATAATTTCATGTTAGACTACAAATCAATATAAAAATAAAATAAAAATATAGAAAAGCCCATCCAAAATGATATTGTTCAATTTATTCCCTTATATTGACGTGGAAAAGAAATGGAATGACTTCGTTCTGGATGAGTTTTTTCACGTCATTATTTAATTTTTATATTGACGTAGAGTCCAATATAGAATTTCGGGAGTCACGTAAACGTTTGTAAATCGAAATCGATCGGCATGACAGTAACATAATTTTTCTGAAATATTAGGGACCAAAATAACATATGCTTACTTTATAACATTGAGTGAAAAATATTGAAATATTGAAACATAAATTAATATTTATCCAAATAAAACTAAAACAAATATGAAGGATCGATAAAGTACAACTCATATTCTGATGAAGACATGGATGACAAACAGTTTCGTTATGCATTAGAAGACATTTAAAAACATGTAGTTCCAGACGGTTGGTGGGAAAATATTAATTATGAAAAGTATAATAGAAGGAATTATTATTATTAAAATATAAATTTATTCCATTATCAAAATAGTTGACTTGAACCAGCAAAAGTAATTGTGTCCCAATCACGCCTTGCCTTCACGCCTCGCTAGTGTAGGTCCAAATTTACGCGCAACAAAATTTATGGTTTAGATGCCGTGGCGATGTAGTTGATAATGTCCGAAGTCAAAGGTTTCGGATTCGAATTCATCATGATGTGACCTTTAAATTTCTATATTAAATTGACAAATTTTTTTTTATAAATTTTGGTTCTTATGGATTAGTATATTTAAAGAATTTGTCAATATTTTTACTTTTAAAGTATGTGCACATAATCACGGAATATCGTCTACGAATGTTTACATGATTGAGGACGTTCGGGTATCTTTTTAGTAGTAACCATTAACTATCTTTATTATAAATCTGCTAGCTTTTAATCGACCCAACTAAACTCATGGGGTAACTATCTAATTCTACATGAATATGATTAATTGATGTGGCGATCGGCACGAGAATTAACTCCAAAATTACCATTTTCCATAACCTTTTGTGTTAAACCAAGATTAAGTTTTAATTTATACTCCATCTGTTCCATTATTGTTGGTTCGTTTTTCTTTTTGGGCTGTCCTATTAAGTTGACTCGTTTCCCAAAAAGGAAACAATTTTACACTAAAAAGTGCATCGAATTTCGTGCAACACACTACTTTACACACAAAATACAATTCTTCTTAATCCACGTGTAAAAAGAAATGAGTCATGATTCATGGGACGGAGGGAGTACTTTAGTCAATGACTCTTTGGTAATTTTTTTTATTGGTTGGATTTTAAACCATTTGTAATTTTCACTTGGGATTTATTATTATCCAATGATAACGTGTCTGTATTTCAGGCCCAAACCTTTTTCCAATCAAATAATGTTTGGATTATATTTTCCGGTCCAATTCAGCTTTTTTGGGCCCAATAAATAGCCTAGTAAACTACAAAAATTGGTTAGCAGTATCCCAAATTGAAATATTTCAATGAAATTAACACACAATTAAGATAAACAAATACGCGTCTAATTGGAGGAGGAGTGACGATCTCAGTATTGAAAAATCATATTAGAATATCTTACATAAATTAAGATTATTTAAATCAATTATATATTTATATCAATATATTATTTTTTCCACCACAAAATAGTGTCCATTTCAAAAAGGGCCCTCCACTTTGAAACCCACTAGAAAATGGCGCACTTATATTGTGCAATATGTGCTTTAAATTAGGGCTGACATTATTATGCGTGTCGGGTTTATCGCTGTCGATACGATCCGATAAGAAAACACGAACACGATCCGTTAAGGATCCGTCCGACACCTAACACGAACACGACACCGAAATGTCTTCGACACGGACACCATACCTAACACGAATATGACACAATTTTTTCGTGTTGATACGACACGATAACGATACTATTACCTATTACCTACACAACAAATAAAAATAAAATATATAAAATATAATTAAATTAATATTAAATATTTATAAATATTATCGAATTATACGAAACGACACGATCCGATACGAATGCAACACGAAAATTATCGGGTTACACGAACACGACACGGATACGACACGAAATTATCGTGTCGACACGATAAGGACACGAACACGATAAGGCCGAACACTAACCCGTTAATTTCGTGCGTGTTAGTGTCGTGTTCTCTTGTCGTGTCGAAAATTGTCTAACCCTACTTTAAATCACTTGGGAAATACCAGAATTATTTTGTTTTAAATTTCACATTCAAAAATTTTCTTAATCGGACGACCAAGTGGAGCCCCCCTTTTTTTATAGAAAGTATTTTATTTTTGTCCAAAGAATCAATCAAATGCATGTGTACATCAAAATTTCGATGATGACCATGCAGAATCCATTAGTGGCTAATATTAAAAATACGCAATTAGATACTAATATTAAAATTAGCCGACGTGGATTACTCTGATTGGGCAATCCCACTTACCTAGATCGTCATCACCCACAAATAATTATGTAACCAGTGGCTATTGACAACTAGATTAGCATTCCTCAGCATAATGATTAATTGATTGGAGACAGAGAGAACTCAAAATCAAATGATCTGAACTCTTGATGGATCAATAAACATCAAATCTTGAATAACCATAACTAAGCAACAAATAGACCAATTTCACGTTCTTGCAAACATGATTCATCAAATAAAAACAAACCCATAAAATGACTAAATTAAAAAAAAATGTTGTTATTTTGTCCATGCAAAAATCTTAGAAATCCCACTTAATTTCTGCCTCTTAACCTTCTGCTTCCTCTCTCCATCTCTCTTCCTCTTCCACACGTTCCTGCTCAAGAAGCCCAGCAACGATGATCTCTCCGACGTCGTTTCAGCCGCCTTCTCCGATGACGCCGACGACAAACAAGAAATCCCCGTCCCTGCAAGATCATTTCTCGATCCACTAAGATAGGGCAGAATCATGCAATTCCTCTCAACAACATGGCTCACTGCAACCAATTCATATGCATCATATAAAGGGCTCCCACAATCCCAAATCTTTAACGATTTCTCATCATCTTCTTCTTCTTGATTTCTGTTCATCTCTTTCCGAGTTTTTGAGGAAATCTGCAGCTTTGTTTTTCTATCTATCTCTATATATATAGATATACCCTTGTTTTTTTTGTCTGAGATTCTTACTCTAGTTTGAAATTTTCTGAGCTGCCACAAAATTATTGGACAATTAGTGAGTCTAAAATCACTGCATTTAATAACGAAAGGGATGAAATTTGTGGGACAAGAGCAAGTGACAGATCAGATGCGTTTAATATAGTTTTTGGAGTTTTGTCACAAAACATGTGAGTGTGAGTGGTGATGAAATTTTATTTTTTTTTTATTTCATGGGGAACCCGCAGCCGCTACCTTAGGTGATGAAATATGTTATGGTGCTTATGAAGCAACCGCAAGATTTGAACTTCAAATTGTAATGATTAAGATTTTTGTGATATTGTTTGTTTTTAAATAAAAAATTAAGGATGCATGGAATTAGTTTCTACATTAATCAAACTGCATATAATAATGTTGTGGCCACATAAAGAAAGCTTTGTTAGATCAACTGCATCAATTTGATCCAAAATAGATCCATTTGTTCGATAGTGACTTATTTCAATCTCGTATTTCATTTTATGAGCGCAAGCCACGCGTATGGCGGTACGAGCTATTTTTAAGGTACAATAAGGTGAAATAAATACGATGTAAATCATCAATTCGACCAGTTGATCGGTAAAGAGATGCGACTACACATGTCGAAACCCACGAGCCGGGCCGAGCCATTCCACTTGGTGAAACGAGGCCGGGCCTAAAATTTTGTAACGGGCTTTTCATGTATATATGTTACCGTCCACCAAAACGCGATTTTGGTGGCCAGTGATGTAAAGTAAATGTATAAAAGATATGTCGGATAATAAATGAATATATTAATGGATTGTGAGTGTAAAAGATGGGCCATGAGTTTTTTATTAAATAATTGGATAAGTTGAGGGTAAAATGTAAAGTTGGTGTTTATGTTTTTGTGATAAAATAAATCAGTCAAGAGCCCGACATCTACCTTTCCCATTTTATGGGCTAGACCCTAGCCTGATTTTTCTCCAGCCTACATTTACATAGCCTATTCCATATTTTTTTTTAAGTTGGCCATCGAATTTAACACCTCTATACATACTACAATGTATGGTCAAGATTGAATCAAATCACTCGATTGACTAGTAATGACTAGCAACTAACTAACATGAGGCACATTGAACTAACCCGTTAGAAATTTTTAATCCGACATTTGTACCCGGCAATAGATACGAGCTCCATAAGTGTACATTAAAGTGAATTCTAAAGCAATAAGAGCTCGGACTACAACTGTTGATTTTTATATAGTTGAACTGAAAAGTGTTCTTATTGATACATTGCCTACAACATTAATCAAATTTATGCTACACAAACGAGCAAAAAACATCAAATTTTTCCCAACAAACTAAAACGCAGTGCTGAAGTAGCTCCTGACAGAATTCACAGTCAGGATCTGCAACACGGTCTCGTTCGTGGGGCCCACGCAGCGTGGCGTCTTGAACTGGCTGACGGCAGCCCCGAGCCCCACGTAGTGGTCCAGTATCTTGTGGAAGGTCCCCTTCCTCACAACCCGGAGCTCCAGCGGCCCGATGGCCCCGACCTTGCGCGAGCTCAGGTACCCAGCGTCGACGAAGGATCGGTCGAGGCAGTTGCAGCACTCCTGGAGGAGCTCGTCTTGGGGGTCGCCGCTGATCTCCCAGTAGATGACGTATCGGCCGGGATCCGCCGACAAGTCCACGCGGCTGGTGAAGTCCACAACCTCGAGCTTCTCCCCAGCCAGCAGCTGGGCAGCCGCCACGACCGCGAGCTGCAGATCCTTCTCGGTGTTCTTGTCGATGTTGATTGTGAGCAGGAGATTCCTCCTGCAGATGAACTGGAGCTCCGGAGTTGAGTTGTGAAACCCTTTTACCTTCACTACGTCGCCTAACCTATAACGGTACAGTCCTGCAACAACACAAGTTTATCAAATCATGAGAATGAGGCCCGTTCTCAAATGCAACGAACGTATGGGTTATTGACATATAAATACATAAACTTTGATGTGATTTTAGTTTTGTACACGAATTTTAAAAGGGATATATAAATACACGAACTTTGATTTAATTTTGGTTTTGCACACGAACTTTAAGAGGAGTAAATAAATATACGAATTTATTAATTTTAATAATTTTACCATGATTTATTTTTTCAATCAAATTAAAACTGACATGGCATTAGATATGATGAATTGATAATGACGTGGAAATAAATTAATAAAATAAAATATAAAAGAAACATTTACACTTTAAAAAACACGCACATTGACTCATTAACACCCACAAAATATATTTACACGAGAAAGAAAAAAAATAAAGGAATATAACATAAACACACAAAACGAAAAACACTTCAAATCTTAAACCTATCATTTGTAAATAGAGAAAATAACGAATAAGTAGGCTACTACAGATGTCTTCTTCTTCTTCATAATACACGAACTTTAAGATTTTCACATCATTGTCAACTCATCATATCTAATATCATATCAGTTTCAATTTGATCGGAAAAATAAAATGTAATAAAAATTACTACAATTAATAAGGTCGTGTATTTATATACTCATTTTAAAGTTCGTGTGCAAGATCAAAATCAATCAAAGTTTGTGTATTTATATATTCTTTTTAATATTCATATGTAAAACCAAAATCACATCAAAATTTATGTATTTAAGATACCAATAACTCTAAAAAGATTGAACAAAAATAGGGTTCTCATACAATTATCCGTAGCAAAAAGGCCAACGTATAGTTTTTATCTTAGGTCGAGCTAGCCAGAAAACAGAAGGTGTAAAAGTGAAACAACATATAAAGACGATAACTTATTAACTGTAGCAAGATGACTTCAACCAATCTCCTAATCGAGGCAGAGACGCGTTCTAACTATGGATGAGCATTCGGATTTCGGTTCGCATTTAATTGAAGAAACAGCTTAAATATGTTCATAATGTCAGTAACAAAATAGTCAACAGATGCAAAAAGCAAATTCAACAGGCGTGGAACATATATAATGTCACGCTTTCGATGTTATGTCTCGTAAACAAGAAGCATGTGCAATGAGACAGTTTTTAAAACAAATAAGACAGTTTTTTGAAGCAAATTACACTTCCCGAGGCCCCTCTCGTCCAGCTGGTTTTATCATGTGCAGCCAGTTAACATTCAAACATTTATTTAATGAGTGTGAAAATTTTATAAAAACAGAAGATGACAGAGTAAAGGAAGCAACAAAACCTGCAAAAACGATTAAGCCGATGCGCCTTTATCCAACAACCACATGCCGAGCATTGGAGGCAGTGTTTGGAGTTAGAAAAATACCAGTTTTTATTGAATCTTGAAATGTAGTATCAAGAAGGGTCAAATTAGTGGCTAAGTATTAGCAAACATGCACATAATACGACGATATGTTACGCGAAGCATGGTTCTGGTTCAAGAATCGAATAGCGTAATAATTTGAGTGAATGTGTGTTTACCTGCAAAATTTGTGACTAAGATCTCATACTCCTCGCCTATCTCGACATCGGTAAGCCCCACGGGTTTCGCCTCTTGCCCTTGGCTGTTTTGATCCTCTCTCAAAGGGATGAATTCGAAATAGCCAATATTAGGAAGCACGGCAAATGTGGCCTCCTCAGGTGTGAGCTTGGGGTTGACGTTCGCCCCGATCCATCCTTCCGAAGATCCGTAATCCGCACTCAACAAAGGCAGCTCACCGGCATAGTGCCTCAATTTCTGCAGATACGGCTCCATGGATCCGGTCATGATCCCATATATGTACTTGGTACTCGGAAACAGCTCCTGGATTAGGCCATACCAATTGCTTAGTCCCGAGATCTTGCTATAAACGGCAGTCGCTAGCTCAGGATTTGGCTCGAGCAGTTTTCCCATAGCTGCTCGGATTGATGGGACCGTTATCCTGCTGCTCAAGGTCCCTTCTCGGATATCAGTGACGAGCTCTTCCCAGACTAGTTCGAAGGTCCGGAAGGCGTGGACAATACTGTGCGCGAATGTGGACGAAACGACTTGAACCTCGTCTCTGAAAATCAGTCCGCATAAGAGATGACAGTACAACGACTGGTGGAAATCTGGCCCGAAGATCACTTCATCAGGGCTGCAGCACGGGGTCTGCATTGCCCTCATCGTTTTCTTGAACTGTGCATTGCGGTAGACGTTGGTCGTGGCCGTTCCAGCAGCTAGGCCGCCCTTCGTCTTGAACTGCTTGCTGCTGTAGATGAACTGTAACGCCTTCCCGTTCCCAATCGGATACTCCCTACAAAAGCAAATCTTTCCACATCGTTACAACACTGGTTATCTCAACTACAGCAGCATATTTTCACATGAAGTAATTCATTCAACAATGAAGCAAGCTGTCTTCGACAACAATGATCTGACTTCATCAGAGCAAGAATTTCAAATGAATGGGACCAATGCAAGGGACATAAATTCTGACAAGGCAAGCTTAACCTTAACATTATAAAAAACAAGAAACATCATTGTACACATTACTACACCATTTGATTTTACCTATTCCTATATGCGAACGAGGTCTTGTATATCTGCATCGTGCTCTCCATCAATTCGTCGTTGAAAGGCACAAACTTAGGCTTCCCTTGAGTGGTACCAGAACTGCAACAAAACAACATCACGAAACTCACTAATCTCAACACACAAGCATAGTACTAACAGAATTAACTGTCATAATGTGTGAAATGTGAAGCTCCACCTCAAGGAAATGGTGGTGATTGGTTTTCCGGTGAGGGCGCAGGGGCTATTGCCGTCTGCGATTCGCTGAATGTAAGGCTCCAAGTCACTGTGGGAGACAATGGGAACACAAGCCTTGAAACTATCAGGATCAGTTCTCCCATTGAGACCCCATTTCTGCAAATACTCTGTTCCACCATTTTCATCCAAGATTTTCTGCAGAGTTTCCCTCTGAACTCTCCCTGCATCCCTCGACAATGACTCGAATTCCTCTATCACAGCCTCTGCATCAAATCTCTCCTCCATTTTCTCCAGCATCTTCACAAATTCAATCAAGAAAGCTGCGATTTTTCAAACCCTCACAAAAATCATGATCTTGAACAAGCACAAGCTAAGAAGTCATGAACTTGAAAAAGAACAATCTATACACTAGAAAGGCCTCAATCTACAATAAACTACCTACCTAATAAAAGAAGCTAGATTAAATTCAGTGAGAAAACACATCTTCAATCAATAATCATTGAAGAACAAAAAATTAAATATCATCAATAACTTTATTAGGCGGAAAGTTGTTCGTTTTTCTACGCCGGTCAACTGAAAGAGGAAAAAGAAAACACAAGAAATCAAAGTGTTAACAGAAAAGCAAGATCGCTATCTTTATTAGGAGGATAAACGCTAGCTAGGAAGCTTGATAACTATTACGTGTAGTAAAAAGAAGAATAAATACTAACAGATTATTTTTTCCAGATAAAGAAAAATCGTTTCATAGAATGAAAAGGCGATGTCCCAAGTTAGTGAGCAAAGCTCTAGGAAAGCGTCGCAGTCATATTTAATGCATGAAAAAGACACGCAACTCATACTAAAACTCGAAAAAAGAACAAAATCGAAACTTTAGATTCATCATGAAATAACACAATCACGAGAAATACCATTTGCCCTCCATCAAAAGTCGAATAAAGCAACTTCCACGAAAGAGATACACACCAAGAAACTCTAGAAAATGACTTTCATCAAGAAAAAGGTGACTTCATCGTTTTTCCACCAGAGAAATAGCTAAAAACACATTATCTCACCGGAGAAGTAAAACCCACCTAAAGAAACGAAATCCCACAGACCAAAGATTCACATAGAACCATAATTCACAGAGAGAGGGAGACTGTTGAAAGAGGAAGAAAAAGGATGCGGGTCTTTCGATGTAATAACGGTTTAGATGAAAGTAGGGGGGGTGGGGGGGGGGGAGTATTGATTGTTTTGCCCGAGGTCACACTAACTTGAGCAGAGTGTCAGTGCGTGAGGTGCGTGAGAGAGAGAGAGGGTTTTATATATGAAAAAGATTGGATTTTTAAAGGGAGGTGAGGCTGGCGTGGGAGGGTATTCGGCAAATGGAAGAATGAGACAACAAGAATTGGAGGAAAATTGAGTGTCTATCTAATGGAAGATTCTTTTTCATTGCACACAGAGAGAGAGAGAGAGTTTCAGACCATATTATATTTTGTATTTGCACATAATTATAAGGTCAAGGAGGAACTCCCTACTTCAATATTCTCGAAATTACTAAAACACCTTTCCATCGTAATGACGTAGTCTATACTCGAATTTGCTAATAAGTCTATATTAAAAAAAATCATTCTATTAAGGCCACGTTTGGTAGGTTAGTTATGTTTCGTCTAATTAGATACTATAAGGATAAGATAAAATATATCGTTTAAACGAGTTTTAGAACCCATCACTTTTGTAGAAGCATAAATCCTAAAGAATAATAAGAAAATCCACCAAGCCGCCATTAAAACACGGTCAGAAAGATATTAATACGACTACCAAACAGACGATTACTCATGATAACTTTGTTATCCTATCGAAACTTTGCTACCAAACAAGCGCTAAGGGTTTTTCTCTTGTTCAACCAAATTATACAAAAATTCTTGTACATTTGCTCACACAGTGGTGGGCATAATAAAAATGTCATTTATTATTAAAAAAATATTTTTTATTTTATTTTATAATTAAAATATCGCTTACGTTGAAGAAAATTATTATCTGTATTAAAAAAATGTTAATATTTACATATGCGGTTGTCCGCACATTAGACCCCTCATTTGTTGCTTTCTAAATTCTCAAAGCCCCCGCTGAATTGTTAAAAATTTTCCAATTACAATATTTTATTCTTTTTCATCAAAGTCGACTCATATCGGATATGGCCCAACCGACCGGGCTCACTAATGCGCCCAAGCCGAGCCGGGCCTAATGTTAGAAGCAGCCCACGCCATCGAGCCCAAAGCAAGCCCTAATCATCGCTTCAAAACGCTAGCCCCGTAACCGCCACCCGGGCCAACGGAGTAGATGAACCAGGTCGCGCCACCTCCACGTGGCGCGCAGAAGGCGAGAGGTCCCCGCCCGCCAATGGAGGGCATGCCAGAGAAGAGTCACGCCACGACCAATGGAGAGGTCGGGCGCGCCTTCGTGACGTAGTCAAGTCGATAAATAGAAGGAAAACCGATGTTAGAAGGGTTAGCAATTTATCAATACAAAGCGTCAGAACCAATACTCTCTGCATTTAAAAGCTCTAGTAAAAGTATTGAGGAATCATTCCTCCGCGGACGAGATCTCATTAACGATCGAACCACGTAAAAGCCCGGGTGTTCTTATCGCTTTATATAAATCTCGCACATTCACATAGCTAGATTCATCATCACGCCGTCTGTAAGCTACCAACAAGAAAGCTTCGCTTCTCTACAACTAAATGGCAAGAACACGCACAACCGCCGCCCACGCCGGCAACAACCGGGCCGAGGACGCACTGTGTGGTCACCGTCATGAAAGGAGATCGCGGACGCCATTTAGCGCCACACTCGGGGCAACATGGAAAATGTTTCCATACACCTCGTGACCGCCTCCCCAACGTAGGGAAGATGTCGACTCAACGAGGACGAGCAAACAAATCATTCGTCCCACGAGGTCCTCGGCCGAGCCGTGAGCGAGTTCCTCCACGCCAATTCGCCAATTCCAAAGCTTCTCAACCAGAGGACCAGCGGGCGGGTCCTCTAGGCCCCTTGATCAACACCACGGCCTCCCGAGGCCGCCTCCCCGTCCGAACAACAACCACCCGGCGTGATAGCCGAGAACGCGCATCGCGCCCGACGCGGAGCCGCCACCGTGGCCGAGCCGCCGACCTCATTCGCGGAGTCACACCGCGGGCGAGCCGCCACCAACAACGCCTCGCCATTCGCAAGCACCGCCTCCACCTCGCCATGCCGACCGCAGAGTCGAGCGAAATAGAAGGAAGAAAGGCGAGTCGAACTCCGCCTCGGAGGACGATAAGGCCGCTATCGATCCCCACCCTCCGTAAAGAGACGGCAACGATCTCCTGTGGTTCGACTGCACGGAGAATCATCTCCCTTTCTCCGTGGAGATTCTAGCACGCCCGCCTCAAATGCACGGGCACCCAATATAGCGGCTCACGATGGCCTCGAGACCCTCCGACTTCCTTTTCGCCACACCACCAACACGGCGATCAAGGAATGGAAGATTTTCACATGTGCAAAATCTTCCCGAGGTATCGATCTCCAACGCACGGCGTTGGTTCACCTCGCCCGCCGTAACAAAGATACACCGCTTCCGTGACCTCACGGATCGCTCATGGCGCTTATCGAAGATGCCGCCCAGCAGCCTTCCTCCGACCTACTCACGATCCGCCAGGCGGACGAGACGATGTCAAACTTCGCCTCGAGGTTCATCAAAGAGTCGCCAAAATCGACGACAAGAACGATCTCTACATCATCAACGCTGCTCAAAACGGATCCGACCCGCCACGAACAAAGAAATCACTGGAGAAACCAAAGACGGCGAGTAAGCTTTGGAACCTGGTGGACAACTTTGTCAAGGGAGACGAGTCGGATCGGAAGAAGCGGGAAATCTGGGACGAGCAGAAGTCCGAGAGAAAAAAGCCGGACGATCGAACTCGAGGCGCAGATCGCAGGAGCGCCTTCGACCGAATCAAGAGAGGTCACGGAGTTCAGCTCGGACCTCGGCCCAACCCCGCCGCGCAGAGCGCCCCCCTTTCAAATCAAGGGCGGAAATATTCGAGCTCCACGCCGAGCTCTTCCCGAAGCCTGCCCCTATGAAAGGGGGATCCAAGAAGAGGTCCACAGACGAGTATTGCGACTATCACCAAGGGTATGGTCATGATACCGAGGACTGCAGAAACCTGGGCTCACAGATCGACGAGCTCGTTAAAGGTGGGGCCCTCAAAAAATACCTCGGACGAGCTGGTCCAAGAATGCGAAGCCAGCAGAAGAATGGAGGCGAAGAATCGCGGGCCGACCCACGCGGCGACTCCAACCCAAGACGACGAGGACGAAGGTCCCAACGCTATGGAGCAGTCTATGTTGTCACCGATCGCCTCGGACGACGAGGTCGCCCTCAAGAACGATGCCCGAGGCCGCCCTCAAGAGCCAAGAACAAGCGACTCGGATGGTGAGAACATAACGTTTCCAAGGAGGACCCCGTGCCCAAGATCATGCCGCACTGTGACGCCATCACCATACAGTGCGGTGGGCAACAAAACATCCACCGGGTCTATATCGACATTGAGCCTCCACAAGATCATCTTCCGAGTTGTCTGGATAAGCTTGAGGTCGGAGGCATCTGTGTGCTTCCCGCGCCTCCCGCCTACGGAGCTTCACTCAAGAAGCGATCCAGCCGAGGGGTCATTACCCTTCCGGCCACCGTAGGCGGGCTCCTAGGTCGGCCACTGTGGCCATCCGATTCTTCCCGGTCCGGCCCTCTCCGCATAACATTATCCTCGAGAGATTGGTCAGACGCCACCAAGGTCGCCTGCTCGGTCTACCACCACCGTCAAGATTCCCACCCCTGGGAGTGCTCAAGATCCAGGGACCAAACGGCAAGAAAAGAATGCCTACGGCTCAACTCAAGATGCGGCCTCGCCTGTGCATAGCAATTACCGAGCCCCTGAGGCCGACACCCCGGACGACCGACCGGCGACCTCCAACTATACGACGACGATCCTCGAGGTCATCCAGTCGGCACCTGTGACCCGGCGGACGTCCGCGGCACGTCATACGACTTCGAAAGAATATAGGACGTGTTTGCTTGGTCCCCGCCGATATGACCGGTGTCACCCGAGCTCATAACTCACCGCCAACATCGACCCGCCACCAAGCCATCCGCGAAGAAAAGGATATTCGCGGCGAGCGCAATGCCAGGTCATTAGGGACGAGGTGACTCAACTCAAGGCCAAGATCTTGTTCGAGGTCAAATACCCGACCGGATGGCTAATCCAATGTGGTCCGAAGCTCGCGGAGGGTGGCGCAAGGCCGATTATACCGACCTCAACAAGCATCGCCTAAAGATTGCTACCCTCCCGATATCGACAAGAAGGTGGAGGCATTGGTGGGCCACGAGATGTTCAGCCCGGATCTATACAAGGGTACCACCAAACTCGATGAGTCCGGAGGATGCACCAAAGATCGCATTCATCACCGACTTCGCCTTTTAGCATCGAAGATGCCCTTCGCCTCAAGAACGCCGGGCTACTTACCGAGGATGGTGGATGCAACATTCAAAGACCACATCGGGAGATCGTCGAGGTCTACGCCGACGACATAGTAGTCAAAGTCGAAAACGGAGAGTCGCGCCGACGACCCCAAGACCATCCTCCAACTCCTCGTGTCGGCCAACCTCAAACTTAACCCCAAAATGCACTTTCATGGTAAAACGGGAAATTCTTGGGTGTTGGGTTTCCCAAGAAGGCTCAGGCGAACCCCACCAAGGTAAAGACGGTGCTCGACATGCAAGTGCCAAAACCATTCGCGAGGTCCACAACTTACGGGTGCCCGCCGCCTCAAGAGGTTCCTCTCCGGGCCGCCGAGAAGCAGCCCTCTTTAAAATCTTGAGGAGGGCCCTGACTTGGCGTGGCGGAAGAGCACCACCGCCTCACACACCGGTGAAGACTACCGACCGCCCACCTCGACCGCCCCAAAAGAGGCGAACTCCTCTCCTTGATTGGCAGCCTCGGACGAGGCAATCAAGCATCATCGTGCGGACGAGGTCGGACGGCAGCTTCCTATCTACTTCATCACCGAGCACTCAAAGGACCGGAGACAAGGTACGCCGGCCTTGAAAAGGTAGCACTGGCACTGGTGAATGCTAAGCGACGGCTCCGACCCTACTTTCAGGCTCACTCCATCCAGGTACTGACCGACCTACCCCTGAGGCAAGTCTTGTCAAAACCTGAGTCATCTGGACGAATAGCCAAGTGGGCCCTGGAGCTTGGCGAGCACGATATCTCGTACTCCCCCAGACCGGCCATAAAAGGGCAAGCCCTCGCTGATTTCCTGGTAGAAGCCAAGTTTACTGAGCTCGGTCTGACCGCTAAGATTAGCTCCTCCAACGCCTCCACCTCGGTCATCCCAGCCCCCTGCACGGAGGAACCGGACCCTCACCCACCAGATGGTTGCTGGCAGATGTACGTGGACGGAGCCTCGTGCAAACGGGCAATGGAGCGGCATTCTTCCCTCGCCCGATAAGGCGAAGTCACCCACGCACCGGTTTACCTTCCCGACCACCAACAACGAGGTGGAGTATGAGGCCCTAATCTCCGGACCGTGATCGCTAAGGAGCTAAGGTGGATGAGATCCAAATCTTCTACGATTCCTGTGTCGTCGCGAACTGTGTGTTAGGCAAATACGAGGCCAAGGAGGACCGAATGAAACAATACCGAGAAGGCAAAGGAGATGTTGACCTCGCTCGTGTACTTCAAGATCCACCGAATCCCGAGGAAAACAGCCGGCCGACGCCCTCAAGAAGCTAGATTGCGTCGTCAACAAGTCCACCAAAGGAGAGATCCGCTCCGTAGCATAGCGAGTCCCACGCCGGCATCATCACCGAGATAGAGCCGAATCGATGTCCCCTCAAGGCCTACCCGAACATGGCGCACTACCTTCAGATCGGCTCAAGCCAAAAGATGATGGCAAAATCCCGTATATCTCATGCACGAGGGCGCCTCATCTAAGTCTTACCTTCAACCCTCCCGAGATGCCCGGGCCGTAAGAAGCCGACTATGTGCTCAACGAATCCACCGAGGTCTTGTGGAAGCCACATCGGTCGCGAGCACTTTCAAAGAAGACGCCGAGGTCGGGATACCACCGCCCACCGCAAGATTCGCCGAGCTCGCCAAGAAGTGCCCAGTGCGATCCACTCCATACCAAAAGCCGCCTCGATCGATCGAGCACCGCAGCAGTCCGTGGCCTTCATGCGGTGGGGATCGACATCGCGGCCCATTCGACCAACACCGTGTCGCCGATATTTAGTCGTAGCCATGACTACTTCACTAAACGGGTCGGGCCGAGCCACTTTCGAGCCTCACGAGCGTAAGGATTCAAACCTTGTGTGGAAAATATAGTCCGCCGCTCGCATACCGCACATCCCGGTCTCGACAACGGCACCCAATTCGTCGACAAAACTTCAAGGAGTGGTGCGAAGAGTCAGATCGATCAACGCTTCACCTCGGTCGCACACCCGCAAGCAAATGGTCGACCGAGGTGACGAACCGCACGATCATACAAGGATTGAAGAAGAGGCCGGATCGAGCTAAAGGCGATCGGGCTGAAAATCTCCTCAAGTCCTCTCGGTCCTACAGACCACACCTCGACGGCACGGGAAACCCCTTTAGCCTAGTCTACGGTACCGAGGCCGCCATACCGGCCGAGATCGACGCCAAGCCCTCGTGACTCTCCACTCGACCGGTGCCGAACGAGGAAGACCCGGGCCAACCTTGACGCCCGAGGAGAAGCGAGCTCGCTCATAAACGGGCCAAGCACAAGAGCCGTGTCGCACGCTACTACAACAAGAGAGTAAAGGCCTCCACACCCGAGTAGCGACCTCGTCCTACTAATAATGAAGCAAGCCGAGCCGAGCGCCTTAACAAGCTTGATCCGACATGGGAAGGATCCTACCGCTCACGAGGACCTCGGCAAAGGGCCTACAAGTCGCCCACTGTCCGGGGCACTTATTCCCGAACTCGCACATAACTCATCTAAGGAGGTATTTTACATAGCTTTGATTTTAGATCGCGACATGTTAGCCTCCTATTGTTTTGGATCGATATGCGATGTCATTTACTTGTTTAATAAAACGCTTGTTTTTCTAATGAGTATTTCACTGTTACGCCTTACATCTATGTGAACATCCATTCGGATACACCACATCTAAACCTTCACAAGGGACGCCTTTACGAAGATGAAAATCCCACCAAGTAGGGCACGACACAGATTACCCATTAAGTTGGACGCCTACATGCAAAGCACACAGATTACCCATTAAGTTGACGCCTACATGCAAAGCATACAGACACCCATTAAGTTGGACGCTCATACGCACGCGACATCCGCACCGATCTCGCCAACTCATACCCCTTTATTTGGGAAGATATGCACCCGGACAAAGTCTAAATGCATTAACGACTACCAACAGAGTACCAAGCCATATACAAGACAACCGGCTTCAGAGCTCGTTTATACCCTTTATTTGGGAAAATACACACCTCTGTATCAAAGATAAATATATTTACGACCAAAACGAAGTCCTAAGCTATGTTTGTACCTCTCAAGGGGAAAATATACACTTGAAACGAGTCTAAATTCATTTATATCTACATACAAGGTCCTATACTATACACGACCTCATTCGGCTCCCGGCCCGCCTTGCCAGACTTCTCAAGCCGCACCAGCCTCACGAAGTCTCCGTGTCGGCGGTGTATGCCGGGACGAACTCGTGCCTTCAACCCGGCCGATGAGGCCGGACTCACCTGCTGCCCGCCTCAAGAGCTCGGCGTGGCTCTCGAGAAGCTCTGACACAGGCGCCGACCTGTGGTCGCCTTCACCCACCCCGACACTTCAAGCGGCGCAGCGCCAAGATCGGCATTCCGGAGTGGCGATTCACCCGGCCGGAATGCGACCGCCCCTACCCGCCGATCTTCCCCGCCGACCGAGATCCTCGGTCGCCGCCTACTCCCGTAAGACCGCCTCTCAATGATCCGCCTGCAGGGCCCATCAACCTCAAGACTTCGGCATGATCGGAGTAGCCGTCCTCCTCTCGCCGGTTCTTCTATGATCGGGTCGGTAGAGCCCGCCGCTGCCCTCGCCGGCGGGCATGCGACGCTTTGACGATGTCATACATCTACATAAACTTCACCACGGAGTCGACGCAGATTTGAACTTCTTCGCTGGGCCCTTCCTCATCCTCAAGACCATGCCTCCGCCAAGAAGCTCGGACTCGGTCGTCGGCTTCGATATGGTAGTCCCACCAGCACAGCGGATCGCCTCTCGCATTTTCATGCTCCTCCGACAATCGAGCGAGCCTCCGCAATAATTCAAGTTGTTCCTCGACCGCATCAAACGCCCTCGATAGCGCGGCAGATATGTCCGCCTCGACTCCGCCCCGCGACCTTCAACTTCGCCTCGTTCTCGGCCAGAGGCGGCCACCTCCGATCAGCCTCGGTCAACTTCTTCTTCGCCTGGAAGAAGACGCCGAGTCAGATCCATGGCGGCCAAAACTGGGTCACCGCACCGACTCTCCAAAATTGCACCTCCTCGTCCTTCTCGGCGTGGCACCTCGGACCCTTTCACCGCGAGAATTCATGGTCGAGTCCCAAGTATTGAGATGCGAATGCTATAAATAAAAAGACAACACAAGTCTCGAAAGTGATAAATATTTTTTATCAGACATCGCATGTAATTTATTACAAGGGCTCGTGGTCCCATCGACCCCATGGTTCAACCTATTACAACCACCCACTAACCTCGGCCCTCTCCCGACTCGCCGCCCCTGCCCCCCGCTGCCTCCTCCGCCTCCTCCTGCGGTTGCGGGTCGACCGAGCCGCCGAGCTCGGCCTCCTCCTCCTCCTCCCGGCCGGCCCGCACTCGCCGAAGCTCCCAAGCTCGGATCTTCATCCACCGGCATCGACACGGCCTCGGCCGTCGGGAGCGACGAGAGAGGCTAAAGCCTCCACCACGGGAAGGCGGTCGATCGGCAAGCACCCGCATACCCAAGTTCACCGCCTCCGATCAATCTCACCCCCCATGCTCGCTTTGTCAAAACTGCATCGTGGCCGCCAACCCTCCGGTGGGTAGATATCACCGCGCCTCATCACGGCGGCTGTGTCGGAGATAAGGCGAGAAGGACTCGACTGATAAGTTTGTCGGCGAAGGCCTTCAAGATGGGCCCTCGCTCGCCAAGAAAGCACTCGTCCGATCCGCCGCCTCTTCTCCGCCTCGGCCACCTCCTCCCGAGCGCACTCCACTCGGGCGGCCTCCCGCACAAGACGGCCCCTCTCCTCAGGGCGGCCTCAAGCAGCCGCCTGGCAACCTCCACCTCCTCCTCGCACCACCAACAGGACTCCGCCGCCGCCTTTCTCCACCGTGACGGACGCAACAACATCGGCCATGCGGCGATCTCGCCGCGATCAAGGGCAGTCCCGCAAATCAAACGATTAGTAGCGCAAAAAAAAAAAAAAAAAAACATGACTAGACAAGGCGTAAGATCGCAGGAGATCGGTACTGCGCGATCACGGGCACGAGCCCACCCTCGCGCCCGAGCCGAGATCGGTCATGGACCCTTCAACAGATCGCGAGGTGTTCCACCACCACGGGCTGCGAGGTGGGCCCACACCCTCGCCTCTTTTAGAAGGCTCTCTCGCCGCCACCGGTGCGCAGTCGAGACGAGGCCTACCGCTTCACCTCCTTTGGGTGCTTAAGCTTCACCGCATTATAGAAGAAAATCGCTTAGTCAAACAGAGGTCGAACCTATAAGAATGAGAAGAGGTGCCTCACCCACTGGACCCCGACCGAGCTGCGACCTGCACACTCACCCGCATCATTAAGGTTGTCCTCGGTGAATTCTAGAGAAACTTCACCGAGCGTGTCGAGTGTTCCTCTACCCACCGAGGGCTTAAGCTTTATATCCGCCACCTTACCCATCCCCCAACCGTAGATCGGATGCCCATCGCCCTCAAAAGAAAACTTTTTTGCCACCCCGACACCTTCGAGGGTCGACTCACCCTAAACGTCCGCCGAGGCGAAGATAGACATGCCCTCTCGAGTACTGACGCTAAAGAATCGCATCAAGAGCTCAAAGGAGAACTCCTCACCACATAATAACAAGCTAACCCCATCTCAACCACCGACCTAATGGAGTTCGGGTGAATCGCGACGGGATTCGAAATACTCCCGAGGCTCAAAAGACGGGGCTAACGGAACCTAAGACCGCCCTAAAGGCGCCTATGTACATAGTTATGAAACCTCCGGAGGGCTAATGCTTCATCGACGGGCGCGAACACACCACCAGCGCCGGCCGGAATGTGACATTCCCCTCCTATTTTTATTACATCGTCGAAGATCACAGACGATCTGACGTCCCTCACCTTAACCCCATCCCACGCAGATGATATTGCTGGAACCCTAGCGCTAATCTTCCTACACCTACCCGACAAGGTATAGCAGAATAATCTCTAACCTCGATTTCACTATCGTGAGGGAGGATGAGCGGTTCGAACCAAACTCCCGCTGGAGATGATCGGCGGACCCGAAATGCGGGCGGCGGCGCATCGTAAACAGAGGAAGAAGACATACTTACTTTTTTTTTACTCTGACTGCCGAATTCAGAAGATGATCGAAAGCTACTCCAAATCGGGAAATTCTCTCTGAGTATAGAGAAGATGAACAGTTTTTAGTGAAGGAAATGAACAGTTTCCCCAGCCTCTGGCGCATTTAAAGCACAAACTGGCGCCCGAAGCTTTCCACGTGCCTACACGTGATTGGAAGTGGAGTACACGCGCGCACACAGTTCGAGTGCACAACTACCGCCTGGCGCGTATGACGTACGCTAGGCTAAGATAGACCGCCAGTCTGACCCAGAAATCATCATACGGACCCCGGCGTCTCCCAGATGGCGGCGACTCAGCTCGCACCCCGTCAAGATCGGAGCCCGGACCCCAATCAACGGACTGCGCCCGTTACGGAAAATTCCACTCCAGATCGCACCTCGGTGTAACCTACACGGAGAGGCGATACCCTGATCGGATCCCGGCAGACCAGCCCCAGATTCGTGGTCACCCAGGGTGCACCTCGACATCCCCGAAAGGGAGGCTTCCCTAGTCGGACTACGACACCAACCACAGGAGCAACACCAGCCCAGATCGCACCTCGACGTAACCAACGCAGAGGCGCGTTATCCAGGTCGGACTTCGACTTCCTTCGGTGCCACATCTTTCTCCAAGCGACGTACAATAAACAACCCAACTCAGATCGGCACCAGAAGACCCTCACATCCAAGAAACAACTTCAGCCCAGCCACACCTCACCCTACGGTTACTGCCTTCACTCCACCGCCTCGCCGTGCCTCGCTATTCGGGGCTATAATGGGATATGGCCCAACCGACCGGGCCCACTAACAGCCCAAGCGAGCCGGGCCTAACGCTGGTAGCAGCCCACGCGGTCGAGCCCAAAGCGAGCCCTAATCATCGCCCAAAACGCTAGCCCCGCAACCGCCACCCCGGCCAATGGAGTAGATGAACCAGGTCGCGCCACCTCCACGTGGCGCGCAAGGCGAGAGGTCCCCGCCCGCCAATGGAGGCATGCGGAGGAAGAGTCACGCCACGACCAATGGAGAGGTCGGGCGCTAGACGTGACGTAGTCGTTCGTATAAATAGAAGGAAAACTGATGTTAGAAGGGTTAGCAATTTACTGAATACAAAGGCTTGTAACCAATACTCTCTGTACGAAAAGCTCTAGTAAAAGTATTGAGGAATCATTCCTCCGTGGACGTAGATCTCATTAACGATCGAACCACGTAAAAAGCCTGGGTGTTCTTTATTGCTTTATATAAATCTCGCACATTCACATAGCTAGATTCATCAACTCAATATATTTTCACACCATGTAATTACATCCCTGCTCTTTAATTTTTGCAGTGACGATATATTTATCTTTGTATTAAAGCTAGTAGGCTATATGCCACTAAAAAGATGTGATTTTGTGTGCGTGTATTTGTATAATGATAAAATGATTTATGTCTAAAGTCAAATATTTTAAATTTGAATCTATCGTGCTTTTAAATTTCTTTATTAATTGGACTTAAAAGAAAGACGTGATTTTACCAATGAAATAGTGTAGTTTATTTGAAAAATGAAATATTGTAATTAGACAAAATTAGTTGTAATTGTAACATTTAAAAATTATGTGAAATTATAAGTTTTTAATAAAATTATAAAGTTTGGATGAATATTTTAGATTATTTACTCTTTTTAGAAACTCGAGCAACTTATTTAGGCATTACTGGCGTGCTTTTGTACTTGGTTAATTCATACGATAAATTTGGACCGACAAATCACGGTGTTAAATTGCATACCTTAAATACGCATTTCGTACGTTAAGTATAGATTTTTTGTAATATTCTCATTTTTCTTTAATTATCTAAACCAAATGATGACATGGTTTTAAAAGAATAATAACTAAAGATGTATCAACTTCTGTAAGAAGGAAAATGGACTATAATTTTCGGACTTAAGTATGATTTGGTTTTTAAAGAATAATAAGTAACGACGTACTCCCTCCGTTCCAATATTAATACATATAGATTAAGGAGAGTTATGTTTTATGTATAAAATAGTGTGTGATACGAAATTCGAGATACTTTTTAGTGTAAAAAAAGTGTCTCTTTTTTTGAAAACGGACCAACTTAATAGGACAGTCAAAAAAGAAAAACGAGCCAACAATAATGGGACGGAGGGAGTATCAATTTATCTAGCAGCCGTCATTTACAAATGCATCTTATGCAATTTGACCTAATATTGTTAGATTTTTTAATATTTAAGAATACAATACTTCCAAATATAAATTATATAATGTGATGGGTTGTGCTTTACTAATAGCTAGAATACCTAATTAGACTTGCTTCGTTGGCTAAATATAGGGGCCAGCCACATCAATGAAAATGAAGTTTTATGAATGATAATGTCACAAATTTAAATCTCATATAAATCTGTTTAAATTGAGCTTTCTGATAAACAAATCAAGTTCACACAATCACACCCAAATTCAATGTCGTAAAAGTATATAAATTAGAATCATATATAAATCAATATACATAAGTTATTCGGTAAAATATTTTCTATTTTGAAATTTTAAACTCGTACTTTTATTTATGCATAATATAACGACAAATAACCAATTATTTATGAAACTAGGCGAAATGTTCAATTAAACGGGTTAATCTGAAAATATTTGCGTGCAATTAAATTATGCGCTTTTTACTCGCTCATTTGCAAACATGACCTCCTAAGTAGAATCACATCTAATCATGTATAAATTATTATTGCCATTATTATAAATGTAAAAAGAGTAAGTGTCATTTTAAATCTCAAATTATATCTGTTTTATCAAGAATGTCCAGAACTATCATAAATACTTATTTAAATTCCATGTGACATCTATGTTATTTTATTTTAGAAAAATACACAATTTTAGTTTAATAGATTGATTTTGTGATAATTTTAACTCGTAAGTAAATTTTTGGCGTCAAATGAACAATTGACACCAGAAATAACATATAGCCAATAAGCCATTCCCAACGACGTTTCAACATGTGCTTTTTATATGTCTTTTTTGTGCCGACAGTACTTTTTGGTGTAAAAAATTACTTAGGGGCTAAAATTATCACAAAATCAATTCATTAGACTTGATCGAGATATTATTGATTTATTAGACTAAAATTGTCACAAAGTTAATTTATTAGGTTAAAATTATGTATTTCCTCTTTGTTTTATCATCTTGTTTTATGTGGCTATCATACGAGCCACATCAAGATTTTTAAAGGTAAAAAAATGAACGTGATATGTTTGATACAATAATAATAGCTGATGATTTAAATAGATAATTCTAAAAATTTGAGACATTTTTTATAAAATTATTAGTTTAGAATTTAAAGTGATATATACCAATGTAAAAGTTAGAGTTTCAAGTGGGGGCATGAGGGCCTTGTTTGGAAATATAATAAAGTAGTGGATGCCAATCAGCAATGATATATAATTAGTGCATCTTAATTTGCATTAAATATGAGTCGTTGCTAACTTGTTATTTAGCCCTTGCTTTAACTCCAAATAGTTTAGGTCTTTTAATTATATATTTTAAATTTGTAATTTGATGCACAAAATATCACCCAGCTTAAAGAGGTTACTGATGCCATTATGATTAGGGATGTTAACTTAACCCGAAATCCATGGATTGGTTCCAATATACCGATAATCTAATAAAATTATGGTTGAAAATTTGTAGTCCGAAATTTTTTAAGTTTGAATGACCCATTTAGCCCGACAACTCGGGTGGGTCGATCCAAAAATAGCCCAAATTTGAAACATGGTTTTTAAACTCCACTATTTGCTTTTGAGAGTTAGTATAATAAGATTTTCTTCCAAATACTTGTAGAATGTATTTTTGGTTAATATTTGAAAGTTATCGTTTAATACAAAATATTTGTTATAAATATATGATTATAAAGAAAAATAAATTTAATTTATTGTTTTCCTTAAACTTTCTAGTATGATAAGTCCTATGGGTTAACCCAAAAGTTGAGAGTTTTAGGATTATAATTTAAAATTTCTAATTCAAAAAAAAATATCAATTCCCCTAATAATCTAACAATTCAAATGAATTGAGCTGATTGATAATTTGATATCCCTCATTATGGTCCCCAATTTTTTACAACGAATTTATGATACATTAAGTGTAACTGAAAAAATGATGGGCAAAATGAGAAGGTGGTCCAATATATAATCAATTTATTCATAAATATGTCTATTAGTTGAAGGTGCATCTAGTTATATTTATTTGTAATCTTTCAATATTAAATTTTATTCACATTTGCATGCCGACATGTGTTACACGTACGTAATTTGAGTAAAATGATATTGTTGTATAAATGAACTAGATGCATTACAAATATGCATCTAGACATCAATCTTATTTAGTTGTGTACAACATAAATAGGACTAGAAACGAGAGGTGAGTATTCTGTTATTCGATCGGTTTCGGACAAAAAAATAGCCGAATCGAATTACTTGAATTTTTCAAAAAAATAACATAACCGAATCGAATTTTATTCGGTAACCGAACCGAAATAACCGAAATATATTTTGGTTATTTCGATTAAACTGAATTTTTAGCAAAAAAATATTTTTTTTCAAATGAATAAATAAATAATATTATATATTGATACTATATATATATAATGGTTTATTTTTAGCAAAAAAATATTTTTTTAAAATTAATATATAAATAATATTATATATTGATATTTATATATAAAAATACATTTATATATGTTATATATATACAAATATTTTGCCAAAAATATAATTGATAGTATTATATAATAAATAAATAATATTATATATTGATATAATAGGAAGAGAGAGAAATGAATAGGATTAAGGATATTGATATATTTAAATTATAATTCTAAATAAATATATAAATAAATAATATTATATACATATAATTTGGTTTTCGGTTATTCGATTAAAAAAATTATGAACCGACCGAAAATCGAATTACCGGATTTTAATTCAGTTTTAACCGAATTAATCGAACCAAATTTGATTTTTTGGTTCGGTTCGATTCAGTTATTCGATTTTCGGATATTTTACTCACCCCTACTAGAAACATTAATATGCTTTTAATTGGAATTGAAAATAATGAGAAGCTGGTTCAATATATCATCTATTTATTAATGAATATGTCAATTAGTTGAGGCTGCATCTAATTATATTTATTTATAATATTCCATGCAGTATTAAATTCAATTTCACATTTGCATGCCGACATTTGTTACACGTATGTAAGTTTGAATAACATGTATAGCTGTATAAATGAATTAGAGGCATTATAGCTGTGCATTTACACATTCATCTTTTTAGTTTTGTACAACATAAATAGTACTTTAAACTTAAATCAACAATTTCCATCTTTATTTATTCCTAAATAAATGTAATGTGTGACATGTGTCTATTTCAATTATAACTGTAACCGTATATTTGTTGAAAAAATGAGAATTTTCGGATATTATTTTATTTTAATTCCTCATTAAATATTACTAAAATTATTAAATTTACAAATTATATAAAATCAACGTCAAATTTACTATTTTCTTAATCTCTTTGACGTTAAAGTGGATAGAGAATAAATCAAATTTTGAATTGTATGATTTTTAAAAATTTGATGATCTCAATAATGATTTATGAAGTATTGAAATAAAAAATAATTTAAAAAGGAAAAAAATGATGATGGGCACTAAATGCCAATGGTGCTTAAGAAACTCAAATATTTATTTTTGCTTTTTTTTTTGGGAACCCTCAAACTCTTATATTTAGTCTATTGTGAACCTAAGTACTATATGTAATTAGTGGAAACTCTTTTCTTTTCTTTTTTCGAGTATTGAATAAAAAGATGTTGTGACAAAACACACACCACAAACACGACATAAAATAAAGAACACAAGAATTGTTTACCCAATTTGTCTTGCGACTATGTTTGGGGGCGATGCCAAGTCAGTGATTTAAATATATGTCTTGGATACAGATTACATTGAGAAACGACTATTAAATAGATAAATAACTTAGCCTAACCCTAAGCCCATTAGGTTCCGCCTATGTCCAAAAAATATAAACCTAAAATAAAATCAATTCAGGCTCTATACTCCAACAAAAGAAAATAATTACGTATTGTGAAAAGCAAGTTTATGGTCCAAACTCCCCAAATAAATAGAAAAGAGTATTTTACAATATAACAGCTGCTCTTACAAGGTCGAATGAGCAATCATGCATGCATAAAATATGCGAAAAATAATTCAATGATCCATTAATTCTTGAAAATTTCTGTCAACTAACGCGAGCTTCAACATCACTATTAATTAAATCAACCTTTTTTTCTTCAGTGATAAATGATTGATGTAAAATATGTATAGAAACAAAATACATATTTTACACTTTTGTTCATTTAAATCACTATGCCTCACATTAACATATACGTTATCTTAGGGGCAATATAGTAATTTAGACCGAATAACATTTTTAAAAATCGAACGGTCTCAACAATTTTCGCTATTACACAATAACTAAATTTATCGAGAGTCGCATCAACGACGACCTTTTCACCCTTAGTTAAACATAAAGTCTTTTTCTTTAAATTCACGTAGAGCCTGGAGTCGCTATCTTCGATGAACATTGAGTAAACGGCGTTAATGGCATCAAAAAATTGATAACTAAAATTCTAACAATAAAATAACGTAACTAAACGGTGTCTATTATAGCCAGTTAGCAAGCCAAATATCGTATATACATGGTCTAATATCACGAAAACACAACAAATAATAAACATAAACACTGCATCATTATCTAGGCAACCAAATAGATCTAGGAAGTCAGATAAAAATTGAGAAAATAGTAACAAGAAACAAAATAAAATTAATCTGGAAAAAAATTATAAGATGAAAAACTTATCACAGTCAATGTACTAACATAATAGAAAATCATACAACCAATTTTAGGCCTATTAACTACGATTAAGTCAATTCATATGAAGAATCACACAGATAATACAGTCTTCTGCATCGGACAGCCTGTAAAAATTGATTAATATATGTTATATTTTCGCTAGGTCCCAATAACATATAAAAACTCCCTAAAGCACATAATTTATTTTCTTATAATTAATACTAGAACCATCAAGTCTTTAGATTAATTATATTATGAATCCTAAATTCAATCATCTAATTAAAACCGTTAAGGCAATTAGCATACATCAATAATGACTAATTATCTAACATAAAATAGTACCAGGAATCATAAATCATAAATTGACACGTAGACTATAAATAGGCTCCATAGATTATTATTACATATTTGATTTTATAGTTTGCTTGTCCAAAGTCATTATTATTATCATTCTTATCATTTCTTCGATCAGTTCATGTATAATTGGAAGTCGGAACTAAATCATTGAGAGACTATATAAAAAAGATAATTAGATTAATGATGTAGTTTTAATAACAACAATTACGATAACCATTTAAAAAAATCAAAATTTCCCTCGTAAGACAATATTGAAACTTTTAATATTAAAAACATTCACTAGCACTAAAAGTCAGTAAACTTACAAAAGAAGTGTGTGTGGTTGGCTTAGTGGTAGAGTGGTTAATCTTGGTAGCCAGGTGCCCTGTTCGAGTCCACCGTGACAGTACCTTTAAAATTTCGTATTAAATTATCCAAAAAAAAACTTACAAAAGAAAATGATGTATTATATATATATATATATATATATATATATATATATATATATAAAAATATAATATTTATATTTATACAAAGTTTGACGAATTGCCTACTCATGGCCCAACTATAATTAATATATAATTCTTCTTGTTCACAAGTTGTCAAATTTTGATTTATGCAAATACTAAAAGTCCAGAGAAATACTTTTATATAAATTCGTTTCATGTTTTCTGTGAGATATATAAAACAAATGGATCACTTTATAAGTACAACTATGACTTTTGTATCAGACGTGTTGCTTTTGTGATCAAGTAACTGAAAAACTTAATCGTAAAAAGTATATTTGAAAATTACCTGTTCAACTATAAAACTAAGAATTTCAAAATAAAAATAAAAATGTATAATCTGGAAAATGAAAAGTATAAGTAAAAATAAACTAGAAAATTGAAAAAAAAAAAAGATAGGAAAATCTATAATATCTCTATATAATAATGACTAGGGATTGTTGAAAATAGTAACGACTTGTGCCCACAGGAGATCGGGGTCTCATACACATTCCATTCATACATAAGTTTTTATTACTCTTTCCCTTTCACCGAATATGACTCGTTTCTTTTCGACACAGTTATTTATGAAAATTGTATAAAATGATTAAATGAATTAAAAAATAGGTAGAAAAAAGTATAAAGTGATTAAAGTTATAAAAAATAGGTGTGACTCGTATCTTTTGAAGATATAGGTATTTCTTAGAAAAAGAAAATGAGCAAATTGGTGTGACTCATATCTTTTGAAGATATAATCATAGACATAAAATTTTATCTATTTTTTTTATCTTTTATTATTTATAGTATTTATTATTAATGATTACTTTGTAATGTTCTATTTTTATCGAGACGAATAAACAATCACTATAACAAATTATATTTATAAATTTAAACAACTTCATATAATTAATCGAGTTTAAGACGGGTACGTGTATATACATTCTAAACATGAATTATTAACTAAACATGAATTATTAACATCCCTACAAATTTTTAATTTTCTACGCATAAATTACAATATAAAGTGATTTTTCATTAGGATTCGACGAAATATAACCTACATATATCAAATTCAGATGCATTGTACTGATATAAAGATTATTTCATTAATATATCAAATTCCTTGATATGAAGATTATTTTATTTAATATGATCATAAACACAACTTAAAATATTTTCCGTCGAAATTCGACGAGTTACACGCTAGTATTAGGTAAAACAACTTGAAAAAAATACAGACCAAGTTCGATGAAACGATGAGAATATTTAATCTAGTTCTTGCAATATAAACTTATCCATATTTGTTATGTATATTTTAAATTTATTTGATATCATAAAACATAAAATAGTTCCCACAATGCGTGGGTGATATTCTATTTAGTTCAAAAACAGTAACTGAAGTACCAAAATGAAAAAAATATCTCACTTTTAGAAATTGGCCAAAAGTAGTAATTTTATAGGACCGTTACGGCCGTAACTTTAATTCATTATTAAACTTGTCATTTCATCATAACTCTAACTCAATAAATTGACTTACTAGCTAACTTTTCTAGGGCTAGTAAAATTAAATGCCACAATCTAGTATCCAACATATATAATAATAAATAATTCATGGAAATGAGCTACAAAATAGACCTACATAGAGTTTTGGGATTTTCTCGTATATATCTGCATCTTTTAGCGTAAAATAGTAAAAAAAATTGGTATCATAGGGAACCCGCAACCGTTACATTGTCCATTGGGTAAACCTCATTTTCATGCGATAAACCGCAAACCACACGTAATGCGTAAATCATACTTGAAAAACTGGCATGATGCGCCAAACCCATAGAGACGTTTGATGGAGTTCGAACATGTGACCTTTCGACCATGCGAACTCACCTTAACCATTGGGTTGTCCCTAGAGGATAATAAAATAGTAATTTGTTTGATATTGTAAGAAATGCATATCTAAGTTTTATTTTCTCATTTTGGTATTAGATCCTCGTATACTCATATTTTAAAGTTCTTCTATTTGGTGAAAATTAGATGTTTGTAATTTTCTTTGCACAAAATGAAAATCTTAAAAAGATAATATATCCCTTATGAGAAGGTGTTCGATTGTTCGAGATTAAATTGATCCAAAATTCCGAAGATTGAATTGGTCCGAAATTATTCAGGATTAATTTTATCACGAAAGGAGATTAATAATATATTCAAAATATAAAATTTAGATTATAATGAGGGGACGTTGACATTATTAAAAATCTCAAAAGCGATCATGTGATATTTAAAATTTCCATAAAAATAGCCCTCGTTCGAAGCGCCTTGCAAAAGTTTTTTAAAATATATATTTTATATATAATCTGACCTAATCATGGGATCTTTGTGTGATTAATGAATTCAGTAACACACACACGACATATGTATATGAGTACTATTTATATTTTGGATTGATTACCTGTTTAGTATGTTTACATATACTTTTCAAAACATAAATACTCCTGTACATCCGTTCGTACTATGTGGACAGATAAAAATATCATTAATTCTTAATAAAAGTATGATTTATTTTTTAATCTGTAATTCGAAAATATCATTTCTATCGAAAAAAGTACTCCTTCCGTCCACCAAATAAGTTCATTTAATTCCATTTTGATCCGTCCACAAAAATGTTCATTTTCCTTTTTTGAAAAAATCAACTTTACATTTTTACCCTAAATATATCCACTTATTTATAAAAAAAAACTATTCATGACCCATATTTTTACGCACACTATCAATTAATATATTCATTTATTATCTCTATGGACCACCTTTTTACTTTCACTTATTTTACACTCATTACAATTTATTAAAACTCATACTACAAAAATCAATGAACGATTTTGATGGACGGGGGGAGTACCATTATACTGAAGAAAAATATCATTATTCAAACATACGAATATCCGTACATGAGACCATCTCTTTTCAAAATGTACCGTAATAAATAACTAAAATATGGCATATATAGCTTATGACCCCTATGAATATCTATAAATAAATAAATAGACTAGTGTGCGATTAAAAAAAAAAACATTTGCAAACCGACTTGTGTGTAGATGTATAAATAATATAACTATTTAAATCATATAATTCACCCCAGTGTTCACTTTTTTTTATATTATGCCATATCATTATTTAAAGTAGTATGATTGTCATTGTTATCGACTAAGTTTGAGGCGCACTTTTGTATTCTCTTGAACCATGAGTGTGGGTCGGGTTAATGTTGGATCCAATTTTAATCCAATTTATTTATTTTTATTCAGAATAATTGTCACTTTTATTCATAAAAATTGTCACTATATATGACAAGTCTGATGTCGGATCGGACTCTCGACCCAGACCCTCACCAATGGTGAACAAAAAAAATCTTAATATTTTTACATAATAAAGAAATTATTTTGATTAATATTATATATAGTCCGACAATTTTTTCTTCAAAATGAACACCTGCTTTTTATTGGTTACAAAATTTAAACAAAATCCTCCAATAAAAAATAGGGTTATTGGCGTCTAAATACATGAACTTTGAGCGTATTTTGGTTTTTCTCACGAACTTTAAAATTGTCAATAAATACTGTGACTTAACATCATTGTGATTTTTCCCACAAATTGAAAACGGTCAAAATTGAACCGGCGTGGCGATCGACGCGCTACTTCATCAAAACGACGTCGTTTTATTTATACAATATATATTAATTGACGGTTAAATACATGAACTTTGGGTCTATTTTGGTTTTTCCCACGAACTTTAAAAATTTGTCAAATAATACACACTTAACATTATTGTAATTTTTTTCACAAATTGAATGACGGTCAAAATTAAAGCTGATATAACAATCGACGTAATATCACATTATTAAAACGACGTCGTTTTACTTGTACAATATGTATTTAAAAAAGATCTTAAATCCACATTAACTTACACTCACACCGCATCCCACCCCACCCCATCTCTCTTTCTCTAACCTTAACTTACGATAAGGTTTGGGTTTATCGTTTTCTTATACAATATGTATTAAAAAAAAAAATCTTAAATCCACATTAACTCACACTTACACCCCACCCCACCCCAATTTATCTTTCTTTCTCCAACCTCAACTTACGATAAGGTTTAGGTTGGAGAGGTTATAGTGTATTTAAGATCTTTTAAATACATATTGTATAAGTAAACGACGTCGTTTTAATAATGTGATATCACGTCGATTGTTATATCAGCTTTAATTTTGACCGTCATTCAAATTATGAAAAAAATTACAATAATGTTAAGTGTGTATTATTTGACAAATTTTTAAAGTTCGTGAAAAAAACCAAAATAGACCCAAAGTTCATGTATTTAACCGTGAATTAATATATATTGGTATAAATAAAACGACGTCGTTTTGATGAAGTGGCGCCACGTCGACTGCCACGTCAATTTCAATTTTGACCGTTTTTCAATTTGTGGGAAAAATCACAATGATGTTAAGTTCGTGTATTTATTGACAATTTTTAAAGTTCGTGGAAAAAATCAAAATACGTCCAAAGTTCATGTATTTAGGCGCCAATAACCCTAAAAAATATAAAAGGGTCGGACCAGACACGCCCCCGCATGAATAGCGAGGGAAGTGCATCCAAATTTTTGTCTTTAAATTTTTATTATGGTGAAAAAAATATATATTATATTTTCACATGATAAGGAAAGCTGAATAGTGTGTATACATGCGCACACAAGAAATAAAAATTCATCTCCGTCATCCATTTGTCATTATTCAATTGTTCAAGATTAAGCTATCACAATCCCTATAATTAAGGGACGATTATTTTCGTAATATTCTATAATTACCATTATAGCTTAATTTGATTTAATCACGACCACACATCTTCAAAAATCAATTGTGAAAATTTATTCTCATTTCTTATTTTTGAATGTTTTTTTATTTGAACCAAATCATATATATATATACAATAAAATACGCGCTACCATTATTATACTACCACACACACCCTTTTTCCACCTATTTTGAAAAATATTAAATTATTAAATTTAAATTTAAATGATTTTTTCATTCAATAAAGTTGATTATGGTCAGCCACATTATGACCGAATAGCATCACTCATATATATATATATGTGTGTGTGTGTGTTTAGACATCCCCCCAAAAAAAAACATATGTTTGAAATCAAGAAGTAGATGGAAATTTCAATAAATAATTAGCACCGACCTTTTATTGGTTACAAAATTTAAACAAAATCCTCCAATAAAAAAACTTATTTTATAAAAGGGTCGGACCCGACACATGCCCGCACGAATAGTGAGGGATAGTGCACCAAATTTTGTCTTTTTAGTTTTTATTATGGTGAAAAAAAATCTTATTTTTCATATATATATATATATATATATCTTTATTTAAAAAATTATCTGTGTGGAATCAAGAAATGCATGGATATTTCAATAAATAAGTAGCACCGGCCATTTATTGGTTACCAAATTTAAACAAAATCTTTCAATCAAAAAGTTATTCTGAAATATATTAGTGACGAATGATGCGACGTTAATTCCTATTTATTGCTCTTTCGGAGTCATGGAAATTACAACGAGAGCACATGTCATAGTCTTCAAAATTGACCAAAGTTAATTGGAATATTATATCAAAACAAATTATGTCACCAAAGAGCGACAAAATAAAAGAAAATTCACGATTTTAATATAATTGTGGTCTCAAATAGGGAGATTAATCATTTGTAACCTCAACTATATCTGATCAAATCATTGAATTCATGCAATAACCTTTTGTACTTATATTAATATAATATATTATATTTTCTAGAGCATTCCAAAATATATAGAAAATTTTCAACGATGGCCCAATTTGATTCCCAAAAATAGTCGGTGTCTATAAATTAATTTTTTAAATCAGTGTACAGTAATTATACATAATTCAAATTTTATCCGGAGCACATTTATAAATAAATATGTATGAAACTTTAATTCAAACTTAAGTAAATTTTGTCATTATTTTATTTCCATATAAGAAGAAAAACAAAGCTAAAAAAAATCGAAATCGAAATCTTATTTTTCATCTGCAAATTCATATTCATATTCCTTGCACCTAGTGAATAATACAATGATGGTTTGAATAAATAAATGGATAAATATCACTTTAAACCCTAAACTATACTCATTTTATTAAAAATATCATGAACTTTAAAAAATATCATTTTAAACCCCAACTATTAACATTTTATCAAAAAAATCCTAAACTTTGAGAAGTATCACTTTAAACCTCAAACTGTTAATTTTTTTTTATCAAAAATACCATACATCAATCTTTAAGCTCCTGAAATTGGACGAGAAATATCTTCTCGTTCGATGAGCCACATCAAAATTTTGAAGGCAAGAAATGAACGTTGGATATATTCGATGAACCATTCAGAAGATATTTTTCGTTCAATTTGGGAAGCTGAAAATTTGATATAAGGTATTTTTGATAAAAAAATAAAATAAAATTAACAGTTTGAGGTTTAAAGTGATACTTCTCAAAATTTAGGATTTTTTTGATAAAATATTAATTGTTTGTGGTTTAAAATGATATTTTTTAAAATTCATGATATTTTTGATAAAATAGATATAATTTAAGGTTTAAAGTGATATTTATTTTAAATAAATAAATATTATATGGAGATGGAGACATGCTTACTTATATTCATTGCAATTTATTTTTGAAAATTAAAATGTTTAAATAGTAAAGGTCACCATCAATCAGTTCGGTTTTCTGACTGCTACACTGATTGTATATGATTTGTCTTTGACTATGTGTGTGTTTTTGAAAGACACTTCTAAATAGTTAGAATTAAATAATGATGATTTATACATTGTCCTTGTAGTTTTTATTTAATTAAATAGTAAAATAAATAAAAATATTTTACCCCTATATTTCCTAAAGTTAATTTCCTAAAAGTAATTTCTCATTCCATTTTACTGGGCAAGAGGCTTCCAACTATCATACTCAAAATCGATTTGATTCAAAGAAACATAAAAGTAAACTCCACCATAATCTCCTTCAATTTGTTGCAAACCAGTAAATTGCGATTACCTTTACGTCTTCTAATGACTAATGACTAATGAGAAGACAATGACAAAGTCAACAAAATGAAAAATTGAGACAGAGTTAAAAAGACCTTTTTTCGTAAGACAAAATGTTACGTTGTAGTCAAAAGGTTCTACAATTTTTCAAGATACAACAATTTAAAACGAAAAAAGTAGTTGCGTTTCAACTCATAATTTCGATCGAATAACTAGATACTCGGATTTGAGTAATAAAAAATATTCTAGGCTAGAATGGTAATAAAAAATAGTTGCGCTCCAACTCGTAATTTCGATCGAATAACTAGATACTCGGATTTGATTAACAAAAAAATATTCTAGGCTAGAATGGTAATAATATTACCTTGGTTAATGTGCTTTGCATAAAAATGAATCTATTTAAAGAAATGTAAGTATTTTTTCACGAAAAAGAGGTGTGTCTTTTCATGTAAAGTGTGTTTAGTAATCACCTCTAACCGTCCTCATGTGGTCTCCACATGCTACGTCGCTACCATACGCATGTCACACACATCCATGTATCCGACACTCTTTCCATCTGCTATATACAGAAGTTCAAGTAGTAATTCCGTATATTAATTGCTCATTCATCCAAAATCAGATTTAAACAAATAAATACATTAAATTCATCTACTTGAAAAGTAGAATCCAAATCTATAATTTATTTCAAATAAATTCATATAATAAATAAAAAAATTTCCAACAGAAACTATTTTTTTTCCTGAAAAGTTCAGGCTTTAGCAACCACAAAGCGTACTCATGTTATTTCCATGTTTATGCAAATTCAGACACAGTGAAACACCAACACAAACATTACAGACAAATTACTCCATGCGCAAAAAGATCAAGAATTGTAGATACTAAACATCAAAAATCAACATAACCTACAACATGAAATTTGCAAGATTTGGAATATTTTGGTCGATTGATATAAAAATTTTGAAGGTCGCATCACATTAAACTTGAACATGAGATCTTTGGTTCTATGTATTAGTCACTCTACCACTAAGCCAACATAACCTATACAACGCAATTTACAGAATCTGGAAAAAGATTTGGTCAATTAATATAAAATTTTAAAGACCGCATTATGTTAGACTCGAATCTGAGACATTTGACTCTAGGCATTATCCACTCTAAATTACTAGCCCAACATAACCTAGACAATGAAATTTGTAGAATCCGAAAAAAAAAAAAGATTTGATCAATTAATACAAAATTTTTAAAGACCGTATTACGATATACTCGAATCCGAAACTTTTGATCTTAAACATTAACTATTGTATGAGACCTACGAATCTAAAAAACTACTATTGAACAATTTGGCGACGAAACATAACATCTAACAATTGTGTATTGGCTTTATAGCACAACTTCGAACAATTCTAAAGTAAATTTGGAATAGGAAATTATTGTTATTAGAAATTTAATTTTGGGCTATTGGATAAAATAGTATATGTACTAAATTTATTATTATTATATTAAATAGAGGTTATAATGAATAAAATGGTGACTGTGAATAAAATCACTCACAATGAACTTGCATATTGTAATTTGTTTTTTTTGAAAAGAAATTGGATAGTTTAATGGTGCAGCACAATTATAATTAGAATCCAAAAATAATAATAATTAAAAATTCCATGAAAATATTATTAATTTCACCGTAATTCGACAGTCGTATCAAACTGTCCGTGTATGCGAGCATGGGCCTTAGGCCCAAACAAGCTTCCAAACTATATCATAAATCACTAAATACAACTGGCAACTGCTATATATAAATATACATCGATTATATATTTGGCCATTTTATAATATCATCTCTAATATCTACCTTTTTCAAAAGTGTACCTAGAGAAGAAACATAAAATGTTATAAATTTAAAGTAAATTCTCATAATAATATAGTTCATCTTTATAAAAACGCACAAAATAATGAATAAATGAAGAATGCGAACTGTGTAAATTTAAATTGATCAATAAAGTAGAGTTTATTGTCTGATATACAAACAATTAAATAATAGCATGACTTTAGAGCCCAGCATTTATTTTTTATTTTCCAATGTTTTTTACTCTCAACAATTCGGCAACATGTTTGGTTCTATAATGGTTTGTTTTGCGTGAGGTAGAATAGGCCACTTTTCTCGCACTCTTCGATCCTATTTATTTTTTTTTTTTTTTGGTGACGTGGAGAAATCCATGTCTTATATACGTACATATATGTGTAAAGTACTAAAGTTGGTTATTAGGAAAATAAATCTTATTATATTAATTAGAAACCAATTTAGAGGGTGTTTGACTGAACTTATAAGTTCTTTAAAACAACTTATAAAATTGCTTAGAGCTTATAAGTTGTTTTATAATTCGTGTTGAGTGTTTGACAAAATAAGTTCATAAACAAATTTTATAAGCTCCCTAAAATAAGTTGCTCAAACCCAACTTATTTTTTCATGTTTATAAGTAACCATGAATTTACTAAAATAGTCTTATTATAGTTAGTTATTTCCTACATATACACTATCAACTTCATTTTTCATCAATTTTATCTCTAACTCACGATTCTTTCTCTAGCTTATAAGATCAATTATTCAAACACTTTAATAACTTATAAGTTCTTGAAACATCACCTCTTATAAGCTCTTGAAACATCTTATAAGCTCTTGGAGCTTATAAGCTCATTAAAATAAGTTTAGTCAAACACCCCTTAGTTAGTCTATAAGTCCTTATTAATGTACAAACATATTCTCTTTACATGTATAATATAGTGCCTTTTCTGTGATAATGATTTTTATGTACTCTAATGCTCCTTTTATATTCATATTATATATGTATATATATATATATATATATGTATTATTTATTATTATTATTTTGTTTAATGTGAATTGAATGAATGTAATTTTCATATAATCTTCCCGGTTATGATTTCTTTTACAATATTTTTATCTAATTGAGTTTTCATACTACTACATACCTTTTTCATTTTTTTGTCTAATTATGTGTCGTTATGGTTTTGGCTTACGACTATTGGAGTGACACAACTTTGTTGAAGAATTATACATAATCCCTTTGATTTTAGAAGAAACAATGAATTAATTGTCTACTTTAGAAGTCGTGTCGAATTTACAACGATCTAACAAGATTGTGCCTGCATATGGGCAAGTACACTTGTTCTCGATCCACGTCCGATACAAAGGCTTGGAAGCGGTTGTTACAGTTGGAGATGGTCGCGAACCGCTCGCATACTCGCCGAGGCAGATGGCGCAGCATCCGCCCTCTCCTCCTCCCTGGTGCAGGTGTCCAACACCATTCCGGCGAGGGTCGCATCGCGCTGCCGCTTTCCGGCGTGGGGACACTACTTGGAATTATGATGTTGATGCTACTCGTCTCGGAAGAATACCAATGCCAAATACCTCCCACAAGAAAACCAAGAGTCACCGCTATGATCGGCCCACTAGTATACCAATCGATGAATTGCATTGTAAGTTATGTATTCTATGTATGTGGTCTGTGTTCTGCGTGTTCTTAAATAAGAGGAGAAAGCATGCATGGTTTGAATCTTCTTCGCTGTATATTAGGTTTCCAAGTCGACATCCATGAGCTTAGCTCAATTGGTTAAAAGTTTGTAAATTTGATATAAGGACTAATGATCGAACTTTAGCAGTCACAGTATGAGAATTTCACTCTTTAGGATGGTTCTTTGCAATCTAATTGCCGCTCACATATATTATTCTCGCATCTCCCAAAATTATTATGACTTTGTTAGATGAGAAGTTTAATCTTTGTATTGTGTGAATTAGTAGCTCCGATGTAGATGGGCTGATTGGGCCACGCAGCCCAAGCGGCCAGTCAATATTAATACACGAAATCAATATTCAATTATTGGAAGAATGCTTGATGTTTCGAGTTCTATTAAGATTGATTGATTAATCTTAATCTTATTATTTGAGTTAGATAAAATTAATTACATTTGAAAAATTTATTATAGTAGTTATATTATATATTTAACCCCTCAAACTAGGACTTCACTGGCATAGTATCTTCGAAATGAAATAAACTTAGGGCACGTTTGGTAGGTTAGTTATGTTTCGTCTAGTTAAAATGTACTGTTCAATTGAGTTTTGTAACCCACCACTTAGTTAGGTTACAAATCCTAAAGAAAAGTGCAAAACAGAGCTACCAAACAGACAAAACCACCAAGCCCGTCATTAAAACACGGGCCGTAAGGATATGAAACAGAGCTACCAAACAGATGCAGGATATTAATATGGGCTATCAAACAGACGTATAACTTTGTTATCCTGACGAAACAATGCTACCAAACGGGACCTTAGGGTATATTTGACTATATTCGAGGGGATTTCCCTCATAAAAGAAAAAAAGGAGGTTATATTAGAATTCGAGGGCGCAAATCCAATTTTGCAAAATCTAGGGGTATCATTTCTGAATTCCCTAAATTATAGGGGCAAAATCAGATGTTTTTCACGCGAGATCAAATCCGCCAAGTCCTCCTGATATACAAGTGAGCAATTTTCCAGTGCGGTGCAGTGTGAAGGAAAAGAAGATGCAGTGGTACGTCGTCGCTTCTGTTCTGACCATTCTCACAAGCTCTCAGGTTTACTCTCCCTCACTGGTTACAGCTCAATACTTGAATACTTGATCCGTACGCACTTGATTTGCTTGTATGCGATTGTATTGTTTCAGAATTTCCCCCAAAAATGTGATTTTGGAATGCGGTCTGTTCATTTTGATTGAATTTGGCAGGGAATATTGACGACATTATCTCAGAGTAATGGGGGATACAAGTATGACTATGCCACTGTGCCTTTTCTTGCTGAAGTTTTTAAGGTAACTACATTGATTCTTGAAAATGTATAGTTAGTTCTGTTAGCTTCAAGGTTGAGTCCATTTTATGTAATCTTTCGAGTTTTCGTATTGATAAAGTGAAAGAAATGTATGCTGTTGAGTATAAGTCTTGAAGGGAGCTGATCTAGTTGAAGTTAGGATATAACCATGTGTGTTGTTTTTTATGAGTTTAGGTGCTTTATGATCTTATTAATTGCCTCAATTCTGGTTGGTGGGTTGGTGGTGGGAGGGGGTTAACAAAGTAAACCAATTTGTGAGATGGAAGATCAGAAAATTTTCTAGAAATAGAAGGGTATCTGTGTTAATCAGGTTACATTCATGCAATTTCATTAGCTAGTCTCAAGTTTCTATTTGGATGCAGCTAATTGTTTCTATTATGATGCTGTGGAGAGAATGCCAGACATCGCCTCCTCCTAAAATCACAACTGAGTGGAAAAGTGTTCGATTATATCCTATTCCGTCAGTCATATACCTCATTCACAACAATGTGCAGTTTGCTACATTGACGTATGTTGATACCTCCACTTATCAGATAATGGGAAACTTAAAGATTGTTACGACTGGGATACTATTCAGGTGCTTACTCCTATTCGCTACCTCTTGTTGGTTGGCATAAATATCAGTAACTGAAATTTTGAAAGTCTGAAGGCTTTTGGTTTATTTATAGTGGGCTATGCATAGCTTTCTCTTGTGTTTAGATGTTGATGTTCTACAATTGGCATATACTTTTATTTCCTGATTTAGGCTGTTTTTGAAGAGGAAGCTTTCTAATTTGCAGTGGATGGCTATCGTTCTATTGGCTATTGGAACAACCACAAGCCAGGTACATCTGGATTTTACTTACTCTTCTACTTTAATAAGTTAATGTAAATTACAATGACAAATGTGACTCATCGGGAACATTATTGTTGTAAAATAACTTATTAAGAAGGTGGTGGTGGTGGTTTGTAATTTTATATTATGATTGAAGAGTTCTCTAGATACCAAAACTGCTGTTTAACAGTAGTTAACTTTTGAGAGTTGTATTATGATCACTGTCCTCACTCGTAGCATAGCTTTTCATGTTAATGATAATATAACTAGTCTATGCCAATATTCAATTCTGGTTCCTATTATGTGAGTCTTTTTTTTTACGTTAAAACAGGTCAAAGGTTGCGGAGAAACTTCTTGTGAGTCGCTCTTCTCATCTCCAATTCAAGGATACATGCTGGGTGTATTATCTGCTTGTCTCTCTGCATTAGCTGGTGTTTACACAGAATTCTTGATGAAAAAGAACAATGACAGCTTATATTGGCAGAATATTCAATTATACTCGTGAGTTTCGTTCTTTGCTAGTACTGGACCACTTTTCTACTTACACGAGATGAATATAATTACTCAATATGAATCGCCCTAGCAGATTAGCAGAATGACAAAGGGGTGTCTATTTACATTTTATTTCTTCATTTAAAAACTGACTTTTATGGGCCTTTGTAGCTTTCAGTTGTTGGGTATAAACTTGGATTAGGTGCACGGTAAGGGTATTTGTTTGTTGATGTGTAGCAAATTTTCCCTCCCAGATTTGGTGCAATATTCAACATGGCCAAACTTGCCACGGATGATTTTAGAAGTGGATTCGAGAATGGTCCATGGTGGCAACGTCTTTTCAATGGATACAGTGTAACAACTTGGCTGGTAGTGCTAAATCTTGGTTCGACTGGGCTGCTAGTATCGTGGTTGATGAAGTATGCAGATAACATCGTTAAGGTGCGCATTGCTTACACTATCATTTTCTTTATAATTTCTTCCAGCAACTATTCTGGATAAAATACTAATCTTCATCTGAAATGTGGTTGATGTCTTGGCACATAATTTCTAGAATTTGGGGGCAATTGCTTATAGTAGAATACTTTGATTGTTCATTTTTCTACTATGACATGACATAAATAAGTGGAATCTGCTCTTCCTTATCAACAGGTGTATTCCACGTCGATGGCCATGTTGTTGACAATGCTGGTATCTGTGTACATTTTCCATTTCAAACCGACTCTTCAGGTGAGTTATACATTCTCTCTGACTTTCTTCAAAATCTTGCACTTCCCTACTTTCAACTTACAGAATCAACTGTTTGCATGCAGCTCTTTTTGGGAATCATTATCTGCATGATGTCGCTGCACATGTATTTTGCCCCTCCAACCATGCTCGTGGACTTGCCTCGGACGGCAAAAGCATCACCGGAAAGTCTAGACGAAGTTTCTGTGGATCGAACAACAGCTTCCTAGAGCGCAGCTTCAAGTGAGCCTCAGTCCTTTCTTGTTATCCCTTTTTTCATTCGGGAAAATGCAACGAGGAATATTTTCCAATCCTCAGAGCCTGGAAGTTGTAGAATCACAACCTATAGATTGAGTTAGTTAGTTAGTCGTATGAAAATCTGGTTGAGTAGATGGATGTGAAAGTTCTTGCTGTCCGAGTTCAGCTTCTTAGACGTCGTATGATTTTTAGACTCAACCATTTATGAACGTTCGTCCCAAGCAGATATCGGTGTGTAGCCACGTCTAGGCAGACATCTACCCTTGTTAATACTTTTGAAACATTTGGTAGTTGTTATACAATTCTTTATATAGCATTCACTATGATAATTTTGTTGCTTAGCTCTGGTTATCTCCCAAAATGTAGCTCCTTTCTCTCTGCGCGTGTGTGTGTGTGAGAGAGAGAGAGAGATAGAGATTTTGGTGGGTAGTAGGGTTGATTTCTCCGGCAAGCACCGCCAGCAGTGGGGGTGGCTGCAGCCACCGACTATGAGAGTTGGGCCACCATACCATGTGAGGAGTGCCATGATCGTAAAAAAAATAAAAAATAAAAAACTATGAAGGGGTATGATTATAAAAAAATTGCAAAGCCCATGATCCGTGCGGCTTATACAAATTGTTGTTTTACAATATGTATAATGTTATTTGACTATATAAATATAATTGTAAATGCAAATATCTTTCTCAATTTATGCATGTTTCTATTTAATTACATGCATTATTCTGTTTTAATGTATGCATGTCACTAGGGATGGCAGTGGACCGGATTTGGATAGGATCTGATTAGTTCAGATCCGATTTTTTTGCTTGGATCCAGATCCGGTCCAGATCCATTGGATCTAAAAAAATGAGATCCAGACCCAGATCCATTGGATCCACAGGGTCCAAGGTCTAGACCCGTATCCATATGTTTTCTCTTCTAATATAAATCTTAAATTAATCAATCTATAATCAGCATTCATCAAATATTCGATAAATTCTTGAGCTGATTCGATATCAATAATGTTTGGTTGATTGTAGGGATTTCTCCCATCATTTCTAAGTTTTTCCAAATGAAATTATACATCGTGTCTTCATAATCAAATAGAAATCAATATTAGAAGTATAAAATCAAATTATATCAAAAGATTAACGAAAACTACAAACATACCATTCACACAAACAATGTCCAAATTTGAGGATTTGTTGCTGTTTCAACTGCTGAAAGTTTTATGATATGAGAAATCAAGAGTGTTGTCCCAAATTTTTGATTCAATCATAAATGAATAAAATAAAATAGAGAGGTGGAGTCGAAGTAAAATGAAGTGAATGAGAGTAGATTTTTGGAAGAAGTTATGTCGAAGTAAAATGGAGAAGAACAAATATTTGGAATTGAAAGAAGACTAAGAAAAAAAATACTATAAGTAGATATATGGTTAACTAATATTTAATTAAAATAAAAAATAAAAATATATATTATATTAATCGGGTCTACGGGCCAGATCTAGATCGGATCTAGATCTCAAAAATTAAAATCCAGATCCAGATCCGAGATTTTAGAGTAGGATCCAGATCCGATCCAGATCCATCGGGTTCAAATTTTTTATACTCCAGATCCTAAAAAATGGATCTGGACCACCGGATCTGGATCGAGTCCAAGATCCATTGCCATCCCTACATGTCACTCATTTTCGCATTTATTTCTCTCTCTTGTCTCAAATTTGCACGAAGCCCTTTTCCAATTCTGATGATCACTCGCCCTCGTTCTCACTCAAAAATCAGTCAAATCATCCGCCAGAAACAACCACGGTCCACAACCTCCAATACTGACCCCCATTTTTTATCTCCTATTTTTTCCGGCAAAATCTTTTGTTGTTGCCATTCTCCTTAATGCATATTCTTAAACAAGAATTGTAAATTTCTCATTGACTGTATGTATTACTTGTGTTTAGCATTACACGTAAAGATAGGTTTATATCATTCTTACCGTTAAAAATTCATTTAAAGTTTGAAAAATGGGGAAAAAATCTCAACCATTGGATAAACAAGATCAAAGGATGAGATCAAATATTATATACTACCAAAGATTTTAGTATTATATGATCCACCCTCTCTCTCTCTGTATAGGGTATGGTTCTTGTTCAAACATCTATTATAATATAAACTACGAACCAATGAATTCGTTATCCGTAAATCTTCACAAAACGAGGCTGAAAATGGCTATTAATTTATATTTTTAAATTGATTTTTATTTGATGAATTCGTATATCAAATGAGAACTCCATTTTTTTAAAACTAAGAACTAGTGTGATCCATTCATTTTTTATAATCAAACGATCAAGATTAATTATAAATAATTTATTATCCTCAGATTTTAATGGTAATTGTTTAACCATATAAACAAGATTTTGTATATTCATTTACATAATTGTTCTATATGCACAATCACTTCGATTACATGTGTAACAACATGAATTATATGAACATAATAATGAATTTGAATGCGATAGCATGCACAAGAACTATGATTATATGAACAACAATATGAATTCCACGAACAATGGAGAATAAAATGTGAAAAGCGAAAAATTTAGGGATTTGACTATTTTTATTATTGACTAATTATGAGTCTTCCGATCTTATTCAATCTAACAGTGGTTATTGGTTCTTAGTTCTTAGATAGTACATATATATACATTAAAATCATATCTACCAAATTTAAAATGTAGCATATGTAGTTATGAACTACAACGCAAAGTAAATTAATATTGTCCATTGATTAAATAAAATCAATGGCTTAGATTTATTCTTATTTCTTACAAATAATTTCATTCCTACCTAATAAATCATCTCTTTCTCTCTCTCTCTCTCTATATATATATATGTGAGAATGATCAAATAGAAACTCTCCTAATTCTGTTAGCTACAAATCAATCTAGTTCATAGATCCTAGTTGTTGGATGGTCGCCTGATTTTCCAAATAAAATATAATTCCTTACATATAAAATAGTGTTTTCTCTATGACTATGTTTTTTTTTCATATAAGATAATATTTTCTCTATTGTTATTCGTTTTATATATAAAATAATGCTTTTGGAATATTAGGATTAGGTCTGATTCTAAAATTGGGACGATTTTGAGATCACATACATATCCATATTATAATCCAATCCATTGACTCCCAAAGATTAAATAAAGCCCATATAAATTTAATTCTATGGTGATTTTATAATTTCTGGGGAAAGTCTCGGCATCTAATTTGCTCTATACAAATTCCGGGGTGACGGGTTGAGACTTGAGAACTTGAGAATTGAACCATCTAAAATTATAGTTTTCAGAATTCAAGGCCCATCGTACAGCCCAAGCGAATCTGTTATTGGTTTACTTGTTAAGCCCAGCCCAAGCAATTAAAATATACAATTTCTCTTTTTCTTTTTCTCTTTTCATTTTGTTTTAAGGTGGAGGAAAAATTTAACCAGAAAACTCATGATAGAGTTTGAATTATTCGATCAATTCAAATATTATTGTAACTAAAACAACCATTTTATATAATTCGTAAATATATTATAAGCTTATGATTGATACCATGATTTAAAATATTTTTTCGAATTAATCAAATGGCAGGTCCACTTTTAAATGATTGACATTTATGCTTTTTTTTTAATCATATCATCACCTTGGTAAACTATTACTTTTCGTTACTTAACATGTGAAATTGGGAATTAATAACATTATTCATAGATATTTTTATTAATTTTATACGACAGTTATTCATATTTTTTTTTATCATATTTCTTTTTTAAAAGAGCACATAACCAAAAATTAGGAAAGACAAAAAAATCTCTTGACCGTTTCGGGGCAGTTTTGTAATTTAAAGATCCCGACCGGACTAGCTGGCTGGGAGGAGAGAGGCGGCGCCACATGGGTTGGCCAACTCTGGGAACATGGCGAGTGGGGCCTCTCTCTCTCTCTCTCTCTCTCTCTCTCTCTTCCGGTACTGTAGTCTGTATATACGTTATATCGTCGTCTTCTTATCTCGCCCTCACACCAAAGATTCATTGTTACCTCTCTCTCTCTCTCTCTAATCAGGTACCATACAGATATATCTCTCTATATATACACAGAGAGAGAGATGGAAATGGCGAAGATGGTGCCTGTGTTGATGGCGATCTCTGCTCTCGTATTGAGCATCACCATTCCGCACGTTCAAGCTCAGAGCTTCCCTCCCGCTGCTGCTCCTGCGCCTGCTAGCGACGGTAACTCTCTCTCTCTCTCTCTCTCTCTCTCTCTGTCTCTCTCTCTCTCTCTCTCTCTAATTTTGGTGTGTGCTGTGATGTGTGCAGGTGCAGCGGTAGACCAAGGGATTGCATACTTGCTCATGCTGGTTGCTTTGGTGATCACTTATTTAATCCATTAATCTCATATTTTTGAGGATTTGATTTTGTGAGGAAATCAAAAATGCATCTTTCTTCTATTTCTTTTAGTCTTTGGCGGATGACAAAATTTGTATCTGTGGATTTTGATTAAGATTATTTATTTAATTATCATCAATTGCTACTTTTCCCACAATACCATAATTAAACAAATTAATCACTACTAAAATTACGTAAATTTTCTATTATAAAACAAGAATATCACCATTGTGAGAATGTCATTCAGCACGGAAATCTCAAAATTCAAACTTTTAATGGAAAATGAAAAGAAATGGAATATTTTATTTTACGTAGTTAAGGTTTGGTTGTGATCGAATTTTGTATGGATACAAATATAAGGAAAATTGTGCGTGAGCGTGTCTACCTTTACATGGCTAGTGGACTATAAAATGGTGCAAAATGCGTTGGAATTAGGTTTATTGTGTGTGTTTATGTATAGGGATGGAAACGGTTCGGATTCGATTAACAGAATATAGTACGATTGCGATTCGGTTCAATATTAACTGATGACCGTAAATTGTTTCCCATTCTTATTCACCTGCATTGAGCTAAATGTATGAAAATTAGTCTTTATGTTAACAAATATTCCCTCCGTCCCACCTAAAGTGTCTCATTTCTTTTGGACACGGGTATTTAGGAGAAATGTATAAAGTAGTTAAAGTGTTAAAAAGTGGGTAGGGTTCACACTTTTTAAAGGGATAATTATTTCCTAAAATGGAATGAGACATTTGTAATGGGACTACCCAAAAAGGAAAGTGTGATATTTTAAATAGGACAGAGGGAGTACATAACTATAAGTTCTTGGGATAGTTGTGACATGGTTGTCGTGGGAGGTTTGGTAATTTATTGTGTTTCATCTCATTTGGTGTTTAATATATTTGTTAGTAATATTATGTTATAAATATAATACATGAAATAACATACGAGATTGAAATATTTTTAAGATAAGTTTATACAGAAAAATAGTGAAGTTGTTAACAATCAATAATGGTTCCCAATACATATTAATACATGTCTCCTTTTGTTTTCCTAAGCACTATTAACGAAAACATTATTTGAATATAACTGAATTTTGAAATTATATGTTGAAATTTCAGCTAGGCAGAGTGTAAAATACCCAAAAAGAAGTCGGGCCCAAATAGGAACCTAATTCATAAATGGCCCATAACCAAAAACGAAAAAAGCCCAGAAATATATATTTCATGGGTAATTCTATAATTTCTATTAAATTTTATTCGAATACGAGGCTAAAAATGTGAAAAAGAAGTAAAGTTGAATTCCTAGCTCCATCACATGTTATAGTATAAAATATGAATAGAAACTCCAATCAAGATTTTTCCCGATAAACAACATGTTATAGTTATAAGTACAAGACCTTCAATTACATTTTTTCCCCAATTAAAAACAGGAATTTAGGAATTTAAAGATCGCGATGAACTCGAATGCGAGACATTTGATCTCAAAAGTTAACCAATCTACCACTAAACTAGCATACGCACGTTCTTCAATTACATTTTCGTATTACCTACACATAAATGAGAATTTCACAACACGCTACTAAAAAACCTCTCCACATAAAACATCTAAACGAACATCAGTATCATCAATTAGCAGAAACCTAGGTTGTTTCTCAATTCTTGAACCATTCACATCTTGATTCTTGTGCTTCCCATTAATTTTAGCAAACTCCAGACTCGTATAAATCGTGGCAAAATCACCAAAAATTCCAATCCGAATCTCGTTGTTCCAACAAGGAATCTGTAGATTCCATTCACACCCTTCTTCTTCTGCAGCTCAATCTTCGCATCCATTACCCACTTCAAATCCCACAAAGATTTATCATTTTTCCATCATCTCCAACAGACTCAATCACCTCCGCAATAATACCGACATTTTCTCTCTCCTCTTTCGAGCATCGCCTCACTCCCTTTCTGCTCTCCTCGATCCCAGTCAATGCTTCATCCCATTGTCGCTTGTGATCCGATCTCACTTTCTGCAGACAAAAAACTCGAGCGTCAGAAATGAGGCTGTGGAGCTCTTTGAGGGAATCGCTTATGGCGATCAGCCTCTCTCTCATCTGGGCTGCGATCCGCTATGACGCAGTACTGGCGGTGGCTCCAGCAATGGCTGCAGAAGGAGGAGCTGTGTTGATTGATTTTGTCATTGATTTTTTTAAGCAAATCTACTGTTTTGGCTGTGAGAATCTGCAGCTTATCGTAATTCTTCAACTCCATTTGTAAGAAAAAAAGAAAAAGGAAAAATAGGAAAGTGTGTAGTAATGAAATTTGATTTTCTCGTGGCTTTGCTTCATACTTCACATTCAAATGTAGCTTATCACTTTTCAATCCTTAGCTACTGTTTTCCAAAATCAAATATAAAAGAACATTAAGATAAACACAAGAGAATCGGGTACGACAAGCTAGGCCAATAAGGCACATGTAATATTAGAACTCATTGAAATTTTCATAAATAAGTAAAGATCAGAAACAACAACAAATAAGAAATGAGGTTCACAAAGATATAGTTTAGTAAATATATTGACCAAACAAGATCAATAAACCAAATCCAGTAGTTTCAGCAAAAAACAAGATCGATTGACGGAATCCAGTCATTCCTGAATAGATATGAACAATTCAAACCACCATTGCTTATCAGTTTCAAGCTCTTCTTACAAGGGTGCTAACCAAGAACATGGCCAAGAACGATATAATTTGTACATAAATGCAAATCTAAGCCATTGAGGGGGCATGTCGGACTAACCCATTGCGTACTTCTGGGTCCAGCTCCTAGCAGTCTGCTCGTACTTGGTCCTGTCCGTCTTGTACATGTGCGCGATTTCCGGCACCAGGGGGTCGTCCGGGTTGGGGTCCGTCAAAAGTGAACAGATTGAGAGCAACACCTGAAAGTTCGTATATATAATTATGACTCACATAGAAAATAAAGGGAGTTTGTTAAGTTTGAGTTTACTATAACATTCATGACACTGAGAAGACAATAAATTTTGTGTGAGAAGATGGAAGACTGCATTAATGGAATAGGGACGAGAGCATGTCAATATTTTGATTGCCGTTGTTCATTTGGTATTTGTCATCTGGCTAGATGCACGAAGATAAACGAGTTGAAAATGAAAAGTAACCTTGGAAATTGTCAAGGCAGGGCTCCACTGTTCTTTCAAGATATCGAGGCAAATGCTCCCATTGCTGTTAATATTGGGGTGAAAAACCTTTGTCCTGAATGCTACCTGCAAAACGCATCCAAGAAAAATGCAGATATGTGATTATTTCAAGACATGTGTTTGCAATCGTTATAGGGTGTTCTAAAAGCCAAGGATAAGTGAGAAGGTAAAGAATAACTCCCAAATTTAGAAGGTAAAAAACAAGAGATCAAGGATACAAAATAACTACCTTACAGTATGCCTTAGTTCAGGCTCGCATAAATAATAACAAGAACCAGTGAATAAGAAACAATATTTCAATAGCTCCCTCGACTATTTCAACCCATTACTAGACATGACATACCCACTACTTTTTCTTCAATGCGCATCTTTAGATAATCAAACATTCAGCTACACTCAGATGAAATTGATATGATAATCTTTGTATAGTAGCATGTTGACCAAGTAACTATCAGCAGTCTTTATAATATTTTAGAGACGGCGTACCTTTGGAGGTTTGAATGGGTAATCGGGGGGGAAATGAATGGTGACTAAAAACACCCCTCCTGCATATGGACTATCTTGTGGACCCATTATGGTGGCTTGCCAGTGAAACATGTCTTCACCAACAGGTCCTGTTAACACAAGTAACGAAACTTAAGATAACTATTCATTGAATGAGTTGGCACCAATACTCAAAGTTGCAAGTGGAAAACGTAAATAAGGGAATTCCTTAACAACTATTGTTTAAACAATAACTCTGCTTAAGAGGAAACAAGGGCTTCAAGAAGAAAATTGGGAATACAGATCATACACAATTTGTTCCCTAGCAATATCCAGTTCTCAACTTATTGCTTCCCCGAACCAGCTTCATAACCAAATTAGTATACTTGGAAGGGTAGTAACCATTGTTGGCAAATGACAATTGCTAAAACAAGGAAAATTAGGCAAAGAAATGTCCAATCCCTCAACATAGAACTTAAGAAGATTTAAAACGCTCTCCTTGTCTAGTTTTCTAAGTACTGAACCGATAAAAATACGGTATGCACCATAGTTCTTGTACAGTTAGCTACCAGCCCCAGCTTCTCGTGCATCAACATGTGTACCCATCCGAAATATTTATTGACATGCGAGAAATACGAAAGATGCAAATACTTCAGCTCATAAAAGTTAACACATACGACTGAATCTCGAGTTCCTAACTTATACATCATCAGTGCAAAACTACACAGGAAAAATAAGCACAACAAAATAAGGTCCCAAATATTTATCAAAATCCCAATAGCACCAGCTAGTTTACAGAAAGCCCCCAACAAATTACTTTCTTTTAGCCTTTCCCATTTTCAGTATCACCACAAAGTTTGGCAAAAGCAAAGATCAGTATACGCAAAGAAAGAAAGAAAGAAACACCCCAAATCTTTTTACTGATCCAAAAAACTTTATTTTTCTTTCCTTTCTTTTTTTTTCTTTTTTTTTTCTCGGTAATCGGCAATATTCGTGACCAAAATAACAAATCACTCAAGCCCATATGCAATATTCACCAACATGAAAAGGAGAAAGAAACTCGCCAAACCACTACTAATCGAGACGCCGGCCCCGAATTTGCACGGCCAAGATTGTATTTTACCCACAAAAATCGATCGAAACAATCAAATCCGACAAACCCACATGAAAAATATATTAGTTTACTATCTGCCCACACGCAAGCATCGATAAATCACAGATCAAACAACACAACACACAAAAACACAAAATAGGTATAAAGAAACAACAAAATTGACACAATAAATACCTGCGCTGCAGGATGTGGGAGGATCTTTCTGCAAATCCTTTAGCTCCTTCAAGATCCGTTTCGAAGCCATCGTTCAAGAATCAGATCTGCCAAATTGAATTCAAGGCCAAAAATAAAACCCACAAACAAAGATGAGAAATTTAAGACAACCCGATAAAACAAGTTGCGTATATATACGAACGATCTAATTCCTTGAAAGAAATAGAGAGAGAAAGAAGACTTTTTGTTACTTTTTCTCCCCCTAATTTCTTCTGGTTCAGCTGCCGCTGCTGCTTCTTGACGCTAAGGAGAATATAGTGCGACTTGTATTTTATTTTCCTATTATAATTTAATGTGCAATATTTGCTTTTTCCAATAAATAGTTGCTCAACAAAATAAAATAAAATAAAATAAAATAAAAGATAAATAGATATATTCGATATTATAAGCGTCCATCACTTGATTTGGAATTCTAATTACGATAATTTAGTGAGTGGATATTTTCAAATCTTCCTAATATAGTATATGAGTTAACTATTTTTGACAATATTGATTGTTGGCTCTTAGCAATAAATTTGTCATTGAATTGTCATGTATTTCTTGTACATTTCGCATAAATTAATAGGATAGAAATGATAAAGATATATAATATCACTTCATTCGTTTGAAGAAACTCACAATTATTATATTCGATGACACTATTATTTTATTCTCGTTTATTTTCATAATTTACAGACGATTTATATATATATAGGACGAAATTTATTAAAATTATAATCATGAATAATGTATGAACAAATAAAAGAAAAAGTCTTAACTGATCAAAGTTACTTACATGATTATAATAGGCTGCATGAAAATCAATTATAACACCATAACGAAATTCAGATGTAACATTATGTGATAAATATTAATATATGATTATAGTGATCGAATTTTTCATGTTGCGCTATTGTAAAGACAAAAACAACTCTTCAAGTAAAATAATATCAATTGCGATAATATAACGTATCTATGAAAACAAAAGCAACATAAATTAATATCAATTGCGATAATATAAAGTATCTATGAAAAACAACATACGCGGTAATCCAACTTTATATTATAAATCATCTTTACCACACTTCAACAAGACCTCATCAATCTTACTAACCAATAAATTTTGTTAAGAAACGATCCATTTTATCATTTCTTTTGAGTATGGAGTCTAAATGGACTGTATACTCAAGTTCGATCTCGGTGATTCAAAATTTTGGGCTTATGTTTTTAGGTCCAGGCGGAACCCTAATGGACTTAGGGTTATAGTTTGATTATTGTCTATTTAAAAGTCGTTTTCTCTCTGTAATCTGTATCCGAAAAATATAATGAAATTTCTGATTTGACATCGCTCCTAGATGTAGTCGTAAGACAAATTAGGTAAACAATTTTTGTGTCCTTATTTTCTATCGTGATTGTAGTGTGTGTTTTTGCAATAATTTATGTACCATAATATATATTTGTGAATACCCATTTGTTTTATCTTTATATTTTTTAACAATAATGACTTGTGGCTCCAACAAATTTTGGTGGAAAAAAAGAAGATATGACCTAGTTAATGAAGATCGGCCAATGAGAATTTGGGCCTTTCGCATGGGCATCAAATTTGGCCCAATATTTTTATATGATTACCGGCCCATATTATGCTCGAAAGCTTCATTTAGTCTCACCAAAACAGCCACCACCACCTCTGCGGCGGCTCACGGTCTCTCTCTCTCTCTCTCTAAGATGGAGTTTGTTAATCCTGAAGGTCTTCGATTAGACGGTCGCCGTCCCAATGAGGTTCCATTCTTGTCTTTCGTAGTCTACTTTCAGTTGTTGAGTTTTGATTGAATTTTTTAGTGATGTGTACAAGCGTATCAAATTGTTCGTGATTTCAGATGAGGCAGCTTCGTGCAGAAATAGGCGTAGTTTCAAAAGCCGACGGGTAAGAATCGGAACTTTGGTTACTTTTTTGTTGTGTTTTCATGCACCGTCAAAAGCTTAAGTGAATTGCTAGTATGAATGATACAATTGATTGACCTAAATTGAAGACAAGTTGGGATTAATTTGTGTTGTTGATTGCAGCTCAGCTGTTTTTGAGATGGGAAACACAAAAGTTATTGCTGCCGTTTATGGTCCCAGAGAGGTGCTTTGTTTTCTTGAACACGAGAGAATTTTCTTTATTGTTTTCTGCATAGCAAATTGCTTTCATAAGCAATCTTATGTTTACTGTTATAATTTTGTGATTGGAAGCATTTAATGCTTGTTTGACATTGTGAAATGCCTTTGTATGAATGTATAAATTTGATGATATACTATAGCTGGAGCTTTTTATCAATCTGTGCTAGTAAAATATACAAAATTCTAATGCTATATATGTTATGAAATTTTAGTGATGATAACTCTGTATTTACGTCGTTTGGTCTGTGAGGTGGTAGCATGTTTTGGGTTGTGATTCTGTGTCATTTCATGATATTGTGAGGTTTTACTTTACATATGTAGAGCGTGTTTAGTGAAGCTCATGTTTCCAATTCCTACATCAATACGTGCATGTAAAATTTATACAGATTTTATGTACAGATTTGCATGTCACTCTCTCGTTATAGCTTGAAATTCCTCTGCTTTTTGTGCAAATTCCTCGAGCTTGTTCAAGAAATTGAGAGTTTTCTTTTGATATTTTATTGTGGTTGAATATCTTTCAGGTCCAAAATAGGAGTCAACAAAGTAATGATCAGGCACTGGTAATTATCTTTATGCATTCACTGATTACCTGTTTGTATTTTTGTATTTTATCTGTGGCGATGATACAGAGGTGAACGGTGATATTGTTTACAGGTACGCTGTGAGTATAGCATGGCTAATTTCAGTACTGGAGATCGATTGAGGAAACCTAAGGGTGACAGGTAATTAACAGTTGGACGAGTCTAGTGCTAATAAACTTGTTGCTAGCTTTGAGCTTCTCTCTGGCATATTCCCAGCTGATGTAGCTTCTTGTGTTAATGATCTTCTGTACAACCGAGAAGTTGATATCCATTTCCAGTGTGACCCTTTTTAAGTTCTCGTGCCTTCCATTTGCATGAAATAAACTTCATCAGTAATTTTTCACGTGGTGTACAGGCGATCCACAGAGATATCTTTGGTCATTCGTCAGACAATGGAAGCGTGCATATTGACTCACTTGATGCCTCGTTCTCAGGTCTGTTGCCGACAAAATTGAAGCCTTACTGTCTGAATGGCCTCAATTTCTTTTAATATTAGGTTAATTTTTCTGTAATTTATATATTGCAGATTGACATCTTTGTCCAAGTTCTCCAAGCAGATGGAGGTAAGATAATGTTCTCCATTCCACTGTAGTGTTGAAACAGCATGGAGTGTGGATATTATCATCATCAACTATCCATAGCTCATCTACAATCTCATTTGTTCAGGAACGAGATCAGCGTGCATAAATGCAGCAACTTTGGCCCTTGCTGATGCCGGTATCCCAATGTCTGATATCGTTACCTCCTGCAGTGCTGGATTCCTAAACGGAACCCCTCTGCTCGGTAGTCAACAGTCTCATCAACTCGTTATGTGTTTCAATCTCGTGCATATTTTAGGCTTATGTATGATTTCCTCTCAGCACGTAGAACTTCAAAAGTAACCTCGAGTTTGCAAACTATACGCAGATCTGAACTACGTGGAAGATAGTGCTGGTGGACCAGATGTTACTGTTGGCATTCTGCCCAAGTTAGACAAAGTCACCCTCCTTCAGGTCCGTTTCTAGTGCAGTAATTATTCATTTCTTGGTCATTGCTTGTGCTCATAAACTACTGAATATATCAGCCTCATTGATGTTCTTGGCAAAAGCCCTTAAATCGGCGTTTCTTGTTTGCTTGAACTGACAAACAACTTCGTCTTTCGTGGCAGATGGACTCCAAGCTACAAATGGAGACATTTGAAACTGTCATGCAGCTAGCAGTAGAGGGATGCAAAGCAGTGGCAAGTTACATTCGCGAAGTAAGGCTGATACACACATACACACACCGCAGCTATCTCATTCGATCAATTTCTTGTTCACTCAATTAAATTCGTTGCATTTTGGCAGGTATTGCTAGAAAACACCAAGCAGTTGGAGTCTCGCAGAGGTGTATAGAAATTGCAACATGTTCGAGCAAAATTTTGGAATGAGCTGAATAGCTTTATGATCTGTGGTGGAAGTATAACAATTAACAAGATAGGATTATGATATCTTTTCTCACAATTCCAATCTTTTTTCCTACTATGTTAATCTAGAATGTAAGGTTTGAGGATTAGAAATTGTAACTTGGAATTATGTGGGAAATTCACTTTTTGGCAAATGTAAGAATTGATCCTATAATTTATGCCTGAAAAGCATGCTTAACAGAATACAAACTAAATTTCTTCAAATCAGAGTGCATCAGAAACATAATATTGAGCAGAGTGATTAGTTAAAAGAGCGCAATCTAAATGCCTCAAATCCCTACACATCCAAACTTTTTATCAGCCGTTTCCAAAAAATCACAGGCTTCGATAAAAATTGAACGAACAATCACGAGTCAAGCATCAAAAGTAGTCGAGATGAGGTTCGAGTTCGTTGCAGCAGAAGCTCGATGGTACGGCCGTGAGCTCGACTCTCCCTGTCCATTCCTCCCCTGGTTTCAGGGTTATGTTCTTCTCTATTGCTGCTGCATTCACACATAGCATCTGCCTGTATTCTTCGTCGCCAAAATCTGCCATTGCTTTAGACTTCTTCTCCCATGGATTCCACACGACTACACGAAAGAATCATATGTTGGTTTAATAAGGCCACAAAATGGAGGTTGTTGGGATTCAAGGAAAAGATAATCGTGATACATACCCATATCAGGCAGCCCTTCCTTTCTGACAATGTAAGTTCGTTTCTTCTCGTGATCAAGAACAGCAACACACTTGGGCGAGCTTAGGTAAACACGGTCTATCTGAAGCCGGGAAGGAGGAAATCCATCACGGGAAAGTAAAAGACAAAACAAGATGCTAAACTTAGACATGCTAAATATTCTTTTGATGAATGTGGAAGAAGATTTACCTCGGATTCAAATGTTAGGGCATCACCTTGCTCTGTGAATCGTTCCCTATTGGAGAGGTTGTCAAGGTAGTCCAACGTCTCTAATCCTTCTATCCTCACTTCGCTGTTCGAAGTGCGAAAAAGGCAAAAAAGAAAATTAAGTTTCAATGCTTTCAATGAATTATGAAAAGAATGAACAAATCTAAAAAATCGGCTCTATATAGGTACCTAATGTCGGAAACAGAAAAATGTGTATGATAAGCCAAAGAGAAACTGAAAGGCTTCCCGTTTATATTCCTGATGCGTGATGTCAGTATCAAGTTTCCATCCGATGACAGAGATATTCGAAGGCGAAACTCAAAGCTGAGAGAAGGCCAGAGAGAGAGAGAGAGAGAGTTCAAACACTGCTAAGAAGAGTGAGTACAAAATATTTGGAAATAAAATGCCCGAATACATGAGATGTTTACCTGTGAGGCCAGAACTTCAGATCTTCTTCAACAGGTTTAAGTAGTAAATCAACAAAGGATTTACCAAGAGAGTCATTTGGGTGCAACGGAGGAGGATCGTCCTCGATTGTCCACATCTTGTTCCTGGCAAATCCATGCTGCTCGAGTGAATGACAGTTCCCAAACTGAAGCATGGATGATATATAAAGTAAGACACAGATTCACAAAGTTTTAAAATAACAACAAAATACACGAATTATCAATGGTGTACCTGCGGAAAGCAAATAGAGATGCCTCCACGCATTGCTTTTGGAGACTTAAAGATGGCCTACAAGGATTTAGAAGCACAATATACACCATTTCATTAGCTAAAAAGAAATAAAATAAAGAAATATTTTGGCTGAATACATAGTATGATTATTGGTTATAGATTTCAGAACAGACGGGAACCACTTTAAGGATTGTATTATTCATCTAAGGGGGCATTTACTTTTGAGGATTAGCCTAGATAGATAAAAATAATATAGGTTAATCCATTGTTTACTTTAATGGATCGGAACCTTGGGATATCCCAAGGCCTGTGATAATTTCTATCATTTGAGCTAATAATTTAGCTTGATTCATATCCCATTGAAAATGTAGGATTGGAGAAATCCAATTAATGAAAATAAAATTACTCAATCATCTATCTTATTAATCATGAAAAGTAAACTTCCCCTAATTATACAAAAAGAAACAAAAATAGTCCTGGAGTGGAAGGTCATCAAGCAATTGACAAGTCAATTGTAATTGTAAACTGCATGAAATTCAACTGAATTTAACTATCTAAACATCCCAATGTCAGCTACATGTTTCCTTAAAAGTGTCAATTTTTTTTCTTTTCTTTTCTTTTTGCAATCATTTTCCAATGTTGAAACCCTACTGGTTACTGCTGCAGAGAGATTCTCCTGAATCCCCCAAAAACGTTGTTCCCTTAAATGTCCCTTCTACCTAAATGACAACTACTCGTCCAATTTCTCAATGTGCGACCTCATATATTTTAATACAAGCTTAGATTAAACTTAAAAAACTAACCTCAAGATATGAGTATCTACAGCTTCATTTTAAGGTCCTTGAATTATGTTTTAATACCAATAGCACGAAGTTTGAGATTATATGACATAACAGTTCTTTTCGAGTATATATCATATTTCTTTAGAACTTACGGTCTACTGCAACTTCTCTTTTGACAGCGATGGTACTAAATTTGATATCAAATGTTAAAGTTTTATGCCAAACAATTAATTCTTACAAATATTCCAAATTGTTTTCTAGAATTTAATTAATATGCAAAACCACAATTGAAGGAAATAAATAAACATTATTAGGACAGAAACCACACCTTACTAGTGGTGAAAAGAAGTTCTTCGCCTCTTTCGTTCCTCCACGAGATAACTTGTGCTCCATACAGGCTCACCTGGAATTTCACAAATTAATAATTGGAAGAATTTCAAGAAAATCCTTTAAATGCACACAGATCTATTCGGAACAACAATTGAAATTTTTCAGAAACCCGAATTCTGCATCAAGGATCATTAAATAATAGAAACTTACTCGTGCAGATGCCCCTTGAGGGTTCCGAAGCACAACTTGCTCAATCCCATTCCAGTCCTTGGTGAATTCAAGGGAAGCTCTATGGTCCCAAACTACCGCAGAATGCCCCATCTCAATGCCAAAAGCAGAAAAAATTATATTTGTTTCCTCCAAGTTGCAAATTAATACCTAGAATCCTAATAAATTCCTCGAATGTGAATAACCCCCTTGCCAGAAACGAAGGAAACAAATGTCGCTATGACAGCTAATTATCGACTTATCCTCTCAACACCTTTGTTGTGAAAATCTTGCCAGCTACTGAGCCAAATTTATAACCAACTATTCAACATTTTCAAATGCTGGCCTCATCACACACCCTCAGATTCAGGAAATCCCCCTGACTCAAAGCCTACCGAAATACGTCACAAAATAATCTCCTATCCCTTTAGTACCCCAGCAATCTGACCAATATGTTCAACACATATGGCATAATTCCTCCAACCAAAATCCTAAGGCAATCCCATACGTAACTCCTCCAATTCAAAATATGAGGTAATCTAATAAAAAGGTGCCAAACTTCAAAATTACAGCAATCCAAACAAACCACAAAAACTTGACAAAGTAAAATCTCCTCCCCACACAAATGCTACAAAATCGTGAATTGACAAGCAAAATCTCCTCCCCATAAATGCTACAAAATCTTGGAAAAAGGAAGGAATAAGATATTGAACTCCCAATTCAAATCTAAACCCCAAAACGCCAGCAACAATTTCACGAAATAGAATAAATCTCAATGGAAAGTTTCTCAAATTTCAAGCAAAAACAAACAAACAATTTGAGCACAATAGTAACTGGAGTATCTGAGCAATAAAGTTGGAATCTTTCATATGAAGCATTCAGATTCAAGAAAGCCCATTTCAAGAAAACAAACTGACAATCTAAACACTAAGAAACAATGATGGAAACTTTGAACGATATATACTGTCCATTAAAATGAAGTGTGATGCAATCTTGAACCTAATCAAGCATTAATTTAACTCTAGTTTAGATTCAAAGACAAACAATTACAGTGGAGTAACGTAACCTGAGGTAGCAAGGAGGAATGTGAAAACATGGGATGTTTTGAAATAAAATAATGGAACATTCATGTGAAGCAATTAAAGAATGTAAATTAAAAATATATATGGGAATTTTTTATGGTTGCTTGTTTTGCTGTTTCTGGAAGGCGGAAGATGTGGAGAAAGATACGTGTAAGTACATGGAGTTGTACAAACGGTCGAGAAGGTACGCTAAAATGCGCCGGCTTTTAATGTACAACTATTTTCAAGAAATAGGACAGGAGGTACAACACCCCCAAAATCATCTAATTTGTAGAACTCAACCCCCACGATTAAGTTTGTAGTTATTAATTTTGTACAATTATTGAGATCCAAATGTTGTTGAACATCTTGAATTTCAAAATTTGAACTTTTATTAGTAATCAAGATTTTACAAACCTAAATAGTACTGACCTATTTTACCTATAGAAAGAAAATAATTGTATCTAAAATAATTTTATCTCAAAATAATTGAGGTTTAGCTAACGAACTTCATTAAACAAACTCGAAAAGTCGAACTCCGAATAATTTCATGAATAAATTACTCGTTGATAGCCATACCTATTTTAAAAAATCTCAAAATAATTGTATAATTCAGAGATTATGATTTCAAAATCTTGGACATCGTTTTTACTAGCCACACAAACATTAGTTACAAATATGACAAAACCCTTGTAATGATATGGAACAAAATTTCAAACATTGGACACTTGTGTAATGAAGTGGGGTTTCCAATTTTAAATCCAAAATGGAAGTAAATATTGCCTCATATATGTTGGAAATTATAATTATTAAACTCTTCACATGTTCAATATCTAGAAAACATTTGTTATTCTTCATGTGATGAATAATGCATCTAGTATAATTATAAAGAACAAGTATTTAAATCAAAATAAACAAAACATACATATATTAAATTACTAAACATTCTTAAAATGAAAATAAATAAAATATTATAGATGAATATGGTCTTGTAAAAATTTCTCTTATAGTATAACAACGAGTTAATTGATTCAGTGTGAAAGTTGATGAATTCAAAAAAATTACGTTTCTCATTAAATAAGAACTCATGTACGAATTCATCAAGCAAAGTGATCAATTCATCGAGATTTCCACGATCGAAAGACTGAAATGATTCATATTTTTTATAAATATCCTTAAACACCAATGAAACATTTCAAACAAAAAATATATGAACTTTAAAAATATTATTTTAAACCCCAAAGTATTAATATTTTATCAAAAAAGCTTACATCAATTTTTAAGCGAACGAAATTTTTGACGAAATATATTATTCTCCGTTCGATGAACCACATCAAAATTTCAAATTTTCGATTAACCGGATATATCCGATGAGCCAATCAAGATATTTCGTCCAATTTTGTGGAATTAAAATTGGTTAATAATAAAATAAATAAAATAATAGTTAAAATAAATTAAATAATAATTAAAAACTGAAATTATTATAAATAAATAAATTATTGAACAAATAATTAAAATAATTAATAAAATAATAATTTTAAATTGATGATATTTTAATAAAATTAATTAATTTGGGATTTAAAGTGATATTTACCCTTCGAACAATGTTAAGGCTAAAAGAAAAACCGAAATTTTTCAAATGAGAGGAAAGTATAATCAATTTATCGAGTGAGAAAATGTTATCCGAGGAAGAGTGGCCAAGTTGATGAAGGTCACATGATGATAGGGGACAGAAGGCGCGCAATGTTTGGGCTTTTGCACCATCTCCCACGCGATCTATTACCCATAGTCAACCTCAGACGTTGACTTAGATGGTCAATCAAAATGATTCTCCTCTTTTTTTTTAATCCCTTTTTTTCTTTCACAAAAAACTAGTGTGATGCAACTCTAATGTAAAATGGCTTAAAATTTGAATCCAAACTCAAATTTTAAAACGATGTTTACGATTTATTATTATTTATAATTATAAATAATTTATTAACATATTAATTATAAATATTTATAATTACAAATAATTTATTAATATATTAAAATCTTAACTCATCTTACTGTGAAACAATTTCAAAACTCCCTTTTCATCCTTTTCTACAGTTTCAAACTCCCTTTTCATCTTTTTCTTGGATCGATTCCAAGTTGTTCTAAATGATTCATCGTAACGAATATGTCGAGATGGTATCCCATGCCGCCATTGAATCTTAATGATCTCAATTAATTTTTGATCAAATTTTGATTAGGGGTTAAGTTTATCTATTTTTAAAATAATATATTCTACTCATGAATTGATAAATTCTAATAAACTAATTATAACTAATATAATAATTGAATTTTTAGTGGAAATAAATTATAATAAACTCCTAATTACAATCTAATATGTGTGCATATGAAGCTCATTAACCTAACGTTATTCCACATTTTTCTCTAAGTTTTAATGGATGTCAATCTAATATGTGTGCAATGAAACTCATTAATCGTTATTCCACATTTGCTCGTGCAACCTAAATATTTACTCGACTCAAAATTTGTCACAATTCAAGAACACGGCGGAAAACAAGGAATATAAAACTCAGACAATCAGAAATAGTTGAGTAGTTAAATACGATGCATCATTATACATCATCTCCTTGACTCAGTCGACGGACCTCAAATTATCACAATCATCTCTTACCTATATCAGAATGTCTAACTAAAGTTTGAAAATTCATACAAGCTACACACCTTTTAAAATACACTTCTTTTTCTTTCTACCACGACGATGCTACGACTAATATGTAGCATCTCAGCAATCTGAACATTTAAAACACATTCCAGGCTTTGCCGAGAGAATCAGTTGCCATCAAATTAGACTTGCGGAATTCTTACCATTACTTGCCACACACTATACTATTGTTAGAGGTAATTTTCGACGTATTATGCGAAAGATTACCGGATCAACTAAAGCCAAGGAGGGACGGAAGGTGAGTTGGGGTGTCAACCAGCGGCAACAGCATCAGTCCTGGGACTACTATCGAGAAGCTGATGGAGTTTAGCTCCGGGACGACTAGTGTTGTCGTAAGAGTCGCTGCTGTCCTCGTTTCTGAGGTCAGATGAATCCGAGTTGTTAACTCTTGCCAGTAGGTTTACTGTGCCTACTGGTTTCAGCCTCAGATCATCAGTCTTGTGAAGATTTACCTCCGCTCCCTGTCCTAGTTGAGCATCTTTTAGTTTTTCCTGCAGATTCCAATCATTCATAAGCTTATATTCGAGCATATGTGATGAAATAAAAATTTGGTGATGAGCTAGTAGAGAAATCGGGCATCACAACGTACTATTAGTGCAGCATTTTCAAGCTTTAGTTTCCCAGAGCTTTCCATTAGTTTATTTATCTCGGATTTGAGGTTCATGTTCTCAGAAGTTAGTGCTTGAACTTTGACAGCTAGTTCTTCAGTCTCAGCCTGTGTGAAGGAAGACGGAGGAAAAAAAAGGTGATAAGCAACTCAATAGCTTACGGACTTCTTCATCAGATTGTAATTATCTTGTGGTGAGTCATACCTGTTTCCTCAGTCTTGATCTTCTTGCTGATTCACGGTTGGACTGTTTCCTCCTCTCCCTTTTCAACTCTCTTTCATTCTGCAACAAAATATTGTGTGGAGAAACAAACATAAATGTAAGAATTCCTGATTCATGTGATGCATCCAACCAAATTGGCCGAGTTAAATTATTGCAACAGATGAAGTTAGTAACCATAAAAGATGTCTTGAGCACACCTGCATCCAGCTTTCATTTGGAATTGATGGGAGTGGAACACTAGTCGGGCTGGAAATTGCACTCAGGGAAGGTTCTTTGATCTCCAATGAAACGTTGATGGTCTCCATCGCTTTCACTGGCTTATTAGCAGGAGGAATCACGTCCATCATCTTCTCAGAAGCTCGGCCAACTTCAACAAGAGGAGCTAAACTGCTCTTTTTAGGAGCTTTCCCATCTTCTGATTAAAGCATCAAACAGAACAAAATCAGATTAAAATAATATTGATGAGATCATGCTATCAGGTTTCAGCAAATAGATCTAATATGCTTGTGCATTTTGTAAAAGAAAGTTGCAAGGCTCAACATGCTTGACATTTAAAGAGTACACGTCAACGATGGAATATTCAACATCTCTGATCTGAGGTTATCTCCTAAAGCTACATACCCAGAAAGCTCACATATTGTATTTTTATGCCAACAGCTACACAGCAGAAAATACGTCTTAAATTAATAGATTGCAGCATCTATATTCAAACATAAGTTGGGGAAAAGAGTGTGAACAAGTTTAGATGAAGAATGAGATCCATGATCTCATATACTCAAAATAATAGAGAGCCCAATACAAACAGGTACAATTAGGTCTGGACATTTGCCATGATAAAGAAGAAAGCTTTACCTCTTTCTGGAGATCCTTGTCCATTTCTCTTCTTGTCATTCTGATTAGCCTATAAAAGAACCAGATTAAAATGATAAGCAATACTTTTCAGACAACAGAAAACTAGTATCTAAAAAAAGAACAGGAAAACTCTCATCTAGTAAGGTAGATCTCTTACCCCTGGTGCAACTCCATTACTTCCATCACTGGAACCGTCAGTCTCCTCACTGTTCATAAGACCAGATTTGAGCATTTAGTCGATATGTTAATTCAAATAAGAGGAAACCATAAGAATTCATTCCTTAGTTTCATCTATAGTATTACGGCATATGTTAAAGTACTAAGTAATTTGAGTTATATTGCTATGTCCTTGAATCTCCACAAACCTGTCCATTGACAGGCATATGTTAAAGTACTAAGTAATTTAAGTTATATTTCTATGTCCTTGAATCTCCACAAACCTGTCCATTGACAGTCTTCGGTCAGTTTCATTTTCAGTACCATCGCCATTTCCATTGCCTATTGACATGGCGAGCCCATCAAATTCTTTCAACTTCTTCACAAAGCCCCCCTCTGTATTCCCTGATGACTTGGCTGCTGTTTCCATACTCATAGAAGTACCAGCCTATGTGTAAAAGCACAAATAGTAATTAATTCTGGCTCTTCACCAACTCATAGCATCTGTTAATATCTTAATGCTGACAGACAATTTTCAGGAGAAGCTTAAATTTTTTTACAAATTGTGAAAATATCATTCTTGGCTTTCGCTCACAGCAAATGGAGTAGACCTCTTGTTTACTTAGAGCTTCACTATAAACTTACCATAGGAACTCCAGGATGTGCATAAACTCCTCCGTGAGCATAGAAGGCAGCATATGGAGCTCCATAAGGAGGGATCATCGACTGTGAAAACCAAAGTTTGGTGCTATGAATTTTCTATATAATTCAAGCCCACTAAATCAGACCGCTCAATTCAATGCTTAGAAAAACTGCAATACCTGTGGTGGACCCCACATATAGGGGGGTGGTGCATGCGGAGAAGCAACAGCCGAACTCATATATGGTGGTACAGCAAATCGGGGACCATAGTAAGCCTGACAGATAATCATCCACAATAACCATTAAAAAGAACTTCAATATTCCTTCTACTGCACAAGTATTCTTAATCCAGTGTAAGCGAAAATTTGTGATTACATAATGCTAACCTGCATTGCTGCCCAGTCAGGATACATATGCATGTTTTTCTGATCCTGCCAATCGGAAGGTCATTTAAACTTCCTCAGGAACGAAGATCTAATGACAATTCAGGAGAAACAGGAAAGAACAAATAAAGCTAGCTGGTTCGAGTATGAGATATTCATCAATCCTTCTTTATGGAAGTATAAAACGAGTGTGATAAAACAATCCCATAGTAACACGAAGAATGGGGCTGCAGCTAGTAAATAAACAGTATAAAATTACAATGATAACAGTTTTATCTACGCACCACTGCAGGTGAAGACGATTTTTCCACCTTGGTACCCTTCCCTTCTTCACTGTTTCCCATGATGTCTACGGGATCGACTCTTGACACTCCCGCCTAATGATGTCGAGCGAGATGACAAGTATCAATGCTCTGCCATTATGGAAAATTTTAACTGATATTTCAAATCAACGTGATGAACTTATATATCCACTACAGGTTTGACCAATCACAATCATCAATAATGTGGGAAGGTCAAATATAGCAGATTTGTCCCAAAAAATGACAGAAATTTTCTAAAACATTGAGCTAGCGTTATCGGACTCAGAACACACCAAGATCAGTGGCTCAGTCAGGCTTCAACCATGCAGCTGAGTCATGAAAGTTAATGAAAGAAAACAGAAGTAAAGCTTTGAAAAGCATTCCGTATACTTTATGCAGTTAATGTGGAAAAACACAAGTGCGGGGGATTAATGCCACGAAATTGTAAAAAGGAAAGGGGTAATGACTTTATGGCTTTTATTAATTCAATTACGACATGAAGAAGAGTTAATTTCGTGGTATTTTACATTTTAAATCACTATGAATGAGTCGCAAGAATTAAGATTTATTTTCATATAACAAATCAAATATATATAAAAAAGAGAAAACCTTAGAAATTGTCATGAAACAGGGTCAGTGTAAAGTAGTAACTGATTCAGTTTGGTATGACAAACCACCCACAGTTCCAAAGAGGAAGAAAAGCCAAGGGCTTTATCGTCCTTTTACTCACCCCATCCGACCCCGAAATGTAGAAAATATAATCTACTGACTGCAGTCCAAATGCAAACATGGTATGAAATGACAAATCTACCCCCTCCAACCACCCAAAATTCCATAACTGAAAACCATGAAAATTTCATTCACTGCAATTTGGCCACCTGGGAGTTTCAAAATAACATGAAAAACCCAGAAATGAAATGCTCGAATTCTCGTAAATCTGTGCTATAATTATCCCATAATCCTTCCTCACCATCATCAGAAATACCAAATTCAACAGCGTCTATCATTCAACTGTCACAAGTCAAAATTTTGATTCCTATTTCTAAATTTGCGAACACCACCCCAAAACTGGACGAAAAAAACTTTTTTTCTTCCTCTCCTGAAAATTCAGCAGATTTAATAAATCCAAGTGAAAATAAAAACGAGAAAAATAAATTCCACGATCGATAATAATACAAATAGGCACTTCAACCAGAAAACAACAGGATAATTCAGTGCGATCAGCTAGCATAAAACCGAAAAATAGATAAATTGCAGCTGACACTTAAAAAAATAGTGAACTCATAAGAGAAGTTACCTGAAAAAATGTAAATTTGGAGATTTGAATGCGAAATTGTGATTTGGATGGCGAGTTTATGCTTAAAAACTGCTAGCATTCATTTTTCTCTCTCAACAAATGTGCTTTGGCTCTGTGAAGGTTTAGAGAGAGAAAGGGAGAGGAAGAAGGAAGAAAGAAAGAGAAAAGAGAGAGGGAAGGCCAAGCCAACAATCCACGTCACGCAACACGTGCCCCTGTACAAAATATTGGTCGACTAAAATCACATTTAAATGTGAAAAGATGCAATTTTTATTTAATGCGCCATTTCCATTATCTAAATTTGGATCATAATTTTTATTTTTTGAAAACAAATTTGGATCAGAATTATCGATCTTTATTAGCCTGTTTTCTAACAAAAACTTCTATGGTTTTCTAATTATTGCGTGAAAATCCAGTTGATGCATTTTCACATCATATAAATATATTTGTATTATTTTTTCTAAGTTATTTAGTTTTATGTATCGGTTTAATACAAGATCAGTATCCATTTCTCAAAGGCATATGCATTTTATTCGTAGTTACTAATATATGAACATAATTTATATAATTTATTTAGATATTAAACTTATAAGATCAAATGCAATTTTATCCTTAAAATAAAAATAGAAACCACTTGTATTTCACTACAAAACCTTTCTCCAAGCACTTAAAATCCTAGGGGAAAATTAAAACAAAATGGTTGGTTTTGGGTTGGCGATAACAAAGCAGAAAGTGGGAGGATCGGTTGGCGAGAAAAGTGAGAGGAAGGGTTGGCCACTTCAGGAGTGAATTTCGGTTGGGATAGGAAGGGTTGGCAGCAGAGTGGAGGGAGGTTGATCGGTTATACCCGATTAAGGGAAAAAAATTAATTAATTTAGGAAATTTATTTAATTTTAATTAAAATTGGTAAAAAAAGTAGTATGTTAATATATGAATTAAATTAGATAACAATATTAAGATTTGAGGCAATTCTCCCCACTACCACTAATTTATATAATTGATTTAGATATTAAACTACGATCAAATGCAATTCCTGCAAAATATAATAGAAACCACTTGTATTTCACTGCAAAACCTTTATCCAAACACTTAAAACTCTCAAATATTGCCAAAATATAAAAGAAAAATGAAATAAAATCACAGGGCTGAAAATTTGGATTCTGACGTCATGTTTAAAAGATAAAAGTGGGATACTTTATAATGAACGAAACACCATCTATTCAGATTATTTAATATCTTATCATCATAAAATCATAATAATCTTTAGTTATTTTTTTATTGGGCAATTATTAAATTAAATCCTAAACTATTTTATTTGTCTCAAAAATATCTCGAACTTTCAATAATGTCAATAAAAGATTCAAACTATTAACATTATACCAAAAATATCAGCACTAATGTTTTTATTGACGGAATGCTGACTAAAATTACCATATAACAAAAACATGTTGTCTCCAATAGATTAATTTTAAAAATTACGATGGTTCTGTTTAGTCATTATTTTTTGTCAATATATACATATTTGGTGTTTATTTTCTTTTTGTTATTACTTGATAATCATCAAATGACGAATTTGATGGGGGAAAAAAACAGTAAATATGAACATATTTGGTGTTTTTTATAATTACTGATGAACATCCGATTATATATGATATCTCTTATTTACGTAGTTAATATTGGTGTCTAACTAAATATTAGATTTATATTTTCTAGTTGTATCCATTTTATTGATGTAGAATTTGAATATTTTTGTCTATTTATTCAAAACTTTGCGAAGAACCATTAAATAGTCTCATAAGTTTACAATTAATAATACCTTTTGAATCTTTTACGAAAGATGAGATTAGTTATTTTGGACATGAAGTTATTTGATGATATCATTTCCATCGGTAAAAAAAGTACTTCATAATTCATTTTATTATAAAAATATTGATTTTGATAGAATTAGAATTAGAATTAAAATAAGAGTATTGTTTCTATAATAAAAATCATAAATGAAGTATTGTACAATTTAAGCCTCATTAGTATTGTATTGTGTTGTATCTATAAATTTTTTGTCGCGATCCTTCAAAATCTTCATGAAAGCAATTACTTAGAAATTTTGAAATTTTTTCGATCAATAGTCCTTCACCATGTCTCGTTAAACAACATCATGGCATGCTTAACATAAGTAACACTTGTAATAATACTTATTAACCTACTGCATGCATTAATTCACTTTTATCACGTGAAAATTCCAATCATCATTTTGTTAATAAAAAACAATAGGGAATATATTTTTGATATAATATCGATAATTCAATCTTTTATTGATATTATTGAAAATTTAGAATATTTTCAAGACAAATAAAATAATTTAGGATTTAATCTGATAATTTTTTATTTGATTTGTGAATCATCTTTAATTATTAAGAATGGTTTTAGATTAGTAAATAAGGATATTTTAGGATTCTTCACATTATTAAATTTTTTCCAATACATTAAATATTTTCATAATTTATGTGAAATGGAAATAGTAATTTAATCGATTATGATCTCATGCATAGTTGTGAATAGTTTTTTACGAAATTCAAGATTTATGACAGATTATAGTATAGTATGAAAGATTAGCTCAAAACCTGCTTTGTTGGCGAATTCACACGTATACAGTTAACTACTCCGTCCGTCCCTCATATTCCTTCATAATTTTCATTTTTTGGGAAATCCCCAATTTTCTTCCTATCTATTTATGAAAACTATCTTTCCAATTTTACCCTCAATAATATTCTTTATTTACACCTTTTACCATCTATGGCTCATTACCGTTTCTCTTTTATACACTCAACAACTATTTATTTACACTTTTTATCACATATGACCTACCATTAACTAATTTAATATTACATTAATGTGATATCCATATTTCACTCATAATATACTCAATAATTTTAATAAAATCCGTACCTCATACGGAGAGGGAGTATTTAATAAAATAAAAATAAAAATAAAAATAAAAATAAAAAAGATGAAACCAAGTTGTCAAAGTGGAGGGAATGTATACAATACGTAGGAAGTGGGGTGAGCTGGCGCTCAAAATATTGCGCTGGCTGTAAAATTATATATATTCAAGTGAATCTCCAACCGTACACGTGTTTGCTGGAGATTGATCTATGCAAGGGTGTTGTTAGCCAACTGATGCTACCCCCACGCACATGTGGGTGACGTGTTCACTCTACCTTTCTCCGTTAGGGATAAATTAATATAATGCCTTTTAATAGAACTCTGATAGAAAATTAACTGGATTTCATGGAGCCTTTGGAATCCGAGGGGAAGGCCCCACCTCTAACCTCTAAATGCCCTGTTTGGTAGAAAGATTCACTACTTCTTTTCTATCGAGGAAAGACTGTTTTACCCTTGCTTTTACTAGTGATGTGTGAGTCGTGTATTTGTTTTCTCGTGGTTGTTTGTAAGGATGTTTAAACGGGTATCGATTTTCGGTTAATTGATAATCGAAATAAAAAAAGTCGATTATCGGTTAATCGATAATCGATTTTTTCGATTTAGGTTCGGATATCGATTACTCATTTTAAGTGAATTTCGGTTATCGGATATAACCGATTAACCGACGGTTATACCCGATTAACCGAAATTAATTAATTAATTTATTTATTTATTAAGTAAAAATTATTTAATTTAATATTATAATTTCTGTCATATTTGAAATAATCTCGGTTATTTTCGGTTAATCTCGGTTATTTTCGGTTAATGGTTATTTTCGGTTATTTTTTATATTTTGTATATTTTTTATTTAAAAAATAATAATTTTAATTTCGGTTAACCGCTAACCGAACCGATTAACCGATTGGTATCGGTTACGGTTAGCTATTTTAGGTGATTTCGATTTCGGTTAACCGAAATTTCGGACCGAAACCGAACCGAATCTCACCCCTAGTTGCTTGTGGCACTTTCCATCGTTGGATTTTCTTTTAAGTGATCAGTCAATGCATTTTCCCAACAAAAAGAAGAAATAGAAAAATATTACTCATTCCATACATCATATTTGTTCATTTAAATCTATTTTCATCAATCTATTAAAAATATTCGCTTATTAAAAATATCAATTTTTATTTTTACCTAAACATATCCACCTATTTATAAAAAAATCAATCATAATCTATCTTTTTACATTCATTATCCATTAATATATTCATTTATTATTTATATGACACACTTTTTAATCTCATTATCTATTAATCTATTCATTATTATTTTCACTCATTTTACACTAATTACAATTTATTTACCACCAAAATCAATGAACAAAATGGTGGACGGGTGAACACTTTTTTATAACGATTTTATTTCTTTAATTTGTAACAATTTCGATATCTTAACGTTTTAGTGAAATTCTTTATTGAAACAACTTTGTTTCACTATTGAAATTGCTATAAATCAAAATTTCCCAATTTTGATGTACTATCTTAACCTGTTTTTATTTTATTTATTATTCCTGATCCAAATGTTACTTTTCCTTGGGCAATACCTCCCAACAAGATTTATCCATTTGGATCTTGGTGCATGATGGTCTTTTATTGATTTTGATATGAGATGTGGTTTTTCATGCGGATTATGTACGAATATTTATATTTTTTTCAATGTAAAATAATAATTTTTAATAAAAATGATATTTTCGATTTATAGTATAAAAAAAAATGATACTTTTATTTAATATAAATAATATATTTATGTAAAAATGATACTTTCGAACGTCCACATAATATTTTTTGTATTGATATGAATGGGAAATGGGTGCTTGAGTTCGCGTATTTTATTGGTTTACATACATGTCATTGATGTCAATATATTATAATTTGTTTGATATAAAGATAGATTCATTGTCTTTTTTTTTTTGTATCATGGAGAATCCGTAGTCGCTATCTTAGATGTCTGTTGGGTAAACCTCACGCCTCACGTGCGATAGCCGCAAACCATACACATGACAGTGTAACCATATTTAAAAACCAGGGTGTGGCGCTCAAACCCATAGAGATTTGGTATGATTCGACCTCGCGACCTCTCTACCATGAGAATCCACCTTGTTCATTACCTATTATTTGAGAGAGAGGTTTACGCACAAGTAAACAAAGAATATTACTTTTTCATTTCCTAGATAAGTGTTTTATTTCATAATTTTATGATAAAACGATGCAAACTTTTTAAAAATTCACCTTTACTATCAATGCAGTTTTTGTAACTTTTTAAATTTTTATGCAATAATTAATATTAAAAATAACAAAATAATATAAATACAAAATAGAAAAAGAATATTAAATCCAAACAACAAAACATAAAATTTATTGTACATACCAGAATAATATCATCTAAGACATGCGGCGTGAGTAAACGAGCCCATTTTATTGGCGTGTTGAGAACACACGACCTAGGATTGCGCATATGAGTCGGACAAGCACTCATTGTCTGACGCACCGTTGCCGGTCTGTTTGGCAGAGAGCTCACGCTAGCAGAAACCTACGCCTCGTCGGATTTCCACTTTCTGTTCTTTTTCACATTTCGAAATCAGTAAATGCCAAACGCAGTCTCCGACTCTCCGCTAAACAGGACCACGTGTCAAAACAGGGCCTCATCCGCCATAATCGAATAATTCTTGGCATTGGGAATGATGCACCAACCGAATCGAACATTATCGTATTTAAGTTTGATTTGTTTAGTATTGAATAAAGTTTTAAGTTTTATTTATCAAATTTTCAAGTTCACGAGTTTATTTGAACGTAATTGAATCCAAACAAACTTTTCAATTTATATATATGTTAGAATATTAATTATCTTATTTTAAAATAGATTATTTTACCTACAATAACACAATATGTTTATTGATTTCTTATAACAAATAAAATTAGTTAGAGATTTAACATAATAATTATTAATTATAGAAAAAAATAATAGTATCTAGTTAATAAATATTTTTATATTTCAAGATAAATTAGTTAACAAACTTGCTTACAAGCTAACCGGTCGAATACTACCATGCTCAAGTTTCCAACGAACTTCACTAAACAAATTCAAACAAACTTTGTTCGAATCAGACTCTGAATAGCTCACGAATAACTTGATTTATTTATAATCCTAAGCATCCCCACTTCTCACTAAAATTGTGTTTGGTAGGACATACCAAACGTGTGAGGCTTCAACAAAATATGGAATCGAAAATCAAATAATATAAATACATCTAAATATAAATGGTAATGAAAACAAATGGTATTTTAATGTGGCCAAAAGAAAATTACCAATACTAATTATAATTAAGTTATTCCATTCGCTTTCTATATAAAAAATTTATTTGGAGATAATTTTGATTTCAACTGAATGTCATATTTCAGAAAAAATGATAAATTGTTTTCAAACTTCTTATTTTACATAAGTATTCAATGTTGAACCCTATTTTTTTTAAAAAAAATTCAATATAAAATTAGGGATGGTGAGAGCAAAATTGGTTATTTTCTTGATATGAGAGTTTTGGCTAGTGAAGATACTTTTTTCAAACTTGGAGGGAGTCGTTTATAGTTCATAAACTTTAATTACTTTAAAGAATAAGTATCGCTTTATACCATAAATTGTATCTGCATTATCAAAAATATCTAAATCATCAATAATCAACTTTGTATTAAAAATATTTAGAATCTATTATTCGGTCTCGGAATCTTGATATGGTTCGTTGGATACCATAAAAAAACAAAAATAAAAAATAAAATAACATAGATGCCTCATGACATTTTCATGTGGCTTTCGACGATCCACATAAAATTATGGTGCTAGAAAATGGACACATGATATTTTTTATACCAATATTAATAATTGATCATTTTAATAATATTTCTAATAATTCAAAACATTTTTTGTTAAATAAATATAATTAAGTGTATAAAGTGATATTTATCTTACTTCATAGTGTCTATCTACTCTATTAGTTTATGGATAAAAGTTTTTCAGCTTTACATAAGATAAGGTGTGAGGAATTCATAGTCTATTTCGAGAAAAACAGGAAATCTCCCTGGTACCCAAAAATAAATTGAAAATTTTATTTAAATTTGATTGTTTTTAGCATAACTTTTATAATTAGCATTTCGAAATAAAGGCTCCGTAAACTTATACTTTTCCAACAATTCAGCCAATCAAATCAAATGAAAATCTTACTAACTAAATTTAGATTTCACTAACCTTTATGAAATCGACTATTGCTAAACATTAACGGTTACAATCGCATGCCCTGATCTGCACCAAACCACTCTAAGTAGAAATTTAACTTTCAATGAAGTAGCATGTGCTACTTTATTTAGATTTAAAGTTTACACGGTGTTAAAATTAAAAACCACCAAGCCCATCATTAAAACTCGAACCGTCGGGATACGAATATTACCATATTACGCAGGATTTTAGGTTGTACAAATAGACGCATAAGTTTATTATTTTTAAAAAATACTTTTAAATAAAAATATCTCCAATTGCATGCCCTAATATTTTAAACCACGCTGACTAAAATATAACTTTTTAATCTACTATTTAAATTTGAAATAGACGATGAATATTAACAAAAACTATCTTGAGTACTATCAACATTGAAATATCATAGGGGAACATGACATGCCTAGATAGAAGCCCTCTGTCAAAGATCCCCAAATCTTAAATAAAAAGAAAAATAAGAAAAAAGAGAAGGTGGGAAGCATCATGGCCGTGCGCTGGAGGTCCTATCCAATGAAGGCAAATAAATACGATCGAACGGCTAAGATTAATCATGTATGATGGTCGACGACTCCAAACAAGCTGACAAAAGGAATCGGCAGTCGAGGCACGTACTCGAAAGATGGAGGGCCCCACGCCACCACTACTTCGGATGACGTGTCAGTCCCACGATTACCTCTGATTTATCTTCAGGTGGTCCCCTCACGCGTGAGCCAGCTCATCATCTCACGGCTTTCTAGATGCTCGGCCACGTGTCGTCCACGTAGGCCTCGCGGATTTATAATTGCGTTTGTATTTCGTAAAAATTGTTAACACGATTTTGTTTTGTATTGTCCATTAAATTAACTTGTTTCCCATATAAAAAAAAAATTAAAAAATATCTTAAATTTCGTGTTACCTATTATTTTACATATAAAATATAATTCTTTTTAATCTACATAAGAAAAAAGATTATGTATATTGAATCGGAGAAAATATAATTTATTACGTTGAGATTGTGATGTTTGAATTTGGATTGTATATCAGAACAGTCTGATAATTTTATATAAGTTGCGGTCGACAAAATATGCAGTCGACTTATTTCTTCTATTTACGAATGGTGTCTAATTTTATTTTGAAACAAATTGTTTGGAAAAATAATTTAAAACTTCTTATTTACTATTGTCTTTACTGCACAGTTGTTGACGTAGAAATATAGATAACACGAAACACTTACTCAAAAATAAATATTCCCCGGTGTTGTTCAAAATGACTAATTATTTTTGGATTCATAGATAAAAAAAATTATGTTTTATGCGTAAAATGGGATGGTTTACAGAATTTGATGCATTTTTTGTGCAAAAATTATTCATCTTTGGATACGAGTTATCTAAAATGAACGATCAAAAAAATACAAGTCAACTTAAAACGAGATAAAAATTGTAAAATATATCATAACAATATAAAATGCACACATCTGATCCTTTTAGTCCTAAAATTTTGTGCTTCCGAATTATATATATGTTCTAAACTTAAGAGGATGTTTGGTAAAATAGATTCCTAAACAACTTATAAGTTATAAAAATAAAGCTTTACAATAAATTATAAGCTCCCATAAAACAATTTATAAATTATTTAAGTTTATAAACAACAATGAATTCTACCAAAACAATCTTTATAAATTCATGCAGAATATTTAGTAAAATAGACTCGCTTCGATTTAAAAGTTTCATACCAATATATATATATATATATATATAGCCTGAACTTAAAGTAGCGGCTATAAGTTTTTTACGAATTCAAAATAAAATAAAATTGTATTATAGATCTCGTAATATAAACCTATATAGCATTTAGCCTTACTGAATCATGGTGACGCAAGCAAAGGCGATATATGCCACGTCATGGTAGCTATAGCCGTTAGATGGTGTTGAAAAGATTCATATAGATGCGTGATTTGCGGTGGAGGGAGAGGGTACGTGGCGGGAAACGAATCGTTGGAGATAGGGGTGACGTATCACGCATCTCGGATAGTAATACCACCCCATGTGATTGTGTCGCCATACATGGTTGACGTGGACTTCAACAGAAAATATGTCCGTCATTTGATGCTTACTATATCATCCAGATTTATCCAAACTAACATGTAATCTGTCTAACATCTATCTAATATCGTGAGTTATTTGGAATTCGATTCGATAAAAGTTCGTTCGAGTTTGTTTAGTGAAACTTGTTAGCTAAATAAACCAGGTTGAGCATGATAGTATTCGGCTCGTTAGCTTGTGAACAAGTTCGTTAATTGATTTACTTTGAAAATATAAAATTATTAATCAGATATAATTATTTTCTTTCTATAACTAATAATTATTGTATTAAATCTATAACTATTTTTATTTGTTATAAGAACTAATAAATATATTGTGTTATTATGGATAAACTAATTTATTTTTTAAAATAAAATAATCAATATTCTAAACATATATCTAAATTTAGAAAGTTTATTTGGGTTCGATTAAAGTTCGAATAAGCTCGTGAGCTCAAAATATTTGATAAATAAAACTCGAGACTCGACTCGATACTAAACAAACTAAGCTTGAGCACGATGGTGTTCGGCTCGACTCGATTCGATTATGCCCCTACTAACAATCCATTTCATCGAAAATTCACTTTAAATTGTAATTTATAAGCTTGAATTAGAAAATAAGTTTAATTTATTTTAAAAGGATAATATTTTGATAATTTATTGAAATATGTTTTAGAAACATATAAAACTATAATATAAAAATAGATCAAGGAGGTGGTTGTTCGATTTTTTTAATAAATAAATAAAAGTTAAATTAAACATCATAAAAGTTAGTAAGAATATATTTATTTAAATATAGAAAGTGAAGTAATTTAAATAAAGTATTTATATAAAATATAAAAATTAACTTTGTAATTACCTTACAATTAGTAGAAAATTTCATTATACACTACTTAGATATTGTATTGTACAATGTGTCTAACCATCCTTATCACAAATTAAGTCATCTTTTGATAGTGATTCGTGAAATTGCTAATTACAATTGACTATAGGTGAACACAGACTTTGACGGGTTAGTCTTATGTTCGAAAGGGATCGTCCATGTCTTTTGTCTATGGTCATAGAAAAATAAATGATCTTTTATATTAGGAAAATGCGTATGCATCTGATGTAGAAATTGTATTCTATGGAGTTTCGACATGAGAAACAGTTTACATTTTAATCTATAAGCATATTTATAAAAAAAATAACAACTTAATGCTTGACTAAGATTCATCCACCATGAGTTTAAAGCAAACGATGAGACAAGTATTAGCCATTTGGAATCGTTGATCATGAAGAAACGCGACAAAGAACTGGAATAATGAGGTTAGGGTTAAACTTAATGAAAATGTATATACCCATCTCCCACCCAAATTTGCTATTAACTATTGAGTAGTAGTTTAAATCTCGAAATTAAAAAATTAGAAAAGTTTTGTGTGACAGTTTACAGTTTGTGCTTATAGTAACATGCAGTTGTTACATTTTCAATGCCTTGCAGTCGTTATCTTTGATGTGCATTGGATAATCATGTTTGTAATAGCTTATAATCATGTAAAACAAGTAAACTACACTAAAAGATCAAGTGTGACGAACCAAAATCTTTAAAGACCTTAGTGAAATTCAATCTGAAATATGTAACTCAAAAATATCCACTTCACCACTATAAATATCCAAAGGGATAAAACTTGTGTTATTGCAAAATATTTTAGATATTTCTTTGGGTCGATATCACTTTGAACCCCAAAATATTTAGGTATTTTCAACTATATCATGAACTATCATAAATATTTTTTCAAATCCTTAACTATCGATTTTGTATCAATTATGTCTCCCGTCCATTTTCCAGCTTCTAAAAGTTGTGGCTCATCAAATTGCCACAATGTATTTAACAATCTAGCCACGTCGTTTCTGCCATGTAAGTTTTTTTTTTTAAAATGTTAAATATATTTTATCAATCAGGCGAGTTACGTCAATTTTTCATAGCTGAAAAATATAAGGGACACAATTGATACAAATGATGTGTTATTTATTAGCTTCGGATCTAATCAAATATCATAGATGCCATTCACCCCGCATTAGAAAATTCCATTTTTAAATAAATGTTTATCGGTTTTGAGTTAATATGTATATACGTTATTAAATTTGGATTTATATAGCGATTCCATTGAAAATGAATTAGAAAAAGAACTTAAAAAATCATATTTAACATTTATATAGCAATTTCATTGAAAATCAATTGGAAAAAGAACTAGAATATGTATAGTAAGTCTTAAATTGATATATTCAATCATTAATGATATCTTCTTCTAGATCCAAAATGTAAATTTCTAAATACTATTTGTGTAAAAAATACCATTGTAACTGCATAAGCGCTATTAATTATCAAAATATTAGCTAGTTAGCGCCTTATAAGGCCCAATCCATTTTTCCTAAAAAATTAATGGGATTTTACCTGGAGTCCAAATCGGCTCAGCTTGCATCTCAAGCTCCACTAGATAAATTATATGCATTCATTTAAATGAGTTTCGATAATTATATATGACTATCATTATATGTGTTTGAAACAAGTTCTGAGTATGTATTCCAAATAACCTCTATAATTCGGACTATTAACAAGTAATACTATAATTCAGATTATTTACAAGTACTAGTATACAGTAGTAACAAAGTAGTATTTATATGTATACATTTAAATGGGTTTCAATAATTATGATTATCATTATGTGTTTGAGACGATAACATACACTAAAGTTAATTTTTATTGAAATGTGAATTAATACACACACACACATATATATATATATATATATATATATATATATATATATATATATATTCAATTTTTATTCTAACTTTCATAGACGGGTCAAAGTGACCAAAAGTATTTTTAATATCTAAATATATGACCTCTTTAATTTTTTAATATCTAAATAATGACCTCTTTAATTATTATCTATAGAGATATAGAAACGAGTAATAAAATCAATTTTTAATCGAGAGTGGTACACACACACAAATTTAATAATAGCTCGTATAGTTTCAAATTTGTATTTTAAATTTAATTTCTATTTTTTTTTTTACTTTTTAATCGAAGTTAGGACGATACATGTATATATATTTTAGATAGGTCCAATGGTTCAAATATTTTTATATCTAAATATATGACCTTTTTAATTAGAATAATTAGATGGTATTACTATGCAGAACTTATACCAATAGAGGTAATATCATCATTTTTAATCGAAATTGGGATATATACATATGATACATTCTTAAACGGATTTCACAGATGATATAATTTCAATTTATACTTTGAAAATCAATTTTAATCTTTTTTATATTTTAGAGATTTATTTTGTTTAATTAATCTCCATTTTAGATGAACCTTCTATTGTTATCTTTTCAGATATATGTATAATTTAATTTCCATTAATTTCTTGTAGATAACAGAAGTGGAAAGAAAATAAAATCAAAGAAACAACATGCATAATCTATTTTTCTATTATATTTTATCTGTCTTTTAACATTTATTCCAATGAATTATCGAAATACTATAGTTTCAAATTAAAAAATTGACTAACTTTTTATTTTCATAATTATAAAATACAATATAGTAATTTTCTATCGAAACTCGATGCACTATATACTAATTTGGTGGTGGCTATTGTATTTTTGCTTCAACAAGATAAACATTTTCTCCTCATTTTGACTCTTATTGATATCTCCATAAACAGATTATGTCATAGTGGTTGCAGATTCAACGAAAAACACATCAACTTTTCAAGAGTTCATTTTCCTTTCCACTAAAAACCAAGAATTTTTCTGCCTTAGCTAAATTTAGATTCATCAAGCAAATTTGAATTCCAGAAACCATTGAATTCATCCTAATCCACAATCAAAATCTTGTCCATATATATAACCATTGCAACAACTTTAGCTTGATCAAACAAAAAGATGGATCAAACTCCACATGAAAAACATGCAATCTTCAGACAATACTTGGTTTCTTGGATAATTTTGATGACAATGTCAGCTCCCTTGATCAATGCAAAATGCGCGTTTGAGGCCATTTTTGCCTTTGGAGACTCAAATTCTGATACAGGAGGATTTTTTGCTGCTTTCCCATCTCAGCCATCTCCTTATGGCATGACCTACTTCAATAGGCCGACTGGGCGACCTTCGGATGGGAGGCTGTACATTGATTTCCTCAGTGAGTTTAATGTGTTTTCGAAGAAAATAATGTTGAAAAATTGGCTAAGATTTGTATCTTTTCTTAATTTACAAATGATGCAGCTCAAGCTCTAGGACTGCCATTTTTGAGTCCTTATCTGCAGTCGGTTGGATCGGATTTCAGACACGGGGTGAACTTTGCTACGTCTGCTTCGACTGTGCTGCAGCCAAACACTTCCTTATTTGTGAATGGAGTGAGCCCTTTCTATTTGGCTGTGCAGATCAACCAAATGAAGCAGTTTAAGGCAAGAGTTGAAGAGTTTAAGTCCCAAGGTACAACCTTTTTGTGTTCTCACAACCTTAAAATCTCAAAACTAGCAATCTTGACTTGCATGATTCTGTTTAAATGATGTTTTACATTGGCCTAGGCCCCTAAGGTACAAACTTTTTATGCTGTTACAACCTTAAAATCTCAGAACTCACAATCTTGATTTACAATTTTACAGGATATTTGTTTCTTTGATGTCATTTCATAGGCCTAACCAATAGTTTCAAGTGCCAAGATACTAACTTTTTGTACTGTCATAACCTTAAAATCTCATACACAGAATCTTGATTTGCGTAATTCGGTTTTGTAAATGTTTTCTATAGGCCAATGTAGTAGTTTTAAGTGCCAAAATACAAAGTTTTTGTGTTGTCACAACCTTAAAATCTCAGAACTGGCAATCATGATTATCATAATTCTGTTTCCTTTGATGCTTTTTCTCTTAGACCAGACGAATCTCCCGCAACCCGATATATTCGGAAAAGCCCTCTACGTGATCTACATTGGCCAGAATGACTTCACCGGCGTTGCAGGCTCAGCCGGTGCAGGTGGGGTCAAGCAGATCGAGCCTCAGATCGTGTCCCAAATCACAAGCGCGGTCAAGGTAGCCAACTCCACCAATCAGACAAAATTTGTCATCACATAAAAAAGATGAGAGCAAAATTCTTGTTCTTGCAACTTATTAGTAAGTTCAATTCTTGCAGGAGCTGTATCGGATTGGAGGCCGCATGTTTATGGTCTTAAATCTTGCTCCCGTAGGCTGCTACCCTGCCTTCTTGGTACAACTCCCCATGCAGGCTTAGACATCGATCAATTCGGTTGCATGGCCTCGTACAACAATGCTGTCAAAGAGTACAACTCTCTGCTTAAGGCAGGCTTGGAGCAAGCAAGGCAAGAATTTGGCGATGCCAATCTGCTGTACGTCGACACTAACTCCGTCATTCTAGAGCTTATCAAGAACCCTAAATCCCATGGTACGAGTTCTTGAACCCTAAAATCCGGATACTGAATCAGAAGGTCGCGTGTTTGGTCTAATTTGTAACCTTTTATTTAAGGGCTACATCATGGAACAACTGCTTGTTGTGGGTATGGTGGTGGCTCCTACAACTTCAACCAGCATGTTTTCTGTGGATACTCGAAGGCGCTCGAGGGCCGGAATGCAACGGCCTCTGCCTGTGGAGACCCGCAGAATTATGTGAGCTGGGATGGAGTTCATCTCACTGAGGCTGCTAACAAGATGATGGCTTATGCCATCTTAAGTGGATCATATTTCGATCCTGCATTTTCTCTTGATAAGTACTGTGATATTCAGCCTATTGGTTGATGTGTGTGTGATTTACATGTTTTGTAACTCAGATTTGAATAAAGCATTTTCTATATGGAGTGTGACAGATTTAATCATTTCTCCATGAGAAAAGGTTTGCAGAAAGTGACTAGTTTGCTTGTCCCATGTGGTCGGTTACAGCTTTAACAGTCTTTCTTGTTTTCTTCTGCTATTTATAGGTTTCCAAAGTGCCACATTTGGGCTCACAAACAAGCTCTATCCTTAAATTTTCTGAACTCAAAACACACACACACAAACACACAAATGCACGGAGATTCAAGAATGAATCTTGAAGTTAGTAGGCAAAAGATGCTGGTTTTGGCAGTGTGGCAATGTCAACTGCAAGAATCCAAGGCCAAAGTTGTCACAGTAGTTAGCCCTTTTTCTCTTGCTATTCAGCTCAATCAAATGAAGCAATTCAAGGCCAAAGTTGATCAACTTCATTCTTCACCAGGTATATATTCTAAATACATTAATTAAACACATAATTTGATGATTTTAATGCAGTTAGAATCATTTCTTTTTTTAAGAAGCCAAGCTTCAACCACCTACTATTTTTGGAAAATCTCTGTACACATTCCAGTGTCACAAATTGCTAGCAATATAAAGGTGATTTAGGCAGTATTTTCTCTCTCTCTCTCTCTCTCATGCAAAAAGGGCTAATCGTACTAAACTATGACAATCTGTTTTAAATTTTCAGGAGATCCTATGCATTAGGTGGGAGAGATTTTTTGGTGCTGAATCTTGCACCAATAGGTTGCTACCCTACATTCTTGGTGGAGCTACCTCACAACGCCTCGGACATAGACTTGTTCGGATGCTTGATCTCTTACAACAATGCTGTGGTAGACTACAGCACTATGTTGGATGAAGATTGGAGCAGACAAGAAGAGAGATTGCTGATGCAAATGTTATTTATACAGACATACATTCTGTAATGCTAGAGCTGTCCCACCATCCCACTTCTCATGGTAATCTAAATTCAAGAAAACACCTCTCTCTCTCTCTCTCTCTCTCTCATGTTGGGAAATTGGGCAGGGATGAAATATGGGATCAAAGCATGCTGTGGATATGGTGGTGGTGCCTACAATTTTGATAAGAGAGTTTACTGCAGAAACGAGAAGTTAATCAATGGTCGTACCTTGGTTGCCAGGGCTTGCAGTGATCCATATAGCTATGTGAGTTGGGATGGAATTCATGCCACAAGCAGCAAACAAGATTGTTGCTCATGCTATTCTCAATGGCTCTATTTTAGGGCCATTAGAAACATGACATGATTTTCTTATTACATCTGAACATTTTGAAGAGTTGGATGTGTGATGTATGTAATAATAAATTACTAGTATTAATTAATGGGATTTTGTCAAAATTGAAAATTAGAGGGAACCAAACATCATTTTCATCACAAACTAAAAAAATAATGGTTTGCATTTTGGAGAAGAAATCACCAATTGTGTCTAGTTGTACTTTTTTGGTAGATGATGTGAAGAGCTGGCAAAATGGATGACGGGTTATGCCGACCGGACCCGACTGACGACTTGTTGTTTTACCGGTTGGGTGGCCCGACCAAATTCTATCGGAAAAATATGACAATTGAGTGTTTTCTGGCCATCGAGCCAAACCCGTCCAATATTTAATTTAATAAGATATTATTTTAATTTCAAAAAATATGATAACAATAAATAAATTAAATCTACTAACATCAATTTCAAAGTAAATAAGATAAATTACGTCTACTAACATCAATTCCAAAATAAATAAAATAAATTAAATGTACTAACAAGTCTAACATCAATTTCAACGTATATAAGATAAACTTAAAGTTACAAATATCATCAAACATCAAACATCGTTTTAGTATTTTTGGAAATGTAATAGAGAGGGATGGGTTTTGGAGGAGTTTTAATAGTCATTAATTTTATTTTCTATATTACTATTTAGTATTTACTACTAATATAAAATATTAAAACTTTAAATGTGTGGGTGGCCTTTTTAGCCTCAAAGCTAGGTAGGCCTCTTTATCGTCAATTCTCCGATTTTTTTCGGAATTTTCGAGCCCAACCCGATCTCAATTCCTATTCCACGCACGCCAATTTTGCCGACTCTAAATTGTGATGTCTCTGGCTGTCCAATGATTCCATCTTCTCCTACTCATTTATAAACATTTGGAAGCTTTGATGTTAATAGAAAATCAAGGAAATATTTGCGTGTGTTGGCCTAGTGGTAGAGTTAGGGTGATTAACAGAGTGCAGGTCGGGTACCCTACCCGAAATTATCGGGTACCCGATCCCGATTTTTACCAAAAACCAATACCCGAGCCCGACCCGTTTTGCTTAGTCGGGTACCCTAATACCCGTCTCGGGTAACCGGATCGGGTATTAGGGTATCCGAAAATACCCGGACTCAAGGCTATGTTGGAAATGGTGACTGAGACAGAGTTATGGAGAGCTGGAGTTTGGAGGCGGCTGCAAAGGCAAATGCTGGGGGTTTCGAGCATGATGGACAAGTGGGTCTCTTGGAAGAACCTGATGCAGTTACCATTGGGGAGATTAGGGAGTGAATCTGAGGCGATTTGGCGATTTTGTTACTCAAAAATAAGAGGAGAACGAGATGGTGAAAGAAAGAAAGCAATTTATGAATACTTGATTTGAGTTTGGAGTGAGATAAGTGAAAAGAGACGTCGGAAGATGAAGGAGTGGTTGAAAAAATTAAATGAATTTAAGAATAAAAAGAAGAAAGAGCACTCCAAAGTGAAAAGAAACGCTGAGAAGATGAAGAAAGGAGTGGTTGAAAAAATTAAATGAATTTAAGAATAAAAAGAAGAAAGAGAACGAAAGTATAAAGAGAGGAGAAATAAATTTGGATGACAACTCATCACATGGGAAAAAGGGATGGGGTGGGTGATGTTGCAGAAGCAATAGAAGCAACAGTAGCTTTCTGCCTCTCATGTCATATGTCATGTACGGTGCTTTCACAAGAAACGAAGCATATGATTTATGAAATGCGGGTATTCGGGTATACCCGTCGGATAATCGGGTATACCCGATACCCGATTTTTTAAAATACAAACTACCCGATACCGACTCGATACCCGACAAAAACGGTTATCGGGTACCCAATTACCCGGTCGGATCGGGTCGGGTAATACCCGAAACCCGAAACCCGGTTAGTCACCCCTAGGTAGAGTGGTTAATATCCGAGATCAAAGGTCTCGTTTTCGAGTCCACCGTGATGCGATCTTTAAATTTCTATATTAAATTGATCAAAATAAAAATAAAAATCAAGGAAATACTTTTATATACATACATATATACATTTATTCATTTATGATGATTGTATGAGCTGGTATTCTTTACATATTCACACCCATACACAGTTGTCAATACTTTTTTTCAAGGGAAAGCAATATCCTAACAACCAATTGGCTAATGACTTTTTCTTGAAATTCATAATTATTTTCCCTCACACTATAGACAAATCTTCAGTGGTTGATTTCTGTATTCCATCAAATTATACAAATGCATTTGGATTTTTAAAGCTTATTGCAATTATTTATGGTCCACTCTTTCAACATAGGTGCCAATTCTTTTTTCAAATAAAATAAATAGCCAACTTGTTCCTCATCAAATAATATGCTTCCGAATAAATAGCCAACTTGTTCCTCATCAAATAATATGCTTCCGGCGCAAAATTATACTCAATCAACTAAGTCAAATGTTTTCCCTAATGTTTTTTTTAAAAATAATTATTATAAATAAAATATATAGGTATATTACATCATCTCGAACAACCCTTATCTTTTTTAACTAATCCGAACTGCACCCGTTACTCGTAACTCGTAACTCGTAAGTGCACTCTAAATTACTCTACTAATTCAAAAAATACGTCGAGAGAAAATGTAATTCAATTTCAACCCAAAGAAAAACAGGGAAAATCATGTATATTCACTGACAAAAGAACCTTAAAAAATGAAATAGTAAATTAAGGAATATAGCTATTTTCAAGAGTTGGCTGTGTTCTGATACCTGTAGCTATAGGCATTCTACTATTTCCAATCCAAACTGAATTCAGACCTTCACTTCTCTCAGCTATTCTCTCCAGTTTCCTCACACTTCTCCACCGACAAATTTTCCAGCACAAAATTCCTAAGGTGGCTATCAAGATCGCCGCCGCAGCACCTCCGGGGACACCGACCATCCACCACTTCACCGTCCTCCCCCTCTCTTTTATTCTAGGCACGACGATCGAGAAATGGCCGTCTCTGCGGCCCGCGCACGAGCTGCCACCGCCCGTCACGTTGCTGAGCTGCAACGTGCCGTCGGCGGCGAACCTGACGCACTGCAGGGTTCTGACATCATATCGGTGAAGTGAAATATTATGAAAAAGGATAGTGATGGGGCTGTCCCCCGCATGTCGAGCCCGACGGGCCTCGGGCCCGGGTCCGAGTCGTAGGCGAGCAGGCCTATGACAGGAGCTACAAGTGTGTAGTTTGGGACATTGTAGTAAGAAGTTGACCAATTGCCCAGGTTTTGATACACTAAGTCAACTCTTCTTGTGAATGGCAATGGCAGCGCCGCCGTTGGTGGGATTCTGACGTCGCCGAGGTCGACGCCGTTCTTCCACAGGCTGTGTGTTCGAAGGCGGAGGACGGAGACGCCGACACCGGAGAAGTTGGCCGGAGACGGAGCCTGGTATATCTGGCCGCTACGAGGTTTCGGTATGGAGTTGAGGGCATAATTGTGGAGGAAGGAATCTAGGGAATCATGGAGAGATGTGATGATGCTTCAACATGTTTGAACAACATTAATGCACAAAACATGATCAAGATGCTTCTTTTTTTAGCTCCCATCAAAACTGCAAAGACAGCTTCTTGATCATGCCTCAAATATGTATTGCATGTTCAGACATGAACATTGCAAGATGAGTTTGAAGATATATGCCTCCTTGGTGTGATTTTTGAGCCCTTTATCGCGTTTCCTTGAAAGAAAACCAGGGAAAGATCCTTCCGTTGGAATGATTTTGCTATTTCTTGATTGAACAAATGTTACCATGGGATGGGACAATCTTGAAGTATATTAAGGTAGGGCAGGAGGAATAGTGGAAGTGCATAAATCAAGAAAATTAATGAGACTAATATTGTTGAAATGAAGAGTTGAGAGATTGAATGACTATTTTGTCAGTGTGTTGTTGACATTTTGGGTTGGATTTTTGGAGGGATTGGGGTTGCAGATGGCAAGAAACGAATGAGAATGGAATAATAAGTTTTGGTGGATGAGAGAGAATGGGCTTATTCTAGTTTGGTTGTTGCATAGTATATTCCTCACTCCGTCCCACCTAAGATGTTCTGTATTTATTTTTGGGATGTCCCATCCAAATAGGGGTGTGCATGGACCGAACCGAACCGATCGGTTTCGATCGGTTCGGTTCGGTTTTTAAAGAAGTCGGGTTTCGGTTCGATTTAAAATTTTAATTAAAATCGGTTTTAGGTTCGATTTTTAGTTTTACGTTTTAGGTTCGATCGGTAACCGAACCGAACCGAAACTATTATTTTTATATATTTAATATAATAATTAATTAATATTTTAATTAAATAAATAGGATAAAAATATGTTTATTTAATATATATATATATATATATATATATATATATATATATATATATCGGTTTTCGGTCCGATCGAAACCAATCTATTTTCTTGGCTCGGTTTTGGTCGGTCCGAAATTATAATCGGTTCGATTTGATTCAAAAAAAATCGTTCGGTTCGGTTTTGAAAATTTCGGTCGGTCGGTCGAACCGACCGATCGATGCACACCCCTACATCCAAGATGATCTGTTTCTTTTTTAGGAAATAATTATCTCTTCAAAAATTGTGAGACCTACCTACTTTTTATCACTATATTCATTTTATTCCATTCTCCTAAATAACCGTGCTGAAAAAAATGAATCGTCTTGGGTGGGAATGAGGAATATTATATGCGATGAAGTGAGAGAATGGAGGGGTGGCAACTTAAACAAACAAGAGAATTGAAGCCTCTTTTGAGTTGTTCTTATGTGTTGGCTAAACTTTGTTTAATCAAAATATCAAATAGTGTGAGTTGGATTAGTAGGACTTTGGATAATTCACCGCTACTTATCTCTATATTTTGTGTCTTTCATGAAGTTTTAATAGAATAGCAAAATCTTCACTCAAGTTAGTCATCATTGAAATTGTGGGAACACATGTTATTCATTTATAAGTGTTTGAATCTCTTATTATAGTTTTGTTTCCTACACATACACTATCAATTTCAATCTCATCAATTTTATCTCTCTAACTTTTTTCTTTAGCTTATAAGATCAATTATCCAAACACTTTATTATAAGCACTTGAAATATTACCTCTTATAAGCTCTTGAAACATCTTATGGCCTCGGCATAAACCAAACACCCTTAGTCATCATTCAAATTGTAGGAATACATGTTGTTCATTTCGTGTTTGAATCTCATACTTGATCGGTGGGATGACGTGTACAATCATGATATCATAATATTCATATTGAATACAAAATTAAATTAAGTATTTGAAATATGATAAAAGAAAAAAAAATAGAGATGAAGCACCTAAGACCTATATATGTGCGAAATGCATTGTATTGAGTGGTTTTTTTTTTTTTTTTCAATTTAATACAGAAATTTAAAGATAGCGTCATGATGGATTTGAACCCGCACCTTTGACCTCGCATTAAACATTAACCACTCTATCACTTGCCATTTAGTATAGACTGTATAGTCATCAAATGAACTACTTGAAATGTGTATATGTCTTTTTATGGATTATTTAATTAATTTAGGTAGGCATTAAAATTTTAATTAATTAATTTAGGTAGTGGGTCTTAGTCGGGCCGCAGAATATTCTATATCATATAAATTAAGAGTTGGGTCATTAGTCAATTCCAGTGAAAAGCAAAACTGTGTATTAGTGGGCCACCAATAAAAGCCCTATTGGGCCTAGATTGCGATAGATTTTAGAAACAAGCCAACCAGACTTTTTAAGAAAAATTTAATTGGGTTTAATTGAAAATCCATCGAATCGAAAATAATGAAATCCAAACAGACTTGAAATCTATTTTATAGTGTAAAATTTCGTAGGACGGATCGGACCGACCCTATCCCATTGGGCTTTTGGCTTCTTTGGGTTGACCTAGTCGGGCCCATAAATTAATCGGATCTAAAATATCTAGGCCCAATTAGCATTTTTATTGGAGCCCACTAATATACAATTTTGTATGTTTTACTTTAATATTGTAATTAGTAAATAGGTTTATTCCCCAAAGAGTATATAATTATTTTTTATTATTTAATTTTATTTGTATTAGTTAATATTGTTATTAAGGTTGATAAATTCAAAGTTAGGGATATATAATGTTTAAAAATTTCAATTATTTGAATAAAATTTAAATATGATTCATAATATTATTATAAATTTAATTTTTATAAACAATATTATTAAAATAATAGATATAGTTATAGAATAGAATGGCATACATAAAATTGTGGGACACTGTATTTCATCGATTTATACAAATATACACTATACACACGCCTCTAATTTTGTTAAGGAAAGACACTTATCAAAATTCTTAAACTCTAAAATGCCAAGACATTTTGTTATCTTACATGTTCAATAGAAACATGATTTGTGTGCGTGTGTTGAGTGCAGTGGTAGAGTGGTTAATCTAAAGTTAAAGCCAAAGGTTTGAGTCGCGTGATGCGATCTTTAAATTTCTATATTAAATCGACAAAAAAAAAACATGATTTTGAAACAAAAATACTAAGATTATCAAGATAGCTAACCAACCAATTAGAAAGCATGAATTATCCACGTGTCAGCCACGGAATCATCTTAACATTGACCCTTAAAAAATATTGTGGACACCAGAAAAATTGTCCTAAAATTTATTTTTCCATAATATCCTTGGAGATAAAGAAAGAGAGGCTTACCAAAATAGCAAAAGCCACCATTTTCTCAAGCATTTGCACAAAAATCACATTTCCTTCAGCTCAGCCAAAAATGGCAGCGGCAGCTTCCACTTCCATGGCGGCCACCGCCGTCTTGCTGCACCACCTCCCCGCCGCCAGACCCGCCGCAGTCTTCTGCCCCTTGCCACAACGCCCTACCCTTTCCGCCACTCCCTTAAAGCTGCTCAAAGGTACCAACATTTTAGCTTATTGTACCTGCTCTCCTGTCCATATTCTTTGACCAGTTGTTGAATTGTGGGGATTTTACTATGATTTTGTGGTTAACTATTTTTTGATAGTACAATTTTAATGTATCGCACTTGGATTCTTGAACTTGAATATTGTAAGTTTATTGGTTTTGGTATAATGTACATGATTAATGTGTTGTAATAGTTGCTTGAAATGTATACATAGTTATGGATATTACGAATCAAATATTTTCTGTTGAATTTAATGGCATAATGTGCACGATTAATATGTTGTAATGGTTTCTTGAAAAATGACTTTAACTAATCAAATCGACTCTCTGTTTTTCTCTGTGGAAATTTCTAGTATAATATACTTGATTGATGTATTGTAATAATTATGTTAAAAATATATAATCGTGGATACTATCAATTTTTTCTGTTTTTCTGTATGGAAAATTTGGCTCTCAGTCTGAATTTTGCGTTTATCAATCAATTTGGGGTTGTTTCAAAGGCTTTTCTTGGGACAGGTCGTAGATTATGAATGTGTGTGTGTGTATGCCAACCCAACAAATTTGTAGGCCTTGATACATAAGATGGGTGGTGGTATCATCAATTCTAGGGGTTAGTCGAAAATTTTACAGGCCGTGATGCATCAGAAACATGGTGGCATATAGTTGATACTAGAGGGAATCCAATAGCTTCATAGAGCGCGATGCATTGATGAATGTCATTTGTTGGGTGTGGTGCAATCCCAGCTGCCTCATATATTAAAGAGACCCACCACCAATTAGTATGAGGTCTTTTGGGGTTGATGCATATCATGATGAGTGGTGGATGTCATTAGCTCTAGTAGTTTCGTGCTTGTCAATGCACATGATTCCCGTGGCTCTAGGTCCATTAACCTCTTTATAACTTGTAATACAGAGCATTAGAGAAGAGGAATGGAGTTTTCATTGTGGCCTATCAATATGGTGAAGTTGGTTTTGAGTGCTTTTAATTAGCTCGCTTGAATATTATCCTTGCTGCTGCTGCTGCTCTCTCTATTTGTGTGTGTCGTTTGCTTAATGTGTTCTTGCTGGGTGGTGCCGTTGTAAACAGAGTCGAGGTCCTCCCAGCTCCTTGTGAAGGCCACTTCATCGGAGGAGAGCTCTCTCGATAGCAATGAATTGTTCAATGACCTCAAAGAAAAGGTACATGACTGCACCTTCAATACTTGATGTTTGTGACTACCTCACTGTTTGATGATGGTCTCTTGATTAGTGGGATGCTGTTGAAAACAAAACTACTGTAATTCTGTATGGTGGTGGCTCCATTGTTGCAGTTTGGCTAGCTTCCACAGTTGTTGGGGCAATCAACTCAGTTCCATTGGTAGGTTCTTGAAGTTTAGTTGCATTTTCTCTTCCCTTTTCCGTGTCTCAAGTATCAGTAGCGTCTCTTTTCACTAACACGAGGCTTGTTTCTATAAATATTCGACATCAGCTTCCCAAGATCATGGAGTTGGTCGGGCTTGGATACACCGGGTGGTTTGCATACCGTTACCTGCTCTTCAAGGTACCACGCCAACATGGACTTGAACCCGAGACCTTTGGCATCGAGCATTAACCACTATACCACTAGACCAACACATGCACACATGAACTGCATGTTTGTACTTGCTAATTGTTGTGGCTAATATGGAATGTTTGAATCTTGCAGTCAAGTAGAAAAGAACTGGCAACAGACATAGAAGCACTAAAAAAGAAGATTGCTGGAACTGAATAAAGGCTTGCAGCTTTGTTACATTCGTCTCAACCTCAGATGAGTGACATCTTAATATATCTACAAGGATATTCATATATGCTGTATAAGAGAGATCTGGTGTTGTGATTTAGAGTAGGACATATATGTATGCATTTTTCCCTTCATCATATTCCAATAAATGCTTCCTTTTCTTTTACTAGCTCGACTCGTGTTCGACTTGATTTTGTTTTACATACCAAGCGAGAGGCAACAAGAGTTATATGAATGCAGACACTATTATTGCATCAAAAAAAATAACCGTACAGAGAATTCCACACAAATCCTCAGCAAACCACATAATAGACAACAATCCTCTAATTTGTATTGAAATATCCAAAAGGTTACTTTAGAAAAAAGAAAAAGATAGGAGTTACAGCTCTCAAAAGCTCGCTCTCTAGAGTTTGTCGATGTCTTCATCCTCAAATTCAATGTAATCGTCACCAGGGCCATCATCCTCCTCATCAAGTCCTCCAGCAATACCCTCGTTAAGCCTTGTGTTCTCAGGCAATTCACCATAGGCCTTCAACAACCTGGCTTCGTCGGGCATGTACTTTAGGATCACATCGGCCTTATCATCCTAATAGCAAGAAAAAGGATTAGATGAGCAAATCGAACCCAACTTACAAAGAATAAACCTACTCAGACAACACACGAAAAGAGAGATAAAAAGACGAGTGAATATGAAAAACAAGCATCAACTTGTATTCTTCTTTTCTTATTGACTCTTTACCACTTAATCTAAAACCACAAAACTATAATCTAATACAAGCCACTAACAAGTGAAATTGAGGGACTGGACAAGATAAGGAGAAAGGAACTTCATGCCCACTAATGACAGCAAGGCTGACAAATTCCCCGAATTTATAGTATTGGAACCTAAATAGACATTGCACAAACAGAAGCATAAAGCAACACTAAAATATGGAGAGGAGAACTAGAATCTAACAATAGCCCGAAATTAATGAGGGGGTGTGATTGGACTAGGAAAAGGAGAAAGCAACATCCAAGCACACATGAGAATAAAACTTACAACCTCCCCATGATTAAAGAATTCTAATCTGATCACACCCACAGAAAGCAATACCAAAATAAGGAGAGAATATGAAAAACAAATATCTCATTGACTCTTTACCACCTCTCCATTTAAATACGCAGAACTAGAATCTAACACTATCACTGAAGGAATAAACACAAAAAGATAGGGAAAAAAATGTAAATTAGCCGATCTAAGCTTCCTAAAGAGCCATAAACAACTCATGCATCTCACTTAATACATACAGAAAATTGATTGATAAAAAAAATAGTACACAAACACTAACTTTTTACTACTTCCATAAAAAATCTATATCTAAAATAGTCAAAACCACAATTCTTCAACACGAAAACTTAAAATTGAAAAGTAAACTTGAAAATCAAGATGAAAACAATCCCGGAATTCATACAAAACGAGCTAAATCCAAACCAAAACCTGATAGATAACATACCTACTGGAAAAAAAGACGAACCAACAGACAACTAATTTAATCAAAATACCGCAAAATCATCACGATAACAAGACGCGGACAGCTCAAGATCTAGAAGTAATTATCAAACAAGTATAAGAAACTGATTTTTTACCTGATAATCGCGGAGACCGACGAGAATAATATCGCCGGCGGCGATCCAAACCTTCTTGTGCATCTTCCCCCGGATGTGACAGAGGCGCTTGACGCCGTCGATGCACGTAGCCTCGCAGCGGCCATTCCCGAGCATGCGCATGACCTGCGCGTACTCCTGTCCGTCTTCCTTGAAGACCAATTCTCTCTTCTCGTCGTCCGCTTCGTTCTTACCTCTCTTCCGATTCTTCCCTCCCTTGCCCTTGTTCTTCGGCATAGCGGCGGAGCAAAAACCCTAGATCCGACGGCTGATGATTTCTCCACTTTTTCCTCCCCTTTGGTTTGTTTTCTCGCCTACTTATCCAGCAATAGGCGTGCGTTTAACCCTTCCTAGGTTATATAAAAGCGAGCGAGGGGGAGATAATGCGGAAGAGAAGAGAGCGCGGTTGTTATCGGTTATCACAATGACTACGACTCTACGAGCGCTAAAGTCAATAGATGCGGTGTATTTGGGCTGGGCCCTTGGGCTTTTAGATAGATATCGATTTACTATGTCGGTGGACAGCCCAATCAAATTGCTAATAGAAATAAATAAATCAATTTATTTCTCCATTTTTATTTTTATTTTTATTTTGTATCATGGAGAACCCACAGCCGCTACCTTAAATGTGCACTGGTAAACCCACGTTCATGTACAATAGCCTACAAATATTGATATTTATTCCTCCATTTTGTATAATTTAGAGCTTGGCTTTGTTTTGTTCACAAAGAAAAGGGGAACAAATCGGTATCATACACGTTGAGATACCATTTATCTTCTTAATATAGAAAAGAAAATAACGCATAATCTTTTATGATCTGAAGTTCCTGGATTCAAATTTCACAAACGCCATCTAAATCAAGTTTGTCGTATAATGCTTTGCCTCTCCCGTGCAGTTTACTGACTATTGAGTATACAAGGTTTCACATTGTCCAACAAAAAGTAGACAACAGGCACATGATATAATAGATATAAGTAGCATCTCCAACTTGTTAATACAAGTGAATTACAATTACCATCTTCCAAAACGGCCATATATACAACTCACATAACTAAGGCTCATCTGTACCTTTTGTGAAGTTAATCCATCATCAATAAGCTAACAAACCCAAAATCTATGGAAGTTAGAACGCAACATCACTATCAAGAAAAATGAAGTCAAGATCTGGATGGATACCTTGAGGTTTCCCACGTCGTCGGTGTCTCAGTGTTTGATGGTGAGCTCAGCCCTAAGATGAAGTATGCCGTTGATGAAATACAAACTGTCCTCAGCAATGAAATTAGTCCAAGGAATGCTGAAAAGATTCCGGTAGCCCACGGCCTTTCCACCAGTGAATGTGTAGTTGCCCTTGTATTTGCTCATGTACTCTTCTGTGGGTTTGGACCTAGCAGCGAATTCGTAGTCGACGCCAAATGAAACCGAACCCTTTTCCTGCATCCCGAGGAACAAACCAAAGCAGTGGAATGAGCTCTGCTGATCCATGTTGCAATGTGCAGACAGGAAGAACCCTTGCCCGCCCAAGTGGAACGCTTGGGAGTATACTCGTCCCGATGGAAACAGGTTTGCACATTCTTCCCGCTTGAGATCCAAGTAGACCACACATTGCTGACGTGGCAGTTCAAACTCAATCACTTTCACCGGTCTGTATTTATAGGCACGCTCCACAAAGCGCCGGAGGTGGAGGTGGAGGTGGATTCATCTGTGGCATGATTCCGCTGGCGATGTGGCGCCTCAGCCTTAAAAAAAAGTGCATCAACCACCACTTTTGTTGCGAAATCACGATCAAAGTCGTTGCAGGTTAGAAGCTTCTTCAACTTGCGGCAAGTCATGTAAGGGTAACGAATATAACCACCTAACTGAGAACAAAGGACGTCCCGGCGCTCCTCCAGCTTCTGATAATGAAACCGGGACCACTTCAGCACCAAGTCATAAACAGCATCCTCTGATGCCACCTGAAGGTCATCACTACACAAGATTGCCTCAATCCCAGCAAGAGGCAAATTCATGATCTCTTCTTGATACCTATCAAAAAGTTTGTACCACAATAAATGTTAATTACTGCAAATGAAATCATAATACATACATTTTGTTTAAGACTATCATAGTAATATGGCTTTGTACTTACTTTGATATATCTTTATAGCGTGCAGCTAAGAAATGTTTCGCTGCTTCAGTCAATGGTTGAACTGCATCACCCATAAGGATGCTAGAAGGAAGATCCAGAAAAACTAGTGCAGACTCGGGAGTCATGGGCAGGTTTCTTAATCGATGGCTGCAGTATCTCATGCAAGAGACGACCTCAAACTTATCAGCAGCCATAAGCACATCGAGTAAAGCAGGAGCTGTATTGATGCTTAATGTATTACTATACATGAAATTCAAGAGCTCCATGAGGGCAGCTTCCTCTGTTCCATTGAGAAGAGAGTTAGCATATACAAGTTATGTCTAGCTGATAGAAAAGCAAATATGTTCTCGGATGTAGGTAAACTCCAGCATCACAAAAAAATATGGAAAGCAAGATTGCTATATTTTAATGTAAGGTGCAACTAATGTGTTCAAAGATATTTCAGTGAAACGAAGCTGCAGAAAAGATTTAAGAGGTTTAATGATGTAATAATGCAAACAACCAAACACTGTACGAGAGTTGACTGCTCTAGTAGTTATTTCGCACAAATCAACTGATTACATACCAGAGGTGCCAATTCTGAGGGTTACATGTCTCTGTTCCGATTCCATCATACCATTTGAGAATAACTGCAACAAAAGAAAGGGACCAGAAATTATGATATGAAATCTTACAAAAAGGAGCACATCAACAATCAGCAAAGTAAAACTAGTACCTTGTAGAAAAACGGGCTCTTTGCTGCTAAGATGGGAGAGCTGATATGTAGCGTTTTAACTCTTAGAACTCTTGAATCATCTTTGGACAATTTTGAATCATCTTTTGCAGCTTCATCTCCTAATTGACATACAATACAAGAGTTATAACTTAGAGCGGAAACAACACTATGGAACATTACTGCTCACCCAAAAATCCTCATAACGCTATCAAGTATTAAAAGGAAAGAACGCATGTTATATAATTCCATTCTGATACCTGATGGTGAATCTTCAATCATTTTAAGTGCCACTTCATCATGATTGTCGTCGCCTATCCCATCTTCAACATCAGGCTGCTGCCAATCAAATGCATCGTGCTCTTCCTGGCAACTGTTCACATCCAAAGCTGCAGACGAAGGGCACATATTTGATTAACAAATACAAATCAAACTACGCAGAAAACGGCATCAGCAATGACGTTGATGAAATATATACTCGTGTTTCACAAAAATAGCTCAATCAGTGCAATTGAGTTGCCGGGAAAAAAATAAATCCTGCAACACAGAATAATATCCAAACAAATTAAATCATATTTCCAAACTCGATATTCATTCAAATAAACAACCAAGCCAAACTCCAAGTAAAACAATGAATCAACAAGTAAACCACCACCACAAACACAGAGCCGTCACAGCGGGTAGACTTAAGTTTGACTTGCTCACCGAGCTGCTTCTCCACAACGTCTCGGCGGCGGAGCTCGCAGAGGCGCGCCGTCCAATCAGCTAGGGCGCCGCATCCGTCCGATTCGGAGGGATCTCCGACGATCTCGATCCGGAGCAGGCGGTCGGAAAAATTGCTGTCGTTGAAAGCGAAGGCGAAGTCCGATTGACGGCCAGCGGTGGGGTCGGAGTCGAGGTCCATGACGGCGGTTCTCGGGTCAAGTAGACCCAAACCCCAATCCCTCATGATTTAAAAAGTTTCTCGTTATCTATTATTGAACACGCAGATGGAAGTTGGACTGTGAAGAGAGAGAAAACGGGTAGAGAGAGAGGGGGAATATATACGTGTACGGTGTACATATATATGTGTATGTGTCTGGTTTGAACTCTTCTTTAGGATGAATAATAATTTAATGAAAAATTTAACTACATGAGTTCTGCTTTGTCAAAGTAATCTAATTTCAAAATTTGTATTTAATTGAACTTCTATAAAATAGAAAAAAATAATAAATATTTTGAAAATAAAGAAAGTTGTATAACTTTTTAAGGTTTTTATTTTTCCATTTTTTAGATATTATTTTTCCTCATTCTCATAAATCTTACATATTTATATATTTAATATTATTTTAATTATTTTATTGAAACACAAACTATAGTTTTGAGTTATAGTATTATTATTATTATTATTATTATTATTATTATTATTATCTCAATTTAATTTAATTTTTAATAAATTTAAACTTAACAGAATAATTATGAATTTTTTATGACTGTTAATTATAATTTAATTATTATATTCAATTAATCAATACAAATTTAGAGTCCTGAAATTTTCTTGATATTTCAAACTCGAAATCAAGAATCTATTCGATTTCCTTGTTTCTAATATAATTTTTCTAGGAATAACATTCTCAATTAATGTTATTTTCTTGACAACCAAACGGACCCTTAAGAAACAAAATGCTAATTCCGACTGTCCATGTTCGGAAAATAAATAGTCACAAACTTTTAATCGAAGCAAATATATACATATATTATTATTTGATTATATTATAATAAGATTAGATGATTTAAAAGTTCAAAAAACGTGTAACTGTTATGATTGGGTCTAAGGTGTTTGGCGGTGTTTGGTTGAAAAACAAACATATAAGATGTTTTTAAAACAAAAAAAATTTATAAAAATGTTTTTGGAGAACATATGTTCTCTTCCAAACACCCTCTTAGTCCCGTGTTACCGTACCGAGACAAACGTGGAAATGTTAATGGAAGGAAGAATTACACATTTCTTGTCTCAATATCAATAATATATTTCTACGTCGATGTCCAGACATAAAACTTGATAACCACAAATTCAATTTTTATCCATACATGGTTTGTTGGAACATAATTTTTAAAAATAAAAACAAGCCCACAAAGCAGCAATTATACGACTTAAAGACAAAAGGAATGCCACATTTAAAGAAGAATATTTTTTAGAATAAATTCAGAGCTAATTGTCAGCTGTGGGGAAACTGCTTAGAATAATTAGTTACTTGCGAGGCAAATACTACGGTTGCATACAATTTTGTTTTATGCTTTTGCCATTTCTCCAGTTGTCTATATTTATTGATAATCAATCATAAATATACAGAGAAAGAGTAAATAACAATATTATCAACAACACCAGCTGCGTTGGACACACGTTGAAAACTTTGTAAATTATCCAAAAATGAAACAATACGTATTTCACATGATGATGATGATGATGATGATGGCCAAATCTCTCTCTTTCAGAGTCAAAGAACATAGAAATGATGCAAATTTGGCCACTAGTTACCAAAGATCGAAGATGAGTACATCTAAGACTTCAAGATTCATAACAGAATTGCTAAGATCGATCCATGAATAGGAAAGTTATCATAGAATAGAATCCAAAGCATGAAATATTTAAGGCGTTCATGTTGTTATGCATACCAGGAGCATCATCAACAATGCGAGAGCGCCTTGCTTCTACGCAATCGAGCATCTAATATTTACTTGAGAAGCGCCTTACATCAAACTGCAATCACCAGAAAGTTACTCCAACTCTTCACAAATTTAAAACAATATGTTTTCATCAATTTGTCATACCGTTGCATGCTCATCTTTGGAGCTTTCAAGCAGGCTCGTAAAGACCCAAGACGTGCCCATCAGCACCCCTCATTGCTGCCACCTGTTAGAAGTCATTGCATAAACTAATTGAAGGAAAAGATTCTTGATACGAAAATGATCATGGCAAAATCTGGTAAAGAGCTGTAGCTTGAAGAGCAAACAGAATTGGAGGTTACCTTTCCATGGATTTCATGCTTGATTGGGCCATCCAGTTCGGCACCTAAGGCCATCAGCTTCGTCACGGTACTATTGATGTCTGTTACTGTAAATGACAGGAGCGATGTATAACCCTTCTGTTCAATATGGTCACTGAAAAAATGAAGCAAAAATATAGAGCATGCCATTTTAACAAGCTAGTTAAATATACATAACGTTAGATCTAGATCATATCCATCCATCTATTCTAGAGATTTCTAAATCGGGTCTTGCAAGCACCTAATTAACGCAAATAAAATGCATTGTCCAAAGGGATTACAAGCCAAGCGTTGTACCATGGAAAAGAAGCCATGAAAGCCACAATAAGAACTTGATGGAGTACATTTTTCTTAAGTTATTTGCAAATAAGTTGATGTGTATCAATCAAACTATGAAACAAAGTTTGATAGTTGATATGGAAGGATGAAATGAGTGGCCAATTTGAGATGTTTGAAAGCATAAACTTTACAGCATGATCTTCAACCATAAACCAAAAACTTTAAACAAAAAGTTCATAAGACTGCTGCAAACAGGGCACTAATCACTAGGAATTTCTAGGGTTCTAACCAATGTTTGCCAACCATGAGAACTAAATTCAATCACATCCTCTTGTACCAAAAAACTAAGCAATAAGTTCAAACAAACAAATTCCAATTTCGACGGCAGAATCAAACGAGTTTGATGGCATAATAATCTAATTAATTACCCTAATAACCATATTTGTAAAAGCATTTCGTAATTGGTTTTCTTCACCAAGCCACGAACTCTTTTGCCCTACGCCTCAAAAACCTATTTCCGGATCATTTGCCTCACCACCATTTTCAAAATACTACCCAAATTCATTGACATTAACATAATTAATAGAGCAATTACTGGAATTAGAAAACAAAGATTTTGAATCTCGAGACGCACCGAGGAGAATGGAGGAGGGAAAGCTTGAGCGGGCCGGAATGGAGCTCGGCCCATCGGAGTGTGCAGACATCAATAGTGAAGCCGAGGCCCTCCGAATAGAATCTCGCCGCTTTCGGAACGTCCCGGTGCAGCTGCAACAAGTATCTGAAACTTGCTGCCGCCATTAGCAACTCTCGAGCTCGACCTCCGCGAGAGAAAAACTTCTTCGTTGCGAATTGAAGTTTCAGGCAATTTTGAGTCATAAATCGCGTTGGGATAAATTGAGTGAGTTTATAACAATTAAAATATTCACCTGCAATTTTTTTCATATTCGTTACTTTTCTTTTAGATAGCTCGATCAAAATATATTTACGAAATTATAAATATATTATAGACAGCTCGATCAGAATATATTTACGAAATTATAAATGTATTTTGAATAGCTCGATAAGAATTTATTGACGAATTGAAATTTAGGAATTATATTTATGGAACTGTTGTTAATAGAATGGCTGTGGTGAAATCAAAGTTGCAGTATTTATACAGATAATTTTCCTGCAAAGTGAAATTACAAAAACATTTTTATATAGTGCAAAGAACAGTGGAATTGATATCAAAACTGTCAGAATGCAAAGGAAAAAAAGTAAACATAGTTCTTGCAAAAAAAAAAAAGTGGTGGCAACTCTCCTTAATCTACATACTTCATCTAAATCTACAAATGTTACAATTTAATCGACTTTCGACAAACCTTTGGAACTACGACATTGCTGCCCTTCTAGCCTCGCTTCAATTAGCTTCGCCTTCAACGTGTTCGGTTTTACGCTGTTCCGCCATCTCATACATGACTCGGAGGTGTCGGGATCTCCTGCCGATGCCCAGGACGTCCACTTTATGGCCGGACTCGTAGGGCCCACAAAAGTGGATGAGTCAAAGAAACCCTCCACACGATGGCTACCCTGTCGTAGCCCAGTATCAGCATCAGCATCAGTTGCTCTCGTCTTTCCTTCCCGAGCAGATAGTTGCAAGATCTCACCTTTCCTAGGCATCCTATGACAACTCGCTTCATTTGAGTTCATGTTTCTTGATCTCTCGTGGAGTAGTTCGTCTACCTGAATCTGCGAGCAGGATGGATCAGACCCCCTCCGTGAATGTGCCTTCTCATTGACCTGTTTTGGCCTCGTTGCTTCCTTGCTACAACCATCTGAGGCCGCTTCCTCGTTTGCTTGCTTCAAACTATGCCCTATAGAAAGATGAGGATGCATTCCAATAGAGTCGTATTCATCATTCCCATGCCAAGGAGCGCTTGCAGGCTCGTTCAAGTGAAACGACTCCAGAGTATGCGGAACTGCACGGCTCTGAGAGGGCGTCTTTGAGGACTCGGATTGTTTCTCTCGAAGAAAGGATTCAATCTCGTGACATAGCTTGTCCAAAGCTGATTGCTGTAACGAAACATTGCTAGCATCCGCTAGCTTCAGCTGCGCTCGTTCATCCAGCCACGCTTCTGAAATGTGAAGGATCAACCGATCATTTCCTTCCCTTCCGATCTGATCCTTACCACATTTGTGTTTAATGATCCGTACCTCTCGCTCATAATCTCTTATCCCTTTGGCAAACTCGTCGCAGAGCTCTTCTAGAAGCATCCGTGCTTTCCTCTCCCGATCAAGCTCTCTCAAGACATTCGAGAACGAGGATTTCATCTGCGAGAGCTCCTTGGCCAGCTTGTGATGGCGACTCTCTGAATGTCTTCTCAATTTCAGTTCGTCTCTTAGCTTGTCTTCAACTAACTTCACTGCATCCTTGATACGTTGCTGCTCCCTCTTTTGAGAAACTTTATACTCGGTCATTTGCTCCATTAAATGATCGATTTCATTTTGATCTCGTTTCTTCTCTTGCATCAGTTCTTGATTTCGTGCCTGGGATAGCTCCAGGTCCCTCTTCAGAGCTCGTACTAACGACATATCCAATGCATGCTTTTCTTCGAGGCTCCAGATTTTATTTAGTACTTTAAGCATCTCCGTGGATGTTTTGAGACTGTAACTCGACTCTCCAAACTTGCCATTTGAGACTACAGGCCTGTTCGGACTGACTGCAGTTCTATGCGGAGGAGCCAGCTGCAAGAAAAAGAAAAATTAACTAATCACCATGAAAAACGAACATGGACAGGCAATAGCAACGAAATGCAGTTCCCTACTCAATCTATATAATAAGTATACGATCAAAAATACCTCCTTTGGGCTAGAGCAGCTAGCAGAGGACGGAGGATGGCGAGCTTGCCCAACCTTGTCGACTCTTGCATTATGCTGCGCCAGCGAAGCTGCAAGCTGCTTCCTAAAACTAATGCCGCTCATCTCCTGTGGAGGGAGCGAGAATCATGATAGAGCCTACAACCACAAGTTCTAACATAACATGTAACCCCACGCTCCAAACTATGAATCAAAATAGTGAAGGAATGTGCCAAGCAAACCTCAACATAACCTTCTTCTTCATTCTCTTCATTTTCATTCAAAACCAAATTCATTAATCCACAAAGTATTCTCACAGAAATAAGATCAGCATCAACGAGATCAAAGCAAGAAAGCTTCCCCGAATTTTCAGACAGATACAAGATTGCAGTTGCAACCATAAACCCCAAGGGAATTACAAAGATATACAGAAAGCAAGTTGAGCCATCAAGCTATAGAAAAAGTCCAAATTATAGACAAAATGAGGTCCTTTTTGTTGCAAAATTAGAACAAGGATAAAACTATGCTTCACATAAAGAGTGCAAAAATGTGGCCCCATAGAAAACATGAGCACCATTGATGGCATTACTGTATAGTTTATATTTATATTCTTCTATTATTCTGCACATCTTTCATCAAGAAATTAGATAACACAAACAACCCCCAAAAAAAAAAGCAAAATATCCAGTAGAAATCAAACAGAAAAACAACAAGGTTTTAAGATTTTTTTTACCTGTTTTGAGGGACTCTTAGATGCTGTTGCCTCCTCATCCAATTCCTTACTCTTGTCTTCCAATCTGTGATTGCTCAAAAGCGGCCCATTTTCGTTGATGTTGGCCACTCTGTGATTGAGTTGGGGCTCCATCTCCCACAGATTGGCACCCAATTTCCTAGCAGAGAGAGAGTTCAAATTTGTGGAGAAGTTGGAATCCTCAATCAGGGTACCATCAGGTTGAACTAACCCGAATTTCCAAGTGGGGGATGGAGTCGATTTTCCCTCCCTTTTCCCAACTAAAATCCCGCGCTTCAACTTTTCCACCATTACTTCATCACTTTTTCTCTCCCCTTCCTTTACCTTTTCCTTCCTGTTCATTTCCCCCCCTCTCTCTCTCTCCCTCCCTCCCTCTCTCTCTCTCTCTAATTATTGGTACTAGACTGAGGTGTCATTTCTGCGTCACACACGCACACACAACGACTGACAAAAGCGTACACACACAGATCATTTTGTGTGCTTGTCTTGATGAACGCAATTATGCAGCTGCCTTCGAACTAAATCCTTAAAGACCTCTCTCTCTCTCTCTCTCTATATATATATATATATATATATATATATATCAATCATGTGATCGCTTTATTGCAGCAGCACCCTTCGGAAAAATCTGGCTGCCTTTATTGAAACGATACGCTTTGATTGCATGCCCTGTTCCTGAAAAGCGATGGCTATGGAGGAATAAAGCGATTTAGGGTGGGGTTAATCCTAACCATGGCAACCATATGCAGTTGCATGTAATCTGTCGGGAACATTTATCAAATTAGGGCTAAATCAACGACAATTTTAGCCCTTTATGGGAAGAATGGTTTATGAGGTTTTTGTACGATGTTTTCTGCCTCGACACGTGGCAATCTTAGTCGCCTGACTTTCGCCAATTTTGGCTTTATTTCATTCTTTATCAATTTAGGTTTTCAAATTTATTCCATTCGATGATAAAATGTATAGAGATCAATTGTTAAGAAATTAGTTTCAATTTTAATTTTATATATGTTTTGTAAATTATTATAATAATAAAACATACTCCCTCCGTCCCAAACATAGTCCTATGAATCTTCGACACAAGTTAAAATAAAATTGTTGAATGTATTATGAGTGAAGTAAGGGTCCCAGAATAATGTAATATTAAATTAGTTAGTAGTGAGTCATATGTGATAAAAAAAATGTGTAAATAAATAGGTTGTTGAGTGATAAAAAAGAGAAATAATATTATTGATGGTAAAGTTGGAAAGATAGTTACCATAAATAGATAAAAAAAAATTGGGAGACGTCCCAAAAAGAAAACTAGAAGGAAATTGGGGACGGAGGAAACATTAGATTTTGTAGAACAATTGTGCGTAACCTTTTTCCTTTTTCAATATAATTAAGGCGAGAGAGGTTTATCAAATCAAATGCATTGATAAATGAAAAATTCTAAGCATCATGAGGTAGAACACGTGTAGCATCATTAACTTAGCTAAAATAATGATAAATTAAGTGAAATAGGACATCGTATCTTCGAACTTTTGTAGTAAGGCATGGTCAACTTTCGTCGAAACCAAAAATTTACATGTTAAGCATTGTGGTCCATATGCTAGGTCACACATAGATGTAGTGTGATCAACATTATTTGTGTCACTCGACTCACTCCCCCAAACCCAAATATGTATTAAGAGGCCCACAAATTCAAGTTTTGCTCCATTTTTGGGTTGCAATGGTTATTGTACATTCGTCCACATAGATGCGATTTGTCTAGGTTCTAATTCGCTAGCCCATAAATCAAAATTATCGCTAAGATAAACATAAAATTCTTCAAAATAAACTTATAAATTTGTTTAGAAAACTTATAAGCACATCTGAAGTGTTTCTTAAAATAAGTTCTAAACAAACATATAAATAAAAATAAACTCCAACAATTTCATAAGCTCCCTTAAAAATAAGTAGTTCAAATCCATCTTATTTTTTCACAAACTTATAAATAATAGTGAATTTATCAAAATAACTTCGCTATGGTTCGTTTTCTACGTATACACTATCGATTTCACCTCTCGTAAAATTTCTTTCTCTAACTATGATTTTTTCTCTCTAACTCACGATTCTTTTTCTAGCTTATAAGCTCAATCATCCAAACACATTGATAACTTATAATCTCTTCAAACATTATGCCTTATAAGCTCTTGAAACATCTTATAAGATTTTGGAGCTTATAAGCTCTTTAAAATAATCTTAGCCAAACACCCTTTAAGTCTCATTTACTTTCAAGCAAAATCTCATTCGCGAATATACTTATTGTATCACTTGTTGTAAATAAATATCTCATTTGTTTAAGCAAAGTCTCATTTGCAAATATATTTATTGTATCAATTGTTGTAAATAAAGTTCTTATGTGCTTTTAAACAAGGTCTCACTTATGAATAAATATCGAGTTCGGTTTAGATTATCATCCATTGTATCACTTGATATGAACAAAAGTTTCATTTTCTTTTAAGAAAAGTCATATTCACAAAAGCCTCATTTGTGAGTAAATATAGGTTTAGATTCTCTAAATAACAATTTCATTTACTTTGTATCACTTGTTTTAAATAAAATTTATTTTGCTGTTAAAAAAAGTCACATTTGTTTTAAAGAAAAAATTTCTTTGCTTTTAAGCAAAATCTAATTTATATAATATAGTAATGATTTGGGTTGAACAGATCGCGACAGCGTGGCGGAACTCGATGCGAAGTTGAGTAATTAGAAACCAAGATCTCAATTTTAGTTATAAAAAATTATATATAAATCGCTTAATAATTGAGTAAATCTCTTTTTCCTTTCCTGGGCTGGCCCACTGAAAGAGATAAAAAAAAAAGGGGGCCCATTTAAAAAAACAGCCCAATTATGATCTCGATTGAAAAGTGATCCACATTCTATAAATCTGGATAGCTAATTACTAATTAATGTCCATAGCCAACACTTTGATACACCAACTAGGGGTATAATCGAACCGAACCGAACTGAACACCATCATACTCAAGCTTTGTATGTTTAATATCGAACCGAGTCTCGAGTTTTATTTATCAAATATTTCGATCACGAGTTTATTCTCGAACTTTAATCGAACCCAAACAAACTTTCTAAATTTAGATATATGTTTAAAATATTGATTATTTTATTCACAATAACATAATATATTTATTGATTTCTTATAACAAATAAATAGTTAGATATTTAACACAATAATTACTAATTATAGAAAGAAAATAATTATATCTAGTTAATAATTTTATATTTTCAAAATAAATCAATTAACGAACTTGTTCACAAATTAACGAACCGAACACTATCATGCTCAAGCTTTGATTGTTTAGCTAACGAACTTCATTAAACAACTCGAAAAAACTTTTATATGACCGAACTCCGAATAGCATTCGAATAACTTGGATCATTTACGGCCCTAACACCAACCATAGCCAATAATGCACTTCCCACAGATAGGTGAAACACAGCAGAAAAAATAAAAAGAAAAAGAAAATAGATGATTGTTCAATCCAAGATTGAAGATAACACAGTCATAATCAGATTCAGTAAGCAAAAAAAATAGACTAGAGAATAAAGTTGACCTTTTTACCACTAATAAACTTGATATCTATCAACCAGAATTGAATAATTTGTGAATGTAAAGAATAATCATCTTGGCATGGACATTTTCAGCAGAGCTCTTCCATCTAATCACAGCATTCACCTATAGGCCTTACTACGAAATCGAATTGCCATAAATGAAGCAAAAACAAGTTAAAAAACCTACGCATTTTGCACTTACGGAGACCTGGCATCAATGGCTGCTTCATGTGAAATCAGACGAAACAAACTAGGGCGCGATTTCAAGCCTTGGTTCGAAGCAGAAACCAGTGAAGAGCTGCAGGGGGAACCTCTTGATCACGGGGCATTTCTGAGACCACCTCCACTGCTTCTGGTTGATATCAAAAACAAGAAGCGCAGGCGCCCCATAACTCTGGATGTATATGAGATCGCCTGTCCCACTGCTGGCAAACACGTCGTCAAACTCACCAAAACCTTGAAAATACTTGTGTGGCATTCGGGCTATCTCCTGCCACTCTCTCCCCTGCAGAAGCCAGATCCCGATGCCCTTGATGATGCCCGGGCGATCATGCTTGCCGATGCCTCCAACCATCACAAGCTTCTCCTTTAAATTCATCAGACGGCCGCACGTGAGAGAACACGGCACCGGGACGAAACTCCTCATCAACACGCCATAAGGCGACCGACTTCCTAGATTATACATGATAAGGCCGTGTCGATTATCCGGACCGCCTCCTCCGATCGAGTAAATCAAGAAGTATAACACCCCATCACATATCACACTCTCGTCACCGGCTCTCCACCCCGTTAAAACCTCCGTCAGATCCGTCAGCCACGCCCTCCTCTCTGAATCATAGAGATGGATGGAGAGATCCCACTGAAAGAAATTCTCAGGGACCTGCTTAGATTTAACGATTGAGATGTTGTAGCCATGAGTCGCTCTGTTGACCGAGATGGCCAACGCACTGTAGTCAGGGAATTTAGGGCCCGGAGGCTCATCGAGCCCCTTGCAAGATTTGGTGATCGGGTTGCACACGTACAGCTCGCTCCTGCTGTCGTTGTCCATAAAGCAGACTAGCCCGCTCGATGTAGCAATGAACCAGTTGGATTTCTCAATGCAAGGGAGGTCGATGCCATACCACTTTCGGAGAATGGGGTCGTATGCATAGCCAATCGGGTCGTCAGAGCTCGTGAACATGAAGTACCAAGGTTTCTGCAACAATGCGTGAGAATTGTTCCATAGAAACCTCTTCGATGTTACTATCTCGTTCCATCTTTTGCACACGCAACCCGCCCTAAAGATGCTAGCAATAGGGAGATAGGATAGTATTCGTTCCAAAAGATCATCGGGCAGAATTAGGTCCATAGAAACTGGAGAGACTTCTCTCTGGGGTTCTTCATTAAGCTCCGAGAATGAATCGAAAACAGTGCCACTTTCAAGGTTGTCAATACAGTGACTGACCCATGAGATTTCTTCCTCCATTGTTGAACCTAGGGAAGAAATGTTCAATAAGCAAATATACAGGAACCTCTATACTTCTATTACATTGCAACAGTGCAAAAATCGAAGAGCCAATAAGATGATCACCAAAATCTACATGTACAATGGAGTATCAAGTAAAAGTAGTTTATCTAATTTTACAGGAACTAAATCTCAGTTCATGCCAACACCTCTCACAAGATACTAAATTTGAATTCATTGAATGGCCAATGAAATTAAAAAGTTCTTTCAACTAGCATTTGATTCCTAAATGTGTGTGTGTGTGTGTGTGTGTGTGAGAGAGAGAGAGAGAGAGAGAGAGAGAACCAACAAAAACTATGGTATCTTTCTTGACACAGGTAAGTCAGAGAAAAAGGATAGAATAGAAAATGTTTCTCAAAGATTAAGAGATAACCTCAGTTGAAGATCTAAACAATTATATCTAGAAAAAGAGAAACAGAAGTTAGATTTAAAACAATATGCAGCCATATATTTGAGCACCACCATTATGATTGTTGAAAAGCTTGCAAACAAGAACAGTTCACATTTCATAGGGCTATAAACATAAACATAAAATCCAGCCACAAAATTGTCTCCACCACACAAAAAAAAGGCAAACAACATTAAGAGAGGGTACAGACCCTTAGCCCTTTGGACCACACACACCAATGAGATTGCATTATTTGCTATTCATTTCAAGAATTTCAACACCAAACCTTGAAAATTTAGTATTCTTTAAGGCTGCAGAAAAATTGAACCAATGTTAGGTGAAATCGCCAAACACCCACAAAATCAAGAACACAATAGAATGAAAAATAACTACAGCACAGACAGATCTCACAACAACGTCAAGATCCCATCTGCAATAAGGACAAAAATCAAGATTTCTTCATATAAAACAACCAAAGATTGTACCTTTGAGAAACGAGTCTACCCCAAAAGCTCAAAACCCTCCAGATTCGCCACGAAAACGCATAAAATTAACAAAAAATGGAAGCACTATGAAGAAACAGAGAGATACTAAATGGTCCTTAGCCGATACACATATATTAATGTATCGGTATGTTGTTTCCACCAATGTCACATATATAACCGGGCACAGGGAGAGAGAGAGAGAGAGAGAGAGGTTGTTAAATTCTTGGCCTCTTTTTCGCCCTTCTACGTTCAAATCAAAAGAATTAGCCGAAACGACAGGAACAGATGAATGAAAGAGAAGGGCGCATTTTTTGGTTTTGTTGAAGTAGACAAAAGTGAGTTTCACTGAGAGTTGAGGTGTTTTTCAAGGAATTTTTGATCGATCCATCGAGGGTTTTAAAGGCTGACAGTGAAACCCAAAAATAAAAATAAAATTTTTGAAATTGCGGGCCAATTTTTTTTCATTTTTTTGGTTACAATCATAGTTGGTGTCTTACTCATGCTTTTACACTCACGCAGACACACACAAACACACCTTCCATATTTCTTCCTCAAAATCTTTTCTTTTCCATTACTTTTTGCCTCACTTGTTCCACTTATTTCCATTATGCCATTTTCGATCAACACCAACTCTTTTGTCCTTTTCTTATTGTTGTTTCCTTCGTCTAGAGGTAATTGTGAAAGGGGTTAATTGTAACACATAATATAATAATTAATTATCTTATGAGGATTAATTACTTGTAAATACACAAATTATTGTATGCAGTAGTTAATTGCCTCTAAAAGTTTATATTTATCTCCGAATAAGTTTATTCAATCGTCAAAAAATGTGTATCAAAAAATGGAAATATTTATTCTTTTTACCTCTAAATATTATGGAATATATGAAGGATTTACAAAGCTATAATAGTATTTGAAAACTATACAATGGATAAATTTGATAGTTTAATATCATCTTTTCATAAAGTTTTAAAAATACGACACATTATGCGATAAGGTTTTTTTCAAAATATATCATTTGTTCCGGACAATGAGAGTATGTTATTTGTGATAATGAGTTTTAATGAAAAAAATGAAAATATATATTTTACTTTTAATTATATTTTGAGGCATCTAACTTTTTTTTGTATTAAACTCATGATAGATAAATCATATTTGAAAAACTAGATCTGACAAACTCAAACATAAATCTATAGAGACGTTTGATTGGGTTCGAACCTATAAACTCTCGACCACATGAACCAACATTAATCCATTTGGCGGACGAGACATCTAACTTTGTTAATATTTAGCTTGGGGTCATGGATTTGGACTTTTTGATCAACTTGATGATTCACTTATTCATACCATAGTTTTGATTTTTTCCAATTCCAAGTTCCAAAGTTTTGATCTTATTGGCATTTGGATTCCATCTTTTCCCATATCAAAAGCTTTAACCAGGCATTCTTTTTAGTAGTTCAGACTTTAAAATCAAGGTTTTGTTGGCATCGAGGAATATGGAAAATTTATATGCTTGATTTTTAATTTATTCATTTACAATGAGTTTTCATCTTGATTGTTGGCAAAATTTAATAGTCACTCTGTCCCCCTAATATATTCCTAGTAATCTTCGATATGAATTTTAATACAAGTTATTGAATATATTATAAATAGAATAAATGTCACATAATAGTGTAATATTAAATTAGTTAATAGTGGGCTATAGATGGTAAAATATGTAAATAAATGGGTTGTTGATGGTAAAAAAAGAAATAGTGGTGGACCATAAGTGATAAAATGTGTAAATAAAAAATATTATTAATGGTAATACGTTGAGAAGATAGTTATCATAAATGGATAAAAATAAAATTGAGGGACGTCCCAAAAAGGAAAAACTATGATAAAATTGGGGACGGATGGAGTAGAACATTTCACAATTGGATTTTTTATTTTGTTTTCTGTCTTATTAATTGATAAATGGAATAAATAAATAAATAAAGAAACATGAGCCTACTTGAATTTAAAACTAACAAAAATAACTATATTAGTAATAATATTTTTAGAAGTTATTTTAAAAAATCAAGAAGAAAAGCGTAACGTGTATGTGTTGTTTTCAATATATCAATTTCGAATTCATACATTATATTTTTTATCAAACAAATTTAGGGGAAACTCAAAATCCCCTCAAATTTCACAATCCTAGCACCCTAAATTAAGTTTTGCATCATTCGGTTTTATTAATTTGGAATTCATTTATTTTAATTTTCATTGGAATATATTTAATTAAACCATAAAATGCAAGACTTAAATACAATAAAGCATAAAGAAGCCGAACAAATATTTTGTTTGCTCTCAAATATAATTTAAGTATATTCTTTGTCGGCGAGAACAAGGTTTGGCTCTTATAACCCACCAAATAAATCTTTATTTTCCTTTCTAAATTTTTTTGAAAATAATATATAAAACAAATTACAAAATAATAAACTTTTTAGATTCAATAGTTGTATAGTGTTGAGACAGTTCGTCAAATATGCATGCTTTACCTAACCTCTCCATACTTCACGCTTTAAGTGGAACACCACTTATTTTATTATATTTTATTTATATTTTGCATTTGACATCAAGAGTGGTAGGTTTGTCGATTTTTTTTACTTAAATACTTTGTTCCAAAATGGGAACCTCTTTTTCGGGAGCCCCACACCTCAGTTCCATGAGAATGTGATGGGGTAAATCACGGTGATTCAACGGTTAAGAAGTTAGAAGAACTTTGTCTAGTGACCACAATGAGTCACTCTAAAGAATGTGAAACTCTCATACTACAGCTGTTAGGATTCGATCATTGGTCCTTATTACAAATCTGGTAACTCTTAACAACTAAGTTAAGCCCGTGGGAACAAACTTAAATACTTTCTCTATGTGAAAAGGTTGGAAAGATAAAAATAGTCATAATAAAGGTTCTGATGGCTAATGTCTTTAATGAACTTTATTATAGGCTCAGAAAATTAAATTGTTGCCTCTACTCTATTATAGATTGGTGTATTTTCAAATCAGATAAGATACTAAATATACGATCATCATATACTATACTGCATACATATATATACATGAAATAGTTTAATATTAAAAAGTTAATTCAGGTGTTAATAGTTATCATCCAAACAATTGTATCCAGAGATATAATCATTAATTTACTCAAGTTAAAAAAAATCATGTAAATTGGTGAAAATATTGAATGATGAGAAGTATGTACCCGTTTTGGGAACGTCCAGTGCCAAAGTCACTGAATAGGTAACTTATCATCCAAACAGTACGTAGGGGAGATATAAATTTCTCAAGGTGGAGCGATGAAATGCGTAGATGTTTCAGCTGCAAAATTCTCCAAATTATACCTCGTGGTGTGGTAACATTTATTTGGAAAATAAGCACTCATACATTTTATTTTTTTTAGTGGATTCATCGTTGTGTTAGGATAAGGTATTAACAATGGTACATTTATTTTTAGGAAATATGATAGAAATGTTTAGGTAGTTAAGATTTTGTTGAAAGAAGCACATGGTGTAGCATGAGCCACCTTCTAGGGGTTGGGAAATTAAAGTGAAAAATTTTATTATTATTTTTTATTTTTTTAGAATAATTAAAGTGAAAAGGTTTATAGTTATAAAATCTAGATTCACATGTACCACATGACTTGGGTTGATTCACCCAAACATTGCAACCTTTAGGGTAATTTGGAAACTCTAATTAAGTTGATGTGGTCTCATTTGCGAACATCTGTATAGGTAGACAATGATAATTTTTCTTCAATATAAATGATACTTTCGAATTACAGTGTAAAAAACAAATGATACTTTTATTCAATATAAATGATACTTTTATTAAGAACTAATAATATGTTTGTCCGTCCATGCTGTGTTTTTGTGATTAAGTTAATCTCTTATTACCTGAGAGTTTTTAATATTTTATGGATGACAAAATTTCAATATACGATTCAATGAACGAGTGTCGATATAACTTATTTATGCACTGTAATAATATATATGCTATTGCATAAATTAAACTATGCTTTGATTGGTTCAAACCCTTATAACAAAATATATATATATAGTTATATGACTAATATGTGATTATGTGTTTGTTTGATCAAATTTTCTTATAATTAAAAGAAAGATTGAAATATTATGTATTCGAATTGAAATATAATTTGTTCCCAGTTTCTTCTCTTTCATGATTGTGACATACAAATACAACAAAGAAAATGGTATTTTCGAAAAGTGCAGTAAGAACTTCCAAATAATCGTAGATTTTATTATTACTTATATTATTATTATTATCTTTGTTGTGAATGTGATGTATCGAGACAATTATTTTATTATTATTTCACCTAGTTAATCAACATCAATTGTTTGTCAGCACTGCAACAATAATTTTGATGGCACCAACTCACAGGTCAATAATGTGGCTTAATTTATCATTAAAGAATGAAATTTCAGGTGTGCATTAAAATCAAATTGATTGGTGCAGAACATATCACTACTAGATTATTCATTGATCGACTTTTCTCAAATTTAATCTAAATTGTACTCATATTTTATATGTTTATTTACAACTCGAGCATCAATTTACACACACACACACACACATACATATTGACATAAGAAAAGGAAAATTGGTCCCTTAGGGATATCCCAATAGTTAAGGTGGGTTCGTACGGTAGAGAGGTGAAGGTTGAACGTCAAACGCCTCTATGGGTTTGAGCGCAGGGGTGAAGATTCGGCGATTCGGTTCAAACCCGAACCGAACCCGAAAACCGAATTTTAAAAATTCAAACCGAACCGAACCGAACACCTTGTATAACCGAACCGAAACCGAACCGAAATATTCGGTTTGGTTCGGTTCGCTTCGTCCAATTAAAATTAAAATTAATATAAATATAATTATATATATATAAATATATATATATTAACCAATTTAAATATTAATAATATAAATAACACATACATATATAATATATATATATATATAAATAAAAATATATAATAATAATTAATTGGACGGTTCGGTTTAAAACCGAATTTTTTAACAAACCGAACCCGAACCGAATTAATTTCGGTTTGAAAATTTGAAACCAACCGAACTGAATTATCCCGTTAAAATCGAACCAAACCGCCCATTTCGGTTCGGTCCGGTTCGATTTTTGCTAACCCCTATTTGAGTCTGTCACACATGGTTTTTCAAGTATGGTTTATCTGTCCTGTATGGTTTGCAAGCTATTACACGGGAATATGGGGTTTACACAGTCAGGTGCGTGTTAAGGTAGCGGTACTGGGTTCCCATGATACCAAAAAAGAGAGAGGAAAATTGAACATTAAAAAAAGAAGGAAAATTCAACATTGAATCAAGATTTCGAAAAGAACGTTTAAATTGAATGTTTTGTCCCACATAATTCATCAATTTCAATGAATAGTTAATCGTAATGATAAAATAAAATTCAATCAAACCAAGTTATATTTTTCTTATAGCAATATTTGCATAATTGCATCCCCTACTTATATTATGGGCGAAAATTTAATATAACATTCTCCTTCGTTATTTATATAGGCTAAATTAATTCCCATTTTGATCGTGTCCCACCAAAATGTGGACTTTCCTTTTTAGAAACACCAACTTTACATTTTTACCTCAATTTATCCACTTATTTACAAAAAAACACTCAGTGTCCACCTTTTTACACTTACAATCCATTAATATATTCATTTATTATCCAAATGACACATATTTTTATACACACTTACTTTACACTCATTAAAGTTTTCTTAAAACCCGTGCCACCAAAATGGATGCACGTTTATGGTGGACGGAGGGAGTATATGTTAAGTTTGACATTCTTTTTCTCGTATATTAAGTTACTACTCTTTTTAACCAATTAAAATTTAACATTCGCACGCCAACCTCCCAAGCCAACTCCCGGCGGCCAACCCTCCCCAACGGCCAACCTCCCCAGCTAACTCCCAGTGGCCAACCCTCCCCATCGGCCAACCTAACCTCCCACCAACTCCCAGTGAACCTCTCTCCCGTCCTCTCTCTCTCTCTCTCCCGTGCCAATCATCCTCCCTTTTCTCGACCAACCCCGTGAAATCGCAATGAGAAAGATATTTTTATAATTTTAATGTATATTGGATAAACAGAGTAGTATGTTAATATATGGTTAAATTGAGTATGTATGTTAATATTTGAGACAATTTTACCCATTAACACTATATTATGTTACTAACTGAATTATATCGTTATTTAAATAGGCTAAATTAACCTCCATTTAAAAACAAACGAACGAATAGAAGTCCGTCCAAGGAACATGGTATCCAATGCAAATCCCAATGAATTCGACCTAACAATTAATAATTCATTATTAAACAGTAAATAATAATAATATCACTTTCAAGTCGATCGTGATGACGGCAACAAAATTCATATTTAATTTATCAAATTGCATTGATGGGAAAAGTCCAAACATTATATAAATGAGTTCTTGTTGTGCATGGACTGGTGTTAGTTTAAAGACTAAAATGGGTCATGAACTAAAATGAGTTTTACTATATAGGAATTAGGCAGAAAATTAAAAGAATTTTATGTTATGTTAAAATCAATAACTAATTTTGGGCTAAAACGAAGACATTGTTTATATGTCGTAAAAATTTCAATTGTCCCTGCGACATTTCGATGATTAAGGTAGGTCACATGTTCGAATCATACTAGAAGCTTATATGGTTTGAGTTTGTCATACTTTATTTTTTAAATGTGATTTACATATCATGTGTGGTTTGCAAATTATTATCTTGGGCGTGGATCGTCATCGTGGGTAATGGTATGGGTTACCATGAAATTAGCATATATTATAATGGTGTAACCACTAGTATGCCTCTTTCCACCCAAGCCCCTCTTGCACAGCATAACTAGTCATGACTCATGTCTCACTTCAAAATAATTTATTTCAATTCTATAATGACTCATTCTTTTACTATTTTTGTCCTTTTAGAATTCTTTCCTAAATTCGAACCACGTTCATCCAAAATTTGCAACAAAACATCAATTTTTTCACACTCTCTCCCACATACACCTAAATATGAAGAATTAAATAAAAATGTGTGACACTTTAGTAGTAGGGTCAACTTGATCCACTCTTTAACGAAACGTTTTTGCCTTTTGTTTGGACACGTAAACTTGCCTTTTTTTCATTTATAAGTAAAATTACTTCGCTTACAAGATTTGTAGTTACCTTTTTATTTATTATAATTTTTTGATTTCATAAATAAAACTTCATATTACTTAAATATAGAAATAATTTTAGCATTTATAAGTATTGATGATGTTCTTATTAATATAACACATATGGTAATCTAATGATATCTATGTAAGAGTGGAGATATCAGAAGTCAATTGTATTCCCTTCTCGTAACTTGGGGGAGGATCAAGGGAGTGTTTGGATAAGCTTATTTCAAAGAGCTCATAAGATGTTTCAAGAGCTTATAAGTTGTTAAAGTGTTTGGATAATTGATCTTATAAGCTAAAGAGATAATCGTGAGTTAGAGAGATAAAATTGACGAATGGTGGAGTTGGTATATAAATATAGATTATAACGAACTATAACAATATTATTTTAGTAAATTCATGATTGATTATAAGCTTATGAAAAAATAAGTTAGAGTTAGGCAACTTATTTTTAGAGGAACTTATAAGTTGTTGAAGTTTATTTTCACAGCTTATAAGTTATTTAAGAACTTATTTTGCCAAACACTTTGCAACAACTTATAAGCTCCTAAACAACTTATAAATTGTTTTAAAAAGCCAAACACCCTCCAATAGCTCCATCGACTACTCAGAGAGGGCATCTTTTTGAAAATGGATCTTGTTATCTGCTCGACTTTAAGCAGTAAGGCTAGTGATATTCTGCTTAGGAAATGTTAACTTTTCATGATTAGTATTTTTAGGTGGTGTTTACTTTGCATGATTAGGTTGGATAAATAAAATTAATCCAACCTAATCAAGTGTTTACTTTTAAGGATTAATATTTGAGGATATCCCAAAGCCCGGGATTATTTTAATCCTTTGAATTGTTCTTCACTAATTTTAATCTAACCAATATAGGTAAGATTGAAATAATCTTCAAAATAAATCGAGAATTATTTATCCTAATTTTAATCATTCACTAATCCTTTGTAGTAAACAAATGATTGATAGATAAAAATTATCTTATCACACATTTAATCCATCAAATAATCAATCATTCAAATACTAATCATACAAAGTAAACACCACCTTAAGGATTGTGTATTTGATGGATCGTCGCGGTAACAGCTTTAATAGAGCTCGTTTCTAACACATAGTCACATGCATTCTTCCAACACACTAGGATCTTTTAACACACTAGCGCACACTTTTTCACGCACTAATTAAGAAATCTACGTCTAAGTTGCAGCATAGAAAGTCTCCAACATTCTATCTAAATCAGTTGCTTTTATTTAATTTAATTTCAATTTTCGATATAATTAACTCATATCATTATCGTTTTATTTATTTATTGGGAATTAAACGGAACAGCTGCTATTGCCAGCTCTCCAACTGAATCCCCACGTACAAATAAACACAATATCGAAATTATTTACCAGCTGTGTCATTTTTAATTGAACATCGCAAATAAAATACTGTTTAGTTCTTCGGTTTCGTAATATTTTTCATTTTGATATAAAAAGTGGGCAGGTGTTGGTTGTTTTGATTTGTGGGGTCTTTTATAGATCACCACATCTAAACACCATTACCAAGATTTTCCAGCAATACATGGATCCACATGTTTTTATCAATTTCATCATTATTAAATTGACCATGTGTTTTTGCAAAAAATTATTTGATGAAATGATGATTTCATAAATAAAATATCGTAAAATTTATATATACTTTTTGAGTTAGAATATCATATTTGTCTTACCGAATAACATACACTCGTTGTAAAAAATAACTAAATTTATGTGTGTGTTGGCTTAGTGGTAGAGTGATTAATCTGCCGGGATCTAGGGCGGGTTTAAGTCATAGTAAAAAACTTTAAAATTTCTGCATTAAATTGACAAAAAAAAACTAAATTTATATCATGTTTTATTTATCTAAATTTGTCTACTTAGGTTGTCAATCGCTTCAGTGGCGGACCCAGGTGGGTGGGGGGATCGGGCCCCACTAGATTTTTAAAAATACTAAGGATATAATAGTAATTTAAAAATATATTTAAAGTTACAAATATGTGAAAAATAGTCTATATGCTTAAAATAAATACGTGAAAATTAAAAGGTGCTAAACATAGAAAATAATTTTTTTGTAACGAAAATACCAATTTTCATTATTTCGGTGGACACATTAAAAGTTTCAATTTTTCATATTATATTGTTACTTATTTTTAATTTTATTTATAATATTTTTTTATAAATTTATAAATTATGATTATTTAGACTCAGATATTTTTTATATTCCCATAACAAGAATGTCTGGGTCTGCTACTGCTTACATGAATGGAGAATATCTAAAATAAATTTGTAGGTAGGAGTTAAAAGAAAAGGAATTTTCGGTGACCTAAATTTTTAAAAGTACCTTACCTTAGCATTAAGAACTCGATTAATTAAACGTGTGGGGTTTACAAGTAAAGAACACTCTAATGGCGATAGAAAGGAAAAAAAGTTAGTGGCAGTTGATTTTGATGGATTGTGACGCCGTTTCCAAGTGTTATTTTATGGTAATATATTATATATTACGAAATTCAATGGGATACACAGTAATATTTTTTTTCCTTTCATGTATTATTTGATTAGATGCTTGTTGAAACGTGACTCAATAGTGATAAATTGAAATTGACAAAAACTTTGGCACCCACATCCAAACTTAATTAATTAAAATTAGAAATATTAGAGTATTGAGTCTGAATGGATTGTATATGAAGTTCGATCTCGGTGATCCAATTTTTGGGGTCTATTTTTTTTGGGCCCAAGTTCACCCTAATAGGAGGAGGTTAGAGTTTGGTTATTATCTATTGATAGTCGAATGGGATAAGGGTTAGAGTTTATTTAGTTTAGAATTTATTTATTAACTATTTATAAGGGCAGGTAATAATAATCGTTTAGGTAAATAGTTCTTGTGTTTTTTATTCTATAGTGATTAATTTGACCAAAATCTACTCTGATTTTGCTTTTTTAGGAACCAATCCAAAACGAATCAAGAGTCAAATCAAGATTCGACCTTCTAAACGACGTCTCTTAATCGCAGTAAGAAACGTTTTCAGCGATTACTAATAAAGTAAAAATGTCAACGCTTTTGCTTGAAGTGAAATAGCTACACCAATATAACCCGAATATATTCCAATAAATCATCATAACATATGGCTCCGCTTCTCATATTTCGACACCTGTTAGATTACATTATTGTATTTCGACACCTGTTAGATTACATTATTGGATTATCTTGTTGTGGCAAACACAGGTCAAGTCTTGTCTTAACTATGGTTACTGTGTGTTGTGTGTTTTTTTTAGGAATTTGATTATCTTTTTTTTTTTGGTTAATAATCACGAAATTTTAAAGTAGCGTCGCGTGGATTTCGAGCAAGGCACCACAGTGCCGGACATTAACCACTCTACCATTAGACCAACACACACACACGGAATTTGATTATCTTGATTCTTGAAGAATGCATGTGAGGAAATCTCTAAAATTTGAACATAATGATTGAAATTTTCGACATACGCACGTACAGTTTACTTTTAAAAATAGACAATCGATTCGATTAGTATAGATAAGAGAATTTGGTAAGAGTAATTGATGTTAGGCTATGAAACTAAGGGTGGATTGGAGTTCTTTGATTTCTCTTCACCAGTGATCAGAGAACTGTTTCAAGCAGATCTAGCTTAGTCTTTTCTTTTTTCTGATGTACCAAAAAACAATTGTTGTAGTTGTTGTGCCTTTGAATTTTAGGTTGCGCGATTTTATTTTTAGATTTCCACCGTAATTGGGATATGTTGTTTGCACTTATGAAAGGCACACTCATCGTGCGGAGATAATTAGAATTTAATTATAACTAGAGCATTTGCTCCCACACGGAAATACGTTTAAGTTTATTTTTATATAAAGTAATAATAATTTAATTTTATTATATATTAAAACTACGATTAGTTGTTTCCAAATCATGAACTTTGGTCATAATTTATTTTTAAATAAATTTTAATGTATACAAATAATAACATGAACTTACAGTTTATTGCAAATTTATAACGGGCAGATTAGGCCGACGATGATGGAAGATGGGCCTATTTTGCAATTACAACATGAACACGAAGATATGGGATGACTTTCAATTCTTCCATTCCTACTGCAGAATCATCCAACTCATGAATCAATTGCTTATGTAGGACACCCTCATATATGTCTTGTATATCCGCCACATATAGGGGGTCAGAAACATATATATAAGCTTTCGACCCCCACATACATATAGGGCATATATGGAAGTATTCGTACGTAAAATCAATCGGACTAGATTGTGCCCTAATTTTGAATAAGTAAGCTATTTATTATAAATTTGATTTTGGGCTATAGGATAAAATAATACATCTATTAATATTATCATTATTAATTTAAATTTGGAGTATGATGAGTAAAATGAGGCTTTGTATGGAGTCGCCCTATTAGAAATTGGGGGCCTATACATGGAACAAACGTAACTTTAATCACAAATCAAATGAAAAGGCCCAACTTGCCCGTTAGTAAGACCAAGTAATTTTGAAGCCCAATAATCTACTTATTTTATTTAATGTAGTCTATATAAATCTAAAATCCGTACAAGTAGATGTACCTGTATTCTCAAATTAACAAGGAAGAAAACTAATGGGAATTCAATATACGAGTGGGATTAGACTATAACATCCCGTGGGTCCCACGTATCATGAGTTTCTTGATGCGGGGATAGTGGCGTAATGAAGTATTAAAAAAAGAAGAAGATAAATATCACTTTAAATCATAAATTATATTTATTTCATGAAAAATATTTTAAATTTTAAAAATATTATTTTAATTTTAAACAATATTTATTTTAACAAAAATATCTAATTTTTTTAAGAAAATATCATTTTAAACCTCAAACTATTAACTTTGTATCAAAAATATTGTGCGTCAATTTTTCAACTACCGAAATTTTGACACAGATGAGAAGAAGATATCCCGCGTTCGATTTCGGAAGTTAGAAAATGAACGCGAGGTATTTTTAATGTTAACTTAACAGTTTGAAGTTTAAAGTGATATTTTTTAAAGTTTGGAATAATTTTTTTATAAAATAGGTATAGTTTAAGACTTGAAGTGATATTTCATAAAATTCAAGATATTTTTAATAAAATAAATATAATTTCAAATTTAAAAATGATATTAACCCTAAACAAATGCAACATCATCTTCTTTTTTGCACCACTTGTAAACTTCATCTCCCTTACCTTTTGTCTATAGAAATTGCATTGAAACTGCAAGTTTTTCTCTTGTCATTCTAAAAATAAAAATAAAAATTCTTTATATATTATATTAACAAGTCAAATTATGATAATTCTAATCTTTTAAGGGGGTGTTTACTTGCCATGATTAAGTTGGATAGATAAAATTAATCCAACCTAATCAAGTGTTTACTTTTAAGGATTAACATTTGAGGATATCCCAAAGCCCTTGATTATTTTAATCATTTGAATTGTTCTCTATTAATTATAATCCAACCAATATAGGTAGGATTAAAATAATCCTACAAATAAATGGAGAATTATTTATCTCAATTTTAATCCTTCACTAATCCTTTATAGTAAACAAAGGATTGATAGATAAAAATTATATTATCATATATTTAATCCATCAAATAATCAATCATTTAAAATACTAACCATGCAAAGTAAACACCTCCTAAATATTGTGATATTTTTTAAAAGGCGCTCGAATGTCGGGACACTCAAATTCTTCCAAGGATGAGTTTGTCACATTACAACAACCCCCCTATGTGAAGTCACTATCAAATTAAGATCACACGTTGCTGTGTTGCAAATTCACTCACGCATGCTCTATAATTAATTAATTAACTATTATTTGACCCAGCTGGAAATATAAGTCAATTTAATAAGATCTCAATAAGCTATCCAATAAATCATGATTATTAGTAAAGCTATACTTCCTACCCGTTTACAAAATATATTTCTTTATTGAAATTAGTCACCCTTATGATCCAAACATAATAAATTAAAGTGTATTAATTTCGACGAATGTTAATTAAGTAGAGGTACAATACAAAAAACAACAATTTAATGTGCGTTTTATGTATAAACTAGACTATAATTTTGTTATTAGGGTGAAAATTAAGGATTTCTTTTTACAAGTTACGTGGAAGTAGGGATGTTAATGGGTGGGTTTCTAAAACCGCTCATCGATCCGGCAGACCGCTTTAGACCCGGACCATTTAGATCAAATGGTCCTGGATCCCATTAATTATTTATTGGTTCTAGTTTATTGACGAGCCTAAGTTTAAATAGGCTTGTCAATTAGCTAGTTTTATCCATATCGATTCAAAATCACTCATAACACATTAAATTATAAAACAACGGTTTTGGTTCTAGTTCTTGTCCGGTTCTGGTCTGGTTCTGATTCTGGTTCCAGACCCGATGAGATCCGGACCGCTTAAGACCCATAGTTGATGGTTCTGGTCCGGTCCGGATCCAGTCTCTAATGGGTCGGATCCAGAACCAAAACCATTATTTATTTACTGGTTCTGGTCCGGATAAAACTCACCCATTGACATCAATACGTGTAAGTATTTGAACTAGGCCTATAAACCTACCAAGTGTAAACGTGGATATAGAAAATTGCGTGTAGACCTTAAAACATTTGTCTTCTTTATTTTATTTTATTTTAATTTAAAAAACATAAAAACGAACTATTATTAGTCATCACAAATGAATTCTATCTTATTGCATTCCCACTTAATACTTACTTGCCTTCGAAATTCCGGTAAATTTCCAATACTCGTGAATTCGATCCACACACATAAAGCTAATTATATGAAGAGGTAGCTAAATGTTGAATTTCTTGCAGCTACTCTTCTTCATGTGCATTTATATTACTATTTATTCGTGACCTGCAATCTTCAGTTTAAAATGAGTCGAGTCATTTTCGCGCTTTGGGTTTAAGTCGATTTATCGAATATTTCGCCTCTCATTCCAAACAAGCTTTTCTAAATTTAGATATATGTTTAAATATTGATTATTTTATCCATAATAACACAATATATTTATTGATTTCTTAGAACAAATAAAAATTTTTAACACAATTTACTAATTATAGAAAGAAAATAATTTATCTAGTTAATAATTTTATATTTTCAAAGTAAATCGCTTAATCTAAACGAGCTAACGAGCCAATACTTTCATGCTCAAGCTTGGTTTGTTTAGCTAACGAGCTTCAGGAGAACTCGAACGAACTTTATTCGTGACCTGCAATCTTCAGTTCCACTCATCTAATTACAAGGATTTTTATTTCAAGGTATGTACTAGTTAGTTATAATTAGGGTGAGAAGGGTTAATCCGAATCGGTTAACCCGAAAAAAAAAAGGTTATCGCTAAGCGATAATCGATTTCGATTCGGGTATCGATTAGCTTTTAAAAAAAATCGATTATCGGATATAACTGACTAACATACGGTTAGAAAAGGATGAAATAAAACATTATTCTTTTAAAAATAAAGTAAAATAGTTTTAGCTGTTTTCGGGTCAAAGACGCGAAAAGTCCAACTTTCTTTAATTCGCTTCTTCTTTTTTGTAGACTACTAGTCGCTAATTCTCACCTTGTCACCCTTCTTTTCTTTCGTCCATAGTCAAAGGTCAAATTTCAATATACATATATTTTCTTGACAAAATGTACAAAGATATTTTAAGCACGATTCTGAAAAACTTTCCAAACAGATATTATAATTAGTGACTCTACAAAATCATACAAGTTCTTACATAATTATTTTCATGTCTTCTAATACATTTCTTGATCAGCATAAATTGCAGTGTGTATACATGAATCTGCCATTAACACTTCTCCTCATCATCAACACCTTCTTATGCCTAACACCAATCACAGCTCAAGAAACATCACTCTCCAGAAATGGCTGCCAAGAAAAATGCGGAGACATCACCATCCCCTACCCCTTCGGCATCGGTCCCAACTGCAGCTTCAATTCCTCCTACGCAATCGAATGCAACAGCCAGTCAAAACCATTCTTGAAATCAATGAAATTGGAAGCCATCGACTTCCTCTTGAGCGATAACACAGTTCGAGTAATGCAGAAAGTCACCCCTCTCAACTGCTCTTCAAAAAAGGGACAGTTTCAGCTCGGCCAATCACTGATCAACTCTCCCTTCACCTACGGCGCCTCGATCAATCGCGTGATCCTGGTCGGCTGCAGAAGCGGGGTCTCGTTGGTTGGCCCCGCGGCCTCCTCCGGCGGCTGCACGCCCACCTGCGGAGACGCGGCCGCCGGCTGCTTTGGCATCAACTGCTGCTCCGTCATCGTGCCGGAGATGTCTCAGCGAGTCGAGGTGGCCTACACCGTCGCAGAAGGTGGTGGTGGTGGTGTTTGTGGCTATGCTTTTCTTGCAGATTTTAAATGGCTGTCTCGTGAGTACGAGGGTTATGTCAACTTCTCGACTCCGGTGGCAGAGATGGCGGCACTGAGGTCGGTGCCGGTGACGCTGGAGTGGAGATTTGATGTTGATCAAGTGAGTCCACGTGGGGTTGTGTGTGAGAATCGGAGTGTAGAGCAACACACGTTTGATGATAATGTGTATCGATTCAATCTAACTAGGTGTCGCTGTCGGGAGGGGTTTGAGGGGAATCCATATCTGTCGTGTGTGGACATTGATGAATGCAGGAACTCGAGTTTGATTAATATGTGTGGATTTGGGAGTGATTGTGTTAACACAGATGGGAGTTTCATTTGTAAGAATCGAAGTGATGATAGCGGCATGAAATCTATGATCATTGGCATTGGTAGTGCGATGGGGGTTTTGGTTCTATTAGGTGGGGTTTGGGGATTGTCCAAGTTGATCAAGAACATGATTAGGGCTAACCGAAGAAAGAGGTTCTTTGAGAGGAACGGAGGCTTGTTGTTGGAGCAACGTCTGTCTTCTGCCGGAGGCGGTGGTGCCGGCAAAATCAAATTCTTCGATTCAACGGAGCTGGACCGCGCCACGGATGGGTACGATGAGGATCGTATACTCGGTCGTGGCGGGCAGGGCACGGTGTACAAAGGGATGTTGCGCGACGGGCAGATAGTGGCGGTGAAGAAGGCTAAGAGGATCGGTGAAGTCGAAGAATTCGTGAACGAGGTTGTGATAATGTCGCAGATCAATCATAGGAATGTGTTGACGTTGCAAGGGTGTTGTCTCGAGACGGAGACCCCTCTCCTCGTCTACGAGTTTATCCCGAACGGGACGTTGTCCGAACATATCCATGTCCGGAATAAGGATTTCCCGTTGTCGTGGGGGATGCGTGTGAGGATAGCGGCGGAGGTGGCGGGAGCGCTTTCGTACTTGCATAATTCTGCAGCATCTCCTATATATCATAGAGACATCAAGTCGACAAACATACTGTTGGATGGTAAGTACCGTGCTAAGGTTTCGGATTTTGGGATATCGAGGTCGGTAGGCGTGGATCAAACTCATCTAACTACGAGGGTGTTTGGGACATTCGGATACTTGGATCCGCAGTACTTCTGGTCGAGTAGGTTCACAGAAAAGAGCGATGTGTACAGTTTTGGCGTTGTCGTCGTTGAGATTTTAACAGGGGAGAAGGCGATTTCAGAGGCCGGAGTTGAATCCGGGAGGAATTTAGCTGCGGATTTCTTGCAGTCCATGGACGAAAATCGTTTGTTCGACATTGTTGACCCGGAGGTTGTAAAAGGTAGAGTGGATGAGGTCGTGATTATGGCAGAGCTTGCTCGGAGATGCCTAAATCCGAGTGGTGAGAGAAGACCAACAATGAAGGAAGTAGCAACGGAGTTGGAAGGAATTAGAACAATGGAAGAATGCTTAACTTTGCCATCTCATCGCGAGGAAACAAATTTACAATCTATTGATTTTGAGGATTGTGTTTTTTCATCAATCTCAGACAGCACTAGTTTGATTGCCATCACTCCAAATTCATCACAAGTTTTTTTACGTGAAAGCAAGGCAAATTAATATGACCTCCGAATAAATATTACTCATTGATCTCAGATACCATCATTTTAATGTCGTCAAGAGATCAAAAATTTTCTATTGTAAATTATTTTTCATGTATTCTATTTTTGTATTTTTCACGTACATTATGTGTACAATGATATTATAAACTTATACTTAACATCGTCACAATACAGAACGAAATATGTTTAGGGTTTAGTTATGTATACAATGAAGCACTACAACAGCATGCCATTGCATAAGTTGATATTGGGAGTAATAGAAGTAACAAGATATGATGTTGTTAACTATAATTACGCTAAAGATTGCACCGAATATCAACTTCATTACAACAGCTCTATTGAAAATAATGTTTCAGAACAGGCTCTTTTTACTACATGTTTGAGAAAATTTCAAGTTTCAGACACCCTCCTCATTTACGTCTGTGTATTCAGCAGCAAGGCCAATTGCAATGCACGAATAACTCCTCCAAGCTAATCAAAAGGTGGGTTGTCGTCGAGTACACCGGATGCAGACTTTAGATTTCTTTGTTTAATTTGAACAAAAAGAAGTGTTGAGCAAACGAGCACTGGACTTTCAACTTTCTGAAGACCCTTGTTTCAGACTCTTGGAGCTGCAGGCAACAAATGCAAAGCTTAAGAGAATCAAGAAATGAGAAACTTCAAAGATGAGTATAGAAAACAGTTGATAACGGATGATTTATTCTACCTCCTCCAATGGTAGCCTCAGGTAGCCGTTCTATCGAATATTGGTGCTTTGTAATGTACATAATTGGCACACCAGGGATCTGAAGGTTGAGCAATCTCATCATCAAATGCACTTGTAAATATAGGAGACATATCGATGGAATAGATAGACTCGAGTTAATCATACCTTCCGGATTCTCCTCTTCAGGTCCCGATCACAGGTTGCAACAATGTAGCACTTGTGCTGTTTCATAGACCATGATGGCAATCGATTAATTTTTTTGCCAAAAAAAACTCATGCTACATTAAATATAATTTGATAACAGCACAATTGAGATGGTAAGATATTTAAGAGAATTTAGAACAGGCCACTTCAGCCATTTAGCTAATTTTAATTGCATAGAGTAGAAAAGGCTAGATTGAAATATTTAGTCCCAAGCAAGTCTAAATAGCAGCTAATTATTGTTTTGAACCTGTGTAACCCTGTCAACAAGACAATCATCAGCATAAGTTCCTTTGTGAATACAGGGAAGCCTTTCAAATCGAGGATCCTTCGCAATTCTGTTGATACAAGAAAGAAAAACAAAACAAAATGAACCAACCTTAGTTAGTATAACAAACAAGATAATTTCAGCAAACACGATGTTCATTATTTACAGTCTAGAACAGAATGAACATCACCATAAAATAGATTAGTTTTTTTTTTCCATGGGGGACTTGGGGGCAAGTAAATAATCACTTTGAGCACTTGCATCGTCACTAATACTCATACTGCATAAATGCAAACTATTAACATAGCCTCACAAGGGTTCTAGTACTCTCAACTCAACATCAGTAAAATAGAAGTATGAACTTAAAACTTGGAATAGAAGTTATATCCAAGACAAAGATACAAATTGGTTTAGAGAACATGCCTCAAAGCAACTCGGTATTTCTGACCCAACTTCTCAAGCTCGGCCATAACACAGTCTGTAATGCAAGGAGTGCCTACAGAGAGGAAGATGAGACAAGTAAATTAATAGAAACGTGCAGCAGACAAGTGTAAATAAGTAGTAAAGAATGGTAGCATAACCTACATTTTGCATACAAGCAGTCCATCATTGCTTTCTCCAAATCTAACTGCAACATTTTCAAACAATAAAAAAGACAATAAACAATCAGAATCTGTTAGTTGCATCATGGGAAAAGCAACAATAACCAAAAAGAAGTTCCTTTTCATTATAACATGACAGGTGTTCCTTTTTTTTGGGGGGGGGTCCTCATTCTCAATCATCATTCAAGAAACCAGACATAGGAAAGCTCAGGATTTCAAACTCCAAAAACAGCAATATTCCTGAACCCTATTTTCGTCCTACTTCTTTCGACCGAAGTGTAATTTGACAACGTGTGCAGGAAAAAAATAAAGGTAAACAATGAACACTAAACAACGTGCGCACTCACTTTATTTTGGATGGAGAAATTAATGAAGTTAGTATCCACCAATACTCTGTACGGCGGCCCTAAAGCCGTATTGTGCTTGAAGTAAAGCGCTGATGAAACTTGCGGACTGCATCAAATAACATTCCGACATCAAACTCAATACCAAGATCTAAATTAAATTAACGAACTCACCATAATATGTGAAACACGCTTACAACACAATAGTATAGTTCAAATACGAAATCTAAGCTCGGAAAGATGAAACTCACACATTGCGGGGGAGTTTCTCCTTGGTCAAGTCTTTCCTGTTAGGGTTTAAGACATCCTCCTTGTACCTGCCATAAAAAAATCGAGGAAATTGAAAACTAACAAAGCATTAATTCACGAAAACATAGCTTTAACTGTGAATGGAAAAGGAGGAATTTACTGTTTAATTGCTTTATGGGTGATGATTTTCTTCATAACAGCAAATTTAGGAGTTTTCTTCGCTTTCCCCATCTTCAGTAGTAATTCGCAGGCGCTGAAGATAAATCTGTCGACGTATTGATTCAGGTTCAAGAGTTATTCGGCAAAACGCAAAAGCTAAACCCCTAAATTGAAACTCCTAAATTTCGATTTTGGACCGAAGTAGACGCATATATTTGAGTTTAACTGGGCCACTCCCAGTTAAATGGCCTATTAATTTTTTCTGTAAATTACTGCCATTGTGGCCCATTAATGAAACTGGTGGATTGGATTTTCATTTTATCTTTTAGTAAATTTGTAATGTAATAGTAATATATGTTTGTACTTAATTGATATATCATTCGTCATTGTATAAAGCATATTTATATATTTGACATTTTATTGTGTTTTTAATTTAAATCTGATGTATTTGAACTCCAAAATTCACGTTGGTGAGATAGGAAAGATCTCACAACCAGGCAGCAAAAAGCTAAATTATACATTTTATTTTATATAATAATAATAATAATAATAATAATAATAATAATAATAATAATAATAATAATAATAACCTTTTTCTTTTCTTCTTTTTAGGTGGAAATTTATTCTGAAGTCGGTATTTGCCTTTGATATAAATCTAATATTTAATCTGTATTTACCTAACACAATATAGAACTCATAACATCAATGAACACAAAAGCTCATGTACATGTATTGGCCTAGGTGGATTCGAATCAGAGACCCGAATCCACCGTGACGCGATCTTTAAATTTCTATATTTAATTAACCAAAAAAAAAAACTCATGTGCGGACGTTTGCATCGTGCGGACATCCAAATGTGTCAATTGTTATTAAGCAAGCTATCATTACATTGAAGAAAATTATAATTATTATATGCTGTAATTCGAAAGTATCATTTACATTAACGAAAAATGGCATTTGCATGAAGAAAATTGTCAATATCCGCATGTACGGACGTCCACACAGGAGACCACCTCATCAACGAAAGGTCTCTTTCTATATTATATTCACCAAAAGGTAAATAACAAGCAAAAAATTAGAAAAAGAAAATCTGAATATATGTTTTCTGATTGCATGAACTTTTACAAGACAATTTACAGGATCAAAGTATCAAAATATTCTGCACAATAAATGATTTTACTCTCATTGTTGGTTTATTCATCCACAGAAAAGAAGCAGAGCCTATAGCTACATCAAACGAGTATAGACAGTGGGGGCAATTTTTCTTCAGCAAGGCACAAGTTTTTGGTGATTCTGAAAGTGTCTTTTTTTTCCTTGTTTCGTGGGGATTTATCCTGAGGACTTTGGTGTTTTTTGCTTGGCGAAGAATGCAGAAAGCACGCTCTTACTACGGACTGGGGGGTGAACGATCTCCTTCTGAGAATGAGTCGGAGTATCAAATGATCCATGTTGAGTTAGAGGCTTGGAGCCCTCTGAATAATCCTGCAAAAGAAAGTTCTTTTAATCAAGCGTGTTACAATTGAAGATTGGAGAGATAACACAATAACACCATTACAGAATGCAATTTCTGTAGGCCAGTGTAATTATTATTTCAAGTAATCAATAAAAAAGTTGGAATTGCTCATCAGTTTCTATAAGTGGAACAGTCAGAATTATAGGGAAGTTGGAAATTACTCGTCTTGTAACACCCAGGGTTTGCATAGCCGCTCTCGTGGCTGGAGCAGATCTCATTCGCTTACTCTTCTGACCATCTACTTGAAAAAAGTGAAATCAACAAAGATGAGCACATCTCCAATGTCAATATCCTTCATCTACTTCTCGTACCTCAAACTCAAGTTTGGTCTTTACATACCTAACGAATTGAATGCAGGAGAGGGTTTTCCAGTCACTTTTGCTTCATTGGCGCTGAAAAGGCAAGAAATATCACTTTCTTGTACTCAAGCCACTCGAATCACAGATTAAAATAATTTTCATTTGAATAAAAACTTCCGGGGCTAACCTCAATATACCACACGAGGAGCCTTTCATGTTTGACTTGGTTGCTGATGCCAAATGCCAAGAAAGAGTTCTTGCAGCTGAAGCACCTGAACCAAAGGCATTAAACAAAAATGTTAACATACAGAGATTATATTGTTTTGCGTTGCAGTTGCATACAAGCAACAACTGTTCTATGCTTGGAAACCAGCAACCTGAAGGGTAATGACGTCCTTTCACTAGTACGGATTGCAAAGGATCTGCCTGCATGTGTGGGCTGAAGTGGACCTTCTTGATGGAATCTAGCTTGGATTGGTGAAAGAAGAATGATATGAGAGACCCGAAAATGGGCTTGGTTTTATTAAAACAAATACTATCCAGACTAGCCTTTATCTTACTTGGCAACATATAATGTTTGTGATGCTTTGGGATGATCGCTAATAACTGCTGCTGCCTGAGGCCTTCGTTATCCGTATATGTTTGACAAGTAAGAAGTTTCTTGGAAAGAAAGAAGATTTTGCAGTCTGAGTAATGTTTTACTGTTATATGGATTTATAGTGGGGTGATAAAGTGAAAGTAAGTTACCTGGTTTACACATGCAACCTTCAGATCAATGGATGAGATCTCCAGCGTCTGTTGCTCCACGATATCACTCAACTTGTAAGCAACGGTACCAAGGTGATCAACTGCATTGACTAGAGCTCTTACAGCATAATCCTTCAGATTGTCCAGAAACCTTGTGAACATGAAAACGAATGGGTAGCCAAAGTAAATCAATATATTCTCTTTTGGCTCTTAACTTTATCAGCATGTGAGGGACAAAAAAATCACAATTCAAGAAGTTCGAGTTCTTGACCACAATATCACAAATCATCAAAGTCAACAACACAAGTCCATCTTAATTTTCAAATCAACAGAGAACAAAAGACCAATTGAACATACCTTAATGTGAAAGCTCATACAATGAACTCAATCATGGGAATAAACAAATTAAGATCAATTACAAAAGTAAGGTGGAAAAATCTCACATCTGCTTCTGCTCACTGTTAAGATACGACTTTTCACAATAATCTGCTGCAGAATACAGTTGAGGTCTGAGGTTCTTCAGTTCCTAGTAAGATGTAATAAGACGATTTCAGTTAATACAAACATTGTTGATGCATAGAAGACACAGAATTACGCACATAGAGTATAGAATCCATCCTTAACATTCAAAAGGGAGAGTAATGACAATTTAAACGTTCAAATAATATATTTCAATGATACAGCATTGCTGTTAACCACTAAGCATAACTAACAAAATGATTTCAGAAAAGATGTGCTAATCGCAAAAAGAGGTCCAAAGTGAATTTGATCAAAATCATAAAAAAAAAAAAGAGGTCCAAAGTGAATTTGATCAAAATCATCAAAACAGACTAATCACACGGAGAAAATCTACAGGTCTTCGTTGAGCAACAAAAATCAATTGTGCTACTCATTTCTGACATACAATTGTATGCCAACATAAACTCATATTCAAAGCTAAAACTAGCAGCTAATTCCATCATCCATCAACATGAAATGAAAAAAAAAAAAAATCAGCAAAGCAAGATTTCACATTTCAAACTTTATTTAGAAACTTCAACCGGTAACATCAGATTGTTCTAATGTGGTTTTCCTTTTTCGTTTCTCCACATAAAAAATAAATCAGCAATAACTCCAACTAATCTAACAGTCGATCAGAAAAGACCAATACAGACGGAACACATTTTCACAAATGATATAATATAATCCTTCTACGTTCTTAATTTCACAATGAGAGAGGTTTACCTGTAATGCCGTAACGAAACTGATACTCTTGTCCACCGACATCTCATCAAACGTCATGGTTTGCTTCTCCCGTCGATCTTTCTCCGCTTCCATCAAGCACAGAATCTCACTCGAATTGCACAAAATTTTCAATCATCAACCCCTAAAATCATCATTTCATACAAACCAAAAAAACAACTCATGTCATTCAATCTCTAAATGATTTTTAAAAAGGAACACAACAACGAAGCAATAGTTGGAGGAATCAAGTCTATCAAGGTAGATTCAGAGCTAAGCAAGGTATATATTACTATAATCTGACGATGTGAAAATAAAAATAGAAAGAGGAAAATGTGTGCGTGGGTGTGGGAGAAGCAACGCCGGGAATCGCAGAGAGAGAGAGAGAGAAAGCGACGTCGTCGGATGGAGAAACAGAAAGGTGGTTGAACTAGAAAGGTGGTTGAACTGTAGGGTCTCACTCTTTATAGACCACTGCCTAAATTCTCAGAAATTACCTACCTATCATTTATCTATTACTTATGTCTTTCATTTTTTATCTAATTAAAATATCGAAATTTTAAAAATTTGCGTCATAAATTCTAAAAATAATCAAAATGAAACTACCAAACAGATAAACCACCAAGCTCGTCATTAAAACACTTTAAGGATCTGACATACCAAAGCCACTCTACGAAAAGGTAACTACTGACGCATAACTTTGTTATCCCGACGAAACAACTACCAAACGGATATGTTTTTCATTTCGTCTTTTACTATAGACATCTGCGACGATATTTTGTGGCACGATTTGGGTAAATTCAATTTATATGTAATAAATATTTTATTGTTATTAATGTTATTATACTATATAAACCCATATAAAATTTTAAAAAATCATATTTATGATTATGATACTTACTCGAGCATAGCATTTCGAAGACCAATCTTACAAATATTACATTTTTGGAATTATGACGAGGGATGGCATCGGATCGGATGTTCATGGATATCGTCTTTACCAAACCCTAATAGGAAGATTTGAGTTAGATTTAGAAAATTAACTATGTATACCTGCTAAATGAACCCGTTTATATATAATATTAATATTATCATTTCATAATTAATTGCATAATTAATTTATATTAAATATTCATATATAAATTATGCCTCCAATCGCCAATCCATCTCTTGCAAGCTTGAAATTATTTATAGGACAATTTATTAAATAATCAAATAAATTATAAGAATTGAAATTATGAATTAAGTTATAAAACTTATGCCATCTCGAATCAAATAATTCTCAGCTCGTACATCTTCTCTCGGTATTAATTGTATAAATACTTTTATTTTTTTATATTTTCATCCAACTATAGATTTTAATAATATATATGCAATGGGGGAAGATGTGGATTTACTTATTGGATAATGTACCAAAAATAAAATTTTAAACAAATTTTGAAGACGAAGTGATTATTAATAGATAGATTAAGTGAAATCAAGTCAAATGGGATCAGTTTGTGAGACGCATTATCAATATACAAATACCGAAAATACCGGAATCATCGGTATATCGTAATTTTCGGTACGATAAATTTCAAGATCTGAATAAGATCGATTTTGGTGATATCGCGGTATACCGAAAATACCGATATTCGGTTTCGGTATATACCGAAATATCGGTATTTTTCGATATATCGATATTCTCGACATATAATCGGTATCAATATTTTAATAATTTAATGTATAATAGTTTACTAAAAAACTTCTAAAATTCTAAATAACTAAAGCCCATTTATCTCCTGAAGCCCATTTACGCCATTTATCTCCTAAGCCTATTTACGAATTACGATGCCCTGACTCCCTCAAAGTATTTTAGCTTCTAAGTTCTAACCCTAGAATTTGTCATACAAGCTCAACAGCGCCGCCTCCTCGACCTCCTTACCCGATCGCCGCCAGATTCGTCCCTCCTCGCGCGGTCGCCGCCAGCGTCGTCCCTCCTTGCTCTGTCGCCGCCAGCGTCGGCGGTCGCCCTTCCTCGCCCGGTCACCACCAGCGTAAAAAACAGAGCCCTCCCTCCTCGCTCTGGTTTGTTTAGCATGGTTCGTTTTTTGAAAATTCATTAGGAGCACTTTTGCATCATGGAGTATTGAGTGCTCATATGAATTTTCTTGTCACTTAGTGATCTCAGAAGCCGATTTCGTTGTTGCAGGTTGCGTTTAGGACAAAGGTATTCCACCCTAACATCAATAGCAATGGAAGCATTTTCCTTGATATTTTGAAAGAGCAATGGAGTCCGGCATTGACTATATCTAAGGTATCAAGTAAAAAGGCCCTATTTTGTCTGAACCAGAACCTATACCTATGAAGTTAGTTGAAAATGAAAAAATTAGTAAGAAACACTAGTAAGTATACAGTGTAACAACATTTGCTGCCAGTTGCTACACATATTAGAGAGAAGAAATTCTTTTTGAGGACCCCTGTTGTATGCTGTTAGAGAAGCAATCTCACGGAAGATAGAGCTCTGTCACTTCTAACTATATTGTTGAAGTTCTGAACATAGTGTATCGAATCTCCCACATCTGTGGGCAAATATGCAAAAATGTCGCTCTATGTTTTCTATGATCTTGATGTCTTTTAGCCATGACCGAAAAATCAATTGCCTGATTGAAATAGTCCCTTCTAGATGGCTAAGTTTAAAACTTTCCAGTTCTTGGTTGCTGTTTGTCCACGAAATTTGGTTAAAAGTAGTCTATGTTTGCATCATATGTATGTATATAGGGAGTATAGATTATGCTTCTGTGTCTTATGGTGACCACTGGGGATTTAATAGGGAGCATTTATCAGTCTGTGTTACGTTTAATTATTACAAACATTTAATTTCATCAAAAGAAGCAGCAGAAACTAGTATTACATATAGTTTTTTTTCTTTGAATGCTTTCAAATTTCTCTCCTTTTTCAAGTTACTGCTGTTGAAATTATCCTTTTTCTTGTAGGTGGATATGATTGTTGTAACGGATGGAAGCAGGATACTGGGTCTTGGAGATCTAGGAGTTCAGGGAATTGGAATTGCAATTGGAAAGTTAGATCTTTATGTCGCTGCTGCAGGAATAAACCCACAGAGAGTACTAACTTGTTCTCTCTATGTAGTGATCTTTTATGTCACATTAAATTAAATCTTTCCCTGCTGCTACCAAGTTTTTATGAACAAAAAAAATATTCATCTACATCTATCCTTCTTGGTGTATTAGGTATAAATTAAATAAAGAAAAAGTTGATGTGCAAAAAATATGAAGAGCATCTCATTTTATTTATTTAGTTACTACATAACATAATTAGTGCTTTGCAGCATAGCTTTCTAGGCTAGAAATATTTAATTTGTCCATTAATAATGTCACAGTCGTGATACTACTTTATTAGTATATAAAAGGAGGAAATGGAATTTTAACGCTAACATGATTAAACTTATAAGCTAAAATAAGCAATTAAAGGGAATAAATTCGAAGGGGTAGGAATTGGGAAATACAAGTTTGTTGTTATTTTTGGTATTTTTAGTAAGTTGAACATTTTCAGTATTTTCGATATACCGAATTTCGGTATGGTATACTGAAAAATCGATACGGTATCGGTATGAAAATTTATCATACCGTATTTTTCGGTATACCGAACGGTTCGGTACGGTATCGGTATGAAAATTTTCATACCGTATTTTTCGGTAGGGTATACGGTATGGCGAATTTTTGTCGGTATACCATACCGATCCACCCCTATTATTGATCCCCTTTAAAAAGGTGGGTTATATTATTATTTGGTTTTTGAAAGAAGTTATATATTTGATTTCCATAACATGATTAGGTCATCTAGGTAACTACTTTAAACCGACTACATTAAAATATGTGAATATATATTAGCATATAACAATATTTATTAAGGGTTAGTAATAAAAACATATTATTTAGACTATGGCATATTTTTATTTGCTAATAAATTAAGATTCTAAAAAAAAGAAAAATATCTTTTATTTTGGAAGTTTACTTTCAAAAATTAATTTAGATAGATAAGAACTATAAATTAACTTATTATTTATTTTAATTAATTAAAATATAAAATATAAATATATTTTAAAATATACTCAATAATATTTTATTAATTATAAAACTAAAAGCCCAGGCCATAAGCAAATATAACACATACATTTCTTTTTATTGTAGTATTGATTAAAGATCTTCCCATTCCAACTCCGCCGTCGCTCCGGCCGATTCCACCTCGACAGCGCTTCCCACAACCCCATACCGCCAGCCATGTCACGACTTTGAATTGCAAAACCAATTTGACGCCGGCGTCAGCTGTTCCGACTGCAAAACCGCCGCTTTCTGGTAGTGATGGCAGCATCTCAGGCCAGAAACACCGGGCTTCCAATAATCAATATTCTCCGGCTAAAAGGAGTGTCAATTCTGCAGCAATTGCATTTAGAAGAGAGGCTGCTGCGGACTTCGTCTGAAAACTGGTGCATCATCAACGATGGAACAACCCGCCCCACTATCGTCATGGGTGTTTCAGGGTCAGACATTAGAAAATCTCATACTTCAATATGTTTCCATCTACTTAATGTTCAATATGTGTGCTTTTTTTTTTCTTTTTCTGTTTTGATGTGGTAAGAAGTTAATTCATTTGGATTTTGCTTGGTAGATTGGGTTAAAGCACGATAAATTGTTGTTATCTAGGTTTGATATCAACCAGATTAGGTCTTTCTGTTTCCCAATTATAAATGGCAATTTTTATAGTTCTTAGTGCTTAAATTATTTTTGGGGAGAGGCTTTAAACAATTATGATGGGTTTTTTCCCAGAATAGCTAACTTGGTGATTGAACTAAGGCTGATAATTGTCCTTCATTAATGAGCTTTTGATTGTGTCTCGGAGTGTTGAAGTTTTAAGTTTCATCAAACGATCATGTGCTAGAATTTTATGCAACAAATTGATGTGCGTGGCAAAATTCTTTTGATAGGAAACCTGAGGAACTTCTTGAAACTGATGCTGTTCTAAGAGATGAAATTCCAGTCATCCGAAGGTTTACAGGAGGTGGTACTGTTATTGTTGATCAGGGCACTATTTTTGTAACGTTTATATGCAACAAGGATGCGATTCCAGGTTTACAATCATATCCTCGGCCTATCATGTCATGGAGCAGCCTAATATATAAGAACATGTTTCAAGGAATCAGGAGTTTGGCCTTCGAGAGAATGGTATTATATAGTACCACCTCTATAATATGATAGTCCCTGCAGTCATTCTATAACTAGATATTATTTAACTTGAGTAAGATGGCACTAAGTAGATTGATTCAGTTCCATTATAAATTTTGACATAGTCTTTTTCTTTACATCAATATATCAAATTTTACAAATGAAAAAATATGAAAATGCTTGGTTTGATATATCTCTAAGCAGAATGAAGTTAGATCTGAATTTAATATGCTCCTTGTACTGCTCTTTTCTAACAGATTACGTGCTTGGCAACCGCAAGTTTGGTGGAAATGCTCAGTCTATTACCAAAAATAGGTGGGTTCACCATACTTCCTTTTTATGGGATTATGAGGTCAGCAACATGGGTTATCTCAAAATGCCAACACGAGTTCCTGAATATCGACAGGTGAGATTATATTTTCCTTGCATCCCTGACAAAGATGTTTCTTTCTAGCCATTCTTGGATTCTTCAAATCTCTGTAGTCTGTGTTGATCTCTCCGTGATTTTGATGATTTATGCCTCTCATAATTCCCTTGGCTATTTATCTAGTCTGTGTTGATCTCTCCGTGATTTTGATGATTTATGCCTCTCATAATTCCCTTGGCTATTTATCTAGGTAAATGGCATGCATGCTTAATATTTTTGCATACTCTATAGAAAATAATGTGGCCTACATAGAGTTATATTAGATTTTCAGAATCTTGTAAATCAATTATGTATTTTCCCTTTGAAATGTTTGACTTTATTCAGTGGGTAGCCTATAAGAGTAATAGAGGTTGCATAGACCCACCATTAGCTATGCATAAAGAATTATGTCTTCTGCTAAGAGATTCGTATACAGTCTAAAGGGGTACTTGGACTGATAAAACTAAGTCATGTTGTGATATTTTGGGCCACACCCAATCTATTATGTCGAGGCATTTTTCCAGTAACTGGAATTAGATTTAATGTGAATAAATAAATTTATGATGTTGAATGAAAGATTGCCATATGAATTAGTTGGCCTCTATGTTGCTAGATCATTTGCTAACTGATTGAAGTACAATAGTCTAGCCCCGCTGTGTGAGTTTGCAACTTATATAGAGATGCTGCAAAGAGAGTTTTGAGTAAATTTGGCTTGTTATTACTTTTAGGCCAGGAATCATGTGGAGTTTATATGCCGCTTGAAGGAGTACATTTCAAGGTCAGATTTCATCAATGGAACCACGAATGCAGTTGGCACCTATTTTGCAGTGAGATCACCTGAGGCGGACGATATCCATAATCCTTCCTCTCAATTTGAGCCGTCCAGTAAGCTATTGACTCGGCAGGAACTTGGAGAAGAAGCCTCTTACGAGGTCATAGGTACCGTCTCTCGATCATTATGATATAAAGCATTGGTGGATGAGCTGAAACTCAATCTCTTTACAGAATGTGAGTCTTAGAAATGATCTCGTTGTTAGTGCAAGACCATCTGTAGGGTCAAGATCCTAAGACGACACCAATATCGGGATCGGTTGAACACTTTTAATTTTGTTGGTGTTTGGATCCGAGCATAAGTTCTTCTGTATGGATTTTAACCCTTGAAATAATCACACAAGATTCCTTTATGTTGTTGTGGTTCTGCATTTTGGATTTGCTTTTCTGTGGATAATTTAGAAGGTCCAACAGAATTTCAATATCCTAAAACTTGGCTGAAAGTATACCAAGAATTTTGTTTAGCGTGTTTTGTTGAATTTGGAAAATTCTCGAGCAACTATCTGCATCTTAAATATATTCGCAATCAGTCTTTCATGTCTTCCACTTGTTCAACAAGCAAGAATATCTCTAATGACAGCTTTTATGAAATTGTCATATTTAATTTCCAAGATGATTCTGCATTCGTTTGTGGTTTGCGGTATCGCATACGAACATTAGGTTCTTAAATGTCTTGCACCGTAGGTAGTGGGCTGTCGGTTCATCATGATACAAAAAAATACCTAAGATTTAATATAATGTGAAAAAGATACGTATTTAATATTGCAAACAAATTAATAGACTCTAAATTAAAAAATAAAAATCACGTGATTGTCTATGTGACAATGTTACTTTTATGGGTTCATTCATGATTATACCATTCTGGGCCAATAAATGGGGCGAAACCGGCAAGCCCAATATCAAATTATTATTTCCAAAAGCCCAAATTCAGATTTTCTATCACTGTATCCATCAAAACAATCAAACAATCAATTCCATAACTGTTATATATTAATTTTCAAATTATCCAAAAACACAAGACCTATCCAATCATTCTTCTTCCTCATTCTTCGGCAATGATTTTCCGACTTGTTCCTAAGCAATCAAACAAAATTCTCTCTCGTATATTCGCATCGCAGTAATATTGAACGCCAAATGCCAATTTCAAACCAAACTTAGATTAAAAAATAAATAAAGTCCATCAATTCTCAGCTCTCAAATTTTCCCCAATTTGGTAGTATGGCGCTCTCGATTCACTCGGCGGGAATTTCACTGCTCGCCGGAAGTGGAAGGCCTGGGAGAATCACTCCGGCAACCAGAAGAGGAAACGTTAGGTTTTCCGTTTGTTCGGGCGTCAAGGATTTGGAGAAGAACGAGGATTTGAAATTGAGGGGCGGCGATGGATACGAGGATGGTTTGTGGTGGTTGTACGGGCAGGTGAAGCAGGACGAGACAGTGTCGTTTTCGGTGAGCGAGACCAAGGATGAGGAAGGGAAAAGCAGGAGTATTATGTGAATACGGGTTGCGCGATTCGGACTATCCGAGAGGAGTTTCCGGAGCTTTTCTGCCGAGAGCTAAGCTTTGATATATACAGGTATATAATTTTTTAATTTTTTTATTTTCTACTTCAACTGTAGTTTCTAATTATATTGTGCTTGGATGAATTTGTGATCAAATTTACGCGGATTACTTATGCATTGATATATGATTGTGGTGCAAGTGTAATTGTGAGAAACTGAGAATGATTATCTTGATGCAATAGGCTGAGAATGGTAATTTGCTAATTAAGTTGGTTGCTAGAATTTGTTATAATTTCTGAAAAACAACAAAAGTGAAAATTCGATGTATTCTGCCTGTGAAAATTTGCACGCACGGTTCGAGTATTGTAGTGTCGTTGGAGTTGGTTGATTTAGCAACTTGTTGAATTTGGAATCCTATTGGATTCCGACGGAGTAATCTATGATAGGAAAAGAATCATACTCTTTCAGATACATGATTGAGTATTTTTATCTTCATTACTAAGATTTCTCCAATCCAACCCTTTCAATAGGATATGGATCCAGCAAAACTAGCTCAAGTAAGAGAAATTATTAAGGGCTTTGGGAATTGGTATATTCCAAAGTTCCAATCCATCTAAGTAAAAAATAGATGAAGCTGTACTATTTTTATCTATATAGATTAATCCTTAAAAGTAAACTCCCTTAAAGGTTTTGATATATTTTTGTGTGAGGGGGTGATCTTGTACCCTCTTTAAAATAACACGCATACTTGGATGTAACAATGTTCAGCTAGTTTTTATCAGCATCTTCTATATATTTTATTAATTCATGACTTTTTTATATTGCCCAGTAGAAAAATAGATAGTTTTCTGGCAGTTCTTGGTTCTGATCCATGGAAGTAATAAGATGAATTTCTCAGCAGAATGCATACATAGTTGTTCGTGAAGCATCTATGCTTATATTGCACCAGTGCAACGTATCATCCATTCCAGCAGTTTAATATGCACCTTTTCCCAACAAAGTGCTATCTTTTGTACATTAATTTTAATGTATGATTTATATTTTACACGGCTGTTTCATGAGCTGACACAATCTTGTGAAAGAGACAACATAGAGAAAATTTGATGTTCAATAAATTTTGGTTCATCTCCTTTGGGAAATGAAGATTTGCCACAAATGGAATTCCTTTAATCTTCAGTTTCTCATTATGTCTTAATATAGGGATGACATTGTCTTCAAGGATCCCCTCAACACTTTTTCTGGCTTAGAGAATTACAAGTTGATCTTCTGGGCTCTAAGATTTCATGGAAGGATTTTCTTCAAGGCCCTGTGGGTCGACATAGTAAGCGTGTGGCAGCCTGTGGAGAACTTGATAATAGTCCGTTGGACTGTCCATGGCATCCCACGAGTTCCATGGGAGAGCCATAGCAGATTCGATGGCACCTCAGAGTACAAGCTTGATAAGGACGGGAAGATCTATGAGCACAAAGTTCACAACATTGCCCTGAACGGACCTCAGAAGTTTCAACTACTAGGTGTGGAGCAGCTGATTCAATCAATAGGTTGCCCCTCTACCCCAAAGCCGACTTATTTTAAACTTCTATCTCCTTCAACAACAAATATTGTGCCACTGATGAAATTATCTGCTGTTAAATGCTACTTGGCTTCTCTTCTAACCAGAGTTCTGAAATCTGAGGTCAAGTTATGATGCACTACGCAGTATCCTCTGTGTCCGAGCATTGCCATGGGGGGATCGTTTGAGGTGTGTTCTTCAAGATTTTCGCCTCGTTAATTTTGAAATATGTGGAATATGTTGTTTGTAGGAACTCGAGCATGTGCATTGTAATTGCATTATCTGTATAGCGTCGCCATCGAGTAAATATAATGACAACCAGTGTGTTTTGCCAAAGTTTGTACATTGTTTCGGAGCTTGAATAAATGTATCTTTTCTTTTTCATTCCTCAGCTGAATTCCGGATATAGGTCTGTTTGCAAGGTGATTTTTCACTTCTTGGATCATATTCATAGATGATCAGCTGAAATGGTGAAGAAGAATCTGATGTCGGAAATTTAAAAATTGGATACACATTTGCAAGCAGCGCCAAGTCGGAAATCTGATGTCGCGGTTTTTATCTGGTGACATTTTTTTTTAAAATGTCTAAATTTCATGGACTTTTAGGCATATCTTGAAGATAATAATTCTAAATATATCAATAAAGATATTGAGCAGCAATCTTATAACCTTAATTTGTCCTAATTGACAAAAGATACTGCAATAGATTTATAGTTGAATAGTATTGGGTAAATATTGTTTTATGGTCCATTTTATTTTGATTTTTCAAAAATATCTCATCGTAAATGTATTTACAAAACAGTATCCACTTCTCTTGTACTACACCCAACATTAAAATCCCAAATCACCTCTTTTACTGCTGTTCAACCGAGATGATGGGAAATTCAGTCCCGACCAAGGTTGAACAACGACGGTTGTGGCTCTATTGCTGCTGCTCGTCCAAATTAGAGAGGGAGTAAAGAGTCAAGAGAGAGGCCTCTGGATAGCTGTTGTGGTGAAAGAAGAGAGAAGGTGAAAGAGAAAATATAGAGATAACCTGAAACAGGGAACGAGAGAGAAGATAGAGGAAGTATGAGAGAGAATGTGAGTGAGAGAGAAAGAAAGAAGAAGAAAAAATATTATTACATTCTTATCTTTAATATTTAAAATTTAAAGAAATCGATGATGTAACGTTAATCGTAAGTTTTGATTTTAACCATCAAATTTTGTGCATCTAAGGCTGTAAATTGTTCTTATTTTCACATTTTAAGGAGTGTCCTCATCATAACCAGTTCATATATATAGTGGAGGGATAACGTAAAAACATTTTTATCGTGAGAATATGTGAAGCAAAAAATGATAAATTAGTTGTGAAAGTTGATTAATCCGTCTGGAAAGTTATTGAATCACAAACAACGAATTTTTGCTCCTCATGAGATTCGAATCAGGATGAAAATTTTCGAATCTTTGGATTTAATAATTTTTCTAACGGATTCATCAACTTTCATAACGAATTTATTTGGTTATTAGTTTTTATAATAAAATTGTTCTCATTTGAACCCAACTCTCTCTCTCGATATATATATATATATATATATATATATATATATATATAAGAAGCATTATGTATATAATAAAAAGTATTATTAAAAAATATTAATGAATATATAAAAATTACGTTCTCACACTAGGCATAGTTTCTAGTTTATATTAGCCGGAAAGTTTCTATATATTATATTTCGTAAGCCACGAAAGAAGAATAGGCAAATTGCACTAGATAAGTCCTGTGCGATGGTCGATGGACTTAAAAAGAAATTGATGCAATTTAAACTCACGACCAGACACGAATGGAACTACTCCACTATTAGGTTAGATTCAAAATAGTTTATCCTTTTCTATTTACCACTACGTGAAACATGTTTTGAGAAGTGTCTAACACAAAGCAAACTCTACAATTATAGGGGTGTTTGATTTGATTAATAAAATAATTTAACTTATCATATATTTGGTTTGGAAGATTCGATCCATGATGAATAACTTAACCCGTACTTTAATTTCTCAGTTGGAAGATGATCGATGTGTTTGGATTGTTTATTAATTATCCTTTGATTCATAATGTAAAATTTCAAAAATACCACATCAAAATTATTTTTGATCCTTTTTACTTTGGAAGTTTTGCATTTTTGCTATACCACAAAGACAATTTTGATATTATACTACATTTTAGTCATACACCAGAATCAATCAATAAAACATACAACTTAATAATTCAATTATATTATATCTTATTAATCTTATTTATCTCATCCATCAAACCATAGACCTTCTGAATATAGGATTAGGTTTTCTTCCTAGATTTGCAACTAATAAATTTTGAAATACACGAATTCGATTAAGTTAATTTATTATCTCAGAGCCTTTATTGTGACTCATGTCCAAAGAGAAGTATCAAAGTTGGTTGTCGATTTTGTTTCTCCGTATGTTTGGGAAGAACCCCCATCGTTTGTGGAGGTCTTCTTTTTCCCTGTTCGTGTTAATCTATTCCTTGTTTGCTCAAAAAAATTCAATTAGGTTGATTAATTACTATAATATCCTTCTTTGTGCTTATCTAATGTTCCTATAAGCTATATTTTGTTCCTAACAAAAACAGCTTAGTTTGAAGATAAAAAATGATTAGGAAATTACAAATAATTTTTAACAATTTGGATAAATCGATAACCAAGCCACCCAAACCCAAGAACTACGTTTGGATTTATTAGTTCAATTCCAATTTCATTTCTGTAAAGTTCAGCTTCCCATTTTGTGTTGAACGACCACTTGTACACAGTATATTCATATATTGCAAAAACTCCAATAAATCCGTCTACACCGTACGGACGTACAAAAATATCATTTGTTATTAAGAAAAGTATCATTTACATTAAAAAAAATATCATTTGTTTAAGTATCATTTATATTGATAGAAAATATCAAATATTATTTATATAAAAAAAAAATATAAAAATCTATATATATGGATGGATGTACAAGAGACCAGCTCTTCATATATGTATATATAATAAGGCCTTATTTATGTCTACTCGAGCCTTGAATCTTCTTATTCGAGTAATGTGCAAGTAGAATTTTAATATACTCCCTCCGTCCACAAAAAACGTGCATTTAATTCCTTTTCGGTTCGTCCACCAAAAATGTGTACTTTCCTTTTTTAGAAACACCAACTTTACATTTTTACCTTCAACTTATCCACTTATTTACAAAAAAACACTCATGGTCCACCTTTTTACACTCACAATCCATTAATATATTCATTTATTATCCCAATGACACACCTTTTATACATATTTACTTTACACTCATTACGCTTTTCTTAAAACTGCCACCAAAAACGATGCGCGTTTTGATGGATGGAGGAGTATATATATATATATATATAGGGGTTGATTATGGTGAGAAAGCTCCTTAATGTATGAAAATAGGAATAGTAGACATCTTCATATTTGTGTAGACAATCAATTATATATTGCATATTATTTTAGCACATATTTCATCCATTCGTAGACATATGCTAAATATATTAGTTTAGACATCTTTCATTCTGATGTAGCACATGAAGGGTTTTAATCTCGACATTAACCCGTAGTAGCACTAAATACAAAACTATAGCACACCCGAAATTAAATCTCAACCATTGATATAGCAAATCAAAGGCTCAAATTCATTCATATTTCCTACCAAATTATCCTTTCCTACCGAACCATCTCCTATATATATATATATATATATATATATATATATATATATATATATATATATATATATATAAGGGATGATTCACGCGAATGTAAATATTGGTGAGAAATAAGAATGCGACATGTAAAGTATAAAGTTGTTACACTAAATATATAAATTTGTTGTACCAAATTACGTGCAACAACTTTATATTAAGTGTTACACTTTATATGTTAAATTTGATGCAACAAATTTATACATTTAGTGCAACAACTTTATACATTAAATACGCATTCTTATTTCTCACCAATATTTGCATTCTTACGTGATTCATCCCATATATATATATATATATATATATATATATAGGTTGGATCCAATGAGAATCTTTTGAGAACTTGAGAACCATGATAAGACGTTGAAGATAATATACAAACAAGATAAAGTTGTGCATAACGAAAACTTTATAAAATTGTTGCACAACAAAATAATTTTAGAAAGTTTTCGTTATGCACAACTTTATATTGTTTTGTGCATCATCTTCAACGCCTTATGAATGGTTCGCAGAGTTCGCAAAAAGATGGTTTCTATTTGATTCACCCCTATATATATATATATATAGGGGTTGGTTATTGTGAAAAACTCCTTAATGTGCGAAAATAGGAATAGTAGACATCTTTCATATTTGTGTAGCACAATCGAATTAATGTATTGCACATTAGTTTAGACATATTTCATTTATTCAGTAGCACATATGCTAAATATATTAGTTTAGACATCTTTCATTCATAGACAGAAGACAAGAAGAGTTATAGTGTTGCACAATAATCCGTGTAGACACAAACACAAAATCAGAAGACACCGGAAATTAAATCTCAACCATTGATATAGCAAATCAAAGGTCAGATTTATTCCTATTTCTACCAAATTATCATTTCCTACGATTAAATCTCATATATATATATATATATATATATATATATATATATATATAATTGAATGCCCACTATAGCATGAGTGAATTTCGATCAAGAATATGCCGTTTTACCACTTTTATTTCCTTCCCAAGTTGGAGAAATTAACAAAATGGTAACAAACCAAACACTAAAAAAAATGTCACTAGTTTCCTCTTTTTTGATAAAGTGAATCTCTGCACTAACCATGGCTTACTACTTTTGAATGCAAATTTGTATACATAAATTTTTTTTAAAATTCTTAAAGTTGACATCATTAAAAGGCACAAATGCCTGGAAAATAATTAGGGAAATGAACAGACCGCCTTTAGTTTATGTTGGTGGAAATCAAAATTTGGGACCTCTACTTTGTTCAAAATTTTAACTTTTTTTCTTGTTTATATAAACTTGTTTTGGCTTTCCTTTGCGTTTCGTCCCCACAAATGGGGACCCTTGTCTGCTACTTTTGCTCTTTATATTTACAATTTTTCAGTAAATTTGTCAATCAAATTTAAGGTGAAAACAACAGAACATTCACATTTATTGGAAGTGCAGATGTGACGATTCCAACAAGCAATTTTTGTAGTGGATGCTGCATTTAAATTAGTTTTAGAACAAAATAAGCAGTCCGTCCACCAAAAGCTTACATTGATTTTGGTGTCACGAGTTTTAATAAATTATAATGAGTGTAAAAGTGAGTGGAAATAATAAATGAATATATTAATGGATAGTTGGAGTAAAAAAATGGGTCATGTGTGAGTTTTTTTGTAAATAAGTGATAGATTGAAGGCGGGTAGTCGTCCGAGACGGACGAGACACCAGGCCTATCATTTTAGGGAGTCCAAAATTTTATATACCCTCTTATATTAATATAAATATTTCTTCAAAAAATAAATATTCAATGTCCCAAAATTTTGTTATAAACTTTTGGGGTCCGAATTTTCTAAAAAATAATTCTTTATAAATGATATATTATGATCTTTTAGATATATTCAATCAGATTCCATAGTAGAAAAAGTACCATTTTGTTGTTTCATGCGACCTATAATTTGTCGAATCGGCCCGATTGAAGGTAGTTGATATTTGGAAAATAAAAATGCAAAGTTTTTATGACTAAAAAAATGGGTCTACACAACTTAGTTACAAATTCTCACGCAAATGCTCGTTTATATTAATGATATGAGTGTTTATAGAAAAATGATCGTCGGCTATGACGTGTAACAAGGTAAGTTTTGTGATGAGTATTGGAGGTTTGTAATTGGCAGCTTCTGCTGGTTTAAATGTTTTAAGACAAGGAATGTCACTGTCTGAAGCATGGTCCATGCCTTATTCAGCTGGCAATTTGCTTCAATCCTGCCCACAAACCTCATTGAAGATGAATTAATAATGAATTTGTCCTTTCAGAATTAAATTAGTGACAAAAAAATTAGTAGTTAATTTTTTTTTTGAGATTAAGATATTTTGTTGAGGACCCAATCATGTTTATCATCAATTTTAGGCCTCCAAAACTTATTATAGTAATGATTGGAAGTTTGATTTTCAGGCTGTTCTCTATCTATTAATCCAAACGCATTCGACAAAAGTATATATATATATATATATATATATAGGGGAGAGATCATATGAGAATAGATAATTATGTGAGAAATAAGAATGAAATCCAGCCTTTTATTTAATGAAATCGACGTGCAAGATTAGATAACACGTATGATACATTTTTCACATCGTGTGCAATGTATTAAACTGAATTCGATTTTTAAGAGGGTAACTTTGTAATTAAAGATTATTTTAAAAAGGTAGTTGCTATAATTATGGGATTAGGTAGTTAATGAGCAGATTTTTTTTTTGTTAACTTTCGCAAGAAAAAAATCACTGTTCGTCGTCCATTTTCTCTTTTGAAATTAAGATCACAAATCAATTACGAAGATAATGGAGGGTTTAGGTATGAGATTGATGTTTTTGTTATTTTGTTAATGATAATCGTATGAACATCGGGCTTTATTACGTATCATATGTTACAAAGTTTGCTGCACATTCTACATTGTAGAGTGTCACACTATATTTGTGTTCATGGTTTTTTATATATATACTACACCCAATTACTGGAATATGTTTGTGTTAACAATATATGCTACAACAAAAACAAAATATGATACAAATATACACCAACACGACAGATCATATGTTTATTCACCCATCATGTTGTTTTATCAGTATGTACACAATAATACGATATTTTTGTACAAAGATATGAAAATCCTAACAAAGTATATGATATAAATAGTTTTAAGGATATGTAAATGTGTTTTTATGTGCTACATTTATATAAATGTATGATACACCAAAACAATATATGATCTGAAGTTCATCCGTGCAATAACAAAACAATGCGCATAATATATGATACATCAAATAATAAGATATGATACACGAAACAAAATATGATATAGAATTTCTTATAAATACTAACAGTAACAATGATGGGCCTACAACAAAATATGATATAAATTTCATGTGTCTAATAACGAACAATGGGTTGTAAATGTGTTATTAATGTGCTATATTTATATCATGATATATATGATACACAAACAACTTTATATGACATTATATTTTCATATGTGCAATAATGAAACAATGTTTACAAGATATGATACATTAAACAATAAGATATGATATAACAATATCAAGTATGCTTGTTAGATCATCACAGATTTTATGCGTATTTAGAATATGCTACATTCATTTTACATTATGATAGAGAAACATCAAAATATGATAGATATCTTGCCTAGGAACCAGACGTGTTTAATTCCTTCAGTTTTTGACGGAAGATGGAAAGATATCTCATATCTTTCCATAGATCTGTATTACCATTTTGTCCAATTTTACCCTTCATTCGTATTTTACAGCATTATGTTGTTCAGAATTTTTTTCAATATTTTGTTGATTGTTTTAAATCATGGACGTTGATTTAAAAAAAATAAATGGTTGTGATTTATTCTCATTTCTTACACTTACTACCTTTCTCACCATAACCCTCCACTATATATATATATATATATATATATATATGGAGTGGTTTACGTGAGAATGCAAATATTGGTGAGAAATGAGAATGCAGCATTTAACATATAAAGTTGTTGAACTAAATGTATAAATTTGTTGCACCAAATTCTGTGCAACAACTTTATATTAAATGCTACACTTTATATGTTAAATTTGATGCAACAAATTTATATATTTAGTGCAACAACTTTATACGTTAAATGTTGCATTCTCATTTCTCACCAATATTTACATTCTCACATGATCCATCCTCTATATATATATATATATATATATGGGTTGATTATGGTGAAAACTCATAATGTATTTAAAATAGGAATAGTAGACATCTTTCATATTTGTGTAGTACAATCGAATTACTATATCTGCATATGTTAGTTTAGCACATATTTCATCCATTCATAGCACATATGCTAAATATATTAGTTTAAGACATCTTTCATCATGATAGAAGACAAGAAGAGTTCCAGGTCTTTGCAATAATCCGTGTAGCACACAAAACATAAAATTGTAGACATCCATAAATTAAATCTCAACCATTGATATAGCAAATCAAAGGCCCAGATTCACTCCTATTTCTTACCAAATTATCATTTCCTACCTGATCCATCTCCTATATATATATATATATTATTGCAACGACTTTATTTGTTAATTACATCCAACTAGGTACTTTCTATGGTCCATTCACTAAGGTTGCCTCTTTTCTATCATTTCAGAAGCTTTATGTTCTTTAAAACAAATCCTGTCCAAGGAAAAAAAGAAGTTGATAAATTCTTTCAGAATGGTCTAATTGATGAAGCAGACGAGTTTGTGATGAAAAATTGTTTAAAATTAGTTGGATGAAACTCGGGTACTTAAATTACAAGAAAAAGAGGAAAAACAAGAAGCTAGATTGGCAAACAGATTTATCTCAAAAGTGACAATGTATGATACATATGTGGGAAAAATCAAGAAAATTATGTTCAAACATTCTCTTTCAAACATTGATATATTCTTGAAACATGTTAGTTAATCTAAATTGCAAGTTACCAAACTAGTGTTGTGAGTGATATGTGACAAGTCATGTGTTGTGATAAGAAATCCATTTATTCCCCACAAATGTTGCAAAGTTTCCAGTATAAAGAACTCCCACACTTTTCCACCCAAAAAATATAGTTTAAAAAACCATTACTCTCTCCATTTTCTTACCAAAACTGCACTTGCAAAAAAATAAATCCCATTTCACCATGGAAAACTCCAAGCCATTAGCCACAGAGAGTTTTTCTTACAGCTGGTTAGTAGACAGAAAACAGCATTCTCTTGATGTCCTAACTGAGATCATCAAGCCAAGTTTGCCCCAAAAATCATGTGAAAAGGACCAAAACTTCAACTTTGATGTTTCTTTGACAGCATTCCATGCTGCCCTTGTTCATGCTGATGAAATCTTTGCAGACGGGCAGCTCATGCCGGTCTACACCCGGAAAAAACCTTCGATTTCTGTACCTGCATCGCCTCTTTCCTCGTGTGCAACGAGGAATCCATTTGATCATGGAGGCAAGAAAGAGTCTTGTTTGGTTGAGAAGTGGAGAAGATCATCAAAGAGGATCTTGCACAAGTGTTTTGGATTGATTAGGCCGTTGTACAAAAGCTCGAGGAAGAACAATAAAGTGGATGATCTCGATAGAAAGGTTTGTGAGGTTCGGAGCTGGACTAGTTCTCTTCAGTCCTCACCAAGGCCGAGCTCAGCTATCAGCAATGGAGCTGCAGCCCTAAAAAAGACTAGGAGTTGGGGCACTTCGCCTCAGGCCTCACCTAGATTGAGCCCGTCTCGTGCTAGTAGTGCTTGGTGTGGTGATGAGAGCTCAATCGATGAAGCAATTCTCTACTGTAAAAGATCAATAGGTAGTTGAGCTGTTTTAAGTCCAGCTGATTCTTGATTTTCTTGTTTTTTACTTTTTTAAAGTTTTGATAATCTTGAATTAGGACTAATGATTTGTTTTTCCAAAAAAATTCAGAAAAATAGAGGGAATTGTCACCTGCACAGAGAAGAAACAACAGGATCAAGAAGTCAAGTTCAAGAAACGCATCCCTTCCCCTTTAGCCTCATGGTGTATTATTTAGTTTTTCTCTTAGTTTTGTCTATGTAGGAAAAAAAGAAAAGGGTGTGACATTTTTTTAGAAACTTCCACTCAGGGCATTGTGCAATCTGTCAATCCTTGTGTTGTAAAATGAAAATTTCTCCTCACTGTGTATATTATCTGATATCTGTCATAGAGAAAATCAGATCTCTAGAAACTTTTTAGTGTCATATTTATTTTTCGCCTTCATAATTTCATGCGTTCGTATTGATCTTGTTGTGATGAATGATTCTTCGGAGAAGAAACGAAACAGTTCATCGTTGATTTTGGCATCTTTTAGCATGATGCTTGATTTTGGTAGGATGAGGTTTCAAAGGGGACTGGCATGTTCCCATTCCGCTCTTTTTGTTCCTTTGTGGAAAATTGTTCATTCCATTTTGTGAAGGTTTTTCAAAGCATATTGATGCTTGGTCCACAACTATTTGGCATGTGGTCACTCTAGGTAAAGGCATTCATTCTTTAGTTCTACCAGATCAAGATATGTCTTAAATATTTCTGCTCCTATTATTACAAGAAAAACACATACTATCCACTTTTAACAGTGTAGGGAGCTTCATCAATCATAAAAAACACCCAAAATCTACTCAACTAGAAACAAACAGATGAAAATAGCAGAAGATTCATTGCCCATTTTCCTCTGCAACAATTATCCACATCATTCAAAACAACAATAGTACATCATGAACAAGATCATAAATTTCTTTTCCCACTTTTAGCACTAATCTGCTACGATCAATTATAGGAGTGATGCCTAATCCCTGTCAAGTTTGGACAATACATGGACCATGAACTAAAGGATCTCAAATCCTACAAGCAACCGAAAGGGAACAGCCGGGGACATGGAGGCTCCATTGGGGCAACATGCTGCTGAAGATAGGCCATAACAATAGCAACATTTTCTTGTTTCTATCTTCCCATATTTCTGTCTGTTATCGTGTCCATTCCCGTTATTGGTAAAACAGCACAATCTTGATTCGCTAACGTCAAAAACTTCAAGTTCAGATACATCTCAAATAGCCAAGATTGTGGGGGACCAACCCCTTAAGACATCCTACTTGTTCTCACTAAGTGTTCTCGATTCTTGTCTTAACCAACCACGCGTATTTGGCCTTACTCCCATTCGAAAACTTCACCACAAAAACAAGAAATCAAAGGGCAAGGCTAAAAAAGTCACCAAGTTCTGACCACCCTTGTGGATTGGTTTAAACTATGTAAAACATTAAGTAGTTATAATAAGTTCTTATTGCCAATTTCTTGATTCAAAAATTATGTGCTAACGAATTATTGTTATTGGAAATATGTTAAGGAAAACATAACAAAAAACCAAAAATTAGGGGTGAACAGATAAAATCAGGACAAGAATGCAAGTTGAAGACAAAAAATTTCAAGATAGTTTATCCTTGGGAAAACAAAGCGTGTAGGAAGGACTAGAAGGGCCAGAAACATCGCTATATGTAGCATTGAGCATGTCGGAGAAGTTGCTTTTGAGCTTTTGTTTTGCCATGAAAGGACAATACATTAAAGAGGAAGTCATGCTGCAGCACATGAAAGTGCTGAGTGTTAGGTTCAATGCACCATCATCACCAAAAGAGAAATGGGGAGTTTTCAAGTTGAAATAAACAGATTGAACAATGATCTGAAAAGGATGCATGAGAGAGTGAGTAAAACTAAAAACATATCTCTCTCACTCTATCACATGGACATGATATATGATGGGAAAATCTCCAAGTTTACTGAAATTTTAGGACCCTTTTTTAACCTTGGTGTAAATGTAATCATGTTGTTGTCAACATTCAAGAATTTGGTTCGAAGTGTTCGTGATTGATAAAAATAAGAAGATTTTTGTGAATGAAAAGAGCACAGAGCATATAATTAGGCACCAAAAAGAGCAAAAGAAAAAAGAACAGTTTTTTGTCAGAAGTGGGATTTGAACCCACGCCCTCTCACGAAGACCAGAACTTGAGTCTGGCGCCTTAGACCACTCGGCCATCCTGACTGCTTGTTTCATTTCTTGTAGAAATTATTTTCATAGAGTATTTTGTAGAAGAAGAATGCCAAGAATCTCAAAATACATCTCTCTCTCTCTCTCTCTCCAGCATTCACTTCAATTAAGGTGGTGTTTACTTTGCATGATTAGGTTGGATAGATAAAATTAATCCAACCTAATCAAGTATTTACTTTTAAGGATTAATATTTGAGGATATCCCAAAGCCCGGGATTATTTTAATCCTTTGAATTGTTCTCCATTAATTTTAATCCAACCAATATAGGTAGGATTGAAATAATCCTCAAAATAAAGGAAGAATTATTTATCATAATTTTAATCCTTCATTAATCCTTTATAGTAAACAAATGATTGATAGATAAAAATTATCTTATCACACATTTAATTCATCAAATAGTCAATCCTTTAATATGCTAATCATGGAAAGTAAACACTTCCTAAGAGAAAGGCCAATGGAGTGGAAAAGCCTAGTTGCTCAGTTTGTGTGGTTGCTTCATAGCATGTACATATTCAGCATCAGCAACACTATGAGGGGTTGTTTACTTACCACGATTAGGTTGGATAGATAAAATTAATCCAACCTAATCAAGTGTTTACTTTTAGGGATTAACATTTGAGGATATCCCAAAGCCCGGGATTATTTTAATCCTTTGAATTGTTCTCTACTAATTATAATCCAACTAATATAGGTATGATTGAAATAATCCTCCAAATAAAGGGATAAATATTTATCCCAATTTTAATCCTTAACTAATCATTTGTAGTAAACAAATGATTGATAGATAAAAATTATTTTATCATATATTTAATCCATCAAATAATCAATCATTCAAAATGTTAATCATGAAATGTAAACACTCCCTAAGTGAATTCCAAGCTGCCACAGAGATCATGATCATATGCTAAGCATGTTGTTCCTCTCAATTTATGTAATTGATATCAAGTTTTGCTCAGAATATGTCACGAGTTTTTATTAATTCATTTAGCAGGGTTGAATATTGGAAATTGAAATCACAATGCACGTGCAATCACACACGCGCAAATTTTTAAAATTCGTAAAAATCGTTACAAGAAGTGGGGTGGGGAGTTTTGATTGAAGAATGAAAATCCAGCCTGCCCAAATCTTGATGAGTATTAGGTCCGTCAATTTTCGATACGACACGAGAACACAACACGAACTCATACAAAATTAATGGGTTCATGTTCGGCTTTATCGTGTTCGTGTCAGATCTGTATCGTATTTCGTATAACACGATAATTTTCATGTTGCATTCATGTTCGTGTCGGATCGTGTCATTTTCATATAATCCAATAATATTTATATATATTTAATATTAATTTAATTATATTTTATATATTTTTATTTCTTTTATTAATTTATTTTCTAATTTTGATTTGACTTTGTCGTTTCATGTCATGTCAACATGAAAAAAATCGTGTCATATACGTGTTCGTATCGTGCTTGTGATAGTATATTTCGTATCGTGTTCATGTCGGACAGATCCTTAACGCATCGTGTTCGTGTTTGGTCTTATCGTGTCGTGTCGTTATCGTGTCGACACGATAACGACTCGATACGTACAAATTGACAGCACTAATAAGTATGAGATTCTTGTTTCATTTTTTACTATATATTTGTGTTTCATTATTAATAATGCACGTCATATGTAATATAATGCATAACATGATAATGTGTTACTATATTGATCACTCGTCAATGTACACATGTTGTGTGTTATGAAAATAAGATATGAGACATCATTTGAAACCGTGTCAAATAATTAACTAAATAGAAAATATAGATTACATAGAATTGGGGTTTCCTCCTATATAGTAGATTCGGAAAATGTTCAAATAGTCGGTGTGTGTGTTGGTCTAGTGGTAGAGTGGTTAATCTTGCGCCAGAAGAAAAATCCCCCAAGGTTCGAGTCGCGCGTGTGCCTTTTTTTTTTTTACCTTTAAAATTTCGTATTTAATTGACAAAAACAAAAAAATAGTCTTCTAAGGTATCGGGCAAAATTAAAAAAAAATACTTCTATAGTTTATTTTAGACCAATTATATAATTAATTTGATTTATATTTTGAAGCATATTCCCCATCGATTAACGGATTGTTAACAACGTTTAAAGAAAATGGGAAACAAGATGTAAATGGGCCAACAAAGGAAATGGCCCACTTATGACTTATCTATATGATTTCATCACCCAACGAATACTGAGATTTGTAAATTCCAGGTCAGATAAAAGGTTGTATTATTTATTTATTCATTTATTTATTTCCGTTCTCTCTCAGATCTAACGTACTAGCATCAAAACCCCTTAATCAAATCGCAAATTCAATTCAATCCTGTCAAATTTCCCCCTAAGAATTTCTACTCAAATTTTGCCAAATTCAGAAATCTAGGTGAAGGGAAAGGGAAAAATAGATTTTGGCGCGTAAATCCGATGCCGATGTGGAGCTCGGTGGCAAATTTGAAGGAAAGTCTGAGTAAAATCGCACTGGATGTCCACGACGACGACGACGATGAAGAGCTGTCTCCGTACACTTCTCCGCCGCGCGATCAATCCGACAACGCCAGTTCAGGTTCGGAGCGGAGAGTTTGGCGCAATTTCAGTGCACCGACACATTCGCCAATCGTCAATGGATTTGATTCCCCTTCTAATCACGAGGTATCTAGGATTCATTTGTGTTTCAGTAGTTTGATGTCACTTTGGATTTGTTTTCGTGTGTGTGTCTGTGTGTGTATGAGGGGTAATGTGTATCTATTAGGGACACTTCTCAATTGCCTTAAGTACTTATGCATGCGCCGAGTAAAAATGGTTTTGACGGGGTTTTCATTGTTAATTGAATAGAAAGGTATTTACTGATGCAATGTGACTTGTGAGTTGTGATCCGTGATGCAGCAGTTTATCTTTTTAGCGGTGTTTACTTTTCATGATTGATAATATACATAATTGAGTATTTTTATCCTCATAAGTCATAACTAGGATTTCTCCTATCCTACCTACGGACTTTTCAGTAGGGTATGAATCAAGCAAAATAAGCTTAAATGTTAGAAATTATCAAGGGCCTTGTGATATCCCTAAGTTTCAATGCATCTAAGTAAATAATGAATTAACCTATACTATTTTTATCTATCTAGGCTAATCCTCAAAAGTAAATGCCCCCTTATTGTTCTTCTTTGATGGATCATTTCACGTAGTCAGTTATTTTTGGAAAAGTATTGTATATTATTCTGAACATATTTCTGTTGTCTTGAAAGATGCAGGAATATGTTTATTGGTCTTGAAACTTGATGAAATGACACGATTCATTTATTTGCACAGTGGAGTTCCTTTTCATATTCTGCTTCTTGGTCTTGAACAATTGTTTGTCCAAATATCCATGCTATTTTATCAGATCGAGCTGTACAAAACAAAAATTAAGAAGCTTCAAGAATCGGAGTCAGAAATAAAGGCTCTATCAGTTAATTATGCAGCTTTATTAAAGGAAAAGGAGGTACAACGATCCTCTGCTATCGTAACTACTATCTTCTGATTTATTCTTCTATTAATAAGTAGTTGAGAGTTACTTTTAGTTCAATCTGGTTCAACCTGATTATATGTGCTATTGCTGTCAAAGGTTGATGGTTATAAATGCTTATCCCTACCTAATAACAATGTTTCTCATGCTGATTGCTAATGTCTTCTCCTCTTGGTAAGAGCTAGTTGTCGCCAGTTGTACCCATTATCAGTCTTATCTTATAAATCTTGAGATTGGAAAATTGAGTTGGCCTCTTGTTGCCTCTTACTCGCAAATTTACTCATATGCGGGTTGTTTTTTTGTGAGTGATGGGATTCTTATGTGGTTATGTCCTGGGCTTTCAAGGTGAACTGCCTCTTATGCATTTTCTTGGTTTTATTATTTGCAGGATCAGATTTTGAGGTTGACTCAAGAAAATGGCTCACTAAAACAGAATCTCTTTGGTACAAATGCTGCTCATGGTTCACCTAAAACTGTTCTTAAGGTGGAGAGACTAGTTGAAACTGGTTGTATTTCAGTTTTATGATTTTCGGATAATATCTAGATCTAATCAAATGTGATTGTGCTTTTATTTCTCTTCTGTCGAGTTAATTTTTATGATCCCATTCTAATAATTTTGGATCCGACTTCTGTCAAGAATTATACATGTGCTATGGAGAAAAAATCAACTCTGATCATTCTGAAGTTGTTTTAGATAATAATAACACTGCCTACCTTGTGTGGACATAGGCTGAGACAATGTGATAACTTAGATTGTTTATATGTTCATCAAACTTCTTTGAGAGCAATTTCAGCTTTAATATTTTTTGTTGTCTGATTGGAACTAAAACTCCTCAGCGTAATGGTGATATGTCCCCTAACCGATATAGTAAAGCTGCAACAAAAAACCGTGGTGCTGGAAGCACACTGTCTAATGGTATTGTGACAAAGCATGATGTATTAAGCAATGGGACAACTTCAACCAATTCAAGGGTAGGATAACCATTCTTTTCTCCAGTTAGGGAGGTTACACTCCTTTATCTAATGCTTGGCATTTGTTTGTTTTGTAACTCTCAATTTTTACACTGCTAGGAATTAGTAGCAATCTACTATACATGCTTTTAAAACTAATCAAAATTCTTGTTGCTATCAACTCTCGTGGCTTTCGTGATTGGAAGTCTCTTGTTGTTTCTAGAAGTGTTGAATGGTAATGTGCTGCTGTTTATCATAACAGCTAGTGAAAGCTTTTTTATGCCTTGTAGGAACTCTCAGATGTCATGGAAGAGAAAATTGGATCATTCACAGAGATGCAAGCAACTCATGAATCTCAAATGAAACAAATGATGGTTGAACTTGATAAAGAACGTAGCAAGCTGGCAATTATCCAACTGAGTTTACAAGGTACACATCTACTACTTGATATGGAGTTATACATATTTGAATATTTGATTAAGTCATTTCTTGTATTTCTAGAGGAGCAGAAGTTGAATGGATCATTTCAGCAGGAGCTGAGCTCGCTAAAAGATGAAAAACATAAAGTGAGTGTTTATGGTGGCCCTTTTTGCTATTCCAATGTTGGTACGGCTGGGCTCTTGGCATCACTTAAAACAGCTGACAAAGTTAATATATTTGAAGTTATTTGAATGCTCTTCATAGTTTCTAGTGAAATAACGTTTTCACTTTTACAAGAAGTACTGTGTGATTATTGTTGCTTTTGATATGTACGTAAAAAATGAAACTTCTTACTACTAGTCATGTATTACTGTGAATTAAAGTCGTCGACATTTTCAAAATACAAAGATGTATTTTAGATTTGGGATCTATTTCAATTACAATTAGCAATCTTATGTGGTTATCTTGTTTCTGCCTTATAGATGGTAATCTTACCCATTTTACTTCCCCCCCTCTCCCCCCCCCATATTTTCAGATGTTGAAAGAGATAAACAAAACACAAGACGAGTTAAATCAGAAGATAACGGAGATAGAAATATTGCAAATAGAGTTACAGAGAAGAGATAGAAGAGAACCAGGCAACAATGTGGAGAAGTTGAAAAGATAATTGCTTCTTTGGAGGAAGAGAACAGAAATATTAAAGTCTATCTTCCTATGGCTTTCTAATAATTCCTTTCAGAAATTGCTTTGCATGTTTCATTCATGTGTGTTAGTGTGTGTTTTGTTTGGTTTAGCTATGTATGTGTACACATACATTCACAAGCATATTCATACAGATGTTGGACCTTACCAATTTTTTCATGGTAGAAAGAAAAAGAAGAATTCGAGGCTGAGTTAAATGCAACTCGTTCTTCTCCAGTTCGCGACGACAAATCTGATGGCGTGCATCTTTCAAATAAGCATTCAAGTAGCATGAATGAGGTACAATATATCTTTCTCCCATGGTCTGAATAGTATCCCTAGTTCATATGCTTTTGATTCATTGCCCCTTACCTAAACTCAGTTAGTTTTCATCCAAATAACAAACACTTTTGAGCATTTATCCTCATTCGTTGCTGTTCTATTCGTTTGCAGTTCTATTCATATTCATGTTGATTAGTTAAATATCCATGCAATATGGTTTTACATGGATGGATATGTATGAATATAAACTGTACAAGTTGCAGGGCATAGTCTAACCAATAAGGTCTCTGCAGGGATTGATGGAGAAAGAGGCGATGCAGAAGTCTTTGCATAAACTGGAGAATGACCTTAAGGAAGCATGCCTGCAAAAGGACAAAGCCTTGCAGGAATTGAATCGTCTTAAGCAACATTTGCTGGAAAAGGTCCGGCTCTTCTCCAACTTCTCTATAGGTTGACTATAAACAATGATTATAAGTACCAACTAACAACAGGAAATTGTTATGTTATAATAACTGTCTGCTAAAATCTCCTAACTTGCATAACCCACAGGAATCTGAAGAATCGGAGAAAATGGACGAGGACAGTAAGATCATTGAGGAACTGCGAGGAATCAATGAACATCAAAAGGTTCAAATCTCACGTTTGGAGATAGCACTTAAGCAGGCAATCTCAAGACAGGAAGAAATAAAAATTTCCTACAACAGTGAATTTATGAAGGCCAAAGAAACTGTAGATGAACTTAATAGAAAATTGACTAGCTGTTTCAGCACAATAGATGCCAAGAATATGGAAGTTCTTAATCTGCAAACTGCTCTTGGCCAGTATTATGCTGAAATCGAGGCTAAGGTAAACTCTTTTTCATTAGTAACTGATATATGAGCAAGGGGAAAAACATACATGCTTTAAATTTTATGGTCTTTTTCCAGGAACGTCTTGGCGAAGAGTTGTCAGTCACAAAAGAGGAATCATCTAGACTTAGCAAGCAGTTGAAGGTGTAATTTCTTAAATTGATTGCAATATTAACATTATTGTTATTATTTATCTGCTCTCAACTCTGTATAAGCAAGCAGAACGAGCTTTGTATTTTATGTATGAAATTCATTTTCTGGAATGCTTTTGAGTTATATTTCTGTCCGTATTCTGTATAGTCATGTACTGGTCTTTTCTGGATTTATATATCTGTACGCATTCTATATATTCATTTAAGTCTTCCGTTGTATATAATTCCAGGAAGCACACCAATTAGCAGAAGCATCAAAGAGGGAAAAGGAGGAACTTTTGGGAAAGCTTTCACAGGCTGATATTGTGTTTGCTGAAGGAAAGAACAGAGTTAAGAAGCTCGAGGAAGATAATGAAAAACTCCGTCGAGCTCTTGAGCAAAGCATGACAAGGTTAAACAGGATGTCCGTGGACTCTGATTTTCTTGTTGACAGGTTAGGCTGCTCGACTAAGCCCTCTCTCGAGAGGAAGCTTATAAACAATACTATCTTTTTCGCTATATTACTGAGAAGCTAGCCTTTGAGAGTGGCGGGTGTCACCAATCGACAAACTTATAATTGCCTTGCGATTTTTGACAATTTTTTAGCTGCTGGCAGTTCCATGGTTATCGCAAATATGTATCATGCCAACACATGTAATTACATTACATCCCATGAATTAGTAATATTCTTTTATAACTGATGGTTTCATCTGCAGGCGCATTGTGATCAAATTACTAGTGACATACTTCCAGAGAAACCACAGTAAAGAGGTTCGTCTACTTCTTACATGCCTCATGCCTGGCCTTCCAAAACATTAGGTAGCTCATTGAGAACTAATATAGCTGTCCTAATGATGGTTTTCAAATTCCTGCCAGAATTCCCCGTCTGTCCCCTGTTTAAGGATATTTCATGCTAAGCAAACTGCTGTCCTATATGCACCCTTGATTCATATTTGATTGATTTCTCCAGGTTCTCGATCTAATGTGTCGCATGCTGGGATTTTCTGATGAAGAAAAGCAAAGAATTGGTGTTGCTCAGCAAGGGCCTGGCAAAGGTGTAGTTCGGGGTGTTTTAGGCCTTCCAGGTCGACTTGTTGGGGGCATCCTGGGTGGCAGCGCCTCTGAAGTTCATTCAACGATGGCATCTGATGACCTGGTATTTCTTGTGCACTGCCACTATCCTCTCTCTCTCTCTCTCTCACACACACACACACACATACACATACACATACACATTCCTAATGCATGTTCAGATTAGTCTTTCTCCTTAACCTGCAACAGAGATGGTATTACCTCAACTATGTAAATTTTGGGGTTTATGATACCAGCATATAGCATCTTCCCTTAACCCAGTCGAGTTGAATTTCCTCTCTTCTACAATAATATAGATTAAAACCTGTGGTTTGCACTTACCAAAATTGCGTGAGTCGACACCACCGTCATATTTATCTCAATTGTTTAACTTTGGATGCATTGGTGCATGGAGGTATCATTTGATCATTTCAGATTCAAACCTGCATAAATAGTCTGAGCCTGTTAATCCATTGATGTGAAAGGACTAGAACTCATACTCAATACACTATCCTTGTTCAGATTGGACTCCTATATGGCTCTATCTATAGTAAACCTTAAATGAAAACTTGTAATTTGCACTTATCCACTAACGTGCATAATCGTGTACCCACATATTTTGTAATCTCCGGCCATTACAAGCCTAGTTGATATGCGAGCATAGACGGTTATCTGATATTACAATCTCTGATTATATGTTTTTCTAAATTATTGCTGAAAAAATCCTTGTTCCAGTCATTCGCAGATTTGTGGGTGGACTTTCTTCTCACGGAGACGGAAAGGGAAAAAAGGGAGTCTGCCAATAATTCAAATCCAGATCAAAACTCTACAGTTTCCACACCTCCTTTGCCAGATTATGGAAGTACTGCAGCCCCTTACCTCAACCAAAACCAAGTTCCCTCATTATCTCACGGCAACTTCTTGAGACGTGAACCTTCAGATTCAGAGTTTTCGACGGTTCCTCTCACCTCATCAGAGAGCAGTTTGCAGGGCTCGAGACTACCACCGAGATACTGATTATTTGATTATTTATGTAAGTTCTACTGTAAATACACAATTTTTCCACCCCTGATGCCTAATGTTCTTTCGATTCTTTGTCTAATTTGTTAAAAACGAAGAAAAGCAGCAGCCCTTGGGGAGCGTGTATGTACGGGCATTGTAATCCCTGTATGAAGTTTGAAACTTTGGTAGTCCAGATGGACATATTTAGATAGATTTGCTATAGAATATTACAGATAGCGTGAATTGTAAATAAACGCTTTATGGAAACCATAACACGGCATTGTCCATTCTGCTATGTAGCAGCTTGTTATCGCAGAGAATTTATTTTCAAAGTCATTTGCAAGATCCTACAATTCTAATCACGAATGTTGTGTTTGTACGCTGCCAAATTAGACTGGCCCGTTTGAAGCTTAAAAAATTGACCCGACGGATTTTTCAGCTGCACCAGCCAGGCCGAAGTGCCCTATAGCGCAATGGGCACGGGCTAGCCTGACTTGATAAAATTACACTGTGTAATGTATTTGCGGTATTTGGGCAGGGCTGGCTAGCTTGATAAAATTACACTCTATATTGTATTTGGGGTATTTGGGCATGGGCCTGGTAAATTAGGTCCGAACAAATTTTGGACCGGGCTGGGGTAACTTTTGGTTCAGGGTGAAACCTCCAGTAATAGCACGAACTTTCTAGTCTCAATGAGAATCCATTAAATGTAGGGTCTAAATGAACCTCAGTTTTCGTGCTCATCCGAATATGCCAAGTCCCAAACAAACACAAAAGGCAAGTTAACAGTAACCGTGAATCCTTATACAACAAACTAAAATGGAACTGAAGAATGCCAATTTCGACAGGAATCCGTAAGCAAAAGCAAAACTATATACTTCAATGTCATCTAAGCTCGTTTCTTGTCTAATGGTCCCTTTGGTATCTTGCTCAAGATTTTGTGGTCGAACACTGCATACTGCTTTCGGATTTCATGCATTGCTTTCTCAGTATATGGATCAATCTTATCACCGTACTTCTCATACAAAACAGGCACTGTGTGCAGCAAAACAAATACTACGAACAAGAACAGAAATCAAGTAATGCAGCATATGAATTAATCGATGCCGTAATAACCTGTTATTTTGAGGTAAACAAAGGTGCAAGGATTCTTACTTATGTAAGACAATGTCAAGAAGCTGCAGCAGCTGCCAACAATGGAAAGAAACCAAAGGCCAAATACCACCTGATTATGAATTCAGGCATCAATATCGAATATTGGATGAACGAGAAGTAACCAAGCAATTAAGTAAACAGGGGGAAAGAAGGGCAGAAATTTTGAAACCAGAATGAACTCAATTACGACTAATGAATGAAAAGGAAACTCGCCACTCACCACCATAAAGGATTTTTGAAACATAAGAAAGATCTTCTAAAGCCTAACTAAATAAAAATCTGAATTATGGCTAGATTCATCATGAAAAGTTTGCAAACTTTCAACACTAATTTCATCACTTACTTATCCATAGTAAATGAGATACAGAGATTAGCATGCATCAGGGAAATAGAATTCCTCAGGTTTTGATCACTAGCAAAGGGGTAGAGGTTCAATATCCAATTAATATTACCCCAAGGAATTTCTTCAGATCCCTGCTAGATGCAATTTCTCTCAACACTGCAAACGCATGATTGATCTCAGAATGAAGAGCTGAAGCAATCTCTACAAATGGTTCCTGGGGAAGGCGAACTTCCGGAATATGGGGAGGCCACCTGCAGACACATAAGAGATAAGTCCTTATTAAATGGTACACGACATTTTCAAAGAATGAGCTAGCAAGGGAACTGTTTCATGAGCTCACTTGTTAACGAAAACTGATGCATTGGACCATAAGAACGACAGAGACAGCAGAAGGATTGCAACATGGCAGACCAGAGTAAGCAAATGGTATTCAACTAATTCGAATAACACCCAGATTGCTGTTACTACACCAAGCAGCGAGGCAGATATTTTCTTGTTCCTCCACAATAATACATCAGCAGCTACAAAAGAAAACACCACAAATTTGTTAAAGTCTATATTAAGATGAATACTAGACTAATCTATTAAAACAATAATCAAAATGTTATCTATTTAAGCTAAGAAACTATAGCAAAATGAAAGGTCAAAAAACACTCGAAAGCATTACATAAGTGGCAAGTACGACGATAAACCTAAATTAAATTCAACACAATCCTCAAACAATAATTTGCTAAATCAACCCAAACTCCATTAGCTTGCAGCACAAATTTATCACTAAACAGCTCGTCAAAAGGGACAGTGAAAGGCAAAGCACTAACAAAAATGCAACATTGATCTGAAATTCGCTAAATAAACCCTAGCAAATTTTCAAGCCTAATTTCAAATACAGCTCAATATTCTTGAACCCTTAAAATGCTAACTGCGAACTCGCATAACCAAAACACTTCGCTCAAATAGAACCTCAGCATAACTCATCATATGCACATAAAAAACAATCACCGAAAACATTAAATAAATCCAAAAAAATCCACAGAAAACAAACTAGAATAGAAAAGGCAAGCGGATAGGTACAACGAGTGAGCACGTGATACGTACGTTTGCCTCCACCAAAAACCATGTGAACCGGCTTTTCACGGCCGAACACTTCATGAATCTTCTCCTTGACCGAAGATTCCGACGCCATTTTCTTATCCTCGCCCTCTGAGTCAGACGACGACGAAGAAGAAGAAGAAGAACTCGTGTGGACGTCACCGTCACCGTCACCGTCACCGTGGCCCTCGCCATCGCCGTCGCCGTCGCCGTCGCCGTCGCCGTCTCCATGAATCATATCGGAAATTTTATCAGTCAACGACTCCGTTCTCGGATCCGATATCTCCTCCTGCTCCGACATATCCGATCACCGCCGCCGATCTAAATTCCGAAATCGACCAAATATTACTGCAAAATCGAAAATTCGAACAGAGAAAAGCTTCTTCTCAGCTAAGCAAAGAGAGCAGATGGAGAAGCAGTAATGCGGGAATGATTGTTGAGCGTGGTTTTATGTAGTAAGGTGAACCCAAGCCTGAGGTTCGGAGCTCGCTTCGGCAGATTTAAATGTAGTTAACAAAATCGGAATAAAATGTACCTTGTCAACTAATTAAGAGTTTTAACCACATTATTACGTGCACACCACTTGTAAATACAATTACTTAGTGATTGAATATCATACAATTTTTTCATAATTTGATGCAGAGTAGAGTCGTTCTATATTTTATACTTTCCGTCCCCGTTTTATTAATTTAACCTGTTTTTTTGAAATAATTCAATTTTATATTAAAAAGTGCTTCAAATTTCATATCACACACTACTTTACACACAAAACACAACTCTCATTAATCTTCGTACAAAAAGAAATGAACCATGAATATTGGGACCGATGAAATATTTTGTACATCATGTGTGATCAATTTTTTTCCCAAAAAAAAAATAAATAGGGATACATAGATATATTGTTTGCCAAGAAATTCAGAAATCAACTGGTGACATTATATTTTGTGAAATGTAAAGATTGGGGTGCCCTCAATTAAATCGGACTGCGGCAAATTGTGGTTGAGGTGAGCCTCAGGATTATCTCTGTGATCAGTCACCGACAACCGTACATGTGTTGGTCGGCCAGATTAGGATAATTGGACTTTAACGAATTTTAGTGGCCCCATCAGTTTTAGGTCACATTCCAATTAGAGATGATTAATGGATCCGTTTCGATTCGATCAGATCGTGGATTGATTCATTTTAGGATCCAAGAATTTTTTCCCAAAAAATTAGGCACGATGAATCTAGATCGGATCCGGATCCTACTCTCATATTTTGGATCCGGATCCGAATTTAGTTTTTGAGACGGATCCAGGTCAGGATCCGATCCGTAGATCCATACATATATATATATATATATAGAGATAGATCATATAGACCCAGTTCCCAGATAGTATGTAGACTCAATCTCATCCACTCATCTAATAGATTCTATGGTTCGATTTTTCGGACTTTTAAGCTTAATTTCGCTAATTTTCGCTCATTAAGGGTAGATTAGTAATTTGATTTGTTATGTGATTGCGAAAACAAACAATGCATTTAGTTGAACAGGATAATGCATTGAAATGAACAAAAATGCATGCGGAGAATAATGCATGTGATTAGAGTCGCGCCCGGTGAGCGTGCTCGTGCTTTCAGCGCGCCCATGTGATCGTTCACCGACAACACACTCCACGTGTTGGTTCCCCACCCAAATGGGTTGGACGCGATGCATTTTATGTTCAAGAAAATTGGTTATGTTATTTCATACGATTTTTAGTGGCTCTTCCAACCCAACGTTTACCCAACGGCACACCTCCGCCTTACCCATAACCCCCGGCTTACATACGGGTTGGTGCGATGCGATTTTTAATTTAAATTCATTGTCGTTATTCGTATGCATTATCTGTTTTGTTGTGCATCAACCCAAACTCGTCGCCATGGAGACCCCAACGCTCGTGGACTCCCCTACCCACGGACGGGCACCCGGCGCCGTTGGGTGCGTTCCCATTTTGCCCCGAGCTAAAATGAGTTGCCACGTGTCAAATTTTGGTGCGTCCCACGTGTTCAAAATGTGTGGTCAGATTGAGTCTACATACTATCTGGGGATCCAAGCTACAGAACACAACCCTATATATATATATATATATATATATATATATATATATTATAATTAAATACATAATCCCAATTTAAAACTCTTCAATTTCTTTTTTCAAAATCTCCCATAACAAATATACTCTCAATTTCATTTCAAATTCTCCCAATTATGTATCAATCGAGATTCACGACGGATCGTGCCACTTACACCACCTGCAATCGAGTTGTTTGTTGTTTCCTACTTTATAGTAAATTTGTAGCTAACGTCTTCCAATATAGTGATAATTGTAGAAATTTTAAATAATTATTATAATGTTATTGTGTATTTAGATTATTATGGTGTTACTGTGAATTATAGTTGATTTAGAATTTATTTTAGAAGCGAAAATATATGGATCCGGGTCTAGACCTTGGACCCTGTGGATCTTATGGATCTGGATCTAATTTTTTTGGATCCAATGAATCTGGATCGGATCCGGACCAAAACAAAAAAATCGGATCTGGATCTGGACCTGAACCTAGCCAGATCCGGTCCATATCCGACCCATTGCCATTCCTAATTCCAACTAAATGAAGTTGTAAAAATGTAAAATATACATGTAAGGGTTACAAATTTTATTCTCTAATTTTCTAAATTAATCAGAATTTATAGTCTACTAAAACTTGAAACTTAACTTTATTGGTATCTATTTTATTTATTTATTTATTTATTATTATTTAGATATCTGCAGTCAGAATCGAAGGACTTAGGTCAAAGTGTCATCGGAGGGAGCCAAGTTCCAATCATTTATGGTACAATAATTTTTAATTTTTTGAAAGCATAAAGGATTAATTTTCTTTACTTAATTAACCTTTGAAAAGTCGCTTCTTTGCTCCACAATACCATATACTTTATGCTTTTTGTTGGCAAAGTGTGTGAGCATATGGTTGGGAAAGGAAGGGAAGGGACCTCTCACTTTTTTTGTTATTGGAGCCTGTATTTTTTTGGATGTGTTTGTGTGATAGAGTAAAGCCGGTAAAATGAGCCTGATCCGAAAAGTCCGCTTGGGGTATCTAGGGTTTGGATTGTTTGAGCTTAAAATTTAAAAGCTCGAAAAAAATCGGGACTATAAGCCCGCTCGAAAAAATCCCTTGGCCTACTGGGCTTCGGGCCAAAAATATATGTCCAATATTCTATTAAATATACATATTATAATATTATTTAATATACATATCTATAATTATATAATAATATTTTTTTATAATTATTTATTTTTTTACAATTATAAATATTAAATTTATATATTAAAAAAATTAAAAAAATGATCTAAAAAATCCCGTCTGCCCGAAAGATCGTCCAGGACTGGTTTGGGCTTCATATTTTTAGGCCTAAAAAATTTCGGAAGGACCCAAAAATGTAAAAGCCCGACTAATCCGAGGCTAGCCCGACCTGCTATTTTGTCAGCTCTAGTGACTAAGTCGTGGTACCCAATTGGTTTATTAATGGATAAAATGGACATGTGGTTGATGAGGGATGGGAAAATTTGGACTAAGGAATTTGTCAACAACAATGGTGGTCGACATGAAAGATTAATTGGTTTTGTTTTCCCAACCAAAGTGTTGGAAATGTTGGAGGATGTTCATTCGTTTGTTAACAAAATAAGTTTGATTTGCCCCTTTTATTCATATATTTTTATGATTTAATCTAATTGTATTCGCTCAAAGAACGATAATACATATAATTTTGTTGATATGCCTTGAAACTATCTCCGCTTTTAATTAATAAAATTTAATTCACCAAAAGAAAAGAATATATGCTCAGTACTCGAGCACTTGAAATATTGATTAAGAAAACACTGATTTCTTCGCAAATCTACCACGGGCCTTAATACTCATATTGGGCCAATATAAAATATGCTCAATTAGTGTATTCTCTTAAGACTATATATATATATCTCCGCCTATAGAGTTAGCCGGGGTTTGAGTATTCTCTTAAGGCTGTAATTGTAATATGAAACCCTAGCCGTCTAAATAAAATATATTCTCATTTTTTGCCCATAGACGTAGCTAACTCATTGTTGGTGAACCACGTAAATCTGTGTTTTCTTTACTTTTTTGTTTATTAATTGCTCAATAATCATAATCCGTTACAACAAATTTTATGCACAACTAAAAAATATCGAGTCTCCAAAGATTCTGATAGATTTATTTATATCATTACCTATCTAGAATGTGATTAATCAAATATAATCGGATTTTCTTCATTATATAACAATAGATATATTTATATGAGTTTCCTAGTTTGAATAGGATTGATTAATTATATAGAAGACAAGCTACATAGTTTATTATTCATCACTTGCACATTGTGGTGTAGGTGGAATCACGGTTTTCTGGTTAGGTGATCTCATGTTCGAACGTCTGTATATATGTATATTGATAATTTTATTCAATATATATAAATAATATTTTTATTTAATATAAATAATACTTATTAATTAAAGGGTAAAAAATAATTGATACTTTTTTTAATATAAATAATATTTGTCTCCGTCCGCACGGTGTAGATAAATATACATGGTGTAGATAAATATACATGAGTTTTTGTATTTTATGCTTTGATATTGAAATCGAGGTTTTCACCTCTTTCTCCGCTCTTCCCATCATCATCGTCATCTCAATGATGAAACAATGTTAAAATCGACATCATGGTTGAAGAGAGATGGGGGAAGTTGGAGTGAGGAAAATGTGATCATCTTGGACGTTGTGAAATATATATTGTTTTGTTTTCCAATCAAAATTTATTAAAATCCGCCTTTTTACAATATTAATAATAATAAGTTTATGTATAAGGTGGATTTTAATATAAATTAAGAAACTTAAAATACAAGATGAATGATGAGTATCAAACATAGTACTAGTGAAGATCCATAAAAAATACTCATATCTTATTCGATATCATCAGTAAATAGTACTCCATCCGTCCACCAAAAACGTCGTTTAATTTCTTTTCGTCCGTCCACCAAAATGTGCACTTTCCTTTTTAGAAACACCAACTTTACATTTTACCCTCAACTTATCCACTTATTTACAAAAAACACTCATGTCCCACATTTTACACTCACAATCCATTAATATATTCATTTATTATCTCACATTTACCTTTTATATCACATTTACTTTACACTCATTCGAAAACATTTTCTTAAAACTCGTGCCACCAAAACCGATGTAACGTTTTAGTGGACGGAGGAGTAATAAATATCAAACTAGTGTGTGTTGACCACTCATTGCCATCCCTAATCATGGTAGAGTGGTTAATTTGAGGAAAATGTGAGGACCAAAGGTCTATTGGTTTTCCAATCAAATTTTATTGTGCCTTTAAAATTTATATATTAAATTTACCAAAATAAAAATAAAAATAAAAAATATCAAACTTATGAAGCAACATAATTAATAATATCTAAAACTACGGTACAAGTAAAAAATAAGATATAAAACATGCTGTTTGTTGGCATTTTTGGACAATGCGAGTATGGTCAAAAAGTTGCTTTTTGATTATGCAATTTATTTATCAGGTCTATGTAGATTCATATTAAATTGTTAAATTATAAGGACCGTCTAATTTTATCTTTCTCGTAATAATCAGCAAAGACTTAATCAAAACATATACTATAAATAGAAATTCTATATAAATATATATATAGTTATGATATATAAATACATAAATTTTGATTGTTTTTGGTTTTGTACGTGAATTTTAAAAGAATATATAAATACACGAACTTTGATTGTTTTTGGTTTTGTACACGAACTTTAAAAAGTATACAAATACACGAACTTATTAATTGTAGTAATTCTATCGTAATTTATTTTTTTGGTCAAATTAAAACTAACATGACATTAGATATGATGAGTTGACAACGATATGAAAATCTTAAAGTTCGTATGTGAAGAAAAAGATGACATTTGTAGTAAACTATTTGTTCATCATTTACTCAATTTACAAATGATGAGTTTAAGATTTGAAATGCTATATTCGTTTTGTGTATTTGGTGTTATATTTCTTTATGTTTTTTCTTTCTTTCTCATAAAGTGCATGTATGTTTTGTGTGTGTTAATGAGTCAATGTGTGTGTTTTAACAAATGTAAATATTTATTTTATAGTTTATTTATTAATTTATTTCTACGTCTTGATCAACTCATCATATCTAATGTCATATCAGTTTCAATTTGGTCAAAAAAATAAATCGTGCTAAAATTACTAAAATTAATCAAAATTATATCAAAGTTCGTGTATTTATATATATCATTTTAAAGTTTGTGTGTAAAACCAAAATAACATCAAAGTTCGTGTATTTATATATCAATAACTCTAATATATACTACAATAGCTACTCATAAAAAGGTTTAATTAGTCGACTTATATATGAATTAAATTTGTTTTTAATCAATGCACATTCATGAATCTACATTATTAACAAAATAGGAAAACATAAATAAAATCACAATCCATTAATCACCAAAAAGGGACGAACAAAAATAAAAAAATAACGAAAAAAGCAACTCCCAAAAAGATGAAATAAGGAACCGACCGATTAATGCCAAACTCCCACAAAGCTCCAAACTAAGCGAAAAAACTTATATACATTTTAAACCCCACCTAAACCCATAAGTCACACTTCCACCCCTGAAAAACTAACTAATTCCCAAATCAACCCCTCCTCCGCCTATTGCCGCCTGCGGCCATCGGAGTACTGCGACAGCGGCACCACCTCTTGGAGCGGCGTGGACAGTGGCGTCGGCAGCGGCGAATTCCGGCAGACAGGGCACGACGCGTTGAGCTTCAGCCACGCGTCAACGCACATGACGTGGAAGCAGTGCCGGCAATCCGGCAGCATCCGCAGCATCTCCGGTTCTCTGAACTCCGACAAGCAAATCGAGCAGACGCCATCGTCCACGGGGGCGCCGCCCCCGCTCCTCTTCGTGAAGACGAATTTGGGGTAGGAATTAATGACGGCCTGATCGAGGCCGACGGCGACGTTTTGGCCGTCGCTCTCGTCGTCCTCGGCGACGAAGATGATCCGCGGCAGGTAGACGCTGTTCTCGACGGAGCGGTTGCGGCGGCGGCGGCGGGCGGCGATGGAGCGGCAGCAGATGTAGGAAGCGAGGAGGATGGTGGAGAAGAGGACGAGGAAGCCGAGGGCGATGGAGATGGCGTAGCCGAGGCCGATGGAGCTGAGGTTTTGGGAGAAGGAGGGTTTAGTGGTGGTAGCTAGGGGCGGCGGAGGAGCGGTGGACATTGGGAGAGGCGGAGGGTGGAGGTGGAGGGGATGGCCATTTGAATGAAGGGGAAATGGTAGAGAGAGAGAGGTGGGTGGGGGTGTTGAGCTGCTGCATTTAATACACAGAGCAACTCATTTAATGGCCAATGTGGAAGATGACTGATGGCGATGCTCTTCTCACCTAGTTTCAGATTTTTGATTAATTCACTTCTTGTTTTGGTTTTATATTTTATTTTTTATTTTTTTCCAAAAAAGTTATGAATATTGTTCTTTTTTTTCCAATTTAATACGAAATTTAAAGTTATGAGATCTTTACTTGGACATTAACCACTTTACTACTTGCCAACACACGTCTAATATTGTTCTTTGTTAATTTGTGGTTAGTTCATTCAGTAAATTAAAATGAAAGGAATTTGAGAAACGGGAAATGATTCATTTAATAGGAGTTGAAAAAAGTTCGTTTGGGAGATTTATTAAATTTCCTAACATTTTAATATAGTTTTTCCTTTTTCTTTTTTCTTTTTCTCGTTTGTCAATTGTCACAACAAATAACTAAATATTTTGGCACATGGGATTATAGATCTCATGAAGAGGCTGGCCATATAGGCGATCCTTTCATGTTGCTTTCTCTCTCTAGAATCTAGAATCTAGAATCTAGACGTACTCCTCACGTTGCGGACGTATTTTGTTTGATTTTTCCTACTTTATTTGTTGATTATCTGCATTTTAACCAAGGGATTACATGATCATCCTATAAATTTTGGATTAACGGTTCTTTTCAAGTGAAATGGATTTAACATTGATAGATATTAACTCCTTTTTATAAAATATCAACTCTTCTTGGAATTGGTTACAAAGAACTTTTTTTTCCTAGAATTGGTCTCTTGTGCACTTTGTCGTACCGTATGTACACAACAGACTATATAATTAAATAACGATGGTTTCATACAATCTATGATGGTTTTTCAGTAGTAAACAATAGTGACTTTTAGTAGTAATGATATGCGTATGGTGTGGACAAATGCATGAAAATGTTTTGTCTTTTTTCTAAAAATCAATTCGCATGGCTAATTATGTTTATTTCGCTTTAAGTCAAAACATCTAACATGTTTTGAATTAATTTAATGGATATTGGGGCTAAATATACAATTTTTGAGTGTATTTTAATTTCTGCAAACAAATTTTAAAATGTGTATTAAATCCACGAACTTCAATAATATCAGGATGATTTTGCTGCAATAGACAATAGGGGAGAGGGAGGAGCCCGACTGCAAATTGTTGTTGCTGAATTGTTATTGCTACAGAGAGACGAATTGTTGTTGTTGTTGCAACAAGATGGTGAGATGCGATGTGAGCAGAAATTTTTTTTGGGTCAATTAATTATAATTTTAAAATCAAAATTTAAAAATAATACTCTCTCTGTCCCATTTAAAGTGTCCCCTTTTTTTTAGGCACGTGTATTTAAGAGATATGTATAAAGTAGTTAAATTGATAAAAAGTGAGTAGGACCTATACTTTTTGAAGAAATAATTACTTCCTAAAATGGAATGAGACTTTTGTAATGGGATAACCCAAAAAGGAAAGTGAGACATTTTAAATGGGATATGGTGAGTAATAATTTAAATAATAGTTTAATATTATTTGAATGAAGGTAATTGTTTATACTAAATATATTTCTTCTTCATTATATTTTAATAACTTACAAAAATAAAATAATAAGATTTACTTATAAATAACTAAACAATCAATCAATAATAGCTATAAAATTAAAATAATAAGAAAATTATAAGTGTTAATATTGTAAATGATATTATCTTACAAAACACAAATCTTAATTTTCTTGTACCCATTACAAATCAACAATTGAATCTAAAATTAATTCACATATAAAACTTATTAGAATAAATTTAAATAAATATTACTAGTGACTATTATAATAAGTTTACCATAATCTTTTTAAAAATTGATTGATCAATAATTTACATATAAAACTTTATTATTTATATATATATTTTATCTTATCAATGTAAAACAAATTATAGAAAAAAGAAAAAAAAGACTACAAAGTAGAGAAATAAAAAAGAAAAGAAAATAAAGAGTACAAAATAGAGAAATAAAAGAAAAATGAAAAAAGAAAAAAAAAAAATTAAGGACACAAAACCGAGAAACGAAAAGAAAGGAAAATGAAGAAAAAAGAAAAGAAAGGAAAATGAAGAAAAAAAATGCGTGAAAAGGTTTCGAAACCACGACCTTGGGGAGGGAGACGAGATTCTTAACCAGTTACACTACAATATATTTTGAAACTATAAACGGATATAATAGTAGTAGTTTTCTAAAAAAGTTGGGAGGGCCCATGGACCCCAAACCCCAATGTAGCTCCGCCTCTGATGAGATGAGAGGGATGGAAAGGGACTATGAGATGGGGTTGCTTAAATTTAGGGGGTTTTCTTTTAATTTTTCTAATAACGTGAGAAATGATATCGCTTTGAATATGGCGGTTGATAAAAAAATGTCACCTCAAATAAAATATTGTCCATTCACTATTCCGGCACCAAAAAACCGATTCGGGTCATAAGTTAATGTATTATCAAAATTCGGGACATGTACGGAAATTTTAAAAGTTAAGGCCATAAACAAAAAAACGATCAAAGTTAAGATCATAAACTGTAATTAACTCTATATTTAATCATTTAGAAGAATCAGATTCTGGATTAGAATGTGACACGATTCGTATATTGTAGCTAACATAGACAGTTCGATCATAATTTATGTGACGGGACTATAATAAGATTAGCATAACGCCATTTTGTTTTTATTTGAGTATTCAACATGGAATTTTCAGAGAGCCTGTTTGTGTGTGTAGAAATAGATACTATGATAAAGGAAGTCACATGTGCAATCTAGATGTGAATTTTCGGCAAATTGTGTTCATGCATGAATCTTGTCTACTAATCAGCAGGTCTCAAGAATCAAGAATTATAAATTATACTAGATCCGTCTCATTATTGTTGACTCGTTTTTTGTTTTGGGATGTTCCATTATTGTTGGTCCGTTACTAAAAAGAAAATAATTTTACACTAAAAAATACATCGAATTTAGTATCATACACTACTTTACACACAAAACACGACTCTCATTAATCTACATGTAAAAAAAGAAGCCAACAATACGGGATTATTAGAAATCCAAACTTGAAATATTTTAAGAATAAGCAACCCCAGCCCCACTTCCTAATATAGCCGCGCGGATAGGGGTGCTTAAACGGGTATCGGTTATCGGTTAACCGATAACCGAAACCGCGATTTTTTCGGTTTCGGTTCGGTTATCGGTTACCGATTGCATGTGAATTTCGGTTATCGGGTATAATCGATTAACCGACGGTTATACCCGATTAACCGAAATTAATTAATTAATTAATTAATTAATTAATTTATTTATTTATTTAATTATTAAGTAAAAATTATTTAATTTAATATATTAATTTCTGTAATATTTGAAATAATCTCGGTTAATTTCGGTTATTTCCGGTTAATTTTTGTTTTTTTTGTTTTTTTTTTTGTTTTTTTTAAAATTTAATTTAAATTTCGGTTAACCGATAACCGAACCGACTAACCGAATCGGTTAATCGGTTAACCGATTAACCGATTGGTATCGGTTACGGTTACCTATTTTGGGTATTTTCGGTTTCGGTTAACCGAAACCGACCCGAATCTCACCCCTACGCGCTGAGTCACAATTAAGGAATTTATAAACATGTAGGTGTCTACGTCATCTCTCACATGATTATCATGTGAGACATGACGTAAGACACCTACATGTTCTATAGAATTTTCTCACAATTAAATAGAGATGATAAATTAAGCAAATGGGGCTTAGTTAATTGTAGGTGGAATCAATAAATGCATTGTTGAAAGTTGAGATTACATGGAAATTAGAAGAGTTAAATTGTAGATGATGATAAAGAGAAGTTATTAGCAGAAGTGAGGAAGTGAATCCGTTTGAGAAGTGGAGTTAGAGATTGCATGAGCTTCTCAGATGGATGGTTGTGCGTTCCTTCGTAGGTTGTCATAACAATGCTGCTGTCTTTGCTTAGCCTCTCTACTTGTTTCTTTACATTGCATGTGTGATGCGTGCATCGGTAATAGCTCCTATACACAGAGGATCAAATCAATATTATTTTTCTCAAAATTAAGAACAACAAAAATAATTATTCATGACAGACGTATTTCATATATAGTTAAGACCAAAACTATTATGTCTCCCTATGGTGCGCCTGGGTCGCGGCGGCCCCGGATACTCTACTCATGATCTGTCATACATGTAACTGATAGTTGTTCTGAATAAAATTGATAATTCTTATGAATAAAAGTCATAGTTCTTCGAAATAAAAATAATAATTTTTTTGATGAAAGTTACAATGCTTATGATATAAATAATTGTTTTTATGCTTAAAAGTGATAGTTCTTATTAATAAAGGTGACATAAGTTCTAAAAAAGTTATCAAATATTCTAATCAATTATCTAATATATAAGTGATAGTTGTCATGCATACAAGTGATTGTTATCATGAATAAAAGTGACGGATATAATTAAGAAAAGTAACAATAGTTTTCCTTAATATTTTTTTCTATCTTTTACCAAAAATGTGATTCTAATAAAAATGACAATTATTCAAAATAAATGTGACTATTTATGAATAAAAGTGAATGGTTGGATCCGAATCCGACCCGACCCACGTATATTGTGCAGTGGAGCGCAAAGAAGTACGCATCTATAGTTAAAAGTTTTAACATGCATATCTGTAGCGACACTGCATTACCCCGTTTCTTTATTTCCTATCTCTCTCTCTATATATATATATATGTATGTATAGTTAGGTTTAAATGAAAATATTTTTTATCCTAAAAACTAAGAACAAAATGAATTTACTATGATGAATCCGTTGATAAAGTTATTGAATTTCAAAATTCAAAAATTTTCACCCGGATTCAAATCACATGATGGGCAAAAATTCTATTTTTTGGATTCTATAACTTTCCCAATGGATTCATTAATTTTCACAATGAATTCATCATTTTTGATTCTCACGTTTTCACGATAAAAATAGTTCTTACGTTAACTCTCATATATATATATATATATATATATATATATATATATATATATATATATATATATTCCTTTACGGTGATGATATATTACTATTAGAATTGTTAATATAAGTTACTGCAGCACGGCAATATATATCTTGTACATTTGTGTCAAAATTCAGGCATACACTCAACAATATCGCGAATCTGCGATGCACAACGCATATAATTTTGTTTCACAATGCGTAAATTTATTGTACTGGACATATAAGTTATTATATTATAATTAATTGGGTTATTGACATATAAATACACGAACTTTGATGTAATTTTGATTTTGCACACGAACTTTAAATGAGTAAATAAATACACGAACTTTTATTTAATTTTAATTTTATACACAACTTTAAGAGGTGTATATAACACGAACTTATTAATTTTAATAATTTTATCACGATTTATTTTTTGACCAAATTAAAACTGACATAGTATTAGATATGATGAGTTGATAACGACGTGAAAATAAATTAATAAATAAAATATAAAAGAAACATTTACACTTGACAAAACACGCACATTGACTCATTAACACACATAAAACACATACACTTCACAATAAAGAAAGAAAAAGATAAAGGAATACAACACAAACACAAAACGAATAAAGCACTTTAATTCTTAAATCCACCATTTGTAAATAGAGTAAATAACGAACTAGTAGTCTATTACAAATATCTTCTTCTTCTTCACACACGAATTTTAAGATTTCTACATCGTTGTCAACTCATCATATCTAATGCCATGTCAGTTTCAATTTGACCGAAAAATAAATTATGATAAAATTACTACAATTAATTAATAAGTTCATCTATGTATATACTCATTTTAAAGTTCGTGTACAAAACCAAAATCAATCAAAGTTCGTGTATTTATGTACTCTTTTTAAAATTCGTGTACAAATCCAAAATCATATCAAAGTTTATGTATTTATATGCCAATAACCCCAATTAATTCTCACACTTTTCACAATAAGAATATTTTCAACATGATGCATATGCATATTTAGCCATTGAAATTTCCTCTTAACCTTACCAAAAAATCCTCTTACTCTCAGACATTCCGATCCTTTTTGAGAAACAATTAACTACAAAGAAAATTATTGCCCGTGCTAAGCAATTGTCACGTTCCAAAAAAGATCTTTATAATTAGTTCATCATATTAAACAACTTTTTCCTTTCAATTTTATGTGAAACCAAAATTCTGAATCCTAACCAGATTTTCAAATTGTCAATAATTAAGAAGATTAAATATGTTGCATCTAAAACAAGTTATCTTAAAATATATCATACGGTCCCTCCTTAAATTTCTTATATTAATTTCAATCTCGTATTTCATTAATTTAATAAAATAAAATAAAATACGAAATAAAACGACGAGTTCTCACGATAATCCTCACCTAGGGAACCTGCTATTCTTGACGGATTTTTGGCCATATTTTCTCCAGCGATAGCCATCATCAAGTATATCCTCTTCGCTCCTTGTCTGAAATGCAAACCGCTGCGAAAAACTCATTTTCCTCCTCCCACTATTTCCTCTTTTATTTCTGCTACTATCAACTTTGCAATCTTCCTCATACTTAGGCACAAAATTTTCTAACATTTGGCTTTGAACCTGATCGATCAGCCCTGTGGTCGATCCCATTTCTGGAAAATAATTAGGAAAAACTGAAGGTGTTTGAGATGGGTTTTGCGGCGCAAAGAGATAATGTAGGTCGTCGGCGGCGAACGGCGGCGGTGGGGCTTGTTGTTGTTCTTCCATGATGGGGAAGAATCTAGAGAGAGAAGGGAAGTATTGGTTTGAGGTATATTTATGTAGGTGAAAGAGAAATTGTAGTAAACTCAGGCCAACTAAGTTTCAACTAATTTCGGTTCAACTGCCCCACTCGGTATATACGTGCATGCTTCTCTCTTAGTCTAACGTTATTTACAAAGCATGAATTTCTATATATGTTTATGTTATGTGTGTGTGTGCGAGTATATATTTATTTATTTATATTTGTATAGGAGTGGATTGAAGTTGATAATGAGATGAGCAGAAAAATAAAAACTTTAACACATCAAATTTCATAAACATCAAAGTAATTTTATATTTTCGTAAGTTGTATCTTACGAGACTTTCAATACATAAAATCCATCAATCTATATCTTTAATATAATCTCTTTTAATATAAAGCATTAGTGAATCATCAAGTAAATTATCCTCTTGTTACGATCATCTCCGCATGCTTCATTACAAAAATGTTTGTTCAGTTATAGCAGTAGAAACATGCAATGTCAAAATTAGATGCATGAATCGATCTAGTTAAAATAAACTAGTGTAGAAATTATTGCATCACTATCGTATTATGTTTTTAATTAACTCGCACTCTATCAAAATAATGTCTTAGTCAGTGAAATTCAACATATATCAGTTTTGTTTATTTTTTTAATTATTTTGAACTACGCTAATTTTAGATTGGGTATAATATAACACATGGATAGAAGAAATGCTTGAAGCTTACACTGGACTAGAGCTCGATGCAATCCCTACATAGATCCAATCCATGTATATGTATGTATTGTTTTTAAATAATTCAAATATTCGGATTTTATTTTTAAATACAATCTTTTTTTCCTTTTTTGAATTTAACGCAAAATTTTAAAAGGGCTCGAACCCGAGACCTTTACCTGAACATTAACAACTCTACCACTGTCAATACACACACAAAAATCGGCGATAAGTCATGTTCATCAACGAAATAATTATTTGCCCAAAAGTTAGCGATGCAATGAATTATCTTCTTCAACTTCTGTATTCAAGTATTAACAGAATTGTTTTGAAAGTGGTGCAGTCTCGACAATTAATCAAATGTAATAAACAGTACATTAATCCAAACACAATCTATAATATACAGTTTTGAGTGATCTAATTCATACTATGATTTTGAGGTCTACAATTCATTATCCCATAATTCTTTTCCAATTTTCGGATTCACAACCAAATAACACAATCCTATTTGAAAGTTGGATACACTTTCAAATGGGCTGTAATCAAATCACTAGTTTTCCCCATATTTTTCACATTAATGAGCAATTTCTGGATTCCAAGAATTATAGGCATAAGCCTAAGACAATTATTACAATTCTTGAAACAACTAAAATACCTTGATCCTGGGCGCCCCTCATTAGTCACATCAAAACCTATAACTTAAAAAATTCGAACTTCGACGACCTCGTATTGACACAGCATAAACATATCCAACGGTTTATCATCCTTTTGTCTGAAGTTCATCAACAAGCTACAAAAGCAAAGAGCAGCAAAAATATTAGCTCATGATCATCTTGTTGAGGTATTCACCTTGCTGAGGAAAATACTCCAATAGCTCATCCTTTGTCACCCATAAGTAATCTTCACACTTTCCGATACTGAGCTTGCCGGTGGCGATGAGTTGACTTTTGAAAAGAATCGCTGACATATGACAAAATATTTAACATATTTAGCAAAATATTAGCCTCTACAGATGGTGTTTGGCTCTATACAACACAGCTTCATAGAATTCTAAAACCAAATTGAAATGAGGAAACAAAATGAGTACCTTAAGAGATGCATCAACCTTGTCATTCTCTGCAGGCTGTATAACCGTATGGCCCATTGGAGCATTTCCAACAAAATAAGTCTTCGAAAGATCTCTAACTACAGATTCTAAAGCAGATTCCGCACACTGCAGATATTTCAATTCCAACAATTTTTTCACTAAACCCTTCGAAAAACCAGTTACTCCAGAAGAGGGGTAAACGTGATGAACTAAAATTATAAGTTGGAAGCAGAATTACCTTGCGTAGTGTCGGTTCAGATTCGTAAACCTTCTCAGGAAAGTGCCAGACTGGTGTTCCATTAGAATCATATGAAGAACCATATAAAAGAAGATAGAGCCTTCTGTCAAGTGCTCTCTGCAATGACCTGTTTCATAATGAATTTACACTTGTTAATGCACTATCATATGCAGTGATGCACATCGTCACCCACAAAACTCAGTTGAAAAATTTATAATGGCATCGTGCAGAGACCATATATCTATCTCTCTGATTAGAACTGGAAGACAAGCACATGAATACTAGAGGGCAATATAATCTTCATTGCAGAACTATAAGAGGGAGCGGTGAATACAAGATTCATCTGAGAGAGAAAAAGTCTCGGGATACTACTTTCTGCAGTACGAATGAGAAACCAAAAGGTAATATCCAATTTCATTAAGTAGCCAGATTTACAAGCAATCACCTCCAATATTCACCAATATATACTAGAGCAACGAGCAATACCTTTTATCATTGGTTTTATCTGCTTCAGTGATCCGTGGAGCCGGTGTATACTCAATATGATGATCTCCTTGTCCCCTGCATGTCATAGTCATGCATAGAGAGACTCATTGCAAAGGTTAAACGAAACAAATTTAACCCTACTAGAATTGCCAAAAAAAGTATATATCAGGTCAAACAAAACAGAACAGCAAACATGAAAATTCATTCTTTTATTTGATGTATCCAACAATCTGTTGCAACTCATCTTTGACATCTAATAAACTTACGTTGAATTTACATGCTTCAACCACAAATACACTATCTCATAACTATATCTTATCAGCATTTGTGCCAAACACTTTTGTTAACTTAAGTAACATTGGAGACCAGGTAATCCCAAACTCTGTCCAAGACATTCAAGAAATGCTCTAGATTAGTTCTTCAACACTTCTTTATTCGAGATGTAGAAGATAAAGATGTCATAATGCCAATGTTACAACATTCATCGGATAGAATAGAAGTTCTTAACTTTACATAACAAGCCAAAAGGACCATCTCCCCCTAGCATTTGTTGACAAAGATTGATTACAAACTACAGACATATTGAAGAACCATATTAAAAATAGTAAACAAAAAAATGAACACCCATAAAATAGAAAGGAAAAGAGAAAATGTACCTTGCATTAGATTTTTGCAAGAACGCATCAGGATATTCTCGTCTGTACTGCTGTTGCCATCGGAACCTAAATTCACATTCCAGCTCCCAGCCATCATAATTCATTACAATAATATCTCAATGAATAAGAAGCAAAATTTTGTATACATCCAGCCCTTCATTGTTACAGAGCAAATTAACGACTCCGTTTCTTCGCTCTCAATGTCTCCAACCCAAAACAAAATACCACCTCAATTCTTACTCACGTACAACGAATCCCATTTTACTAGCCAAAATTATCGATTCATCGCAATTTACAACCTCACTAATCTGGGAGCAGTATTTATTACGAAAAAATGACATTAAATTAGACGAAAGCTCTCCATATTACCAGTTACTGCTGATATTTTTACATTTCCAGATAACTAGAATAAGCAACTAGATCAAGCGAATTAAAACAAAAAAAATGCTTACGAGAACTCCTGAAATGCATATACGACGGGATCGATTTTCGGTACCACAACCGGAAGCCTCTCGAACAGTACAGCAGCAACGATCTTCTCGCCGCCGATCTTGGACGCCGATGTACAGAAGCCTCGCGCAGCCATCAGCAACGGCCCTGCTAGTAACCTCGAATACGCCGCGGTTCGGTGCATTTCCTCCGAATCTGAGATCGATTAGCACGAGCAGATGATAATTCCGAGCTGAAAAGGGCGAGATTCCAAAACCCTACGGGGAGGAGGAAGAGGACAGGGTTTTACCGGCAACCGGCTTCTGATACTCCTCAACCGAATTGCGAGCAGAAATCGTAAATTCTTTTGCCTTTTCGTTTAATTATGAAAACCAACTTTATTTTTTATTTTAGGGTATTGACGTATAAACACACAAATTTAAATTAATTTTGATTTTTTAACGTAAAATATATAAACTTAATCACTTTATTGATTTTATCACGATTTCAAATTATGATGTAATTTGATTGATTAGGCCTTTGCCCCTTTTGTTTCAAACTTCAACTACTTTTTTGAATTTCATTTTTTTGGCGTAATGTGAGTAAATGAGAGAACAAATAATGTAAGTTTATTCAATTGAAGTTTCAAAATTAATCGCTTATGTATAATGTAATCGTATAGGCATGTAACAAATACGATGTTATCACAATCGAATTTATCCTGTTCTAGTTTATTAATTTCAGAGTATGTGGAATAATATCAGTCTGTAGTACTGCTAATAACAAGAAGATCAACATCTGAACTCAAACCAAGTCTCAAGAAGCCAAAATAGTTATAAATTATAAATAAATAAACTAAAATAAAGGCTTTTTCCCTTTGAGCAAACCTAGCAGATGATCCAAAACCAGGCCACCACCATCTCTCAGACCAGAATGCATGTATTCATTAGTGATCCACAATCTGATCCCTGCTATCTGAGGAGTTGTTTCCATCACAAGCTTGAAGTTTACATACATGTCTTCATAGTAAACAGCAGCAGCAACGGGGACCTGCATTCGACCAAACACATCTCAAGCTCGTATCATCCGTTATGGGAATAATGAGCCAACATTTCACTCATTTCTATCGTTAAAAATGGTATATTTCTCTCCTTATTGGTAAAAGCAGACGACATCACAAAATAGACGTGACTGTCAAAGTAAAATGCAGGGAGAATTTTTATGCAGCAGACCTTGTTATTGTTCAATGTGGCAACATCGTACAAAGGAGGCCAGTCCTTTTTCTCTGCCAGTAAATGAGCAGCGTCTTTGAAAGGCTTCAAGGCATGCATTTCATCGAATACCCATGGAAATATCATCTGCAGAAACACAAGAACCACAAGCTAAGTAGCAAAAAATCCTTTGAAAAATGAAGAAAGGTGTTAACAGGAATTATCCTTCGAAAATGGAAAGTGTGGATCAGGATGACTGTTTATGTTTAAACTTTTGAATGGTGGTCTAGTGAAAATGGATCACTGTTTATGTTTAAACTTTTGAATACTGGTATAGTAAAATGCTTCTGTTTCGCACCTCTCCAGTAAACAGCACCGGATGTCCTTCTTTGACGGCCTTCATTGCATCAAACAGACTCTCGTTTTCAGTTCTTATTCTGTGAGCAGACCAACTTGAAGAAGCACCCTTAAAAACATCCAGAATTAAATTAGATAATAAAGGATGCATAAGCAAAAGCACAAAAGACTGAGGAATTTGGCTTATTGTCACTACATAATTACAAAAATTATATATAGAACAGCATAAAGAATGCCTGTAAACTTTGAATGAAAAGCCAGAGTTTCCCAACAAGAAACAACTTTACCTGACAGTAAATGGACTCATGCATGAGAGCATACAGAGGATTACTGTCAAAATCCATCCACTTCTCATACTGCATAATGTACAAATAAGTTAATATATTGATTCAGAAAATATTGCATAGACCAATATCGGACGTTTTAGTTGCTTTTCTGAACTTACTGCATTTAGAAAGACATAGCTAATTCTCTTCTGGGCGCCTGGAACTAATATAGGATCCCACACCCTCTCAAACCTACGGGCAACAGTAAAAAAGAAGCAATTAAATTCCAAAGAGCATGTCGAGAAGGTTTACAAATTAAGATGTTGAGGTCAAACTTACATATAATGCAGACGTTCAAAACCAGTACTTGATCCTAAACCTGACAAACCTAGAAGCTGAAGTCCTCGTGGTGTTAAGATGCCATCAGATGGAAGAGGTACCTTTTTGAAAACACAAGCGAAGCGTGAGGATGAGAGATGGAATTTTGCAAGTTCCCAACAAAAGGGGAAGGATTAGGTTAAGAAATTTTCTCACCCCACCACCTTCAGATTCTGCTAAATATTTTACAATTTCTTGGACAATATGTATATCTTGAGGAAACCTCTGGTAATACTTCTCATTCTGCTTCACAATCTGATCAAAACAAGCTCTGTAAACAGCATCTGCGGTGCATCCACTTCCTATCGGAGGGATTCCACCAGTTAAAAGGACTTGCCTCAGTCCTTCCGGAGCAAAACTCAGGTAAGTCACTGCACAAAAGCCGCCATAACTCTGCAGTGAGACAGGAACGACATCCATGATGAGAAGTTAAAAGATACACATTACAAAAGAAGATATTTGCATCAGACAAAAATATTCATCCAATAAAAACTAGCTGGAAGTATAAAAGGTTTATCTTTCTCTCTTTGTATGGCCGTTTTTCTCTTATGGAGAGACACAGCAAGATTTTAATTCTCTAGATTGAACTCATTGGCCACCACTAGATAGCAACCAAAGGTAGCTAGTAAATGAAAAAGTGTGTGATAAAATCTAATACAAAACAAGCACTTTCTTACCTGTCCCAACACTGTCCATCGCCTAGAATCAGGGACAAGCCTTTTGCGCACGAATTCAGCATCTTTCACTATGTTGTCAGCTCGGAAATGTTTCAAGTAGTCGGCCAACTTCTCAGCAGATTTAAATTGAGACATCGATGATGTTGTTAAAGGTGTCGATAATCCCGTTCCTCGCTGAAATTGAAACATTTCAACAGAAAATAAGACGGAATGTATCAAACACAGACACCAGGAATCTAACAGGTGCTTCAAAACCATGCCTGGTCCAGTAGAACGACACGATACTCTTCACATGCTTTGCTTATCCATCCACCGGCTTCAGCTGGTCGCATGCACTCAAAACCCGGTCCTCCCTGCAGGTACAGTAAAAAGGGGAGATCTAGTTCTTCCTTCCCAACTGCAGAGTACAATGTTCATCAGTATCGAATGGTCTGTTGAAGAGAAGCGTGTAAGAACTCTTCATGTAGATTGATTTTTACAGAAAACTTATTTTTGAACTAGTACTTCTTAGGATCACTGTCATGTCCATAGACTTCTGCAAATAATAGGATTGTAGCAATTGGGCTAAAGAATTAAAGAAACGAGGAAAAGGTTCTTTCTTCAGTTCTGGTTTTTGCCAAAGATAGCTACTTTCGAGCAGTTTTAGTTTTCTTTACTTCCTAATCAATAGAATTTTAGATTCAAATGAAGATTGTAAGTTTAAATCGATATTTCCTTTCAAAACTAATCAAAGCCAACTCAATATCAACTTTTTAAGTATATCCAATGCTGCTCAGCACATACAGCTGATCGCCTCACTTCTTGAAACACTTGCAAAGCGAATTGAAATTAGAAACAGTAGGTGCCGCAATCCCTAGGGGAAAAGTAATCAGCAAACAAATTCAATAAAAAAATCCACTTCAACGCAACAAACAATAACAACACACAGGGCGGTAGCGATACTCAATTCTCTAGTAGTAGAATTTGTAATTACCCCCAACGACTTCGCGTACGAAGACGGAGATCTTCGGCGACGCTTTATAACTGACTGAGTAATAGAGAGGCACGGTGAATATGTGGTTCCGGAGCCGGAGGTCCGGCACCGAAAACCACTCGCTCGTGACGCGTTTGCCGGAGGCGGCCATTGATGATGCGATTCCGGCGGTGGGTCTTGTTGAGGAGTGGAAGTAGAAAATTTTGACCAGAGGTCGGAGTGGAGATGGCGAGAGCAATAATAGGGGTGCCCCGAGTGCGCGCATCCTTTTCTAGCTCGTGAGTCGTGATGATTAACGTTTGACTGAAAGAGAGAGAGAAGGGGAGTTGCTGCGTGCGGACGTGTGCAGGATAAGGTCGTCGGGATTAGTTTAGTCAATTATTAATTTATTAATAATGCTGCATCGGAAGAACCTTCGATGAAAGGCTTCCATTAGATCCCGGTAAGATCTAATACTACCGGGTGGTAAACTGTTGAACCATCGACGAGCGTTGTCGATCAGCAACTCCGGGAACAACTTGCACATGTGGATAGTGTTGAGACGCTGATTGATCATGTTGTATTGAAACTGAGAAAGAAAGTTTTGTGGGTCACGTAGTCCGTCATAGGGGGTGATACTTGGCACCCTGTAGTTGTCCGGGAGAGGAGTATCGAGTATCTTGTTGGAGAAAGGGTAATAATCCTCCCGTATCCATCGAACCCGTCTCCCGGAGAGAGATGCCGAGGTCGTCGGCTGGATTCGTTATAGTCGTGGGGATCGACTTCGCGGTGATCACGACGACCTGCTCCACGTTGCTCATCCCTTGCACGATTGGTTTGGAAACCAACTCGTGTAGAGGTATTATTCGCAGCACGAGTGCCTAACATCTGAAGGCTGGGGGATCCACTTTGCCGTGCTGCCTCGAGTTTAGATGAGACTTCGACATCCTTTTCATCACGTCGAAGCCGACCTTGTTCTCGGTTGAGGTACTGGAGGAAGATCTCCTTATTTTCTTCGAGGAACCCTTTAATCGCCTCGTCGAGATTCAACTGCGGTGCTTGGGGTTCCTCTCTGTTGCTGTTGCGATCTCCTTCGCTGCGGTAGTCTTCTTCTTCATGTAGGATAGGGTTGTCTCGCTCATCCAGACTTTGAACGTGTCCTTCGGGGGTAGTATCTCTTATCGGGCTTTTTCCAGACCTCGTTTGGCGTGTTTTGCCGTCGTTATTGTTGCCGGTAACAGCTCTGGATGTAGCGCTTCTTGTATTCCTCATCGTTGTGATTGATTTCCTAAGAAAAAGTTGATCGAAAACACGAATTGAGTTCCCACAAACGACGTCAGTGATCGATCTTATTTTCGTAGGGTAATAAATACGTAAGGAACAAGAGAAAATAACGTGGTTCGATCTATTAAAATATATCTACGTCCACGGAGCAAGAGAGTATATATGTATTAAGTATGTAAGAAACGAATACAAAGAGTGTAGATGATCTCTTTTCCTCTAATCTAGCCTCTATTTATATACCATCAAGTTGAGTTCGACTCTGATACAAAGTCTTCTCTCATAAGGATTCTTTTAGTTTATCTTGTTCTTCATGATATGCATCCGAATCTTCTACGTTTCCAATTGCGATTCGAGTTGTAGTTGGTCGGAGTCTTCTTAGGCCGAACTCACATAGGTCGAGCTTAATGTCGGGGCCCAATAAGCCTAATGCTTGGATCTAGTAGCTAGACCGTATCCTATCATTAATATATCTGTAATTTTTACAATTAATTGTTCAAATAAAGTTTTTTAACATATGTCGAGCTCACTTTAAAAGTTATTTCCTAATAGGAATATTTAGTATTACGTCGAATTGGATAAGAATTAACAACGAGAACACGAAATCAATCCAAATTAAAGTGATTTACCAAAAATTGAAAGTTGTGCTTCGTTAATTGGAATTGACAACAATACTCGGTACATTCCTTCTCCTCCGACTACGCAATATTTTCCCTCTTTCCCGGCGGCGCCGCCCCTTCCACCGCTTCCACCGCCGCCATCGAGAATGTTTTCCTCCCTCTACAAGACCCTCCGCAGCTCCTCCGTCACCCAACGCGGCAATTCTACTCGGTCCGTTTTCCGGCGGCTGAGCAACGTCCCGGAAAACACCGTATACGGCGGCCCGAAGCCGCAGAACCCTAACCAGCGCGTCACGCTCACTAACATCCGCCAGAAGCACAGGAGGCGCGAGCCCATAACCATGGTGACGGCATACGACTACCCGTCGGCGGTGCATTTGGACACTGCAGGCATCGACATCTGCTTGGTGGGCGACTCCGCTTCCATGGTCGTCCACGGCCACGACACCACCCTGCCCATCACGCTGGATGAGATGCTCGTCCACTGCCGCGCGGTGGCGCGTGGCGCCAAGCGCCCTCTGCTCGTCGGGGACTTGTCGTTTGGAAGCTATGAGTCCAGCACTCAGCAGGTAAAGGCTTATTTTGAGTGATCGTTGATTGTGAGCACTAGGTGTTAGTGGAAAATTGAGTATTTGGTCATTGAAATAATCTCTGTGTAGCTAGTTTCTTTTATAATAGAAGTGCTTAATATCCATAATCGGTGTTATATTTGGTATTGCAGCGTAAATTATAGCTCTATTTTGTATCATTCTTTATGCTTGTCGTCTGGATTGAACATTTGCAGCAAGATTTGATTTTTTTGGTAGTTATATATAATTAGTGCTGGAGTTATTCCTTACTATTTCTCTGGTTATGGTGTCCCTATTTTTTGACTAATCTGAATGAAAAGATTTTGTATTAGCAGAAATTTGAGTGAAAGGTTTGCTATTTTTGATATGCCTGCAATGACTTTCTTTTTGCTTTTGATCACAATGGGTTGTGAATATATATGGTTGGTAATTCGCAGTTTGAATTATGAGCAGGCAGTTGATACAGCTGTGAGGGTATTGAAGGAAGGAGGAATGGATGCAATCAAATTGGAAGGGGGCGCACCTTCAAGAATCACAGCAGCTAAAGGTATCGTTGAAGCTGGTATTGCGGTGATTGGGCACGTGGGGCTCACACCGCAGGCAATCAGTGTTCTTGGAGGGTTCAGACCTCAAGGCAGAAACATCGATAGTGCGGTCAAGGTACTGCTTTTGAAGATCCACAGAGGGCAGCACATGATGTTTTCAAATCATTCTATTGATTTTGCAGGTTGTGGAGACTTCAATGGCGTTGCAAGAAGCGGGATGCTTTGCAGTAGTGCTGGAATGTGTTCCTCCACCTGTGGCGGCTGCAGCAACATCGGCTCTTCAGATCCCCACCATCGGCATTGGAGCCGGACCTTTTTGTAGTGGCCAAGTTAGTATAAGCTTCTTGCAGTTTAGTATATGCTGGTTTGCTATATATTCTTTATCCCTTCTTTCTCGAAATCGTAGTAATCTAGCATGAGTGAGTGTCATCTTTGGAAATATGCATTGATGTTAGGCAAAAGAGATAAGCTTTTTCCCAGCTACATGTACAGATAAATATAGATTCGAAATTGACTTGAAATTCCAGATTGTTTATACTACCAAATATTTCACAGAAGTAATAATTGTCATCTCATGTAAAACTTAATTTGGAGGGAAGCTGTGGAAGGATAGGGAGCTTTTTAATTATTGGTTTGTCCGAGTCATTAGTTGCTCAGCTGATCAGCATTCAAGTTATCTACTTTCTTGTATTTCTTTGTCATGGCATGCCTCCGGTTCTTGTTCAACGACTAGCTTGCTATTTTGTTTCTCATTGTTCACTTATAGACGGCTTGTGGAAACACACAGCGTCTTGTTATGCATAGGTGACCAACTAATCCTCTATTTCTGCAGGTTCTAGTTTACCACGATCTGCTTGGAATGCTACAACACCCTCACCATGCCAAGGTTAATGCGCCTGTCTCTGAATTTTGTCTAAGGCTTCTCACTATTACTACTTATTTTTGCTAAAAGTCAAATTTCGCTTTGTTTCTTCTCCGCAGGTCACTCCCAAGTTCTGCAAACAGTATGCCCATGTAGGAGAGGCCATCAACAAGGCTCTTTCAGAATACCAGGAGGAAGTAACTACCGGTGCTTTCCCTAGCGCGGCATACAGCCCTTATAAGATCGGTGCTGCTGACACAGATGGCTTCATCCAAGCGTTGGAGAAGCTCGGTTTGGGAGACGCGGCATCTGCAGCCGCTGATGCAGCTGAGAAGATGGAAGCGCAAACGAAGTAATGGAAGACATGAGGAAAGGTACCGAGAGTCATTTCCTTCTTTGAGCAAGTGTAGGTTTTATCTACAGTTGGCTTAATAAACCATAGGGTCGGAAGATCGGCGTCCCCAACGCCCTCGAAATCTCACGATTGGAATAGAAGGCTATTGTAGTATAGTATTGGTGATGCTTTAAGGACAGCATTTTTGTTCTAACATGAAGTTGATGCTCTCTTAGTGACATTCAAAGGCAGCAAAAAATTAATTGAGTGTGTGTGTTGGCCTAGTGGTAGAGTGGTTAATGCTCGATGCCAAAGGTCTCGGGTTTGAGTCCACCGTGACGCAGCCTTTAAAATTTCTGTATTAATTGACCAAAAAAAATAATTAATTGAGTGTAAAATGTCTTAGGTTCGAGTCTACCGTGATTTGTCCTTTAAAATTTATATATTGACTGATTAAAAAAATTAATCACAATAATCTTGGTGGGCTGTATTGGCTTTGCCGTAGAATGCAATAAGGGTGAAATTTGTTAGTAGTGGCATCAATCATGCATTATACACGCACTTACCAAATTAATTTATTTTATATTCATGACACGTTTCTTTTTTATACGTAGAGTAATGAGAATTATGTTTTGTGCGTAAATTAGTATGTGACACGAAATTCAAGTTATTTTTTAGTATAAAATTGTTTCTTTTTTGGAAACGGATCAACTTAATGGGACAATTCAAAAAAGAAAACGAGGAGGAAGTATGAAATAGTCGTATAATAGATTTAATTGGACGTTATGAGTGGCATCAATTATGTATCTTAAATGCACTAATATTGGAAATTAATTTTATATATAATAAATTAAGAATTATGATTTTAATAATGATTGTTTTAAGTTTTAAATAATAAATGTCAAAAATGAATAGTTGAAAATTATTCTAATATCTTAATATTGATTGTAATTCGTGTATTATGTTATTTCCAACTTTCTTCTTTTTGGGTAATCAATTTTAACAATTTCAAAAAACTTCAAGAATTCTAAATACTCCCCAACTCGATGCAGCCTCTGAAATATTGAAAAATTAGCTTGCATCACCAAAATAACCCCCCTTTTTACGCTTAGAAAAATAAATACTCCTATTAAATTTGTTTGATAATACATAGTCGAACAATATTTTGTGACATGAAAGTTTCACTATTCAAATTGTTCAATTATTAAATAATGTTGGTATTCCACGATAACTGCAGCACAAATCAGATTATTTTGCCTGTTTCAGAAAAATGAGAGAATTATTATTTTAATTTAATTCCACTCTTTTCCTCATTATTCACAAACGACGAACAGCCATGAGGCTTTCCCTAAAACCTCTAAAACCTCCGACCGCCGCCACTCTCCGTCGCTTCTCCAATTCCCACCCCACACCACCGTCTCCGCCGCCACCAGACCCGTCCTGCCCCATCTCCGAGACGCTGTGCCTCCTCCAGACCTCCGCTCCCATTTCCTGGCCGGCCAACCCTAAGCTCGCTGGTCTCCTCTCCGCAATCTCTCCGCCGTCAGTCCTCAAAATTACTCGCCAGCTCCCAAATTCCCAAAATGCCCTCCAATTCTTCGAATATCTCAAGACCAACTCTCACCTATCCGATTCCGCCCCCCTCGCGTTCCAAGCGGTTCTCGAGCTCGCCATGCGGGAAAACCCTAAATCCCCCGATAAGCTGTACGAGCTCTTCGCAATGGCGAAAGAGCAAAATACCTCTCTCTCTGTCAACGCCGGAACCCTACTGATTAGGTGCTTTAGCCGCGCGAATATGCTGGAGGAGATGGTCATGGTGCTCGACGCCATGGATGTGCAGGTGAAGAACACGCACGTGGTGAATTTAGTTGTTTTTGGGTTGTTCAAATTGGGCGCTATGGATGATGCCCTGCAGCTGGTCGACGAAATGCTCGAACCATATGCATGTAATCCCCCCAATCGCAAGACATTGAGTATTGTCTTTTCGGCGATTTTGGGAAGAAATCACAGAGGTAGGAGTCTTAAGAATGAGGAAATTTACGATCTTTTTTCGCGTTTTGGTGAGCGTGGTCTTTGCCTGAGCGGATTTTGGCTGACGCACATGATTTCTAGGTTTTGTAGGAATGGCGACTGCGACAAGGCTTGGAATGCTTTACGAAGAGCAATGAGCTCGGGGTCTGATGTGGAGGTGTTTCCTTGCAATTTACTGCTGGCGAGGTTAGGGCAGCAACGAGATTATACTAGAATGAACTTGTTGATGAAGGAGATGAAGGAAAAGGGGATCACACCGAGTGTTGTGACCTACGGGATCATGATCAAGAACTTGTGCAAGATTCGAAGATTGGATGAGGCGTTGGAGGTGCTCGAGAGGATTAGAGATGGGGAAGCTGGCATTGAGCCGGATGTTGTCATTTACAACACGTTGATTGATGGATTGTGTAAAGTTGGAAGGCAAGAAGAGGGGCTAAAGTTGATGGAGAGGATGAGGTTGTCTGAGAGCAAGTGTGAGCCGAACACTGTCACTTATAACTGCTTGATCGATGGGTTTTGCAAAGTAGGTGACATTGATAAGGGGCGTGAGCTTTTTGAGCAAATGAGCGATCTTGGTGTGGGGATGAACGTCTCCACGCTTAATGCAATGCTGGGTGGGATGTGTATGAATGGTAGGGTTAGCAGCGCGATAGAACTCTTTAGCAGAATGCGCGAGATGGGTTTGGAAGGGAATGCAGTTACATATACAGTCTTGATCACTGCTTTCTGTGGCGCGAACAACATTGAGAAAGCAATGAGTTTGTTCGATGAAATGAAGGAAAATGGGTGCGCCCCGGATGCTGTTGTGTACTACACCTTGATCTCAGGCCTTACACGGGCTGGGAGGATAGGTGATGCTATGGATATCAAGTCGAAGATGGAGGAAGCCGGTTTCTGGTTGGATATCATTGGCTACAATATCATGATTGGTGGATTTTGTAGGAAGAACAAGATTGAGGAAGCCTCTGAGCTGCTGAAAGAAATGGAGGGTGTCGGATTGAATCCTGATCGCGTCACTTACAATACTCTGCTTTCATATTTCTGTGACAAGGGGGATTTTAGGCATGCCCAGAAAGTGGTGAGTAAGATGGTGGCTGATGGTTTAACACCGACTGTTGTCACCTATGGCGCTTTGATTCAAGGGTATTGCGCAAAGGGGAGCCTCGATGCCGCCATGAGGATATTTGCAGATATGAAATTGACGTCAAAGGTCCCTCCGAACACTGTAATTTACAACATCTTGATTAACTCGCATTGCAAGAAGGACGACGTGGAAGCTGCTCTTTCTTTGATGGATGAGATGAGGGCTCGTGGTGTGAAGCCAAACACCACCACGTTTAATGCTCTGTTTAAGGGACTTCAGCAGAGGAATTGGGCAGAGAAGGCGCTGCAGTTTATGAAGCAGATGACTGAGCAAGAATGTAGGCCAGATTATGTGACAATGGAGATCCTCACTGAGTGGCTTTCTGGAGCTGGTGAGACGGAGAATTTGAAGGAGTTCGTTCGGGCCTACCGGTCTGATGAGCCGAGTATGTAGAGCTCCGTGCTGGAGGTAAATCGAGGGATGTGCCTTAGCTGATGGTGGTAGCATTGTTTGTTTGAACTCAGTTTCATGAGTGGTTTGGGAAACTGCAATTTTCATGTAACTTGAGTTTGAAGAATCACCATAAATTTTTTGATATTTAGCAATTGGAATCTTAATTTTCTCAAGTAGCACTCGTGGCCTAATTTCAATAGGGTATTGTTAGTTTGTTTTACTGCAGCAAAGCTTCTGGTAAATTCCAAAGCCTCGGTATAGAAAGTGAAGCACGATTTGTAATAGAGGAATCCTAGTGTGGAGATATGATTCCGTATCTGTCCCTATAAGGGCATCTACAATAGGAATAAGGCCACATTGAATGGGAGGTGTGATGCATTTGTACCATAGATTCCACTTTGGTTGTGGGAATAAATTGGGTGAAAGAACCCCATTTAAAGGAATGTGAAAAGGTATTCATTTAAGCATAATCTAATCATGATTACGCATAAAGCCTATACCTTTTTCATCTGTCTTAGGATCTTAAGGTTACCTCAATGATAATTTTTTCAATTTTTTTTGGTTTAAAAAAGTTGGAATCTAATTTTTATATCATTGAAAAAATTAATAAAAGTTGTAAACTAGAAACCAACTTGTTAGCAAAGAAGCTGGTTTCTTTTTTTTTTAAATTATTTTTATCTTTGTATGTATATTTTCTTTATATATATATATATTATAATGGAATCTATATAAAATTGATTTTGTAGGTATATAATTAGATAAAAAGAAATTGATGAATTTTAAAAACTGATATAACAATAAAAAATTAGATTTTATAGATATATATATTTATAGATATGTGATTGGAGACACTTACATGACAATAAATAACCCATTTTTCTCATATACATCATTGAAAGATTTATTTATTTTATCAAACACATATATTGTGATCTCTAGATTCTTTACAATTCTGCCCACAACAACAAAAAGAAGAAAAAGATAAAAAAATGTTGACTTCTCCTACAAAATACAAAAATGAAGAAAAGTGAGTGAGAAGAAAAGCATCTAACTAAGCACTTCTCGTGCGCCGGTCAACCGCCGCCGGCAGTGGTGGTGGTAGTTGCGCTAGCAGAAAGCCACGGGAACTGCAGGCAGCCGGAGGTGAAGTCTCCGGCGTCAGGAGCCGCCGCCGTGAAATCCTCCAAACCGGCGAAGAAATCGTCGTCCAACGCCATCTCTGAAACGCTAAATTCGCCGCCGTCGTCGTCCTCGGCCAAGTCCTCCTCCCTGCTGCTCTCCAATTTCTCCGGCGCCTGTGAGAGGCTCGACGCCGGCAAAATCTCCGGCGATAAAGAATTCTTGCTGGGGTCGGCGGTAGAGGGGGCCTCCGCCGGCTTTTGGCGGGTGCTGCCGGCGAGAGAATTCCGGTGGGTCGGCATTTGGTGGTTGTGCTCCGCCGTGTAGGTGACGATAAACATTGCCGGGTCGGATCTATTCCGCTCCACTTGCTTCCTCGCCATACAACCTTTTGAGGTGCTGCATCTGTAATAACCCCTAAAATAGATAAATAAAACAAATCTTCAGCAAATTTTTAGAAAAGAACTAAACTGACAAAAAATATAAATCTCTCTCTCTCTCAAAAACACACCTTGGATATGGAGAGCCCTTAATGGGTTTTTGGCCGTATTTTCTCCACGACCACACGTCGGAAGATAAATTTTCTGCAGCCAGGTGGCAAACCTTCTTGGTGTGGCTCTTTCTGTAAAATATTTAGTAAGAAAACTGAAAAGAAAATGAAAAAATAAAAAATAAAAAAAAAAATCCAATCTTGAAGTTCTTATCCAAAACACACTATTATACCTTCTTTTTGACCTAGGGGTGGGAGAGTGAGAGGCACTAGTTTTTGAGCCATTAGAAACAGAGAAAGACTGCTGCTTTGGCCGGAGCTGCGTTTGCGGGGTTAAGTGCTTCACTATTTGCGGCAGCGGCGGCGGTGGATCTTGCGATTCTGTGAGGGCAGAGAGGGTCGAAATCGGCAGAGAAAATGGGATTTCCGACTTGGGGAAGAAAGGTTTGTAGAGATCGTGCGGTTTTTCTTGAACGACGCCGTTTCGTCTTGGCTCGAGCAGATCTTGAAAGCAAGAGGCGGAGAAGTTGCAAGCTTGGTGATGAGTGTGGAGAGCTTGAAAGGATCTGGTGTTGTTTGTGGCAGCGGCGGGGGCCGTGATGGCGGTGCAGCCTCTGACGACGGCGTGGAGATCCCAGTCATCCTCCATTTCTTTGCTGCTAGCTCTTGGTTTATGGTTGAGTTTTGCAGCGGGGACAAAAGGAGGCGCTGACTTTTTAAGAGAGAGCGGTGGTGGGGATATGTAATGAGTGGAAAAGGAAGCAAATTTATTTATAGAGAGAGGGTGCCGCTGAGGATGGCTCTCTGCCTTTCTCTCACTACAAAAGTCCAGAGAGAGAGGGCATTTGAAAGGCTCACGGATGTTTTTTCGCTTTTGGCTTATCTGTGGAGTACCTTCTTTTTATTTATTTTTTCTTTTTGTTCGCAAAATAAATTGTGGTTATTTAATATTTTGTGAGTTGACTTTTGCAATAGTCAAAATGAGGTTATTGCAGAGAAAAGGTCCACGCGGTTTTGTATTTCATTCGGCTCGTGAGAGAGTTTGAGAGGGGGATGGAAACAAAGAGAAGCAAGACACGTGGTGGAGGCCACCGGATGTGGGCTCAATCCTCATGTTCGTAAAATCAAGCTTAATTAATTAGTTAGGTTCATCTTATTTTAAAAATGTTTACTCATTAAAAATTTAGACGAGTGTTATTTATTATGCTCTGTCCATTTTTTTTCGATAAGATTATTTAGAAGAAAGATATAAAGTGATAAAAAGCAGATAGATCCTATAACTTTTGAAGAGATAATTATTTTTTAAAAAATAAACAGATCATCTTGGATGGGACAATCCAAAAAATAAATACAGATCATCTTGGATGGGACGGAATGAGTATTACATGTGGAATACCTATTTTTTAAATAAAACTTTGTGGGATAAGTAGATCAAATATATTTCGTCTAAAAAATTCAATCAAACATAATCATATAAAGTACAATTAGGAAATGATCAAATATAATTTTTTTTCATAGTAAGTAAAATGTATATAAAATATTAATTTTTATATAATTAACTATTAACAAAAAAATTGTAATATATAAAAATAAGTAATATGATTTTTTAAGTTTCCGATTTTTTCTACAAATTCCCATCCCCTACAAATAAATGTATATTATATTTTTTCCCCATCATTATCTTTATCTACTAGATAACTCGATGTACTCCTCCGTCCCAAATTATATTTTTGGATTCCATTAATTGGCACATGCCAAAATTATTAATCTATTTTATCCTCTCTTCATTCACGTCTCTCGAGATTCTACCCTCTCTCTCTCGGATTCTATTTCTCTCGCTTTATTAGCATTAAATCTTGTGGGACCAACACCATTAAACCCTTAACCCATTTTTCTTAATATTTGTGCAAAAGTGTTGTCTAATTGGTTGATTTTAGGAGGAGTATATAGTAGTGGGAGTGGCTCTACCATTTATGCTGCCTCACGCAAGCAAAAGTAAATGTTAGAACAAACAACTATGACATCACTAGTAATTTCGTAAAAAATTACATGACACTCTTCTTCGTATTATCAAAATCTCAATATAAATTTTCATATTTGGTACGACAAAAAAAGAAAGAAAGAAAGAAAAGATTATGAGCAAAACACTAAAATGAATCATCTAACCATCATAAATTGCAACATGTCACTTATATTAAAAATATATATCCTCTTCTATGTAATAGTTATAGTCGAATTTGAAATTTAAATTTAAATATAAAATTACATACTTTTAAGCTCTGTTCGATTAGGTTCGCCCGTCCTCATGGCCTGCCCTGTGAATTGCCATAAACCATATTGTATCACTTATAAAAATGATAATATATATTGTTGGTATAATTATATGTCATATTATATATTGTAGTCAATTATGTATCTTGATTATATATATATATATATATATATATATATATATATATATCATATATATTGTTGGTATAATTATATGTCATATCATGTTTGATTCAATATTTAATAAAAGAAAAATATAAAATGACTCACGTACACTCTTGATGCAATATGACCAAGTACCTAAAACATCTATATCAATATAATGATATGTATTAATGTATGTTGCATGCGTATATTTAGATAGAATAAGTTGCAATAAAATAATCTTAGTTTGTGGATATAATATTATAATATAAAAATAGTTAATCGATTGATGTAATGTCATGTCAAAATACGAATTAGTATGTCATGTATTTAAACAATTTTTTCTGTATTTAAACAATATTTTAGGAAAAATATAATATAATATTGTTGGTTTCTATGAGGAATGATCTATAATTTCATTGTTAGAGTTGTCCTACACATTGTACTCTTAGTTTTATTTTCTTTTTTTTGTTTTCGTGAATGTAGAGTTAGTCTTTTTGAGGTTAAAACTTTATATAATGGAAACCTTTATAATACGAATACTGGAACTGGATCAATCATATATTCTACTTATAAGTTATAAGTTCACACCTAAATTATAATAACAATGATTTTTAACGTGAGAATTAAGAAATATAAAATTTCGCTATGAATAAAATAATTTAGTTATAAAAGTTAATGTATCTATTGGAAAAGCTACTAAATCTAAAAATTCGATATTTTTCAACCGGATTCGAATCTCATGAGGGACGAAAATTCTATTTTTAGATATTTTTGATTCAATAATTTCCAGATGAATTTATCAATTTCACAGTAAATTCATCATTTTTTGGTTCTCACGATAACGTTAATCCTCATATATATATATATAAACAATGTATTTAATACTCCATGCGACCCCAAAATATATTTCTAGGAATATTTGGTGTAGCAGATTTGGAACAAATAATATTTGGTGCTATTTGTTGAGTGCTTTACAAAAGAAGTAAGAGTTCCACATTATTGTAGTGTTAAATTAATTAGTGGTGGATTATGAGTGATAAAATATATAAATAAGTTATGTTGTTGATTGTAATAAGTAGGAATGTAGTGGATCACGTGTGAAAAAATATAAGTGAATAGTATTATTGAAAATAATAAGTATTTTGTGAGGTATTTTCATAAATGAAAATGAAATAAATTTGGAGACGTACAAAAAATAATAATTAACAAATGTTGAAGACAGAGAATATTAAATTTTCTCAAATTACATGTCTATCTATGTATATATATATTATATAATCGAAGAATCAAGATTGGCTAAAGTTCATATATTTTATGCGAGTTATTGAGAAACCATTAATTTTTATCGTGTTTAATATTGATTTACTATAATCTACTAGATAAACTTTTTTCTTTTTTCAATTTGCATCCACTCCCCATGTCAACGTATTTGACTTCTTCAAAATATTATCCAATGGCTCTCAGGCAAGTTCACACCTCACACACCTGATATTGCGCGCGTGGGAGGCGAGACAACTCACAGATATGGTGGACCCCTCACCGGCTACAAGCGACAAGCGTGCGCCGCAGTCTTAAATGCAAATACTTTTAAAAGCCTGTTTCTACTGCACTGTATCGTATCTTAGGTGGCAGTATATCTAACGGCTGCGGTTGACTGTCGGGCAGATAAGTCAAAGATCCTGCGGTCGTTATGCGCCGATGCTGCTCTCCTCTCTCTCTTTCTCGCTCTCTCTATATCATTTTATTTTTAATGGTTAATCATCTAAAAGTTTAGGAATCCTCGTTGTCTCCCTATTAATCGTAGTAACGACAAGTGTTTAATATGGGAAAATATCCATTTTTTTATGGCGAAATATATCAAACTACACACATTTCTAAAAGTGTTATACATTTTATCTTATTTTACAAAATCAATACACAACATACCCATTTATATTTTTAATATATATTTCTAGTGAGTTTCGCTAGGTTTGGTCGGTGAAATGACATAACACCGACTCAAAACATAACAAATCAATAAATGATTGGGAAATTATTTTCGATGTATTGGATATTATTATTATTTTAAATTACTTTATATATGAATGATATCATTAAATCATTAAATTATGTATCTCGTAGGAGGAGAGAGGATTTAATTAAACATTCAAAATTTTGAATAGGTCGATTGGATGCATCTCGACCGGAGAGGAATTTAAAATCGACGGAGAGGAATTAATTAAAATCGATGGGAGAGGATTTAATTAAAATTCAAATTTTGAATAGGTCATTGGAGATGTGATTTTTAATACAATTTTAATTAATTCGGATCGGAAACATCAAAGAATTAATAATTAGTATTAATTCATGTTGAAATTGGTCGGCCAGAGATGAATTATGAAATGAAATTAATACTAATTATTAATTCATGTCTCCTGGTCGACCAGTAACATCAACGATTTTTCAATCGGAAACAAGGCTAATTAATTTAAATTGAATGTATGATATTTAAATTAATATTTAAAGGTAATCTATGGAAATTTTGTAAAATATTGAAATGCTGAAATTATAACACAACTTATGAATTTTGAAATATTTAATATTGAAATTATCCTTCATATTTACCGTATTAATTAATAGTGTACAAAATAGTACTACGAAAAGTAAAACTACAACTAAAATTGCGAAAAATTGAAGAAGACAAATAAATTACATTAAAATTGCGAAAAATTGAAGAAGACAAATAAATGCGAAAAAGTAAACCAATAATTGAACCAATTCTCTCTATTTATACAATTCGATAGTAATAAATACAAATCCAACAAATTGCTATTGCTCTTGCTCCCGAATTTTCGTTCTTCATTTCGATCCACAACCCAAGAGTTGTGTCTCAACAAGTAAGTTATTCAATTTTTATTTATTTTCGACGTGTTTTGAATTTATTGTTGTTTATGATATTAATTTGTGTTTAGATTTATTATTGTTATTTTGTTTAGATTTATTATTGTTTATTGGTATGGATAAATTATTGCGTTTAGATAATTAAATTAATTGGATAATTCATTTAGTGTTTTGAATTTATTGCATAATTGGATAATTTGTTTAGTGTTTGGATTTTATTGTATTATTAGTATATATAATTCGATATAATTCGTTTAGATAATTATTTATAATTATATAGCATATAATTAGTTTAGATGAAATTATATGTTTTATACGATTTTATGGCTTTTTTATATGAAAAAATAAATGAATTAAAGGAATCCTTCTCCAGTCGATGAATTAAAGGAATTATATGAAAAAATAGATAAATAAATGATTTTATGGGATTTTAAAAAAATCATAAATGAATTAAAAAATTAAATTACATTAAAATCCCTCTCTCCGGTCGACCAATTCCTTGATTCCTATTCGATAGGAATCAAGGAATTGGTCGACCGGAGAAGGATTTTAATGTAATTTAATTTTTATTGATTACGTAAACATAATTAAATTAATTATTCAAAATCCTCTCTCCGTCGACCAATTCCTTGATTCCGTCGACCGGAATCAAGGAATTGGTCGGAGAGAGGATTTTGAATAATTAAATTTAATTATTAATTAAATTAATTTAATTATTAATTAAATTACATTAAAATCCTCTCTCTGGCCGACCAATTCCTTGATTCGGTCGACCGAATCAAGGAATTGGTCGACGGAGAGAGGATTTTCATGTAATTTAATTTTTATTGATTCAGTAAACATAATTAAATTAATTATTCATTCAAAACATAAAATTGGTCCACGGAAATTATCAAATTAACATCGATTCCTATCCGACCGGAATCTTCGAATTGTCGATCGGAGAGAGCTATTTTCGACGGAGAGAGCTTATTTTCGAACGGAATCTTCTAATTATCAAATGAATTTAATACTAATTATTAATTGATGTCTCCGCCGATCGAAACAAGGAAATATCGACCGGAGACATAAAACTATTCAATTTGAGAGATTTTTGTTTTAGAAATTAATTTTAAATTAAATCAATTAGGATAATTTTAGATTTATTAGGATAATCTTGAATTATTGTTAGGATAATTTTAGATTTATTAGGATAATCTTGAATTATTATTGTTGTTTTAATTTTAAATGAAATCAATTAATTTTAAATGAAATCAATTAGGATAATCTTCCAATTATTGTTGTTTATGATATTAGATTTATTATTGTTAGTTTTATTTAGATTTATTATTGTTAAATTTTTTAGATTTATTTTGTTTAGATAATTCGAGCAATTTATAATACTATCTTTAGTTTTATTTAGATTTGTTATTATTATTTTGTTTATTTTGTTTATTATTCCTATCTTTAGATTTATTATTATGTTAGATAATTCGAGCAATTTATAATATTATCTTTAGAATTATTTTGTTAGATAATTCGAGCAATTTATTATTTTGTTTAAATTCTAGCAAATATCTTTAGATTTATTATTATTTTGTTTAGATAATTCGATTGTTTACGCAATTTATAATTATTGGATAATTCGTTTAGATAATTCTTGGCATAATTCGTTTAATTAGACTTAGATTAGAGCGATAATTTTAGTGTAAACATTAAGACATTAGAAAAATCATGTTAAGATCAGTATATTTCATTAATATAATCTTGTATTTGTTATAGATGTCGGGATGGAAGAGCATTATTGTTCGATATGGAGGCGATGGGATCCTTCTTTATGTTACATTGGCGTATCGATCAAATGCCTTTGTTCGAATGGACAATGTAATTTTGTGGGAGTTCATAGAGATGATTAATGAAATTATGTTGGGAAATTGTCGAGTACAACCTACCAACCGCATTATCTATCGAGATCTCGGGTGGTAGAATTATCAAATTACTTTTGAGTAATGATGATCAACTTTTCGATTGGCTCATGATGCCCAAGCAGAGGTCTATGTGACTCACGATGCCGACACATCCCAATCGGAGCAAGAACTATATAGACCTTCGTTTGAGATACCATCCTCGTCAACATATGACTACACTTCCCAAAACATATCGTTCGATCGTCGTTGACACAACAATTTACATCATCGATTGGTTTGATCTCGATACATCTCAATATATGCCGCAACACATGGATCCATCCAGAATTACATTTCCCAACATATCGCGCAACCACAACCGGGCGATACACTTGTTGAGGACAATATGGCGACGACTACGTTGAAGAAGAAGAAGATGAAGCAGTCGGATGAAGAGGAAGAAGATCGCGAGTGCGCTTTGGTGAGCTATGGCTCATTTGTAGAGTTTGACGCATGGATCCGTCGAGAGGTGGATTCGGAAGCTTCTATCTACGATTATGCGAGTAACACGCAAGAGCACGTAGGAGGCTGAGCCGGAAGAAGTTGAGGAGATGAGCAAGCTGGCTAGTCCTCGTTATTCCTCATGATGCTTGATTAATCTCTTTGCTCGTCCTCTGGACTCGGTTCCTGAACCACGATGAGCCGAGGCGAAGGTTCCATCTTCGACAACAAGGGTGAATCAAGATATCCGGTGGGCTATGGCATTTGGAGCGTCGAGTAGAATTTGTTATTCCTCGATCCGATAATTCGAGGATTACATTCAAATGTCAATATCATAATCGTGTCCTTTTCTACTACGTGCATCGCAGCAAGGTGGATTTTGGTTTGTCCGCAAGTTTGATGCTATACATACTTGCGCACGTAACCTAGTGAATATCGGAGTAAGGAAGGTTAATGCCCGTGTAATTGCAGCATACATATCACGAAAAATACGCGAAGACGGTGAAGTGCTAAAGCCGAGGTCCATTATGGCCGATTTGCGGCGAGTACGGTGTACACGTTACATACGATGTAGCAATGCGAGCCCGTAATAGGCGATCGAGATGATATACGGTGGACATGAAGAATCATTTCAGCTACTACCGAGTTATCGCATATGTTACGGATGAGCAATCCGGTTCGATGGTGACTTGGATATTGGATCGGATGGTCGGTTCCGCCACCTCTTTGTCGCCCTCGGTTCATGCAGTTAGGCGTACACATTGTGCCTCCGACCCGTGATTGTAGTCGACGATGCGCGCTTGAAGGGCCGCAATAAAGGCATATTATTCGTTGCCGTGACAAAGGACGGCAACGAGCAAGTTTTCCATTAGCTTATGGAATTGGTCCGATCGAGAATGATGTCTCATGGACTTGGTTTCGCCTCGACTACAAGTCGCTATGGATCAAATCCGAGATGTTGATTGTTTCGATGCCCATGTCGGTATAATGAACGCGTCAGTGTGTCACCCCGATGCAACACACGGATTATGCTACTACCATCTGCGAAAAAAATCACCCGTTTGGGCAACCATCCGCATAAGTTATTTGAAAGCCGCTTATGCGTGCAAGATGCACACTTTGAAAAGCGATGGCTATGTTAAAGTCTCGTGAAGGCCGATGGTAGCGGCGCATATACCAAGTTGGTGGAGGTTGGAGTGCAGTGGGCTGATCACGGTGCCCGTTAGGCGCTACGCTTTATGACATCGAACATTGCCGAATCATTCAATTCTCGAATATTGTGGGCTGAGCGATTGCCAATTTGCTCAATGATTGAGGCAATCCGTCACATTACGTAAAAATGGTTCGATGAGAGACATGAAGCGGCAAAGAGTGCGGTGAATTGACCCAAGCAACGCGTAAGATGATGGTATCAATGGAACTATCACGCAGATACGATGTAGTGCCCTCATCGACTCCACTTTCAAAGTCAAGCACGGAAGCAAAACATTCGGTCAATCTCAATACGCAATCGTGTGCGTGTTTGGAGTGGGACATGGATATGATACCGTGTTCTCATCTTTCATTGACTATATGGTGCAATTTAAGTTTAATTATGTTAATTTTTTGATCAAATTGATTTCACTTACATATAATTGATTATATAAATTTTTAGTCATAAAGGTCACCATATATCTAACTATGTGAAAGTACTACCATTCTCGCAAAGCTAGCCAAGCATACTCGTATCGGATCAATCTGTTCACCACGGTCTACTTGGACATTCCTCCGAGATGTTCTTGGAATTACGCTTATGCCTCCTAATAGAGTCCGTCAGTGGGCGCCCAAAGTGGGTCGATATCGTCATCCAACGAAGTGGGATCGAGTAGTAGAAGTCGTGCACTACGGACATGTAGCTTGTGTGGTAATGAATCTCATACAGCGTCGGAAGTGTCCTTACTTATCCGAGGCGAGTGACATTGTAATGAAAGAAAACATTCATGTAAAGATATTATTAACATTATTATTATTTTAACTTAATCAAATTGAATTCAATTGAATTGACACTAGAAAAAACATGCGAACAATGACGGAAAATTGTTAGATTTCGTTGTTTTGGATTTTGTTGAATTATGTTGGATTTGGTTGAATATTGTTAGTTTTGTTGGATTATGTTGGATTTTGTTGAATATTGTTGGTTTTGTTGAATTAGGGATTCAGTTGGATTGTTGTTGGTTTTGTTGGATTATGTTGGTTTTGTTGAATTAGGGATTCATTGGATTGTTGTTGGTTTTAGTTGGATTCATTGGATTGTTGTTGGTTTTGTTGGATTATGTTGGTTTTGTTGAATTAGGGGATTGATTGGATTGTTGTTGGTTTTAGTTGGATTCATTGGATTGTTGTTGGTTTTATTGGATTATGTTGGTTTTTGTTGAATTAGGGGATTCATTGGATTGTTGTTGGTTTTAGTTGGATTGATTGGATTGTTGTTGGTTTTGTTGGATTATGTTGGTTTTGTTGAATTAGGGGATTCGATTGGATTGTTGTTGGTTTTAGTTGGATTCATTGGATTGTTGTTGGTTTTGTTGGATTATGTTGGTTTTGTTGAATTAGGGGATTCATTGGATTGTTGTTGGTTTTAGTTGGATTATGTTGGTTTTGTTGGATTATGTTGGATTATGTTGGATTCACGAGGTACGGCGTGCGTGCAGTACGGGGGTGCGGGAGTGCACGGGGTACACGGGAGTGCACGATCGCGCACGGTACCTGTCGCGCGACGTCGCAGCAGGCGTGTACCCGTGCACGAGGGTACACGGCGCGTGCGGTACACGCCCGTGCACGATCGTGCACGTCGTGCACGACCGCTCACCGCGATCGTGTGCCGTGCGCGATCGCGCACAAGATACGCCGTGCACGACGTGTGCCGCGCGATCGTGTGCCGTGCACGATCGTGCACGATGCGATCGTGCCGCGATCGCGCGGGCGTGTGCCCTCGTGCGATCGTGCACGTCGTGCACGCGACCGTGTACCATGCACGCGATCGTACACGCCGTGCAATCCCCCTAATCCAACAAATTCGGTTAATGCAAATTCGGTTAATTGAATCCAATTCAATCCCCTATTCGGTTAATTGCAAATTCGACAAAACTATTAAACTTACAAACTATACATGTAATATACAACATTCGGTTAATATACATGTAAAAAGCGGGCGGATAACCTCTAAAATATGGATAAGCCAACTGCGCTCGACAAATAGCCAACAACAAGCAATAGCCAACAACAAGCAATATACAAAGAGGTCACACCTCCACAACATATACATAGAGGTCACAACCTCTAATACAAACAAAATATCACTAACACGTATAAAAATCAAATATTCGATAAATAATATGAACATCCATTTGCATCCAATATACCAATACATACCAATATACAAATACATACCAATATACTAGTACATGCTAATTTCTACCTCTTCCTCTTCCTCTTCCTCTTCCTCCCGGCTTCTTATATGGATCACATATCTCATATATATTTCCACCTACTTTATGTCTATATGCTACAACATTAGACATACCCCATTCGATGCTCGGTGAACCAGAAATAAGACGTTCCACAGTCATGCACGCAAATGGACCATCACTGAAATCGTCTTCCTGGTCAAATACCTCTGAAGAGGCAGCTCGTGTAATAACCGCATCATTATTCCATGGTGGTATCTGGTGGGAGTTAGCCTCGAACCATCTAGTGAAGAGAAGAAACGGCCGCAATAATCTAGTCAGGCACACGAAGTCCATCATCCTCGCATCCACTTGATCCTGGTCCATCCTCCAAATCGCGAGTCAAACAAAGACGCAATGACCGAGTGCATATCCACGCGCATTATCGCGAAACGCCGCTCGATGACGCAAGGGATAATGATCTATAAAAATTAATATTTAGATAAAATAAACAAGGACACGTAACCATTTAGATAAATTAATATTTATTGTATTAAATAAGGTTACCTGCGTGGCACGTAACCATGATGTATAACCCGTCATGCCGAGGACAACTGCTATCCAATGCGATGGTGGCTGCCATGTAAAGCAATGCTCTCAGGGGTCATGATCAATGGTGCCTCACGCGGGTCTTGAATGTAGGACGAAAGCATTGCGTGTACCTCGGACCATTGATTTTGCAAAAACATCTATTCAACATTGAAAATTAAGTAATTAGAGATACTACACATATATACTATATATTGATTGTATTAAAGACTTACGAAAAAACCGATTATCGAGGATGATTGTGTTTTGATAATCCACCCCATCCAATACGCCGATCCGGCATCGAGTCTCACCTCAAATACACCATGAATAGATCGACGACCGCAAAATTATTTTAGGGATACATATCAATATAAGTAGATGTACTTAAAAAACGAAGCATATTGTATAAAACGTGCCGAACATCAAAACGCCTCCGGCATTTCGATATTCACGAAAATGCAACTGGACTTGTCGATCAAGACCCGAACAACCACCATTGCCTTATTTGTGTTCAAGAAACGGTAATTTATCAATGTATCATCGGATAATGGACGTGGCATCGGCTATTCACGTATGGTGACCTCATTCTGTACCGAAGGTCTCGTGCCTGTTCACCTCTCGGATCCCGAACTACAAACATTTAATTTAGAGAAAATGAAAAACATAACAAATATAATGAAATATTATAAACTGCCAAATATGAGACTTAATAGTTACCTGTTCCTCCAACTGCTGCTGCACGGGCTCGAAAGTCTGCCTCACGACGTCCTGAGGCGTCAGATCACTAAATAGGTCCAGTCCCATCATGGAATGATGAGATGTAGTTCCAGGACTGGTACCATGGATCTGGTGAGAGTAGCGGGGAGGGGTATCACTGGGCTGATGCAGTGCTGCCTCAGCCGGCTCAATATGTCCACTGTCTCGAGGGACATCTGGACTGGGCGGTGATGTGGTCTCCTGATCTTCACCTCTCGTCGTCGTCGTCGTCGGATGAAGTGGGACATGAGGTGCATGTGGAGCCGTATCATCCCTATGTGTGCAACCACATCGACTCTTCTCTAAGAGGTTTTCAAACCACTTCTTTATCTTTGGAATAAATTTGTCTTCGATAGACCTCTCCATGCGTCGCCTTGCTCGCCCTCCTCCGGACAGATTCCCGGATAGATTCCTGAATCCAACGACGATCGGCGGAACTAAGACGCCCTGGGTGCTGACCACCACTGCTCGATGAAGCTGCCTCCCTGGTCTGTCTTCCCGTATCCCGTCTCTCAACAGATGGCCGCTGCAGCTCATCAACAACCGGAACCTCAACGAACCCAACCGACGATGTCCTCTGGCTGGGTATCGAAGGTGAAGGCTCTGAGGCCTGCTCTGATGGAGACCCTGAAAGATCAGGATCCTCAACAAACTGTGGAGCCCTCCTCGGAACTCGACGTCTACGTCGAGGCTCATCCACCGGAGGTGGATGAGACACACCACGACGAGAAGAAACGTGGTCCCTCCCTCAAAGGATTTGACGGTATAACAAAAGTCACACCGAGTGGAGAGGGTGTGAGACAGACACCCAAGATGTGGTGCTAACCTCGAATGAGTCCTACTCGATGGATGTGAGATGATAACCGACCTACAATAAATTGAAAGATGTTATTTAATATTCTAATAAATACAATACCTCATACATGATTTAAAATTATAATAAAATTCAATACCTCTTGCTCAAAAGTGATCAGAAGTTATGGTGAAATCCTACTCTTGAACTTCCACCTCAACACTCTCGGATCTGTTGTGGGATTGATGTACGTCCACTATACTTCCCAAGCTGGTATGATCTCGGTGACCAAGCATATAGTGCCCAGATCGTCCGTAAAAGTGGTATTGAGCATTAGGTTGACATCTGCGTCGTATAATATCTCAAGATCCGTAGCTGTAGGCCCCACGGAAATCGGCAAAACGCCCGGATCGTCAACCAATGCCCAAACCCAATCAGCTATTATCTTCCCGTATCGTATCCAAATACGAACCCATAGAGGTAATAACGTGGGCCACACGTAAATAGTGACGAAGATCTACATCATCACTAAAACCATTACTACAAAATCTATCTACTAGATTACGTAATGTAATCGTGTGCCCCGCAAAAAGACTATAGACCTCAACGTCGCTCAAGTCGTAGTCTAGTGTGGGATCAAATGATGATGACCCAAATTGCGGGCGGTGACTAGAGCATAATCTTTAATCGAAAAACATATATATCTTCCATTGATGAAAAAATACATCTCCGGATGCGTAGGCTCTATCTGACGGGAGACTAAATGGTGCAAAGAAAAACTAGACTTAGGCCCGGGAGTCCAATCAATCAGATGACCAAAGCAACCCCCCCTAAACATATCTACCAACTCTTCGCCACCCTTATCTAGCAAGACATTCTTAATATATTTAAAATAATCAGTCCTATAATAAGTCTTTACATCCGCCACCACATTTATCGTGGTAGGCCTCAAGAAAACAGGATCGACCTACAATTATATCAATGTCACATATTACACAACGTACAACAAACCAACAAACTACTACAATAATTATTTCATTTGTATATAATTCACATCAATAAACATCCTATCATACAAATATAAAAAATAATTAGAACTACAAATCACCTATCAAAAACTGGCCATAACTTAATAATACAATTTAACCATTCTAAACCATAAATGAAATATTATTCAATCATATACCATAAACGCTATTTATTCAATCATATTCCAAAATGGATATCTCGAAACATACAAGCCATAAACAATATTAACATACTCAATAACATAATTCAACGTATTCATATTCAATTATATACAATCATATTATTCAATAACATTTTCCAACATTTATCCAATCTCAATAACATAATTCAACTACTCATATGCAATCATATACAATCACAATCATATTATTCAATCACATCTACCAACATTTATCCAATCTCAATTACAAAATATATTTAAGGTAAACATACTAAGGGTTCACACGAAAACATACCGGTAAATGCGACATATTGCCTTCGAAAATAATACCTGCATCATTACAAAATTCAATTAATAATTTCAATTAATAACTAATAATTATTTCAATTAATAACTAATAATTAACAACTAATTATACAAAATTCAATTAATAATTTCAATTAATAACTTCAATTAATAACTAATAATTAATAACTTCAATTATACAAAATTCAATTAATAATTTCAATTAATAACTAATAATTAGAAAATTAAATAATTCAATTAATAACTAAATATTAATAACTAATTAATTTGTTGTCTCCGATCGGAAAGTAGGTGAAATAAAAAATTGAATTAATTTGTTGTACCAATTGAACTTTCCGATCGGTGAAGGCTCTGGGAGAAGCCTTCACCGATCGGAAAGTTCAATGGTCGATCGAGACAACAAATTAATTCATTCTTGAATTAATTTGTTGTCTCGATCGACCAATTGAACTTTCCGATCGGTGAAGGCTTCTCCCGTTGAGCGGAGAAGCCTTCACCGATCGGAAAGTTCAATTGTACAACAAATTAATTCAATTTTTATTTCACCTACTTCCGATCGGAGACAACAAATATATTGAAACAATTCGTTGTTTCGATCGAATTCACCTACTTTCGAGTCGGTGAAGGCTTCTCCCGGTCGTGGGAGAAAGCCTTCACCGATCGGAAACTAGGTGAATTCGATCGGAAACAACGAATAACCAACAAAATATTTCCTATATTTCCTAAACATTATTATAATCTTACAAAAAATCAAAAATCATCAAAAATCATCTTAACATATCAAAACAAAAATCGCAAAAATCGCATAACTATATTTATAGCAAATAATATGCCCAAAACATAAAACATACCAAATATTCTCGCTCGATTCGAATAAGCAACCAAATATTCTCACTTTCTTCGATTCGAATAAGCAAAACCCTAATTATTAGAAAATTGAGTTAATACATAATTATTCGACCGGAGAGAAGGCCGGAAACAACGATTAATATGTATATATTGAAACAATTCGTTGTTTTTGTAAGGGAAATTAGAGAATTACCTCCGAAATGATTCAGGTGGTAACACTTCACGCTTCGCTTCACCACCGAACGGGAATGGGTTCTTCACTTCACGAGGAGCGGAATGGGTTTTCGAGCTAAGCCAAACTTCTAAAATTTTGAAATGGGTTCTTCACTTCACGGGCACGGAATGGGCTAAGCCAAACTTCTAAAAATTTTGAAATTTTTCTGAAGGAAAGTGAAATTTTTACGCACAAATTTTGTTTTATCAAAGAAACCGTGAAAAACTATTAAATGCCAACCAAATGCCAACCAAATTTTCAAGTCAAAAGACTGCACTATTTTGTTTGAATGTGCACAGATTCTAATGAATGAAAAAGACCATCCCTCACATCAACCAACGTCCTTTTGCACCTTTTGCAGAAAAACTACAATAAATAAATGAAATGGGTATATGTGGTAGCAAAATTTTGAAATGGATATTGATGGTACACTTTTATTCATAATTGGGCATTTAAGTTGCGCTCCATTTTTATTATCAATTAATACAAATTTTTAAAGGTTATACCATGGTGGACTCGAACCCGAGACCTTTTGTTTCAGGTATTAACCACTCTATCATTAGGTCAACACACACACGAAAAATATCCATTTTTGTAGCTTGTACGTGTAATTTATTCATATTAATAATATTGATATGAAAATTATTCAGTGATAGGTATAGAGATAAAAGTATTCTTTAATGTTGACTGTTTTGTTTATAATTTTATGAAAGTTTATACACTTTTCTTACATAATGTAATAAAATTTTATGTCTGCAACTTTTCCAAAGTTCTAATCTATACCATTTATTGAGTTTGAGGAAATAAAACACGGTGAGAAATGTGAATTTTAGAAAAATTAAAGTAATGTGTGAGAAATGTAGAATAGTGGATGGACGAGAATGTGCAAGAGTCGTGTTAGGAAATACTTGGCAAAAGTTGCTATGCTAAACAAAATGATTAGAAGACCAAAATTAATGTTAACTGACCATTCTCTCTAGCTTGTAAATTTAATCATCTATTATTTTGATAACTTATAAACTATTAGGCCTGTCTTTGGTAGGCCTGATTAGGCCGATTAGACATGTTAAAATTCAACTCACGGTTGAGGCTTTGTATCCAATCTAAATTTTGATAACTTATATTTTTTTTTTTTTTTCGTAATCTATATTTGTAAGTTATTATCTATATTTTATAAACTTAAGATATTATATTTTATAAACTCTTAAAATAACTTATCATCTATTTAAAATAAGACTAGCCATATACTTAGGTCAAAAGTAGTCAACCTTTTGGTTAGATGGATTAGACAACTTCCATTTTCCTCCACTATTTGGGGCACTCTTGAGTGACTCAATCAAATCAATCCCATCAATTTCTTATATTTTTTCCATGCATTATTAAACTGACATACTACGAGGTAAATATGCATATCAAATATAAATTAATTTTAATTTTAAAATTACTAAATTCTAATTAAAATCTTAATTTCAATAGCCGAGGCCTACAAAACGATGTTTTTATTCATTTAATCTATAAAAGATGACTTTACATAGAATTTCCCTAACTGAAAACACGAGACATAGTTATAAAAACGGCCCAAATAAGCCCAACCGAAATTGGGCCACCATCTTAAGCCCATTACATTATCAATAAAATTATAAACCCTAAAATTGTAGCCCAAATATTTGTGAAATTAGGGGAAATTATTTTCCGCGAGCCTTTCTACTCCCGCTTTTTCCGCGCCAAATGCCCTCTCTCTCAAAATTTCAAATTTTTGTCGAAAACAATAAATCGGAGAAAATCGAAGCGATTATGGAGAGAATGCCGCTATGGTTTTGGGTAGCAGTGGCGATGCCAACAGCAATTCGTTCGCGAAAACCATATGCTCAATATGCTTCGAAGATCTGAAACCCATAGTAGAAGATCTTCAAGCAATCTCTGTCTGCGGCCACGTCTTTCACGAGCTCTGGTCAGTTGCATTTGAATTCCTCATTTATTTCTTAAGTGATTCCGACTTGATTCTCGCGACGTGGACGAAAAGGGAACTGATCTTTGTTTCGGTTGTTTTTGGTGGAAAATCTTTGGAATGGGTTAAGCGAGTAGAGTTTTATCTGTCACTTACGAGATTCGATAGATTTAGCATGTTCTTGCATTCGTGATTTGCTATATCTGGAGTGATCCTGGTGTTTATGAAGATATTTTACTTGAAATGATGCATTGTATTTCTTTGATCTAAAGAACTTATGCAAAGAGCTCTCTAAGTGTGTGCGTGTAAGAATAATAGCTAAAAAGCTATTTGATTTTGGTATGCTTCCTCTATCCACTTCAATTTTATGTATCTTGATGGACTTTTGACATATAGTTTCACGTGCCCTCGAAATCTTTGGAGAATGTTTTCTCTATCCTGATTTGGCGAGTGATGCCTGTGAATCTGTGGGCCATATTGAGGGTTACTGAAAGCTTTCCAGCAAATGAAGTTTACATCCTCTATTTGAAACCGTAGTGACCCTGACATTTTTATTTGCTGAAAAACATAGCCTACAACAATGGTTTGAGTACTGTCCCAATCTGAAGAAGAGGAGTTGTCCAATATGCAAACAAACCTGCACAAATGCAAATGTTGGGCGCCTTTATTTCCAATCAGTTGGTGATTCAAATAATTGTATTTCTCAAAAGCCACGTGATTGTGATGAAAATCCTGAGGAATTGCAGAGAGAGGTCAATAGGTTGGAGGGAAAAGTTGCGGGTCTTTCTTCATCCTTGGAGCAGCAACAGAAAGACTTTAAGGAAGTTAAAGATGAGGTAATTCATTGAACTTTTTTTTTGAGCTTCATTAGTGGAAATCTTAGTCAAGCTCGGAGTAGTGGTCATCCTATACTTTTTGTCGCTCCATCTCCCCTGTCTATTATAGTATTTAAATGGATGGAGTGGTGGTAAAATGAGGCTTTATTTAGCAGCTTGGATTGACCATCTTCTACATTTCCAACAACTCTATACAAAATTTGAAATTTAGTCACAAGAGATTGAACATATGTTAAGTATTTAATCCCCATTTTTACAACAGGATAAAGACAGTAAAAGGACACCCAGCTAGTGCTTGTATTCATGAAATGTGGAATCTAATTTTCCCCCCTTTAGTTTCCTGCCAAGGATATACAGTAAAATTGTTGCCCATCTAATGTTGAACTTTCCTGTAGCTCCTCATGTGCAGCGAACAATTGAAAACTGAGGTGGCTCTGAAACATGAAGCTCTAATTCAGACAGCAACTAGTCAGCAGTTGCTTCGTGTCAAATCTGAGGTAAGCATTATGTTTCTGCTACATTGAGATGATATGAACTTGTAGGAACTTGGAAACAGATTTATCTTACACTGGATTATAACTTTTTGGTTTGGTACATAGTGTAATATGATCTCATTAAGCCAGTGGATCATTTGCAGGAGCTTGACAGATCAACTATGGAGTGCATGAGATTTAAAGAGAGAAATATGGCTTTGGCCAGGGAACTTGCAACATATAGACTGTATGAGAAGCTAGTGTTGCATTCACAAATTTGTCATTTTTAATTTCAATATAACTTTTTGTTGCTCACTGAATCCTTTTCGGTTTTGTTACAGGGCCTATGATATGGACTTGAAAGAAGATGATGCTATGAAACTTGCTTCACTAGGAAATGATGGTGGCAGCAGAGAAGGAAATTATCTTCTGATAAAATCTTTGGACACTCATAAAAAGTAAGAGTATCTATATTTGGAGCAATGTCCTCTATCTAACAGATTTGGTTGTCAATATACAATTATATTTCTTTTAGACATCCTATTATAGCTTTAGTTACTGGAGCAATCTTAAATAATCATGTCTGATTGCAGCTGAATTATATTGGTATCATTTTTTTATGTGGCTGTTCTTAGTTCTTGTAGAATGAAGGACTAACCAATTTCAGTTGACAAGTCAGTTGTGCTTTTAGATCTTTCCCTGAATGATATTTTAGCAATTGGTTATTTTCATGGACCGCATGCCTTTTTATTCCAGTAAAAGACCTCTAGCCATGAATGGCATTTTCAGAATTCTTGAAACATGACTCAGTTATTGAGTGAAGCAAAGGTGTTTTTAGCTTCGAATAGTGTGAAACTTATTCCTTTCTTGGTTCTTTGTCCCTCTACTCGAAGGTTAACAATTTATTTAATTTCGTATACCAAACTAGCAACCTTTTCATAGGTTTGAAACTCAAAGTAGCGTTAGATAGTGGTGCTTTACCATTTCCAACTGGAGCTTTATTCAAGTGACATCTATGATCTCTTTCTCTTTTTGGTTCTCCCTTCTAATCAGCATCTGACTTCTCCATGCAGGAGTTACAAGGAACTGTTGTCCAAATGCAATGATTTAGGAAGACGAGAGGCTCGGTGCTGTGAAGAACTTGAGAATGCCAATAAAAAGATTAAGAAGCTGAAGGTAAGTTGAAGTCTGATCCCAACAGATAAACTCGTTCAGTCATGCTAACAAATAACAATAATCTAATACCCGCATTATTCAGCTGAGGGTCCGAGAACTGGCGACTGCTGTTGAAATAAAAGAGAACAATGCTCTGAGAGTGCTAAAAGATCAAAATATTAAACTCAAGAGGAATTCACATGAAAATCAAATGAAGAGACCTGCAGATCAGGCTGGTTTAGATGATATCCCAGACATGTCATTTGGTTTGGAGAAAGAAGAGTTGCCCAAGCCTATGAGTGGAAAATGCACAATCAATGATAAGTTGCCTGGATTTACTCATGACCGGAATGAACAGGTCACATGCCCTTCCTCAACAAATGAAGATAAGGATAAACTATGGTCTTCTACTTCCATACAAGGATCCTCGTTCAAAAATTCAACACCATGTGGTGATGGCAATGTAATTGTTGAAGAATGCTATGATATAAGACCAGTCTCGTACTTTGATGATGGGAAAAATGATGTAGAAATGGTAAACTCTGACAACAAAGTTGGAGTATCTTGCTCTCTTTCTTTGAGAAAGAGTAGAAAGAGGCATCGGGCCAGTGAAGTTATATCTAACATAGATGAAGAGGTGATATGCTTTGGTGACACCAATCCAGTTGAAACCCCAGTACATAATGGAAAAGAGACTAGTTCATCGACTCCAGTTTCTGAACCCGGTAAATCCAAATCTATTAATTCTCAATCCATTCTTGCTTAAAACATATTGTGATTTGTTCTATATCTTGTTTCATCAATTAACACCACTTCAGAATCTGCCAAATTTCTAGATAACCATTGCTTCACTGGTGGTTTACTCGGCCCTGATGGAACCAACTGGCACTTGGGAAAATGGTGCAAGAAAGGTCAGAATCAAGGATCAAAGGCAGGAGCAGGCGACTTAATCGCGGTTGGAGCTGACGGCAGAGGTGGCCGAATCAAGGTTATGAGACCTCTTCATCAATCATCAATGGTGAGAGTCTTAATATTATTCACTACATAGTTTTATCAATCTGAAAATACAAACTCTTCATAACCCACAATCACAACCAATTCCTACTTAGTAAATCACAAATCATTGATCCTTTTTTATCGTTGTTCAGGATGCTAAATGCAGGCAAAGTGGCAAACCAAATAAGTTGAGAGGACAAGGAGTGTTGCAGATTGAGCATTTCTTTCGAAAGACTGGTCAATGATCAAATCAGATAAGTGCTAGTTTCACTTGGTAGTGGCTCAAGGATGACAGTAATTATTTGCTCGATCTTTTTTGTTAGTAGAATTAGAGCTTTAAAAATGCATCTCTCTCTCTAGATCGTCAAATACTTTCATCCTTTTCAGTTTAAAGAAGATATGATCATGCCTAAATCTATACATGGAAGGGCCTCCACTATTTTTTTGGTCAATTTAATGTAGAAATTTAAAGGTTGTATCATGGTGGACTCGAATCCGAGACCTTTGGTCTCAAGTATTAATCACTCTACCACTAAGCCAACACATACAGGGCCCTCCACTATTAGTATGTAAATGAGTCGAGCTGACTTATAATTAAGCTATACGGGGTAGATTTGGAGAAACACCTGAACTCAATTTGGAGTTAGCTGAGATCGACTCAAGTTGGAATTAATTAACTGTTGTGCTTGACAATACTTGGCTCAATTGGTTCATGAGCCTGATTAACCTTGTCCAATATGTATAATATTTAAAAAATTGGATATATTTAGGCACTGCCGAAAAATCTGCGGTTGCTACTTGCTAGAGCCTGTGGGATTTAGTAAAATACCAGGAGATGGTTAAGGAAAACGTTGCAAAAGAAAGGAAAAAAGCGTAGAACTTTGCTTTAATATTTCCTATGGGCCAAATTGATACTATGCAACAATCAATTTAACTATTTTTATTTTCATTTAATAGGTCTTTTTTTCTTCTTTTTTTTTGGTCATTAAATACAAAATTTTAAAGTGCGAACCCGAGACTTTTAGCCTCAGAAACCACTTGGGGTTCTTTTCAGTGCTAAACTTGGGTTCCTAGTAAACATAAGAGGCTAAATGAGCGTGACATTAGTGTATTTAATTATTTGATTGCTTTCATTTTTCTCGTATTTTTTTCTCTATAGGCAAGGGTTGCTTAGGATATAAGTATAAATAACCACAAATAGTAATTACAGATTAGATAAATATTCTGTATGAATGCAGTGAACAAAGAATGAGAAAGCCTATTTTTCCTTTTCAATAAATTAAAGTCAAGTGATTTTTATCTATAAATTATTGCAACGATCTTTCTAAAAGAATTAGTCTCTACATGAACGTGTGGAAATAGAATCATGGGTCATGTTCCATAAATTTAATTCAATTAGTTAAGAATTAATAGATTTGAAATAAAAAAGAATCACGGGTCAAAGGTCAAACAAACACCCTTGAAATATTTTGCACGCATGCAAAAATATTTCTCCATCCGATTTTTCGCAACAATTATTATATTTATTTGTTTGATTGGGTAACTTTGTTTTGATTTTGCAAGCATCGAACAAACTTTACAGCTAGCAATTACATTGTCGGGTAGGGTAAGAAAATCTCTAAAATTTTCATAAATATTGGAAAAAGTCGTCCTCCGCTCTCTACGGCGGCTCAGCCTATATCTTCCTCTATTTATCACAAACTTCTAAGTCGTCCATAACTCAACGAAACATAAAGATCAAAACCATATGTATCTCAAATTTCAACTGGTACTCGTCATTCTTTGAGATAATAAGCAGAATCCAGATCAAGAATAATACAACACACAGTCACTCAACTAATTATTAAACTTCCACATGAATTCTAGAATAAAGATCACGTTTAAACTTCAAACCAAGAATACATTCAAAAACATAAGAAAAGAAAAAAGCAGTCTGTTATTGCATTAAGCCGTGGCGGCCTTCACTTTCTCGATCAAGTCCGCGGCGTCCTGCACGGTGGCGATGCTCTCGGCCCCGCTTTCTCCGACGGAGACCCCGAACTTCTCCTCAAGCGCCATCATGATCTCCACCGTGTCCAAAGAGTCGGCCCCGAGATCGGCAAACTTGGTCTGCGGCGTCACCGTGCACTCCTCCACGGACAGCTGCTTCGCAATCGTGCTCTGCACCACCTGTAGCGTCTCCGGCTGCGCCACCGCGCACGAAATCCTCGAGTTTCGGGGTTTCGCTACGTGGATTTGGCTGATGTTGGGCGCCAGCCTCAGCCCCCCGGCCCTCGGAGAGGCGCTGAATGCGGCGAAGATGGGCTTGGCGTTGTGAACGGGGAGGCGGCTGAGGGCGGTGGCGGGCGGAGGAGCTCGTACGGTGGAAGCGATCGAAGCCATTGAGGAATTTGATGAAAGTGAGATGGTGAAATTAAAATGGTGTTAAGTTGTGGGGTGATGGTTGGAGATTGAAGGTTGTGTGGATTTAAATGGAAGAGATTGAGAAGATTTTAAAATTTGTGACGTTCATAACAATGTGATTTTCTGTTTGCTACACAGTTCCGAGTGATAATGGCAATGATAGGAGATTCGTCGGTATCTGCATTTTATTTTATTTTGTTTGTAATGATTTAGTGTTGTTTTTTTTTGGCCGTCTAGCTTTGAATTGTAACATACAGTCTCTAGATCTTCCAATAACTAATTTCATCCTTAAATCTACATGTATCTGCAATAAAACTTGTTATAAAACCTTAATTTTCAGAGGGGACCGCTGTTAGTGTGTTATTAAGGGGACGTAGAAATGCAGTGATAAAGAAACAATGTAGGATAAAATCGAGGTAAGAGTTAGATTTTTTATTCGCAAGATAAATTTGCTCTTGTATAATGCACGCGGTTCTACAACATTTGCTTCCAAGATATAACGGTTTTACTAAATACGAGTAGTTGCACTACTAATTGTATTTCTGACAAACTACTAAGTACTCGGGATTGATGAAGTTTTTGAAAGATGTATGAAGTAGTATTGTTAACTTTGAATGGGTGTGTTTATAATGTCTTCAAAATGGATCTATTTATAAAGAATAATGTGTCTTTTCACGAATAAGTATATGTTCTTTCATTCGAAAAGATACGTAGTAACTAATTCTAACCGCTTTTAAACATCTTTAACCAACTATATTAAATAAACAATAAATCTATGCGGCCACATTATGGCTGGCCACACACCATTTTTTCACCTATTCTGAAAAATATTAAATTATTAAATTTAAATTTAAAATTTTCATTCGATAGGTGCAAAATTGTAATTCCATAAGATGGTTTTAATGTAAAACCAATTTTTTAATAGATCAAAAATTAAATAAATGGTTTTTTCATTTAATAAAGTTGATTATGGCCGGCCACATTATGACCGAATATCATCACTCTTAAATAAATTCATATGAAAAATCATAATTTTCCAACAGTAAGTGAGTCGGTAAAAAATATAGCTCGGCTCAATTTGGATTTAGCTGAGTTTGGTTCGAGTTGGATCCAGTTTGACAATACTTAGCTTAATAGGTTCAAGAGCCAGATCAAGTTTAATTAAAGCCTAATCCAAATTAGCCGAGCTCGTGAAGCTATATTGTTGTCACAATGTGAGTTTAGCATTAGTTTTTATATTTATATAAATGAAACCAAAATAAATTGAGCTCAAGATTAAACTTTTTTTACTCGGTGTTGTGACAATGTGAATTTAGTATATTAACTTTTATTTTTCTATATTTTTTACATGAAGTTTTCTTTTCTCCAATATCAAAATATATATATATAAATAGGGAGAGTTAACGTATATATATAAAAAAATGATGAATTAATCGCTTAAAGTTGATGAATCCAATAGGGAAAGTTATCAATCCAAAAAAGAATTTTCGCCTCATGGGATTCAAACCCGGATGAAAATTTCGAATTTTTTAATACAACAACTTTCTCAATAAATTCATCAACTTTCATGTTATAAATTTTGGGGCTTAAATTTTGAATAAAATGGTTCTCATTTGAACCTAAACCCTAAACCCTATATGTATATAAATGCATGTGAATATAATAGCTTATATTCTTTAAATTTTGGTTTTGACAGATTCAATAGGGATTTGAGATGGAGAACTGGAGTGCAACTAGTAACTGTGATATGCCAAAGCTCCAAGAATTTTCAAATTACCAAAGAAGCCCTTGAAGAAGCATACCGAAAAGCTGAAAAAGCCAACACCATCAAGGTCAAAGGGTAATTCTGTCAAACCCTTGGAATCCCTGGACAAGGCAACGTTAAGAACCCTAGTCACATTCATCACTCACAAGCAAATCCACCTTGTGTGCGATGAAATCTACGCCGCCAGTCTTCCGTTCCTCACCAGCATTTCCGAAATTATCGATGAGATGGAGTATAATCTTGACCTAGTCCACGTTGTGTATAGTTTGTCTAAGGACATGGGGCTCCCCGGCTTTAGGGTCGGGATCAAGTACTCCTACAATGACTATGTCGTCAGTTGCAGTCGCAAGATGTCGAGCTTCGGACTAGTTTCATCCCAAACACAACATTTGTTGGCCAAAATGTTGTCGGACGAAGAGTTTACCGACATATACTTGTCTGAAAGTATCGGGGTTCACGAGAAGACACAACTCATATACAATAGGGCTCAAGGAAGTGGGCATAGGATGCTTGGATAACAGTGTTGGGCTTTGTGTGCGTGTGTTGACCTGAGGTAGAGTGGTTAATGTCCGGATGCTCCACGTGGATAAATTTCGTATTAAATTGACAAAAAAAAAAGTTGGGCTTTATTGTTGAATGGACCTAAGGAGACAATTGAAAGAGCCTACATTTGATGGTGAAATGGGCTTGTGGAGAGTGATTGTTAAAGAGATGAAGCTCAATGTCTCACCCGGCTCGTACGAGCCAGGCTGGTTTAGAGTTTGCTTCGCCAATATGGATGATGACACGTTGGAGATCGCTCTCGGGAGGATTCGGATGTTCATTGGAAAAGGTAAACAAGTCGGGGCGGCGGTGAACAAGTCGTGGCAAAGGAACTTGAAATTGAGCTTTTCGTCGCAAAAGATGGCATCGTCGCCTCGGATAATGTCCCTCACTCGCCTATTCCTCGTTCACCCCTCCTTCGTGTCTAGAATTAGGGATATCAATGAACGGATTTTACCCGTACTAGGATCAATAAATAAATATCGGTTCTGATTTTAAAATCGAGACATTAGATATCGGATCTGGACCATCAACTAGGGATTTGAAGCGATCCTTATCTAAGTGGGTCTGGAATCAGAACCAGACTAGAACTAAAATCGAAACTAAAATAATTGCTTTATAATTTAATGGACTATGAGTAATTCCATATCGATATAAGTAAAACCGACACATTGATAATCATACTTAAACTTAGGCTTATCAAAAAACGTGATTTAACGGACCATAATCAATAAATAAGTATTTGTTATAATTCTGGAACCGAAATCGAACAATCAAATTAGGGATGTTAATGAGTGGGTTATTACCCGAACCGATCTAGAAAGGTTCAAAACCTATTAAATTTTAAATCAACGGTTCTTATTCAGGTTCCAGACTCGCTTTAGACCTGAACCGTTTAAATCAATAGTTTGATGATCCGGTCCGAATCCGATTCCAGAACCAGAACCAATACTTATTTATTGGTTTTGGTCCGAGTAAAACTCGTTTATTGACAAGACTAAGTTTAAATGAGCTTGCCAATGAGCTATTTTTATCCATATCGATCTGAAATCATTCATAGCCCATTAAATTATAAAGCAATGATTTCGGTTCCAGTTTTGGTTCTGGTCTGGTTCTAGTTTCAGACCCACTCAGATCTAGACCACTTAAGACCTATAGTTGATGGTCCCGATTCGGTCCGGATCCAGTATCTAATGGGTCAGTTCCAAAACCAAAATCATTACTTATTTATTGGTTCTGGTTCGGATAAAACTCACCCATTGACATCCCTACATCAAACTATGGATCTAGACAGTCCGAATTTAAAGCGGGTCTGGAATCGAAATCGCAGCTTTAAAATTTAATGAACTATGAATTGATTTCGAATCAGTCCGATTAAAACCCACCCATTACATCCCTACCTAGAATTGAACAAATTTCTGGCAGAAATTAAATATTTTTGCATATGTCAAAGCAGGTTTTCATGTTTTCAAAAGAATTGTAACTGTATTTTTTTGGGGGGTTATTTTTAACCATTTCGAACTGTCCAAATATGGGCCTTCAGCCCAACTAAAACATATATATTTAATTTCTGACCAGATATGGTTGATGATGGTGGGCTGAAATGGATTCTCAAATTAGTATCTATTTGGGCTTTACCGCCTCTGAAAAGTGTGTGGACAAATATTTACGGTGCAATGGGAAAAAAAAAAAGTACTTGTGAAAATATTTAATATTATCAATACTTTTAATTAAATGAATTTATTTTTAAATGATTTTCATGATTTTATTATTGGGTTGATTATTTAATCGAGTTGAAATGTATTTTATAAACCAATACCTTAGAAATCGAGGAATAGATCGGTGAAAAAAGTACGAGGGTTAATTATTGATAAGGAATATGTGATTATAGACCAAATTTACAAGGAGATAGCTCCTTTTTTCCAGCAATTGGATTTTAAATTTTAATTCGAATAATTAATTTGTTTTGTGCAGTATAAGTGTACTTTGTTTATTCGAGTCATCAGTACAATATATTATTGTTTGCATATATAAATACTATGTATAATGAAATTAAACGTAATGATGGCCCATAGATTATTACTTACCTAATCCAGTGGCGTGCGGGTTTGTCTTTATCATATTAAAGAAGAGAATTTAGAAAATTAATTTGTACGTTCTTGGTTAATCTTTTGAATTTCAAGCTCATGATAAAAAAAAATATTAATATAAATATGTTATGCTTGCCACGTCAATTATCATGATCACATAAACAAAAACTCGGGGTGAGGTTCAACTAACAATATATAATTCATATATTAAAGTGGCGTGCGAATATATATATAGGTGGGAATGAGATCAAATATAAAACCAATCTTAAAATATAAAATAATAACTATTTTTGTCCTTGATTCGTGAAGATCTATGGTGAATTCATCACCTTACTTGATGGATTCAAACGTTTGTGTTCGAATCCCATGAGGGACAAATTTTTATTTTTCTAAATTCAGGCACTTACATGGCGAATTCAAGTGCTTTCACAGTGAATTCAGAAAATTTCAAAAGTTGTAGTTTATAGGTTAATGATAGTTTTTACAACAACCACTCCCTATAGGTGAGGGTAAACGTGAGAACCATTTTTATCGTGAGAACCAAAAAATGATGAATTCACTGTAAAAATTGATAAATCCGATGGGAAAGTTAATGAATCAAAAAATTAAAATTTTCGCACCTCATTAGATTCGAACCCAGGTGAAAATTTTTGAATTTTTAAATTCAATAACTTTCTCAACGGATTCACCAACTTTCATAACGAATTCATTTGGTTCTTAGGTTTTAGAATAAAATGGTTCTAATTTTAACCTAATTATATATATATATATATATATATATATATATATATATATATATTATAATCTATAAGATATACAATATATTTTAATTGTCTCCGTGGTATTGTTCAATGTCTTTAGATGTAGACTGCATAGTTGGTGGAGTAAGAATTTATGAATAAATGCCACGAACTGAAATTTTTATTAATTAAATTGAACTATCAATAATAAATTGTTACTGTTATGAACGTGATCCAAGATTTGATTCAAGAAAGAATTATCCAATGCATGCAATAAAGAAACGAACACCAATTTACGTGGTTCGATCCAATAAGATCTACATCCACGGAAGTAATTGGTTTTCCACTAAGATCAAGATGAAAAGATTACAGTACAAAGCCTCGAAAACAAGAGTGTAAACCTAGCGAATAACCTACGCTAGCTCAGTTTCTTTCCTCTCTTTTCTATGCTTTTCACTCAACTCTCATGAATGAATAATTTTGCCAGAATTATGATAAGATGATAAAAAATTCTATGTGCAGAAGAAGTTACATGGATATATATAGATACCTAACACACGGCAGTTATATTCCTAATGAATACAGGCACGTATTCTTGAAAGCTAGCTCCAGATCCTCTAACTGAATTTACCATCTGTAACAGTTCTATTCCTTGAGCTCATCACCTTCTCATGCAGTCATAACTAACAGTTACTATATATAGATTATAAACACTAAATAAAAGGCAAGAATTCTTTAATAGAATAATAATATGCAAGAAATGGGTATGTAGCACATCACAATCTTGAAGAGAAAATAGGACAGTGATTTGTGTGTCGGTGACATGGCAAGCTGCCACTTCGAGTTTTTTAAAGGCCATTATCCTCTGATTACTTAGATATGATGTACAATTTTATATTGATTGATTAATCAAATGTGATATTTGTAGAGATAAGTATAAACTCAACGACATACAAATATCGATATAGTCAGGAAAATAATTAAACTGTGACCGTGTCATGCCACCATTAATTTGTCGATCACAATATCAATAATAATCCATGCGAAATAAACAAATTATACAGATTTAAATATTTTAATTTAAATCTGATGATGACGTATCATGTCCAAACCTGACCCCGCACTTAGAATTGCAAATAAATCGTATTAGGGACTGCTACCGCCACCACTCCATTTAATTAGTATAATATTATCCGCTTTGGGCCAAAAGCCCTCACGGATTTATTTTTGAGCTCAACCCCCAAAAGGTCTCATACTAATTAGGAGTGAATTTCTTAATATATAAAAGACAATTCTTCTTCTTCTATTCGATGTGGGATTGGGTTTGCATCATACCCAACAATTCTCCCCTCAAACCAAGGACCACATCACTGTCCTCCCCTCGAACGATAATCAGTACATCTTGCACCGCCGTTACCACCCAACGGGACTTGCCGCATGACCACTCTTGCAGGAAGACTTTCGACACAAGGAACCACCAGATTCAATCGTGAGTTCACTGGGGGTTCACCTCCACATTGAAAAGTAGTCTTGTCCAGTCCACGTATTGGGTCCAGCCGAACCGTCGGCTCTGATATCACTATTAGAGAATGCTACCGCCACCACTCCATCCAATTAGTATGAATTGTCCGCTTTAGGTCAAAAGCCCGCACGGATTGTTTTACCAACCTCAAAAGCGCCATACTAATTAGGAGTGAATTTCTTAATATATAAAAGACAATTCTTCTTCTTCTCTTTGATGTGGGATTGAGTTTGCACCATACCCAACAAATTGATCTCAAATTAAGCAAATTGGCCAAACAAGTTTCGCGTAAGGCTTCATCAGTCACCACCTTCCTTTACTAAATTATCAAAAAGAAAAAGAAAACAAATACCAAACACAATGCTTGGACTATTTTTATTCAATAATGTCACATGTTTTAACTTTTATCAAATTGATGCATAGTGGTTCAATATTTTTGTAATAATTTCATCAGGTCAATTTTTTTCATTAAATTGATACACGATATTTCAACATTTTTTAGAAAAATGTCAAGATGCTAATTTATTATGGTCCATCTTTTTCACTCATGTAATATATTTTATTATGTGAGTCTTATTCTCCACTTATATTACACTCATTGTATTTATATTCATTTAAATTCTATGCGGATAAAAGCTAAGATTATATATCATGAGGTAATAACAATTAATATACAATTAATATACATTAGTTTGATGTATAAAGGTTGTCGTAGTCATAGCTGACGTGGTGACACTAAATGTAGAGCATGCTTGTTGGCTCTTGAATGAAGGGTCAATCTTGTGTCATTTTTCTATATTTTTGGCATGGAATCAACCTTGAAAATTTAAGTTGAGCCACACACATGCCCTACTAAACCGACAATTACGTGGTAAAGTCGATGCTATTTATTGACACTCTACTTTATTTTGTTGATAGTATGCAGAACCAAAAACATATAATTATTTTGTGTTATTCCAATATCGTTGTATCTTCTATAATCTATTGATAATCTTGAAGTTCATAATTTCCCCATGGATAGCAATATCCAACTTTGCATAGTTCTTGGAGGGGAAAGAGAGCTTCAAAATCAAGCAACTTTACAGCTACAAAGCTACGAATACGAATCGTATCCATTTTTTAATACATCGAATTTTAGATCGAAATGTGAACAGGTATGCAAAATCCTCAATCCCAAGTAGGGATGTCAACGGGTGGTCTTTACCCGGATCGATCCGGAACCGTTCAAAGCCCATTAAATTTTAAAACAACGGTTCCGGTTCCGGTTCCAGAACCGCTTGGACCCGGACCGGTCAAGATCCGACCCGTTTTTTCCGGTTCCGGTCCGACCCGGGCAGTTTTTTTTTTTTTTTTTTCAATTACAATTTTTAATTTGAGTATTACATATCCACTTTTTCTGTAAGAGCATTTTACATTTGAGTGTGATTACGAAATATTAATTAATTTACTAAAACCAACATTTACCAAAAACGTGTAAATTAAAACCGATAAATTTTTCACAAAACCTAATAATCTTGTTCAGTCAATATTTCCACAAATTCATTCAAGAAAATACATTATCGATCCTGGCCACCGTAGGTCGTTTAATATTAGGTTTGGCTGAAGCTCGATATATATTTTCTTTTCTTAGGGCAAAATTAAATATTAAAATATGTTCATTTTTTTCTTAAAATTTGAACGATCGAGAAGAAGCTAGAGCCTTATATAAACCATTTTAAATACATTATTAATGAAAAAATAATACTTTATTTAACCCATGTATATACAGAATATCCATAGAGAAGCTCGTGGGAACAATAAAATTAGCGGAAATGGTCACACAGAAGCAAAAGAAGCTTCTCCCAAAAAAAATAAGAAAGATAAAAAACAATAATTGCGTAGGGGCCTTTGCCCCAACATATATCTGGTTGAGACCTCAAATACATTGAAATTATCGACCGATGGAAAACGGTCGCAGCTTCAAAATTCAAAATCACCTTACAACGATGTACACTTGAGGAGGCGATGACGACGACGAGCACGGAGGAGACGTGGTAGGCTGGATTTGTGAGGAAGAAGGTAGAGGTTTGAGAGAAAAATTTACGGCGGAGCGGGAGAGTAAGGGTATGAGTAACGACGTTTGACGAGTAAGGATTTGGGGTAATTAAGATCCAATGGGTACCGGTTACAACGGTAATACCCGATCCGGATCCATAATTTAATGGTCCGGATCCGTCCCGTTTAATATTTATTGGTAGGTTCGCAACCGTAACCAATACTAAATTATTGGTTACGGTCCGGGTAAAATCCCGTTGACACCCCTAATCCCAAGTTACAAACCAAATTTCTAAAGCAAAAACTTATGTACATTCGGATATATGGTACATCTATCCCAATTAAGGTTTATCAATCTCAATTAAAGTTTATTAATCTCTAATTAGGATTTATATCAATATCGTTTATTAATCTATAATTATGATTTATTAATCCCCAATAAGGATTTATTAATATAAAATTAAGGTTTATAATCCATAATTAGGGTATATTAATTATAATTAAAATATAATTAGAATTAAATAAAAATAAATAAATAGAGAATTGTGACAGGCTGCACCATGTCAACGGCCGCACCCAAGACCAGCTCAATTTCTAAAATGCAATCCAACTTTAAAAAGAAAATACAAGCTATCCTATTCCATAGTCAAAATCCCACAACTACAAGAAAGCCGCCACTACGGCTACTTCAAGGGTCGAAAGTCTAGCACAAATAATTGAAATCTTGTTACATTTCACAACTTGCAATAACAGATTTTCAAAACATTAGATTCTCGGGACCGGTTCCCTAGAAAAAAATCGACTATGTTCATGCATGAATATGTACATATCTCTGAAATGAAAAACAATACGCAAAAGGGTCATAGAAGAAGGAAGAAGATCCATCGCATCCTACATTAGGAACTAGCCGAGGGGTATTCCTAAGATGTATCAGACAAGGCTTGAAGACTAGGGGCCGGTCTTGGCAGTCGATCAAGCAGGAGCTGCACTTCTGATGACTTCTCCGAATGAAGGAAGAAGTCAGTGAGAAAGGGCCTGAGTAAATCAGTCGTAGGTCAATCCATCCGGGAAGACCTCAGGATTTGTATCCTGATGGGTTCTTGCACATGCTTGTCAGTTAAACGCTAGTAGATTTGAAGTAAGAAACGAAGAACGATTTGTAACAAAAAATAAGACTGTAGTAACGAGTTAACATGGTACATGGAGACAAAATGGTACTCCCTCTGTCCCATTTAAAATGTCCTACTTTCCTTTTTGGGTTGTCCCATTACAAATGTCTCATTCCATTTTAGGAAATAATTAACCCTTTAAAAAGTGTGGACCCTACCCACTTTTTAACACTTTAACTACTTTATACCTTTCTCCTAAATAACCGTGTCCAAAAGAAATGGGACGTTTTAAGTGGGACGGAGGGAGTATGTAATAGTGCTTACATGTGTAGTAGGATTGCAGTTTTGTCCTTACATATAAATCAGAGGATCAACCCTTTTGGTTGCCACTTCAAACTTTTTTGTCTTCGTATTTAGCAATATAGAAAATTTTACACTACACAATTGCACCTTTCCAGCAAGGCTCTCCACTAGGGAAACCAATCTCTCACTACGACTTGCCATCAAGAACAAAAATAAGTTTATACTTGTATAGCCAAACAAAAATGATGACCAAAATCATTATTTCAACTTCTTAAATGTACAAAAGCATCAAAATAATTTAGCTTCAACCCTAGGCTAGAAACCGGTGGCAAGGAGCGAACAACGGGCCTAGCCCCGATCACCTTTAGCATATAACACAAGCATTCGGGTTCTCCTCTATGCTGTGGTGCACCGGGTAGTACTTCTCCTCCATGCTGTGGTGCACGGGGTAGTACGTGGTCATCGGAGGATAGTAGGGCCGGTACGGCCTATAAGGCAATACTGTGCCGATTACCTGCATTTCTGGATGCTCCGGCTTCTTCTCCTCCTTTTTAGGCTCCTCTTTCTTTGCTTCTTCCTTAACTTCCTCCTTCTTACGCTCTTCTTTCTTAGGTTCTTCCTTAGCTCCCTCCTTCTTTGGCTCTTCTTCCTTTTTCGCCTCCTCCTTCTTCGGTTCCTCCTTCTTCTCCGGCTCTTTGGCCGGGCCGACCGAGATTATGTGGGCTGGCCAGTTCTTTTTGCGAAGCTTGCTTACCACGGATACAGGGTCTACTGTTCCAATCACGGTGAGCTTCTTCCCTTTTAGGTCGACGGAGATTTCATCAATTCCTACAAATTTGTATATGTAGCTTATAGAAATTAAAGACTGTCATATATTTTTGTCTTGATCATCTAAAATTTCAATCGTACGTGAAAGAGAAAGCTTCAACATTTACGCGACAGCGATTTCCTACCTTATGATTGTGATTGCACTATATAACTCAAATGGAACAAGGAAATCAATATAGTTTTCTAGAGTTGTTAAAGAAATTAACTATATGAAGTTGTAGTGCAAACAGATAATAAGATGCTCAACTACCTAGATGCAATCATGGCTTCTTTGGACTCATGAATCTCCCATTCAAAATCAACATTTTCATTAAAGTCTCTAGTGCTAATTAGATCCATTGATCATCTAAAAGGTAGGTAAATTTGAATGTTGATCTTCGTTTTCACTATACAAAGAAACTATATGTATTTCCATGATTAGGTCTCTTTAATCCCAGAGATCAACCACCCCTCAAAGTGGCTGATCTTGGAATTCTTTTTACCAAATTTTCACTATATATCACAAGCTCCACATAATCAAGAGGTAAGTAGATAAATGTGTGGTAATAAATAATACTCCCTCCATCAAAATCGTTCATTGATTTTGGAACGATTTTGGTGGCACAGGTTTTGTCACTATTCAACTAACATTTCTTTTGTTTTTCATAATTTCATTTTTTCATATATATATAAAAAAGAAAAATAAATGTTAGCTGCAATTGAGATGAGTGCACGCAAGATATCTCGATCCAATGATGAAAACGACGACGTACCGGAAAGTGTTGAGATCGTCTTCAAAGCCCTCCTCTGTTGATCTTTGTCATGCAAATCCAAATTCAACACACATTTCTGCAGATAAAACCAACAAAGGGAAACAGATGAATTCACATAAAGCAGAAAAAAGAGGATTAAAATAAGGACCAACTGTCAGAAGCAAATATTAATTTAATCCATAAGAACGCCAATGATTTCTACAATATTATGGAATATACGAAATTCACAACAATAATCAAAACAAATTCACGACCTCAGACTCAAAGCAACAATCATTTTCCAACGAGAACAGTTTTCCAGATCCAGAACAAAGCGAAAACTATAATATATGAACCACAAAAAAAGAAAGTCCAAGAAATTATCATAGTGAGAAAGAAAGAGCTGCATGTAGAGAAAAGGATAAACAGAATAAGATTAAAATATGGAAGCAAACCTTCATCTCCTACTGCAAAATCTCAAAGAATCTGACTCTTCCTGAAAAATGTAGTTTGTGATCAGAAACCAGAGGAGTAAAGCAGAGAGAGAGAGAGATGGACTGGGTTGGAATGGAAAAGAGATTAAAACGGGAAAGCAGAGGAAAAGACAAAAGAGACAGGAATTATGTGTTATTTATACACATTAAAGAACAAAAATTCTCACAGCGCACCAAAGAATTGAAGAACATGAAAGAGAGAGAAAAAGAGCAGCCTACCTTCCTCTCTCTCTCTCTCCAGTCCACAACTACACGTAGATGTGTATGTATAGAGAGAATGAGAAGCAGTGCACGTTTCTCTTCAACGGAATGTGACATTAGTGGAACTATTGAGCTTCAACCTCAGTTTATATAGAAATTATAAATATAAAAAGTGTTGATTTTTCATGTTCAAAAATTACAGATTATTTAGACCTTAAGAATAATTTATGGACTTTTGCTGTTGGGCCCCACTTTATGCTTGTATTTATTGTTCCAAATCTACGTGCTCTTAATTAACTAAGCTGAGCTAAGAAACCACAGAGACTAGAGTTTTTTTTGGTGAGTGTTGTGAACATGTCAAGATATGAGGCTGAGACGTCTGATTTTTTCATGCATTTAGAGGGTGTTTGGCTAAACTTATTTTAAAGAGCTTATAAGATGTTTCAAGAGCTTATAAGACATAATGTTTGAAGAGTTTATAAGTTGTCAAATTGTTTGAATAACTGAGCTTATAAGCTAGATAAAAAATCTTGCGTTAGAGAGAGAAAATTGATGAGATGTGAAGTCGATAGTTTGTATGTAAAAAATGACGAACCATAGTAAGATTATTTTGATAAATTCAATATTATTTATAAGCTTATGGAAAAAATAAGTTAGGTTTGAGCTACTTATTTTTAGAGGATCTTATAAACTGTTAAAACTTATTTTCACAGCTTATAAGGTGTTTAAGAGCTTATTTTACCAAACACTTTGCACGAGTTTATAAGCTCCTAAAAAGCTTATAAGCTGTTTTGAAGAGCTTATAAGCTTAGCCAAACACCTTCTTAGTCCGACCTGGTAGATCTTTCATTCGTTTTTATATTCTGTTTTTTCGGAAAGATACATGAACTTGCGTTTAATTTAGTTATTTTTATAATATACATGTATAAATATATCAATTTCCGAAAATTTTATAGGAGGGAATTTCTTAAGAGATTTGGTTGGCCTTATAATTCTTTTATAAAAATTTCACATCTTATGAGATTCTTAATTTATTTATCTATTATTATTTTATTTTATATTTGAGGAAGACAATAATCAATTTGAGTAAGACATTGTAATCTTTTTTGTTGCATCAATTTTTAAATTACTTGTTTTTCCATGTTAGAGCTATATAACGTGATGAGAAATGATAAATAATAAAGCAATAAAGAGCAAATGCGAGATACATCATAAGATTCGTGATTTATAGTCAGAATCTAAGAGTAACAATATTTTGTGTGTAGAAGAAAACAATAATAATTCATAAGAAACAGAAGTTAACTATATAGTAAAGGAAATGGTAATTATAATATTAAATATTAAAATATTCGATTAGTCTCAAAAATATCTTGAACTTTCAATAATGATAATAAAATATTTGAACTATTGGTACTGTATTAAAAATATCTTTTCTAATATTTTTATCAACAAAATACTAATTGGGATGTTAACGTAGCAAAAGTGAGCTCATGCTTTCAGTAAGTTAACAAGTATTATTAAACGTGAGATTTACGTGTAGCATACTATAATGTTGTTTTATAAGACTTGATAAATGATTATTGAAAAAAAAAGGATTAAAAATTTGTAAGTGATGGCTTTCATGAAGACTTTTAAGGACTGTGATAATAATTTTATAGATACAACACAACATAATACAATTAATGGGCGTACAATATTTTATTGAGATTTTGTTGTTGTAAAACAAAACTTTTATTCTAATTCTAAATTCATTAAAGACAATATTTTCTCTAAAAATGAGTCATGAAATACTTTCTTTATCAATAGAAATGATGCTATCAAATAAACTCACGAGTCCAAAATTATAATCTCATATTCAGTAAAAATTCAAGTGATATTATCTATTGTAGACTTATAAGACAATGTAATGGCTCTTCATAAAACTTTAAATAAGTAGGCAAAAATATCCAAATTCTACACCAACAAAATGGATGCATTAAAAATATAAATCTAATATTCAGCCAGAAATCAACCTTAACTAGGAAATAGAGATATCATATTCAATCGATTATTCATCAACAATTTAAAAAAAAAAAAAAAAATAATATGTTTATGTTACCGTCTTCTCATCAAATTTATCATCTAATGGTCATCGAGTAATAATCAAACAAAACAAAAAAATACCAAATATTTTTGTAATTAAAAATAAACTAAACAGAGCCATCATAAACTTTTTAAAATTATTCTGATGGAAACGACATCTTTTTGCCACATGGTAATCTCAGTTAGCATTTCGTCAATAAAAAACGTTAGTGTAAATATTTTGAAATAATAATACATATATTTTTAATACAATATTAATTATTCAAATTTTTTATATTCTTAAAAATTCAAAATATTTTTGAAACAAACTAAATAATTTTAGATATAATTTAACAATTATCCTAAAAGAAATTCAGTTCCAACCAATCATTTAATAAAATATTAAAGTTTAAAACTAATGGTGGAATAAAATCTATTTGGAAATAATTATGACATTGATTGGCATGTACGATGTATCCTCGTTTTCTGTAAAAGCTAAGATAGAAAACACATAGCCGGCCTATATATATCTTATCTGAAATCAATATAATCTTTATTATGGGCCACACCCACAAATCATTTTCCATGCCCTCTACGGCTGCTTGCAGTTTGGTTTGATGCTATTTGTCATCAAAATTAAATTGGATGTAAATTACAATTCGATTTTTAAAATAAAAGATTATAGTAAACTAACTAATTTAGTTATATTATGCTTATGTTTTTAGAATAAACCTAAATCATAAATTATAATTTTTAAAAAAATATAAACCAAATCATATTTTAAATTATAAACCAAAACAAACCGTATAAATATAGTTTGGTCCGATTTGATTGACAGTTTATGAAAATACATTATTTAGAGAGGTGTATATAAATGATTTGACAGCGTTATTATCATTATATTTTAAATTAAGAAGGTATTTGCATGTGGTGAATATAGGGAGAGCAAAACCAATCAATCGAAAACCGAATCGAAATTGACGGTTTAGACAAGAAACTGCTCGTTTTGGCTTAAATTTTGAAACCAAATTAATTCGGTTCGTTTGTTTGGAGAAAAAATTCGGTTTCAAACCGAACACCAAATTTTTATTATTATATATTTTATATATATTATATATATATGTTATTTATATTATTAATATTTAAATTGGTTAATATTATATATATATAAATTATATATATTATATTATAATATTTATATTATAATAATTAATACTAATTTAAATTTGGTTAAAACCGAATCGAACCGAACCAAACCGAATATTTTGGTTCGGTTTGGATATGTAAATGGTTCGGTTCGGTTTTAAAAAAAATTTGATTTTTCGATTTTTCGGGTTCGGTTCGGTTTTGAACCGAACCGCCCGATGCTCACCCCTAGGTGGATATATGATGAAGAATAGGAGAATATATTTCTAAAAAAATATTCCTGGAGCAAATCTAAAATAATACCCATTAATTATTGGGTTGGCCTCAATAACTAAGTAACCATTAATAGCAAGATTAATATATAGGATTGAGATAGTAATGATGTTATATTAATATTTCTTTTTCATGTTATATAAAAATCTTTTTAGCTGAGGAATGGTATAATTTAACTGTGTGAATCGCTCTCTTTAAAGGAAACCATCATTTCCAAAAAAAATAAAAATTAAAAATTCCATTAGTACAAACCTAACATATTTCTTATAAAGAATTTAGAATCCTGATATATCATTATTCTCCAATATTACTCTTCCCCACACTAATCTCCTTCAAAAAAAACAAATTACTCTTCTTTAGTTGCCATATTTAGTCGAATTTAGGAAAATGGGCAATAATTATCGTCTAGGGGGTGTGCATCGGTCGGTCGGTTCGACCGACCGACCGAAATTTTTAAAATCGAAAACCGAATCGAAAATATTTTTTTGAACCGAATCGAACCGATTTATAGTTTCGGACCGATCGAAAACCGAATCGAAAAATCGATCGGTTTCGATCGGATCGAAAAAACGATCGAAACATATATTATATATATATTTTTAAATAAACATATTTTAATCCTAATTATTTAATTAAAATATTAATTAATTATTATATAAAATATATAAATATATAAAAATAATATTTCCGGTTCAGTTCGATTACCGACCGAATCTAAAATATAAAATCAAAAACCGATTTTAATTGAAAATTTGCACCGAACCGAAAATCAATTTTTTCAAAAACCGAACAGACAGAAACCAATCGGTTCGATCGGTTATTTCGGTTTGGTTCGATTTGGTTCGTACACACCCCTAGTCTATTATTTCCATTTCGAGGAATTCTCTAGTGTATCCGGATGTTATTTTTTTGTTACATTTCTTCTCTCTATTTATTATTTTTTCCTATTACCCTTATTAAATAAATTCGTTAATTTTCCTATATATTAATCACAATCATGTTTGAGATTCCAAGATTCTTTTTGGATTGTCATGAATGGAAATTTGTCGTATTAAAATACTCTCTGCGAACTGGACATTTTCTTTTTTAGTATGTTATAACATAATAAAATTCTTATTCATGGACATATCTTCTTAGTTGTATTCACGAATAAGCTTAAACGAAGATATATTTATCCAAATGCGACGTGGATGTGTTATCCTTATAATATACTTCATCCGTACATCAAATACGTTCATTTAATTTCATTTTATCCGTCACAAAAATATTCATTTTTTTTTTTTTTGGAAACATCAACTTTACATTTTTACCCTATATTTATCTACTTATTTACAAAAGAATCACTCATGATCTCTTTCTACACCCAATATCCATTAATATATTCATTTATATCCTCATGGCCTACCTTTTTACATCCATTTACTTTATACTTATTATAATTTATTAAAACATATGCTACCAAAATTAAAGAACGAATTTGGTGGACGACGGGAGTATGTTGTTTAATTTCAAATGAATTTGTTTGATTAAAAGAATAAATTAAGGATTGATGAAAATGATTTTTGAAGAACTAAAGGGCGTCGATGTAATTTGACCCCTGCTAATTTATGCTTATTTGCTCGTTAACTGTTCTCTCTCTCTCTCTCTCTGTGATAAGACATTAACACAACCGATTCGCATTAGCATACTCGAATTCCTAATTCCTCCAAGGTAATACATCTATCTATCTCTGTGATCAATTTTTCTATTCAAACGGTGTGAATTTCTAATTTCTTTTGCTCCGTCGGTTTAGATTGATTGTTATTACTCATCTTATTTTGTGGTTCTTCCGTTCTTCGTAATCACTCTGCGTGTTTGTTCGACACATTGGCGCGCAAAAGGGTTTGTGTGATTTATATTGAGATCTGTATGATCGGAGATTTATTGAATGACTGTTAGTTAATTCATCATATGCATTTGTCGTAATTATGTTGTTTGAAGTTCCGTATTTCACATTTCGTGGTTTAACTAATTTTTGTAAAATTTTAGGGCTGATTCTGTTGTTATTGATCTGATTAACAGTTAGCCGCTTTGGATTCTGTATAGTTGAATTATCGTGGATTTTGTCTGTGTTTTGTTTCCTGAATTACGTAATTGTGTAGCTGAGATTTAGTTAATAGTTTCCAAATATTGAGTTACATTAAAATGATAGGTTGCTAAAGGAATAATGGTGTGTGTTAACGGTGTCTGTTATGAACTTATGATGTATGAGGAGTTCTTAGTTATGGTACTTTGAGAAAAAAGAACTCGATTTAGGACTAGATATTTTTAACTGGACTTGTTCAATGGATTTTGTCAATATAAGATTTGAAAACTTATCCTCTTTCTGATCCTTGAAATCATAGTTGAGCATTTGAGGAATATCTGAAGCTTTTTCTGAATCTGGGAGTCGCCATAATTTCGTCACTTTACATGCTTTGACTGTGTGTCTCTTTTTCTGTTGTCAATAGTATGGAAATGTTATGAGACATATGGTGGCACCATTTTTGTAGGTTTTTCTTGTGCACTGGTGGTGGGGAGAATATGTCAGGCTCTGAGGAAGTCAAAGAGCAAAGGGAAGTTGTCATGGAGGATGCCGAGAAGGCCATGCCATCACCCCAACAGGAAGTTGTGCTCAGACCATTTTAAATATTACGAAAGTTGTAAACGTATGTGATTATATATATTCAAACAAATATTGTATTTTCTTTTTCTTGCAGGAGGAATCTGTAAAGAATAAATATGGTGGGTTATTGCCCAAGAAGCAACCGTTGATTTCTAAGGTACTATCATAAGCTGATTTCATGCCATATTACAGATTTTAAGAACACTCTGATAGGAATTTTTTTCAAATGTCAGGATCACGAACGTGCCTATTTTGACTCTGCTGATTGGGCTTTGGGAAAGGTACTCACTTTTGTATTTGCATCATTTTTGCCCAACATGAACCTTATAATGTTTTACCTGCACAGCAAGGTGGACAGAAGCCTAAAGGACCGCTGGAGGCTCTTCGGCCAAAGCTACAGGTAAGTTACAAGAGGAAGTATTATAGAATAAGAATATTGCTTGATTCTGAATATATATAAAGAGATGTATTTTTTTAATATCATCTTTCACCTCTCCGATTCACAATATATTTCTTTCTTTATTTGTGTTGTTTCAGCCAACTCAACAGCAAACGCGCTATCGCAAGTCTCCTTATGCGCCATCAGAAGGTGAAGGTATGCATATCTTGTCAAGATTTTACTGAGATGCATAGTTTCTGAAGTTAGTTCCACTTGGTTTTTGGATAACAAAAGCCTGATAAGATGGTCTTTTCTTTCTTCCACCACGTATCACACAAATAGTAATACACTATCATTTATTTGCACTTAGATGGAAGCACTCCCCAAGGGGAAGATGTGGCTAACAACGAATAAGAAGCAAATATTGATCCTGGGAAAATTGTCCGACATTGCCTGCATTGTTGATATTGAAATTTCGCCTGAATAAAAGACGTGCAAAGAGGATGTTTTAGTGCCTCGATAAGGGATGCTGCACCAATTGAGAGATCTTCCAGAGCTTATTCATGTTGTAGATAAGTTTGAGATTTCACATATTTTCAGACTATAATTTTGGAAACCTAAAATCGTTTGATCTTCATACTCTTGATCATTTTACCGTGATAGTAGGTTGGTTTAAATTGCAGCTCATGCTCACGTGTAATTGTCACTTGTTTTCGTATAGACTTAGTTACTCTTTGCTCTAAATTTGTGCTTGTGTTTATTCGAGTAAAAGGTATATCAATTTACGCACCAAAACCGATATGCGAAACTCCTACATTACGTATAAAGAGCATCTATTTTATGAGAACTTTCATAGAACATGTAGGTGTACTAAGTCATCTCTCATATGATAATATTTTATTAATATATGTAGTACACTTACATGTCCTATAGAATTTCCCCTATTTTATATCTAAAGTTGCCAAATAATGGGATCAAAAATTTATTTTACCTCTACAAAAGCATGGCCCAGTTAGTCTAAAATTGGATTTTTCCAACCCTAAATTTATCAAACCTATAAAACATTGGTCAGTGTGACCCAAATTGGGTCATGCCGGATCTATTTTGACACTTCTAGTTATATTAGATATAGGATGTTGTCCAATCGGTATTGCTTTTAAGGCTTCTGTCTTTATTTTTCACATCGAACATAAATGTTATATTGTGTTTTTATATTTCAAATATTTGTACGCAATACTCTCGACGTAGTTCTTTTGGTTCTGTAGTATTTTTATTATCTTCTATTATACTTATATACATAATAGAATGTGCTTATAGATAAAATGAAAGGTGATTATTTATTTTAGAAGAATGTATATTTTGACCCTTATTAAATTACATGCTAATACAGCACGAAACTCCCTTTAGTACTTTCATTTTCAAGTAGGCTGGTGAAAATTCATTTAGAAAACAAATTGAAAAAAGTACGTGAGCAAAATCTACTTCCGACTGAAAATTAGGGACCTAACTGCAATTACAAATATCTGAAGGGCACGATCGGAAAAAAATGAAATTTAATCCCCATTTTCAAAGCAGCAGTTGATGGTGCGAGCGCGTGAGAAACACCGAACGGATTTGCAGAGCGCGTGTCAGGGATCGATCCGCCGCAGCAATGGCTTACCGCAACAGCTCTGCTCCTCGAGCTCAACCGCTGCCGTTGGTAGTGACGCTCAATTGCATCGAGGACACAGCCATCGAGCAGGAATGCCTCTCCGGCGTGGCGCTCGTCGAGCACGTGCCGCTAAGCCACCTGGCCGACTCGCGGATTGAATCCGCCGTCGCCATCCTTATCCACTCCCTCGCTTTCCTCCCCCGCGCCGCGCAGCGCCGCCTCCGCCCCTGGCAGCTGATCCTTTGTCTCGGCTCGTCCGACCGCGCCGTCGACTCGGCTCTGGCCGCCGAGCTAGGGCTGGACCGGCTGGTCCACGTTGACGTGAGCCGGGCGGAGGAGGTGGCGGACACCGTTATGGCGCTCGTTTTGGGGTTGCTACGGCGCACGCATCTCCTGTCGAGACACGCGCTCTCCGCAGCGGGGTGGCTCGGCTCCGTGCAGCCGCTGTGCCGTGGAATGCGGCGTTGCCGCGGACTGGTGTTGGGAATCGTCGGGAGGTCTACGTCGGCGACGTCGCTGGCTAGCAAGAGCTTGGCGTTTAAGATGAGCGTGCTCTATTTTGATATGCAAGAGGTTTGTTTGATGGGAATATTTAACCATATTTGTTGATTTTGCAATTAGTTTTAATATTTATATCTTGTTAGTTTGTATTCAATGTTTCTAGTTACTGATGATTATCTAGTTATGGCAATGATATACATTATTTGGCTTGTGGTAGTTTCCATTTTTTTTACTGAAATATGTTGATTTTGATTTTGTTTCTGCTTATGATTCACGAAGATTGTGGATTATTTTATGTTGGTGTTTAATCCTTAATCTTGGTTACTATTGCCGTAACATGAAGTAATGATGACTTTTTTTGTTGTTTGCTACTTTCATAGATTAATTTTGTTGCATTTCAATCTGTTTATGTTAAGTGGAGACTTAGCAACCCTTAAACATTGGTTCTTCATATGCTTTTATTCTGGTGTAACTTATGATACTATTTGTTTGCCCATTTTGCTTCTTTTTCATTTTATTTTGTCTGCTTGTGATTGAGGTTTTGGTTATTATATTTGATATGAAGAAATTGAATTACATGGATTTGGGGGATCAATTTCTATAATTTTTCTTACATCTTATGAAGGGAAATGGTAGAGTTAATAGGTCTTCCATAGCATTCCCACCTGCTGCTAGAAGAATGGATACACTCAATGACTTGCTTGCTGCGAGTGATGTTATATCACTGCACTGTGCTTTGACTGAGGAAACGGTTCAAATTATGAACGCAGAATGTCTGCAACACATAAAGCCTGGTAATTTAGTGTTATAATAGTGATTGATTTATGCTTGGTTTGTTTGGGCCGTCTTGCTTACAAGGATACTACTGCTATGCAGGGTCGTTTCTTGTGAATACCGGTAGTAGCCAGCTGCTAGATGATTGTTCTATAAAGCAATATTTGCTTGATGGCACACTTGCAGGCTGTGCTATAGATGGTGCCGAAGGCCCCCAATGGATGGAAGCATGGGTACGATGAATTATAGTTTTAGGGTATGAATGTGATATAGAAAGTAGTTTAGATGATTTCTTCCTTTTGTTATGAAGATCTGTTTTGACCTGCATACATTTTGCTTGAGTTTTGGCTCTGCAATCTCCTTAATGAAATGAGGCTCGCCTGCCCTTTCAAAGAAATTACTTGGTTAGCAATATATTTTAGTTTGTGTAGTTGTTTTACTGAGTTAATCTTTATAAACTCATGCAAAATGTCTCTTGGAACTAGACTGAAACAAATGCAATATTAAGGAATTCTGGAGTTAACCGGTATCACAATTTCTTGTTCGACTGACTTATGTGGGTCTGGTTATAGGCAATTAATATTTGATCAAAGCAGCTCGAAAACAATGTGTCAAATTTGATTTCGTTGGTGCCATATTATTCTAGAGTGATCATACTATGACGTATTTCAGGTTAGAGAGATGCCCAATGTTCTGATACTGCCTCAGAGTGCAGATTATAGTGAAGAAGTATGGATGGAGATAAGGGAGAAGGCAATCTCCATACTCCAGCAGTTCTTTGTCGATAATGTTATTCCTAAACATGATGTATCTGACGAGGAAGAAGACACGGAAAGTGAGGTGGGTTATGAAAGGCGTCTCTCGATTGATAATGAAACTTCACATCAAAGCTCTGTCTGTGACAAAGTGACTGGTGATATTGAGCTATATGCTGAAAGCTACCAGAAAAAGGTTCTGAACCAGGCTAAAGATACCTCATCTCAAACTGAAGGTTTGATTTTGTCTCAAACTACATCCAACAGATCTGATGTAAACTTGAGTAAGAAGGCTAAAAAGAGGCATGGTCATCGTAAAACTCAGTCTAAAACAGATAATCTGACTTCTGGAAAAGAAAGCATTTCTGACAGAGTAGATGATGCTAGTATGAGTGGCACAGATCAGGGGCTAAGTTCTAGTTCACGTTCTGCTTCTCCTGAAGAAACTAGAAATAATAGGAGGACATCGATGGACTCAAAAGCGGAATTACCTCCGGCAGTTCTCTTAAAATCGAGCATAGAACTTGGTAAAAAAGTGGACAAACTGCTTAAAGATGGTTCTATTATAGCTTTACATGCCAGAGACTATCCCTCACTCCATGTCTCAAGGCAAAGAGGTCGAGGTGGCGGTTGGTTCCTGGACATGTTGTCAGATGTAACAAAAAGAGATCCTGCAGCGCAATTCCTCGTTGTTTCTAGAAGCAAGGTGCGACGCACTATGGTTTTGAATGAGTTTCTTCTTTTCCCATGGCTTGTGGATTCTTCAACTTCCTAAAAACTGAAGCAAGCCAAGGATGATAACTGTTGGCAGGGAAATTAAGAAGCTAATTGTTTCTTTTGCTCAACTTGTTTGCAGGATACATTTGGTTTTAGGTCATTTACTGCTGGGGGAAAATTGTTACAGGTAAACTAAATTGAGTTGGGATGAATTTATCATTTTGTATCCATCCAGTTAATTGCTGAAAGGGAATTATTGGATATCGATGGGTATAGAATATAACTTAATACCGTCATGAGTAGTTAATGTGGGGTCTGAGATGGTTTAAAATGAAGATTCTTTATTAAATTTCTGAACTGTGTTTTGTCGAAATTTTCATATTTTATTATTTCCTCCTGTATTAGTTAGTGACCAATGTTCTTACTTCATTGGTCTTTGTTAATACCAATTTTCTGAAAGATGAATAATGATTACTAGAAATACGGTGTGGCTCCAATATCATTGGTGAGACTTGATTTCTACATTCTCATCATGAAGACATTAAATTACTTGAAATTTGTTTTTATTGTTTTAATTTGAACGAGACACATAGCAGATGACTGTCATTCTTGAGATACATCTCTTGATAAACCTTCAGGTAACAATGTTGAACTGCAGTCGTGAGTTTTATGTTTCAATTTTGCAGATAAATAGAAGAATGGAGTTTGTATTTGCTAGTCATAGCTTCGATGTTTGGGAGAGCTGGACGCTTGAAGGTTGTTTGGATGAATGCAGGCTGGTGAACTGCAGAAATCCTCTGGTAAGTTCTTATTCACTCTGGGAAACATTATCAATTGATAAAAAGTTTTAAACTAGGAGCCATAATGCAAAGCATACACCAATGTGCAGATACATATGTAATACGCTGCGTAGTGTGTGACATGCAGTTATAAGGTTAAGTTTGAGAGGGGTTAGTTCTAACACTACTAGCCAATACTAGTAGAGGACGTTGATGGCTGTTAAGCAACTAATTACGGAAAACACATGCACAACTCAAAGGATGTTTGGCTAAGGTTATTTTAGAAAGCTTATAAGATGTTTCAAGAGCTTAGAAGATATATTTCTCAAGAGTTTATAAGTTGTCAAAGTGTTTGGATAATTGAGTTTATAAGCTAGAGAAAGAATCATGAGTTATAGAGAGAAAATTGACGAGAGATGAAGTTGATAGTGTATATGTAGAAAATAAAGAACTATAGTAAGATTTTTTAGGTAAATTCATTGTTGCCTATAAGCTTATGAAAAAATAAGTTGGGATTGCGGAGCTTATAAGTTGGGGTTGGGGAGCTTATAAGTTGTTGGAGTTTATTTCGTCAAACACTTCGCAGGAGCTTATAAGCTTCTAAACAACTTATAAATTCAGCCAAACACCCTTTTAGTCGAGTGGTCATATAGAAATACTTCGCCCACAGACGTTAATATCATCTTCATCTCCCTGCTGAGCTCTGCTGCTATTGTTGTTTGATGCAGGCTGTGTTGGATGTTCGTGTTGAAATCGTTGCAGCCATAGGTGAAGACGGTATTACTCGTTGGCTTGATTAGGTTATTGAAGCTAACTTGACCACAATTTTGACTGACATGCTCTGAGCATATTTTGTTTTCTCTGAGCTTTCTGGTGTATACCTATACTAATATTCATCTTCATATTACCCATATCACCCATTTTCTCTGAGCTTGGAATTCAATTTCAATCAGAAAAATTATATTTTCTTGTGAATGAATTAATTGAACCAATGCTTTTGGATCTCTCAATTAGAGGCGCTTAACGTGTTTTCCAATGATGTAACAATAAGATATGGATTGTCTTATGTTTATTATTTATATGTGAAAATTAATGAACTAAACTAGATATGGAACCGTTTTTAGACAATAATCAATTTTTTCACACATTTAAAAAACATTTGCAATTGATTCCACTAATAGTGTCTTTCCAACCTTTCATAAATTTTTGGGTTATTGGCGTATAAATACACCAACTATTGGTCCATTTTGTTTTTTTTTGACGAATTTTAAAAATTATCACAAAATATATAAATCTAATTACTTTAGTGATTTTATCATGATTTTAAATATAAGTCAAAATAAATCTGACTTGATATCTTAAAAATTTATCATAGACAAAACGGTCAGTGATATAAACGACATCGTAGATAGAGGATATCGATTGTTTTGATCCCAACTGAAATCAGACTATGAAACAAACGGGAAGATTTGATTTTTGTAATGATGGTTGAACCGAAGAATCCTAGAAATAAAAAAAAAATTAATTTATGTTAATGGAACGATGATGTTTTATGTCTTTTTTCTACGATATTGTTTATATCATTAATCGCTTTGTCTATAGTAAATTTTTTAGATGTCTAGTCAGATCTAATTTGATCTGAATTTGAAATCGTGGTAAAATCACTAAAGTGATAAAGTTTATGTATTTTGTGAAAAATTTTAAAGTTCATATGAAAAACTAAAATATGCTCAAAGTTAATGTATTTATGCATCAAAATCTAAATTTTTTGGTTGAAAGAATAAAACCTTTTAAATTAGCATAATATGAATTAAGAACGCTACGTAATGACTTGTTTCTCCTTTAATGCAGAAGGCTTACATCCATGATCACAAAGCTATATGAAACTTCATCATATTTATCTCTTTTTCAATTGAACTAAAAAAAATTACAATGATGAATCCTATATTTGTAATTTACATTTTACCGGGAAAGAAGAAGTTTATTGAACTTTCCGTCAACAGTTAACTACCAATCACAAATCTTCGCCACGTGTCCATATCTCTCCCCCTCTACTCCTTTACTTGAACCTCCACCACTCTCATCTCCAATAGTCTCTCCATCTTTCGTGTTTCAATACTGAAATTTCCGAAAAAATTTACCCATCCTATGGATGGCAATGGATCGGATCTGAATCGAATCGAATCTTGTTAGGCCCAGATCTTGATCCGAATTTTTTTGCTTGGATCCAGATCCGTTGGGTCCAAAAAAATTAGATTCAGACCCAGATCCATGAGATCCGCAGGGTCCAGGATCTAGACCTGGATCCACATATTTTATCTTTTAAAATAAATTCTAAATCAACTATAATTCACAGTAACACCATAATAATAATAATAATCTAAATATACAATAACATTATAATAATTATCTAAAATTTATACAATCATCATTATACATGAAGACCTTAGTTACAAATTTACTTTTGTTTTCATGATATCAAATAATATTATAATAGGAATAGAAATAGCACATATATCTTAAGAAATAGACCACTCATATCTAATTCATATATATATATATATATATATATATTCAAATTCAAGGTATAATTTTCTAATGTTATTGACTTATCATCCAATTCTATAACCTAGTTTATCCAACTCATTAGAAAGAAAAATAATATAATATACTTATAAATAAAATAAAAATTACATAAATATGGATCAATGGGCTGGATCTGAATTCAGAAATCAAGATCCAGATTCAGATTCGAATTTTAAAAGAATAGTTCGGATCCAGTCCAGATCCGTTAGATCCTATTTTTTGAAGATCCAGATCTTGAAAAATGGATCTGGATATACAAATCTGACCGGGTCCATGATTCACTGCCATCTCTAACCCACCTCGTCCCCACCCCACCCCGCCAAAAAAGAAAAGAAAAACACTAACAAGTTATCCGGCGGCAATCAAAATTTCAAATTTCAAGCTGCTGAAGTCATATACTATTCTTTGTAAAATTTTCCGATTTCTATCGAACTCTTCAAGTTCGTTCAGCTTTGAGTTGTTGAGCTTCTCCAGTCGATCTCTTATGGGTTCGGTCACCCGAATCCTCAACCGGGTCAGGTATTCTACCATTTCTACAATTTCCATTTGCGCGGGAATCCGATGAGTACGCCGGCGATGAAGGCGGCAGAGGATAACACGGCGTCATATTGGAGAGCCGGCTCCGGCGTGGATGACCCCGGCAAGAAGGTCCCCAAGCCTTACACGATCACGAAGTCGAGAGAGAGCTCGAGCGAGATGGAGCACGAAAAGTTTCTAGAAGCTCTTCATTTGTAAGTACACTCAACGCGCGCGTAATAATCGCAAAAACAACAATTTCTTTTTGTTTCTCAAAATGTGGTCTCTATTATGGTTTGAGAGCGCTTCCTTACTTTGGTTTATAATAATGAGTAGTCAATTTGAAGATTTATTATTTGTTAGTACATTTGATTGAGTCGCTTTCTTATTTACTTCTGATTTACTTTCTTAATTCCAGATTTGATCGTGACAGGAAGAAAATTAGGGCTTTTGTTGGCTCAAAGACTGTAATTCAGGTAATTTGAAGTTGATTCTCATCTCTGTTCATGTGCTTGACACAAAATAATTACTTAGGAATTCATCTTCTTATCCTGTTCATTCCTGATAAGAAGCAGTGGATCATCCTCCAAGTTGTTTTCTATTTTTGTCTTAAAGTATTTGACTTCAGAGGAAGTTTCATGTCAATTGTCATGATCAATAGGGAATTTTTGAGTTCTATGTTTATCGATAGGACAATTTAGTTGTTTAGGGTTTAGATTTAGTGTGTAAGATGATAACACTGCAGTATGATCCTCGGGTTCTGAAATGGGCGTGCGAATTGCGCTTGGTGGTGTTGCAGATGCTAAATGTGATATTTTGCAATTTGCAAATTCGCAGCCATGCTCAGAAACATTTTATGAAGGTTTAGAAGAATGGGACGAGTGAACACATTCCAAAGAGAACTGGATGTGCCTCTCCTGTATCGAGTGGTTTGTATCTATGATTTTACATGCTGATCTTCTATATTTTCTAAGATGGGCAATCATGAGACCTTTATATTGTTTATTCCAGTTCCAGATGATTTTGCATTATCTGGTGGTGCCGTGAACTGGAGTAGCAACAGTAATGACATTGCTCCTTGCAGATGGGCGTCTAATGAGACAAATAGCCGAGTAAAAGAGATAGGAAAAAGAGGTCTGCCTCTAGTGCTTCTACTTTTTGATTGGTTATTCTGTTGGATCTGATAACCTATAAATTTAAGCCCAAAATCAATGATTAGCGGATTCTGCTATGGGTGTGCAAAACTTATTTTGAGAATTTCCTCTCCGATTTTGGGACTTAATTATGTAACTATGCATTTGCTACTTTCGATATATTTGCTCTACACACAGCTAATTATATCAAGAAAGAGCGTATCAGATTCTTGCCCGAAGAGTTAGTCTGGATTTAGATAAGTGCTTTAATGTTTGTGTATTTGCAGAATATTTTGTCTCTTGTTTATGTGGTTATCTATATTACTACTTCATTGCTGCTGCAGCTCTACCAGATTTTGCTCAGGTTTATCGCTTTATCGGCCATCTGTTTGACACTGGTGCCAGAGATCACTTGAAAGATGAAAAAGATGGACCCCATAAATATTAAGACGGTTGGTCAAACTTTATCTGAGATTTGGTTTTGTGGATGACATTTCTATATATAGCGGATCTTCCAAACACTGTTACTGGCTTCTCCTATCGAGTTTACGTTTTTCTAGATGTTTATTCTTTTCTCTACTTTGTTTGGAATTTGTTGGTGATTCTAAGTGTCTTATCCACCTTGCTTCAGGTGCTGATGTTGATGAACAATCTCTCAGCCATTTTGGTCAGCCCTGAATTTGAGACTTATGTGAGTTCCTTTAGTGAGCTTTTGATTGAAATCTTGCTTTAATATTTTCGTGTGTGACAAATGCAGGAAGTCTGAAGTTCCTAATGCTCTTCTTTGGTCTAGTAAAAATATATCTATCACGCAAAATTTCTTCTCGTCTTGAATGTTGCAGAGGAAGTTGCTATCATCTTACAATGTTTACATCCAAAACGACCACACGAGGAGTGAAACCTCTTCATAGGGATTTGGAAGGGAAGGACGCGCTATATTTGACTATTGCGAGTGTCAAAGCTCCTTGTTATGGGATGAATTTCATAACAGGAAGCAAATTCGGAGAAAATAGCAATATCTGCATGATCTTTACGTTTTCCTTTATAGGAATGTCGACATGTGTATCCACTAAATGAGGTAGAATGTACGTAAGTAAAGGAGTGCAGATTTGGAATCTAGCTGTTTTCGAGGGACAAACATTCCACAGCTGTAGTGTGTGTGTGTGTGTAGTCGTTGCTGTAAACTCAACAGAGGCTCATCCTCTGTAATTGATTGTGGATATCCGATCGAAATATATGTTATATAAAGTGAGGCGAGCAGTTATGCGATCATGAAAGAAAATCTTGGTTTGAGTTGTGGGCCTACTGACAATTGGAGTCAACTATCCCACCTACGTACCACTTAAGTTAGTAATATCTTCTTTTTTTCTCTTCTCAAATTTAGTCTAAATTTCTTTTGCGTTAGTGAAATTGATTATATCCAATCAGAACTTATTACGTACTTTTAGCATTTAATTTAATTTTTAACGTAATGGTTGATTTTTCTAATTTCTATAGTCAGGGTCTAATTTATTTATTTATTCATAAAAAAAAATTGGTAATAAATATTAACTAGAGTTCATTATATTACAATTAGTTCTATTTAAAATATAAAAATTATTGTGGAACATATAATATGTTGGGACAACTGATCCGAATTGAGTTCTTGGTAAGTGTGAAAAGCCACACAAGGGAAGGGTGAGGGAGAGATGATGGTATTTAGGCTGCTTTGTTGAAAATGGGATTGGTTTAAAACAGATAGGAATCGAGCAAACCTGCGATGTCTAACCTTCGAAACGTGGCCTAATTTGAACTGCATTAGCACACTGTCACATACTAAGGAAAGTAAACCAGAGAGAGAGGAGTAAAACTGTTCAAACTAAGATGCATATATCCACAGCCGAGTCAGTAAACAACCCTTTACATGGTTCTCCTACATTGTGATTGAGATCCTGAAATTACAAGAAGCAACACTCTCCATTCCACAGAACAAGTCACGGGGAGATATGCTTGATCTTTCCACAGAGACGGGACAGCGTTTTCTTCTCCAAATGTAATCGCAACTGACTATCGGTATCTGGACTCCAGGTCCAGCTCATGGCTGTATATTCCTTGGTTGTGGCCAGGAGGCCCAAAAGGGTGGATCTGCTTTGAATTTGCTCGAGCTCCATTTCTATTAGCCTCTGGAACGCCTCAGGAGGGTACCACCTACACATTCATCATTCAATCATAACCAACTGGATAAATATCTCCCCGACTCTAAATATCCTGATCTTAGATTATGCCGTAACTCCAGGTTAATTAGAGCATTCATAACAATCTACTTCAAAACTACAAGCAAAAGCGCAAACGACAGCATTTAATTTGTCAAGTTAAAAACAACCTAAGAAAGAGACTGTTCTAAGAAGTAAGAATTGGAGTGTTAAAGATGTAGATTCTTAGAACAACCATGTCTGTTCAACTCTCTCACCCCACACTAGTAGTAGTAGTAGTAGTAATAATAATAATAATAATAATAAATACTGAAAAATGAATTTCTCTTCTAAGGGTAATGATGCAGAATGAATATCTCGACAAAGCAGAGACCGCAAACAACAAATTGCTGGGACTATTGCATGTACCATGAAGTGGGGTCAGTAGATATATATATGGTATATCCATAACTACTACAAGCTCATTAAAAAAAGGATAAATGAAACAGTTTTTACCAGGAATCGGCACCCCACTGCTGCCAATGTTTGGTAAGCGGGGCCCAAAGGGGAGATCTTGCATTTGACTCATTTCCTGGACAAAACCAGTTGGTTGGTTGCCATGATGGGCGACTGGACCACCCCTTGCAAACTGAGGATGGTTGCCTGGCATTTGCATCTGATGCAACATTGGGTGTTGCCGAGGAGGAACGTCAAATCCAGAAACCCTAACATTGGGGTTGTGATGGAAAGATGGCCGAATCATAGGTGCAGAGAGTTGGTGATTGACCGGAGAATCATGACCAAAAGAGCGCTCTGGACTCAGGAACTTCAGGTGGGAACTCATGTGAGCAGTATGTGATTCCAAGTGATGATACAATGGCCTTGCTTGGGTAATTTGTGGAGGCTGAAAATGTTGAGATGATTGCTGCTGCAACTGGAGATTAGAATAGGGAATATCAGGTCCTCTTTGTTCATACGAGTCATGTCGAAAGGGCATGCCTTCTGAACCTCCCATACTATGACTGTCTTTGATAAGACCACCAAAAACTGTCAGTTTCTCTGATATGTTGTTAGGTGTACTTGAAGAACTTTTTACATTGTTAATCAAATTACCGCCTGGCATTATTGGGAACCTGAGATCGCGAGTATCACCTGCAGAAATCAAGTTTTCTTCTTCAGGCAGTTGATGTCCAGCATTCCTTTCAAACCCACCATGTTTGTTGAGTGATTCAGTTTGATACTTTGGTGAAGATGTTCCAATTGAAGAATCGCCGATGCCAAGCCAGTTATCAGCCCCACTAAATTTTGCAATCTGTCTATGGTTTGAAGGGACGTTATAGTCATGAGTAGGTCTCTGAAGCCCAGTATTTTCAACTGCAGAAGAAATATCACCGTCTCCAACTGGAAAAGGAAATGCATGAGGCTCTGGAGCATCAACTCGAGCAGAGCCAGTTGAGCCTCTTTGGACAGAAACAGGGGCTCCAACAGACTCTAGTTCCTTCATAAAAGCAGTTCCAAAGAGAGCTTCCAGAGTGAGAGTCTTCCCCAAATTACCATTTTCTTCCTTTTTAGGCTCATTAACCACTGTGGGCCTATCACGTTCTTGAGAAACTACTTGTTTATCGGCCAAAATTATATTAACGGGGTTTACAACTGTATTAGTCTGGTCCGAACTCTTTTGCAACATCGAGAGCAGGTGTAGAGATGCGCTACTATCAGCATGTCCACTTGTTTGTGCAATATCTCCACCAATAGCAGTCCAGCTTTTCAAGTGCGGCTGCATGTTGGTAGTCTTTGCACCATATTCTGACAAGATAGATTGTTCAAGGTCTTCACATGTAAGAACAGTTGGCACAACATCCTCTTTGTTGTTACTGCATGCTTGATCAGACATCCCATTAGCTGCAGCTGGAATGTCAAGCGTCAACGTATTAGATTTTTATGGACAAAAGTAGAAATCATGTGCAGACCTTAGCTGCTTCTGAAGCATAAAGTTAGTACTTGCCTTTATCACTGCCGACTACTAATGACAGTAAATCATCTTGCCCTGCAGATGAGACATCAGCAGCAGCCTTTGCTTCTGTACACGTGCTAGAAAAATTAGAGCCCCAAAAAAGTTATAGCAAACTGAGCACTGCTGCAGTTCTGCTGACATTCAATATACAGCATATAATGTTACCTTCCTCAGAAAACCATTGAGCAAACTTCGACGAGTGGGCAGATTTTGGGCTCCATGTATCATCAGGTTGATTATTTTGAAGCTATATAACAACGGAAGCACATGAAGAACAGCAGCAAAAAATCAAAATACCCTCATCATTGACCAGCTAATATTGAACCATAGGAATAATGTCTCTCTAGAACAAAAATGCAGCTCTAGAATCTAATGTAAGCAGCGAAAATCATCAATTTGGTAAACTCAGCAGAGAAGTAAACAAATAATATGGTGCAAGTTTCCAGGCCAACTAGATCTGTCTGGTCAACTCACAGCCCTTTATCAATTAAAATCAGCTAAAGTAATGCAAAATGAAATCTTCAATCAAGTTATAAGAATTTTTTTTTTTTTTAAGTCTTAATGAGAATAGTGTAATTGGGAAGACTGATAAGTAGCTGGCTCATCAGCAAGGCAGACCAAAGTTACATAGAGCAAGGGCTGGGAGCAGCACTTATTGAAGATAAATTTATTTAAAACTTAAATTACCTCAACTGAACTGGAATGGCCATCATTTTTCGTAGATAATGTGCCACCAAAAATCTTTTCTAAAATTGATGTTGAATGACTTCTGCTAGAATCACGAGCGATTTTATCCTCCAAACCCTCAGTATTGAGTTCATGAGTCTGTAAGGGACTGGAAATGCAGAATAATTGATCTTCTTTGACAGTTTGTTTAGGCACATCTAAACTAACATGTACATTAACATGTTCCCCCTTATTTAATAGGAGTGTGTGCTGTGTCTTTTCTGTCGGCTGTCCACCAACTAGACTGATTTCTTCATAGAGCCGACTCGCTACATCATGATTAGCATTTTGAATGAGGTTGGGGTCAGCATCCACAATGCCCTCACTTGTTACAGGCTTCAAGACCTGTAAAAGTAAAGTATAAGATATTTGAGCAATTTGAACACATTGAAAGTATCCTTGCAAAGGGATCCTGATGTAGCAATTGACTATAATGTCAAATAAGATTCTAAGAACAGTGAATTCATCAGCAATAGAGCTAAAGACAGATAAAGTGGCAGGACCCTCCATGCATAAAGAGAGGTTTCCTTTCTCAATAAAGCAAAAAGATTACAGTGTGTGCATACATGCATCTCCAACCATCTACACAAAAAAAATGGAAGCAGTGTACCTCTGACAGAGAAGGATGAATCAACGATTTCAAGCCAGAGCTTTTTTCCAGGGGATTGGTCTTAAAACCTGGTGGAACAAGCGGTCTTGATGCAGGAGCTTGTGAGGATAAAGATGATTTTTCTGAGTCATTGCTTAAGGCAGGAGTTGCAGCAGAAACCTCTAATTCATTATTCCTGACAAAATGCCCCTTTTCCTCTTTGCTATCTACCAAGCCTTCACAAAGGCTTAAGAAATCACTAACTTTGCTTTTCCCTGAATTAGAATTTTGTTTCTCCTGTAGAGCCTTTTGCTGTTCCTTTCTCATCATCTCAAAAGAGGCTGAAAAGAAGTTACATTAAAGATATAGCATACCAACAATAAGGAACAAAAAGTTTGGAATAACCAATATAGGAAATTAGGAACCACAAACACCTCCAATGAGAATGAATGAATGAATACCTCTTCTCCTTCTCTCCTGCTCTGCTCTATCTTCATTAGTAGACTCGATTGAGCCGAAAGTCTCATCATTGAAGGCGTCGGTATCCTTTCTTGAATGAGGTACTGCCTGAATATAGTTGTATAATGAAGCATTTCAGTGAACTACATGCATTTCTTATCGCTAAATGTGGACTGCGTACTATGTTTCAAATAAACATATAGGATTAAAAAATGAATTGGGGAAAAGAAAATGCAAGAAATTATACGACCTAATAGAACTTCATTATGATCTACATTTATAGTTGACCTTGTAAGGACGTGGAGGATGATATATTTCATTGCTTCTGCTTAGTTGATTTTGCTCATTCGGTTGCACCTTTGCAGCAGAGATCCCAGCAGCATATCCAGATGGTCTTTGAAATGAACCGCTCCCAAGAAGCCCATCATGCTCAGGAGTCTGCCAAGAACGTCGGGATTGATTTCCAAAACGCTTCCCAGAATCTATAGAAGAAGTTAAAAAAACAAATCAAATGTAGAGAGGGAGGAAATGACACGAGGGACAAGCAGAAGCATAATAGCGAAAAAAGTTATAAAATATTAATAAGACACATATATGATAGAACAGTAGAAACATCAGGGATTCCAGAAGACTTTAATTCACACAATAATCTGGAGGAAGCCAAGCACTATACAAAAGCTTGGTATATCTTACGTCACAAACCACAGTTTTTCCCAAGTATGTGCTCAAAATTTCAGCAGAACTTTGAGAATAAAGGTAAAAATGGGTCCAAGAAAATGTGATGAGACTGGTGTGATCCCACTCCCACAGGTACATTACATTTTTCATACAAACTTAAGTTTGAGTGATTACATTTACATATTAGCTCATCAGGTGCTGCCTAATTTGAAGGCAACTCATAGCCAAAAGAAGAACAGAGGGGGAGGGGGGGATGATATAAAATTCAGTCTCCATCAAAATCCTTACCAAACAGAATGAGTATATATTAAATGTTAATTTAGAATTTCATACAAATGTGTACTCTCTATATAGTTTTTTGGATCATTTTAGGCAGCAGACTCATCATTAAGAAATCTTCTACATTATTGCCATTCAAAGGTAAGAACACCAGATCATTTTTTACAAGGTCAATTTGTAGATAAGTTATTGCTATGAGTGAAAGGATATAAACTGAATCAGCTAGCAATTATTTTGGTTTTAAATCCTTCACTTCAACCAGACCTTCCTACTAATCAAAATAACATACATGTGTCGAGCCTACATAAGAATGTTAAAGATAACCTGACTCCTTGTCAGACAGAGAATCACTGTCTCGATCACTTCGGGCAGAAGAACGGCTATCCCATTTCCCGTAAATGCCTCTAGAGTAGGTACTAGTATCCCCCCGAGTAGGAGGTGATGAGGAATACTCATTTCTTCTGAAACCTTGGTATGGCAAGCTCCCAGGAATTCTTGCTCGATCCGGTAATCTTAGCAGCGCTTCTTCCATTTCACTGTCTCAAAACCAACAGGTGAGCATACTAAACAATTGCAGGACACTTTTAAGTATATCAAATATGCCAAGCAAGCAACTCAATAAACTGCCCAGCAACAAAAACAACATGATTAGTATCACAATAACTGCTTCGAGAGGCATCCTCTATAACATTATCGATTGAGCATTTTTTTACCTTGACAGTGATTGATCAAACCCGTCCGGCAATTTCTTGCAGATATCCAAACTGCTGATCGACAGTAGGATCTCTCTTGAATAGGATAATTTTGGCTTCCTAAATAACCAAAACAACAGTTTTTTTCATCTAACATCAATAAAGCCGTATGAATTGCAGAAATATAAACAAACTTGTTTAACAAAAGATTACGTTGAAACATCGTCAAGACTTTCAGAACCTTCGTCCAAGGACCTTCTATCTTCATCCTGTGAGCTCATTCTGCAGCCCCAAATAAATTCTAACTTTCCCAAAAGCAAACACAGCAGTCTAAATCGTACAAATTTATCCAACCACGCCGGTACCTAATTTAATCATGCATACACCAAACAGAACAAATAGCTCGAATTAAACACACCAAATTCAAATCTTCCCGAACTCTAACTCTCCCAATTCATTGAACTGATCCAACACGTACCCAAGTCAATCCAACATTCAAGCTAAAATTCAGTTGATTGATCCAGCTCAACCAAAATCCATGCCCTAATCCCACCACAATCCAATGCTAAGCACCATAAATTAACCACCCGTTTGCCCCCAATCCCGACATACTAAAACTCGAAATCCCTCGAGAAAATGTTGCACCCTTCGCTTCCTCTACAGCCTAATCTAGCCAAAATCTCTCTGTCTGAATATGGATCGAAATACAGAAACGAAAATTGGAACAAGTTGGGGTTTAAAATCCTAACAAATTTATTTTCCTATTCTCCGTTCAACCATTCCTTCGCAGAGAGAGATTCATCACGCACATATAGGTATTTCAATTTTACGCATATAAAGCCGTAGGAATACATACACATATATATTTGTATCTATATGCTAATCGTACGCATATATATACGTGTGTGCGGTATATAAATATATATATATATATTATTTTTTTTGTAAAAAGAAAATGAGAGAATTGATAAATTTGAACTTTGAGAAACAAGATGGAGAACTAACGCTGCCATAAAATAAAAACGCAACTAGAGAGCTCCGGAAATGAGAGACCTCTTCACGCGCTGTGTTTTGGAGTGAAGACACGCGCAAGTTTCTGTGGTGGATGATGTGGGCTCTGGTTTCCCAATTGGTACGTGTATTTTGATGTTGCTGCGCCGCAAAAATGAGGCATCAAACTACGCAGGAAATAGGGTCAACATTCGGACTGTTCGATTCAAAATCGAACCGAACCCAAAAATAAAAAATCGATTTTTTTAAAAATTCAATCGAATTGAATCGTTTTATATATCCAAATCAAACCGAAATATTCGATTCGGTTCAGTACGGTTCGGTTTTAACCGAATTTAAATTATAATTAATATAAATATTTATAATATATATAATTATATATATAATATTAATCAATTTAAATATTAATAATATAAATACCATATATATATATATGTATAATATAAAAAAAATCGTGTGGTTCGGTTTGAAAACCGAATTATTTTTTTCAAACCGAACCCGAACTGAATTAATTTCGATTTTAAAATTTTGAAACAGAATCGAACCGTTTTACTGTATAAATCGAACCAAACCGTTAATTTCGGTTCGATTCGATTTTTGATCACCCCTACCAGGAAATAACTAGGAAGTTGGTTGGATAAATTGTTGAAATCTATAGAAATTATATAACAGCAAACAAACATATAATGATTAGCATAATTATTCAATATGCAAGAGATGACTGTTACAGTAGTTTTCTTTATAGATTATACGAGATAAATTAAAATTCAACACCAATAATTAGTTAACGAATTTAATAAAGTGAAAGTCATAGTTTCCCATCCAAATATTTGGACGATGACTCATTGATAAATTACGCTATCTTTGTCAACACTATCTTAATCGATAATTTTGATTGCGTAATGATAGACCGCCACATAGACATACATAATATAAAAAAAACAATGAAATGAAGGTGATCACATTCTATTGATCAATTAGATTATATTTAGATCTATAAATAAAATTATTATATCTTTCATATAATATATAAACAAATAAAAAGTATACCAAAATTCATGCCTTTTTATTCTCTATAAGTAGAGAACAAATTTGTTATATTTTTATTCACCTAAAAATTCATTCATATTCTCTACATTCTTCATTTTTCATCATCTATTTTAAGTACTGATGGTCTATTTTCAATTCATATTTCGATTGTTGTGATTTATGTTATTAGTTTGTATTGTGTATTTTATCGTATTTTCTATTTCATATTAGTTTGTCATTTTTGTGTTTTATTTTATTTTTAATAATAAAAGTTTATTTTAATTTTATTATTATAATTAATTATATAATACTCCATTCATCCATCAAATACGTTCATTTAATTTTATTTTGATCCGTTCACAAAAATGTTCACTTTCATTTTTTGAAAACATCAACTTCATATTTTTATCCTAAACTTATCCGCTTATTTACAAAAAAATCATTAATGGCCCTATTTTTACACTCACTATCCATTATATATTCATTTATTACCTTCATGTCACACCTTCTTACACCCACTTACTTTACACTCATTATAATTTATTAAAACTCATGCCATCAAAATCAAGGAACGATAACGATGGACGGAGGGAGTACTAAATAAAACAAAATAATAAATGATTGAGTTATTGGGTGGTCAGTGATAAACCACCAAAAACGATTTGGTTGGATTGGGAGAAATATGGGATTTGAAGAGGATAGATAAATTAAATAAATATTAAAATTATTGGATGAGTGGATGGTGATTGATTGCTAATAAACATAGTCTTAGTTAAACAAACAAGGCATACCTAAAATTAACAAGTCAATTGATATGCAATAATAAATGGACATTATGAGAAATCATATGCCGTTCACTTTTGGTAAGCATCTTTAGTGAGCACCATGTACATCTAAGCCCTCTTGGTAGATATATAGATATAAAATATAGATAAAACCATCATTGTTTTATAAATTATGCCCATAAATATAGATTATAAACAAATGACAAAAAAAATGAGACTAACAATCGCCAACCGTTTAAATTGATATTTTGACAAAATAACTGATATTTTAATAAAATGATGTATAATTTAGGGTTTAAATTGATATTTATCTGGGTCAACCGTTAGTTACAAAACCAAACGCTACATGGATTATATATCACCTAATCTGCCTTAATCTCACCTACCAAACGAGGGCTAAAATCGAGGTCTAACATTTTTTTATTTATATATTTATTTTGACTATAATACTTTATAAATTATTATTGATATCATTAATTGTAAATTAAGTGAAATGTTTAATCTTCAGAGTAAATTATACGACACACTCGCCACATTCTATAGTATGTAAATTGTAATATAATCTTTAGATTAGTATACATTCGGACTATGATTTATTTCCCTTTTTGTGTTTAGCTCATGAAACATGTAGTTGATTTAACTAAGATACTAAAATATACATTTAAAACTTAGAAAATCACATGTCACAATTACAGTCTAAATTTTGATTATTTTATGAGTAATATACTAAAATTTAACAAAACCAATTTTAAGATAAACATTGCACAAATGTATCAGCATTATATCAACAGTATCAATAATTAGAATCCTAAGTTATTTTTTATTTATTTATTTTCATTTTTTCCGATCCCAAATTGTTAATTACTCCATCCGTTCACCAAAACGCGGATTCGCCCACCAAAATGCGATTTTTTTCACAAACTTTATATTTTACCTCAACTTATCCACTTATTTACAAAAACACCATGCCTTTTACACTCATATCCATTAATATATTCATTTATTATCTCAATAACACACCTTTTATACACATTTACTTTACACTCATTACAGCTTTTTAAAACTCGCCATCAAAATCGACGACGCGTTTGGTGACGGAGGAGAATATATTACCGGGCCCTTAAGCGATATTTTTTTATTTAAAAAAATAGCATTAGCCTACATAAACAGAAAGGAAAAATATATTACCCTCGACGGTAAAGTTTTATCGACAGCGTGCACATTTTGACGACCGCTCTTATCCTCTCATCCAAACAAAACCCACAAAAGAAAAGAAATTGCAGCTCAAATTCAATCCCCAACTCCGCCACACCTACGATGGCGTTATCTCCCGCGCTATTGCACTCAATGGCGTCAGCATTTCACGGCCAGGTTTCCGTCCGGCTACCGTCCGTCAATTCCGTCGGGTTTCGTTCAGGCGGTCTCTCCGTCAAGGCGTCGACTGTCGTTCTGGTGGAGAAAACCGAAGCCGAGAAAGTGAACCGGCTCAAGACCACTTACATCGAGAAAATTGTGCCGTTGCTCAAAGAAGAGTTTAATTACACCAATGTTCATCAGGTAATGCCTGCAATTCTCGAGTTTTTTTGTCGAAATCTTGGTTACTTGTTTGGTGATAGTATGAACAGTGTGAGCCGTGAGTAAGGTGGAGAAGTTTCGTTCATGATTTTGGTATTTTTAGCTGTTTGTTTTAGATTAAGGTGTTTCTATATTTGTGTGTAACGAGTTAAATTCGGAGAACTGACGATATGGCTGGTAATTTATATCTGAATGTAAGTAATTGGTAAATAAATAGCTAGCTGTAGAAAATAAATTCGGAGAACTGACGATATGGCTGGTAATTTATATCTGAATGTAAGTAATTGGTAAATAAATAGCTAGCCATTTGATGAAGAACGTGCAAAGCAGCTTCCCGATGATGTTTACATGGGTGAAACAAATTGGCTCAACTGCTGAGTGCGTGAATCGATGTCTCGGCGGGTAAGATTCAAATAAAAAGCTTACCCACTAACTGCGGTATGAGTCGGGATTGTCCATAGGAAGAGAAGAGGCTGGATAGTCCCAAACCGTGGGAAGAGGAGTAGGCAGTAGACGAGAACCAATAAGACCATTTGAAGCCACAAGGTCCGAGAATATATTTGCGATTAAGTGAAGTTCCCAAAGACCCTCGAGCTATCTCCATACCGAAAATATTTAGCTATCCCAAGGTCTTTGATAGAAAAAGCTTTGTCCGAGATAACACTTAACCTCATTAATAAGAACTTCACTAGCTCGTGAGTAAAATGTCATCCACATGACAAGTAAACAAACAAACGAATCACCGGATCCTTTGATAAAAAGCAATGATCATGGGGTGACCGAATGAAACCATAGCTAAACAACTTAGAACTAAACTCGCATTCCACTCTCGTGAAGCTTGTTTTAAACCATAAAGGCTCTTGGTCGGTTTACAAACTTGCCTTGCTTCGCCTTAGTGTATCCGGAGGGTCATATATATTTCTTCATGAAGGAAGTGCAAGAAAGCATTATTGACATCCACTTGATGAATAGGCCATTTGTTCACCGTAGCTACGAATCGAAAACGATTACAAGCTTAGCCACGGTGAAAAACTTGATGTAATCAATTCCAAATTCTGGTTATAGCCCTTGGCAACGAGTCGAGCCTTGTATCGTTCAATAGTACCATCAAGACGAGCTTCACCTTATATACATGAATATCTGTGATCGGAAATTTATTCTGATTCACTTATGTATATATTGCTTTTTTCAACTATTAATGCGCACGCTTATTAGTTTCTTATTGTGCAAAGCTATATGGATCATCAACTTTCACGAATAGATTTCTGTAAAACTGACTATGGAAGGATCAGTGAGCGTGGCTGGCAACTATTTGAGGGTTTTTAAATACTCTTGAAAGCCTAACTTCTGATCAAATATGTTATACTATTTACATTTCTGTATTTATAGCAAATTGGGTGAAAGTCGTCTCTGTTCAGGAAAGCTTTGAGATGATTCAGTTCAGTTTATATTTAGATATTTTAGAAGTTAGATTATGCTTTACATTTAGGCTGCTTTTCTGATCTCACCCTGTGACTGTACAGGTCCCAAAAGTTGAAAAAATTGTGGTGAATTGTGGAATTGGGGAGGCTGCCCAGAATGCGAAGGGTTTGGATGCAGCTATTAATGATTTGGCCCTTATTACTGGGCAAAGACCGATTAAGACGAGAGCAAAGAAAGCCATTGCCACATTTAAGATTAGAGAAGGACAACCGCTTGGGATCGCTTGCACCCTAAGAGGCAGTGTGAGATATTATTCCTATGGCATTACTTACTTTCTGTCTCAAGTGTTTGGTCATTTGCCATAAAAGTTCTAAGAAATTGAGTCGTTCATATGATGCATGTTCTTTTGGATATTCTTATTGAAACTGACTGACATTATGGCAGATGGAGGGCACTAGTGAACATTCTTTTAACGAGTGGTATTCTAGAATGTTGAGTTTTGTAATCTTTTACTTTTTCACGAATATGAAGATATATGGCATAATAAGTGAGTATAAAAAAGTACAATATATCCATGAAGTCCAACTGACCCTTTATGCTCCTACTGAATGTGGATTGCATGTCTAGAAACTGGCAGATTATGCTCCTATCAGGGTTGTGAAAGGAAAAAGCATGACAGAATAATGAAAATAATTGTCATATTCTTGCTTTCTGGGGCATCACGGATCTAGTGGGACAAATCTTGAAACAATGGCAATTAAAGGACCGAAGTTCTTGGATCCTCATTTATCTGAACCAGAGATGGTTGTTTTGTTCCAGAAATCTCCTATGAAATACTACTGGCTAGTTGCCTATGAATTTTTCACCTGTTGTAAAGATATGAAAAGGTGTATGACGTTTGAGCAATCCATTGGCTTCGCCCTCTAACTTCTTTTTGTTTGCGACAGGTGATGTACTCTTTTCTTGATCGGCTCATCAACTTGGGACTTCCTAGGACCCGTGATTTCCAAGGGGTGAGCGCCAATAGCTTTGATGGAAATGGCAACTACAGCATTGGCTTCCGCGAGCAGACCGTGTTCCCAGAGCTCAGCTTCGACTTTGGTAAGCCTAGGGGAATGGATGTTTGCATAGCGACAACAGCCAACACGGATAAAGAAGCTCACAGGTTGCTGGCTCTCATGGGCATGCCTTTTAGAGAAGGTGCTGGAAGCGGCGGACCTCCAACCACAATGCGCAAGAAGAAGTTGAAGGCCCATCACTTCGACTCGAAATCAAAATCGAGGGCGAAGCAGAAGACCAAGAAGAGATAATAACTCTTCTTTCCTTATTGATGAACTTCTTTGTATTCATGTTGGAAACGCTGATGATTTTGAGTTTCTGGTTGAAAATTCTAATGATGTTTGTGTCTTGCGATGTCGACTGATTCTTGATGTTTTCGCTCTACCCCTTGAAGGAATTGTAATCGAGCTCATAAAATATTGAAAGATTGATAAAATTAATTGTAATTTGACGTTCAAGGTTGAGATGCCAATGTAAAATTTGAAATTTGAATAGGTTCTTATAAAATCTAAAAAGTAAGTCGATATGAAATTCTATAAAATTACATCATATAAGTCGCATTCGATTTATATTATTGGGTGTAATGCCGAATAATGTTTAAAAGAAATAAAAGGTATGCTATGAAACATTTCAAATAAAAGAATTAAGAATAAATAAAATTGCTTAAAACTAAATGAAAAAATGAGTCTGGATCCAGTCCCTTGAGAATAAACAAAATATAAAAATATATTGAAATTCATTAATTTTGAACTAATTGTCAAAAGCCGATGATTATTAAGATCACGGAGGCTGACCGCCATTAAACAACGGAGCTCAAAAACACTAATTACGCAGAACTTAGACTGCAGATTAATCACTCAATAACATATTTACCTTCAAAATCTGCTCGCTTAATTACTATCCGAAATTGATACAACCAATTGTCTATAAACATACATTTATATATGCGATAGTAATTATGATTTCGTGTGCAGTGGCGATCATCCCAATGGCTAAGCCCTCGTTTATCAGAGCAGAGCAACCGCTCGCTTCAGATCTCGCCACCGATCGTACCGTCGGCAGAGGCGGCGGCGGCACCTCTCGCCGCCGAGACATCGTGTTCGTCGTCAATCCTCGAGGTCTCGTTCGATTTTTTATGCTCTCGGTTGAACTTTCGACGCACACACGGTGGTTTTCATTCGTGATAGTCTCCTGTGTTGAAGGAGTTGTTGAGATTCGTTTCTTAGTTTGGTTTGAATTCTCTTTTCCTTTTGGTGTTTTCTGCTAAATGCTAAACTGTGGTTTAAAATGGTTGAAATGGAGCAGGAGCTAATGGAAGGACCGGCAAGGAGTGGAAAAAGCTGTTGCCGTACCTGAGGTCTCGCCTTGATTCTGATTGCAATGTGAGTAAATGATTTGTTCAAAACTTAACGTTATCTGATTTTTCGGCGCTGTTGGAGGGCTATCTGGTAAATTTTATTTGGAGATTGAATGTTGCACAATCAGTCAGTTCTAAACACTCGACTAATTTTGCCAGTCTCTGTTCTTGGATTATTGGCAATTACATTTTGTAGGATTATATGCTTAGGTGTTTACCCTTTGATTTGTATACATAAAACTTGGAATCTATGTAGGTAATTGAGCTGTTCCACTAGCTGATTTCTGTTCCAAACATAGCGCATATGGTAATTTCGGCTTATTTTGATAAACCTGTCTTGTTGCAGTTCGTAGCTCTTAACCAAAGAACTTGCTGTATCAACTGTCTAATATATTTTCTTATATTTTTGTCCGATACATTTTTATTTTTCTCATTTTCTTTTTTGATATTATGGTCAGATTTGCGAATCTTTGACTTCTGGTCCTTGCCATGCCATTGACATCACAAGGGAGGTGAGAAAACTTAACTATTATATTTGACTGACTGCATTGGACAGAAAATGTGGAATTTGAGTCATATTTTATGGTCAGGCCATACGTGAGGGTGCTGATGCAGTGATTGCAGTAGGAGGTGATGGAACCCTTCACGAGGTGTGTATCTGTCCTCTACCATGAACCATTTTACATTAGCTTTGTGGGAAATGACTAATTACAAGCTGCATGTTCTCCTACACTGCCCCAGTGGATATAATTATTTGTGAAATAGTAGCTATAAAATTTAGCCTTTTCTTTTAACTATAAAAATGGATATGGCTGCAGCTACTATATGATGACTTAGCAGGCGAGTAGATCACCAATGAGATTTCTGAAAATTGTGTGACAACAGCTCATATTGAAGTTCATAATTCTGTTCCTTGATATTTTATTTTTTGGAAGTAATAAATGAGCATTTGATACTTTGATACTCTTTTCCATGATCTAGTGTGAGAATGAAAACATTTGATCGCTAGCATATAAGAGGCTCATTGCAAATAAAAATTATTCTTTGGGAAGGCACTGAATTTTGGCCTGCTGTCATTTTGTTGCCTAATTACCCAATTTATCTGATAACTGCAGGTGGTTAATGGCTTCTTCTGGGGTGGGAAACCAGTTTCTGATCACGACCAATCTGGCCATACAACTGCTCTTGGTGTAAGTTAATCACTGTCTTATAAATGCAACATAAGTTGTTCCTTATCAGATAAGTTGAATTCGTATTTTTGTTTACCATGAATTTAGTGGTATGGCATGATCATTTGGGGATTGATTGTATATATTGTCCTCTCTACAGCTTATTCCTTTGGGAACTGGATCTGACTTTGCCAGAACATTCGGCTGGTCAGTTCAATCCCTGATTCTGGTTTTCCTAGAGGAGATTCCCATCAGTTATAATTCCATTAGGACCCTTTAAAACTAATGTGATTACATTCTCTTTGTTTTCATCAGGAAAAATGACCCTCATGAAGCCATTGAACACATTTCTAGAGGTAAACTAGCTACTTGCTCTTCTTGAGCATCCTTTTGGTACTCTTTTCACCTTGTCAGATCTGTAATGGAATGCAACCCTATCAAATGAAGTGCTTGTATGTTCTCTTCTCATGTCATTTTCAGGGATAAGATCTCGCATTGATGTTGGTGTTATCACTGGAGAGAGTGCTGAGTCGCACTATTTCATAAATGTTGCTGATGTTCATTTGTAAGCATAACTTTGTTGGCAATGCTTGAATTCATTTGTAAGCATAAAATTGTTGGCAATGCTTTAAACTGTGTCCATGAAAGTATATCTTGGTTCCTTACCTATGATTATGGTAACCTGTAGGAGCGCCAAGGCTGGTTATTATGCATCAAAATACAAGAAGTTTGGAAATTTGTGTTATGTTATAGGTGCTTTGCAAGCATTTTTTGGCCATCACAACCAGGATCTTAGAATAAAGGTATTAATCTTTTTTTCCTCGTCCAATTTATCTTGCCCCGTGTATCAACTTTTGTCTAATATAATCTTTCACTCTGTTAATGTTGCCAAGGTTGATGATGGTGACTGGGAAGTTTATTCCCAGGTTACAGCTCTTTGCATTGGGAATGCCAAATATTTTGGTGGTGGAATGAAGATTACACCAAACGCACACCCATCTAGCAAGACTTTTGAGGTGCAAAGAATACATGCTTAGCTAGGGCTATAAACAACCCCACTCTAACCAAATATTCAGCTCAAATGGAAAATTATTTAAGTTAGCAAGTGGTTCAAACTTGGTTCATCAGTGAGTCATTTATGGAACTTAAACGTGTTCTGGCTTGTAAAGCATATAACCAAGTTCAAGTTCAAAAGTAGTTGAGCTCAAGCTAGGACTCGGCAATAAGTTTGGAAAATGAGCAGTTTGCGAGCTAACGAGCCAAATACTACTGGGCTCGATGTCAGCTTTTTATTTATCAGAGGAGCTTTTTCTTAGGCTGAGATTATGAGCAGAATCCCAACAAGACGCATTACTATAAAGTAAAATGTAAAATAAAGAAAAGGAATTCATAGCCCCAAACTTGTTTTCTTTTCAGGTGGTTGCTCTTCAGGACTTCAAATGGTATGATTTTATCCTCAAATTGCACAAACTATACAATGGCACACACTTGTCTGTGAAGAACGTATCTTCTAGAAGGTAAACTATGTGGCAATTATTCTCCCATTCTCATATAATATTTCACTTATCAGCTGCAATTGCTGGTTTTGGAGCTTCAGCATGTCATGCACCTATTATCACTGTAATTAATTTTAATTACAAAATATTTGAAATTAGTCCAAGGACATCATTGATCCAACATAAACTAATCTCTTGTGTTTCTGGACATGAAGACTGGCAAATTAAACTCTTTATCATTGCTTATATCTGTTTATGGTCTGCCAAATATTCTGTTCTTTATATGGAATATTCCTTCATATTCTTCCAGTGCATGTACAATTGAAGTCGAGGAGATTGCTAGCAGTCGCAGTATATTTGTCCAGTCGGATGGGGAATATTTGGGATTCCTTCCAAGAAAATTTAGCATTTTGCCTGGTGTAATAGAAATGATTTGCTAGTATCTCCCTCAAATGAGAGCAAGTTCAGAAAGAGTTGCTCCTGTGTCATTGAATTCCAGTTCTGTCGAGGCTGTGTACTTGGCTTCAGGAAATTCCCAGCTCACACACCATGAGAAATAGAGCCCAACATATCCCGCCTGAAGAGTAGGGAACATTTCCAGAAAATTTGTGCTAATACTGTGGGTGAGCATGCCTAGTTGAGTTAATGATAACGTTTTTGGGACGATGCAGGAGAAAGGATCGTATGTTCAATGTCTTTCACTTCTTCTTCGTATTGTCACCATTAGCTAACGCTCGCCTTGCTTTGCTTGGCTGTTCTTGCTGGATGGGATATATATGGTGAACTATATGAATGGATCCTGTTAAATGCAGGAGGTGTGACTACTAGTGTGATTTTCCTTGTACATGTTACAGATACTTTGATGAGAAATATCTCCACTGATCCAGCCTTTTTAGCGTTAGTTGAATCATGCGTGTTTTATTGGTTGATATTAGGAGTTAGTTTCTTGGAGATTTTAATGAATATTTTCAAGTTGTTTATTTACCACTTTTGTAGAATGAAGGTGATTGATTGAAGGGAAATCCACACCAAATAATTTGGAATTTGCAACCACAATTGGGCCCCTTATATACCTTTGTTCTTTCAATACTATCGACCTTATTTTATGTTTTATTCATAATACAAACATATACATGAATAAAGATCACTTCAAAAAATTATTTTGGATACGTTATTTCTTTAAATGAAGAAAAAATAAATCCCATAATATCTAGAAAGAATAGTTTCAATCAAATGAAAATATGAAGGAAAAATTTTATCCTTTTTCCTCCGTCCCAAAAACGCAGTCGATTTTGTTGGTTCGTTTTAAAAAAGGAATGAATTTAAAGTAAATGTTGATTTGTGTAGTTGGAATAATAAATGAATATATTAATGGATTGTAAAATATAATTTTTCTTGTTTTTTGTAAATCTATAAGTTGTAAAAAAAAAGTAAAGTTGGTGATTTAAAAGGACAAGTATAGTTTTAATCAAATGAAAATATGAAGGAAAAATTGTTATCAAGTATACTATAGTGAATCCTTTATTGAACAACAACAATAAAAAATTACTAACAATTGATCGTTTTTCATTATCACTTCCCATTTTATCTATATTGTCAAAAATTAATATAATAGTTGAATTTGGAAATAAATAATATAATCCCATTAGATATCTGAAAACGAATATATTGTGATTGTTTTTTGAGTTGAATGTATAGTGATTAATTCGTCAGGAAAACCAAAACGGATATATTTTTGGCATTTTAATTTTGAGATTATTTTTAATTCTTTTATTGGTCTACCAATTTCACTTTCTGTCTTTCTAGCAAGCTGCGACCCGACAGAACAGTAGCGCTCTCTCTTTCCTCCTGATTTGCTTCTTCAGCCATGTAGTTGCTTCTTCAGTGCTCAAAATTCCGCATGATATCATACAGGTTTACTTTATTATCTCCATATATTTTCGAGATTCTTCCATGCATATCTTGTGAAGATACACTCTTTTTCTTGTTGTTCAACTACACTCTACTTATTTTCAGTATTCTTTTCATTTGTGGCTTTATCCGTTTCCTTTCTTTATTTTATGCAGATTTGGGCTTTGATATTTGAAAGTCTCGTGAGTAAATTATAGAGATTACGTAGCGTACAAAAAACTGTTTGTGAAATGGCCGCAATGAGAATTTCAAGACTGATGCAATTGTATTCTGTTAAATCCACTTCTCGATTTGACGTAAGACCTTGTGTTTCATATGCGAGCAAATGCTATCACACTAGAGAATCAGACAATTTGCAGAGATCTGATCAAAATGGTTTTGGGATGTTGGGTTTCAGCTCTGCTAACTTTTCTCAGCATTCTAGGGGTTTCATTCTGATTTGGGTATTTCAAATAGACTTCTGAGAAATTCGAGTTATCAGGGTACTCGGTCGTTTGCTGGGATCAACCCTTTGATCGATTCCCGTTTCTTCTCATCAGCTAGTGATGGTAAAGATGCTACTCCTGGAGATGCTATAAATAGTGTGAGTGATGGTAGTGTTGGTGGGGGTGATTGGACTCCGAAGCTTAAAGAAGCGTGGCAATCTATGGTTGAGACTGTGAAGTATGCAGGTGAAAAGGCGAAAGAGGCTTCTGATGAGGCAGCTCCGCATGTTCAGCAGTTGCTTGATGCTCACCCTTATCTTAGAGATGTGATTGTGCCAGTTGGGGGTACTTTGGCTGGGACGCTGTTGGCGTGGTCTTTATTACCTCGGCTATTTAGGCGGTTCCATAAGTACTCAGTGGAAGGGCCGGGAGCTTTGCTATCTAATAGTTCGATATGGGGGCCTGTTCCTTACGAGGAAAGCTTCTGGGGCGCATTGGAGGTCCCAGTCCGATATTTTGTAACTTTCCTGGCTTTCTTGACAGTGTTAGTCAGCCATCACTTTTTGCTGTTTTTTAGGTGATTCTTTTGAGTTTGTAGGAAAAGCTTAATCCATTTTGTTATTCTGCGCAGCGGGGGAATGGTTGCACCGACTACCTTTGCTTCACAATATGCCACACAGGCTTGGAAAGGTGCTCTCGTTATGTCCATTGTCTGGTTTCTTCATCGGTGGAAAACTAGTGTGATTGCCCGAGCTTTGGTTGCTAAGGGCTTGGAAGGTGCCCGGAGAGATCAGTTGCTGACTATAGACAAAATCTCATCCGTAGGACTCTTTGTTGTTGGGTCAATGGCTTTAGCCGAGGCATGTGGTGTGGCAATGCAATCTGTTCTGACTGTGGGAGGCATTGGAGGTGAGTGTGCCTAGAAATTATTTCTTCTCTAATGAAATTCTTCCAACTTGTGGTATAATTTATGTTAAATCGAAGGTAGAAACATGATTTTTGGACAAAATACTCTATATTCATAAACTCATCAAAGCACCTATTTATACAAAAGAGTCCTAACCAAACTAGAAAACTAACACAAGAATTCTAACTAAACCAGGAAACTACTAACTTGCTCTACAAGCAATACCGTAAAACAAATATATTTCTAACAATTTATAATTGATAATCCTAGAACTGATGATAACTTTGAGACATCCATGGAATCTCCTTCAGTTTGTTTTGCTATTATAGACACTTTTACTTACTCCAAGTGAAATTTGTTTCTTATTCTGCCATATCAGTGAGAAATTGCTGCGAAATAACTTAATCTCTGTCTTGTGGACCCTGTGTATGTTGGCGTATTTTGGCTAAACATCATGTCCTGATCAGGATTATTTTTTCTTATAAATCTCCATACAGGATTTGCAACTGCTTTTGCTGCCAAAGATATACTTGGGAATGTTCTCAGCGGCCTGTCTGTACAGCTGTCACAACCATTTTCAATTGGTGATACGATAAAAGTATGGCTTTGGCTGTCGCTTTAGTAGATTCGTGATGCTTGGCACTTTTTAGTTTTCATATCCATCAACGTGCTCCATCTTTCCATTGCCATCTTGATTTAAAAGAACTAGCTGTTCTTGACGTATCATTATTTTTTCCTTCCTTGCTATTGTTGTTGCAGGCTGGATCTGTAGAAGGTCAAGTAGTAGAAATGGGCCTTACAACTACATCATTGCTGACTGTAGAGAAGTTTCCCGTTATTGTCCCAAATTCTCTGTTTTCCAGCCAGGTATGGATTATCTTGTTCTTTGCCTGTGTTGTATTTTCTGGTATTTTTGTTTTTTTCTGCTACAGGCATCTTTATGCCCCAATGATTTTAAATTGTACGGCTGAAATCCTACTACCAGTCGCTTGCAAATTCATTCTTGATTAGCAAACCAATTACTCCCTCCTTCCCATATATCAGTCCACTTTGACCTCTTACGTAATTTAAGAATTATATTGGGAAATGAGTTGTCTAAGTAAACTTCTTATTAGCCCTATTTAATGAAGCTTGGAACTTAAAATATTTTAATCTAGAGTGTTAATTGTCAAAACAATAACGGGACAGGAAGGAAGGGTGGCAAATAATTTTTTTCTGCCAATTACAGGTGATTGTTAATAAGTCACGAGCCAAATTTCGCTCCATGGTCAGACAAATTCCACTGCAAATTGATGACATAGACAAGATTTCTTTAATATCAGAGAATATAAAGTCTATGCTGAGATCTCATTCAAATGTGTTCTTGGGCAAGGAGGCCCCTTATTGCTTCTTGTCTCGAATTGAGAGATCATTCGCAGAGCTGACATTTGGATGCAATCTTAAACAAGTGGTAAGTATTTTGACTGTTTTCAACTTCATGATTTTGTCAAAATTTTCACTCTAACTTTCTAACTATGAAAATTCAACTGGAGCTATATCTTGTTACCAACTGAACAAAATATTCATAATAGTGTCGTTCTTTAGAGACACATATTCCTGACCAGACTAAAGAATTGGTTTTTTGAGTGTTAAAGTCCCCGTTCGTTGTCTCACATTGACTTGGTAATGATCTTGTCTCCTAATATAAGTTTGGATAACCCTCCCCTCTTATAAGACCTTTTAAGGGGGTGAGTGGCCCATTTCTAACATTGAGCATAATTGAACCTTTTGGCCTGCTATTGAAAGAAAAATCAGACTAGTTTACCATAAGTTACGATCATCTACATGCATATTACTAACATAAAATGACATTCTGGTAAATTGTTGGACATGTCAAATTCATGAGGGTAAACTTTGTGGAATTTGAGATTGTTACTGATTTTTAGTCATTTTCTTGCCGCATATGCTTCTTGGAAATTGGAAATACTTAAATCCCCCACCCTCCAAAAAAAAAAAAGAAAGAAAGAAGAAAGATCTAGTCAAGCAAATGTGCATCCTACTAGGCTAGGCTGAGTCAGACTAATAACCAGGTCAATATTGCATTGAAATGCTATTCATTTAATGATATTTGTATGACATCTTAGTCCTCGCAGGTATATTTGGAATGAGTTCATAATGACCCAATTTTGCACCACCTGTTATGTTTCTTATTATTTTGCCACAACCTGCTTATTGTGCTCCATGATGCTGTAGGACAAAGAAGCAGAGCAGGATATCCTTCTTGAGGCTGTCAGGATCATCACACAACATGGTGCTATGCTAGGCAGTACTCATGACTCATGACTCATGAAGACACTATCAGTTAATATGCTGGATGTGGTTTGGAGTATTTTGTTTTGAGGTTAGCTTCATCTTCATCTTTTACATGATGAATATACTAGATACGACTATGCAAATTAGGTAGTGAAATTTTGAATTCTCTAAAGAAGCTGATCTTTGTCTGAAAGTGAGTTGGCACCTTCTTGAATTTTCCTGTATTATTGCATGTTCCTTTTATCATACCTTGGAGTTCAAGTTGTGGTCGATGAGAATGTGAGAGATTCAGCTATTCAGGATATTGAAGTCCATAATATACCTAGTTGATTGGTTTCTAGGAATCTCAGGAAACAGAGAAGATCTACATTAATAAAGCAACTGGTATTATTCATGTATGATCAAATACAAAGCTGAGGGGCTTGGACCAACATCATTATTTTCAATAACTTAATACTACAAAAGAAACATAACAACCCATACATAGTGAATGCTCCTGTTATAACTTAGTTTATTACACCCATGTTTCAGATACTCCACAAACTTCTTGATATTATTATGGTTCAGTTCTTTATTTGTGAAAATTCCATCAGAAGCTTCTTTTGTGCTGCCTCTTAGTGCTTCCCTTTCCTTAGCGACTATGGCCTTTTGCAATGCATTTGCAATCCCATTTCTCGTAAAAGACCCATCTTCAGATCTTTCGACCTCTATTACCAAACCCTTCTCGACTAGAAGCCTCGTCTCCAGTGGTTGACCGATGATGAATGGTAACAACACAAGGCAGTTGCCATTTGTCATATTTTCCATAATAGAAGCCCAGCCTGCTTGAAACAGGGAGCCTATTGAAGGATGGGCAAGGATTTCCCTCTGGGGCGCCCATCCAATCTGCAACACTCCCTCCCTGCTGTCCGGGACTCAAATCCCGGGGGCAATACCTCACTACATCACTACCCGAACCGGGCTTCCTCAGTGAGAATAAGAAGGGAAGCCCTGAAAGTTCAGCCTATATGCTATCTCATGAATCTCCACTCGCTGCAATTTACATTCACTCCCAAACCCGACAAACACTACTGCTTTTGTCTTTTGTTTGTCTTTCCTAGTAAGTAAGTCTTGTCTCCTCCACCTTCTCAGGTGGAATAAATCCCAACTTGATCACCGGCTTTCCAGTGATCTTCGAGTATAGGTACAAATAATCAGCTTCAAGTTCCAGGCAAGTGTGTATAGCAAAAGCCTGGCATCTTTGTGCTATTCTAGCTAAGCGTGCTCCATCTTTGATTCCAGATGGTCTGGCACCATACAAAAGATTATGCATAGCTATAGGTTCATGATTTCTGCAAGCCACTTGTGAGGGAAATCAAACCAGTCTGGAAGGACTGTCATGTCCCAAGGTGCAGCCTTGCCTCTGTCCGGCCCTCACCGACCAGAAACTCAGGTGTCCAACAGAACACAGCAGTGCTAGCAGCTACGATTAAGTAGTTCATCACTGGGATACTCAATTCTTGTGCAATATCAGAACCTTTTGGTAAAAAAAATCATCAAGAAATTGGCAAATTGCTGATGGGTTCTTGTAGGACATCACATGCTTTCTTTAGGTCATCCATTCTGCCCCGCCGAATGTCAGTCGTGGTTTTGGCATTTTCTGGCAGGGGATTGTACTCGAGCTTGGGGAGAGAAAGGGCCACCAAATTGATGAACTGTGATAGGTTTTGTGGGATTTGAGGGAGTCTTGGAATGTTTCTGGGAATTGAGAGAAAGGAGACATGGATGCCAAATTTGCCCAAGGCAATGGAGAGAATGATGTTGTTTGTGGTTGTGAACCAATTAAGTTGGATTACTAGTCTGATTAATTGAGTGTAGCATACTTTTTTCTCCATCGTTTATCATGCTTGGCCTGTGAGATATCAGGCGTGAATTTTGGTGTAGCAGTTACTTCTAGCACCTTTTTTCTTTTCCTTAAAAAAAATACTCTCTCCATCCCCAAAATTTGTTCTTAGTTTTCCTTTTTGGTATGTCCTTTAACTTTGTTCCCTTTCAATTTATAAAAACTACCCCACAAAATATTCCCCATTTATTACCTTCAAGTACACCATTTATTTATACCTTTTATCAAACATGATCCACCACTATATCTCATTCTTATCTTCAACACCACCACTTATTTATATATTTTACTATTCATGACCACCACTATCTTCAACTAATTAATATGGGACTCTTACTCCACTTACAAAACACTTCACAACTTTTATTAAAATCTGCACCGAAGATTTCCATAACTTTTACTAAAATCTGTTTCGAAGAATCCCAGAAACCATTTTTTGGAGAAGGAGGGAGTAATAATCTATGTACCTCATTCCTATACAATAATCCACGTCCACCACTTGGTGCAGCTAGGTCCGAAATTTATTCATTTCTTCCCATATCAACCCTTGCAAAATTTACATTAATTTGCAGCTTAACATTGTATGAAGTTCCCCACGATTGGCTGAAATAGATTGAATAAATTCATCTTCTCAGATCAATCTTGATATCGTAAACGGCACATCCACCGCTGTCGAGGCGGAGGTCATTGCCGGCTGCCGCCTCTCTAATTTTTCTTTTTCCTCTTCATCACTATCGGATTAATGCTGATCTTACCCTACTTTTCATTCTCCTTGATTTGAAGGTATATTCATGTGTTAAATTTTATTTTATAGTTCTTTGCTAGAAATATAATTTTTCTCTTACTTCTACCTGTAATTTTGGTTAATTGTCCTCTAAATAAATATGTTCACCATACATTCATTGCCCACTAGCTAATTGAAGTTGTACTATCTTAATTACCCTAGAAAAGAAACTATACTAATTATTTTCTTAATATGTGCATAGATCTCTAGACCAAAATTTACTTTATTCCATTTCAATGTTGGCACAACATTTTCCACGATTAAAGAAAAAGACAGAAAGGGTAAATAACAAAAAAGCTTGAACATCATTCATTGCCAAATCAATGCTGAGAAAAATGGTGAAAAAAATTCAACTACTAGCTAGAAATTGTAAATGAAAATATATCCATGTTCATTTCAAACCATAAATCTCAACATGCCATACCAAACCGGACGCTTCAAATCTATATTTCAATTAAAACATCCTTAATAAATGCGTTTACTATTACTTACTTCCTGATCTTCCACTAATAATTAATACTCCCTCCGTCCAATATTCACTGCTCTTTTCTTTTTACACGTAGATTAGAAAGTGTTGTATTTTATGTATAAAATAGTGTGTGATACGAAATTCGAGATACTTTTTAGTGTAAAATTGTTTCATTTTTTTGAAAACGAGCCAATTTAATGGGACAATCCAAAAAGGAAAACGAGTCAACAATAATGGGACGGAGAAATATATTTGAACCAAAATTAAGACTAAAGAAGACTTCACTTCCATTTTCAGTTTGGACACAACACATACCACAATCTAAGAAAAGACTCCCAAGCATAAAACATTCATAATCAAATATAAAAACATAAATTGAACATAAACATATAGAATCACCACATAAACCCTACTTAATTAGGGGTTTAATTTCCATAATCATATCCTTCCCCTCATTTCTTGAGAAACTCAACAAACCTCTCAACATACTTCTCATGAAGTTTATGGTTGGTAAAAACCTCTTTGCTAGCGCGTTCAGTGCGTGATCTGAGCTGGCCGCACTCCTCGTCGGAGACGATGGCTCGTTTCAGAGCTCTCGCCACATCATCCCGCCCGAACGACCCGTCCTTGGCTCGGTCCACTTCGATCCCCAAACCCTTCTCCACCATCATCCGCGCGTTCAACGGTTGGTCGATAATGAATGGAAGAAAAACGAGCACATGGCCGAACTGCATAGCCTCGATGATCGACCCCCACCCCGCATGGAAGAACGACGCGCCGATGGCGCGGTGGCTAAGGAGCTCCCGCTGCGGGGCCCACCCCATCTGCACCACACCCTGCGCCGCCGTCCGGGCTGCGAACCCCGCCGGAAGCACCTCGGAATCATGTTCGATCTCGTCGGGCTTCCTCAGGGCCCACAGAAAGGGAAGCTTCGACTGCTCGAGGCCGTAGGCGATCTCGTGGATGTGCTCTTTCGTAAGCTTCGTCTCGCTCCCGAAGCCCACGAAGACCACCGACTTCGGCTGCTGCGCGTCGAGCCAGCCGAAAACGAAGGCCCACGGCGGCTGATCCGCGGCGGCGGACCGGCGGTCTTGGACCTCCGGCGGGAGAATTCCGACGGGGACGATCGGTTTTCCGCTCTTCTCAGAGTAGGTCTTGATAGCCTCGCCCTCGAACTCGTTGCACGAGCGGATGGCGACGGCACGGGCGGCGGCGAGGAGCCGCCCGAAGCGCTCGCCGTCAGAGACGCGGCTGGCGTTGACGCCGTGGAAGACGTCTTGCATGGCTGCGGCCTCGTGTTCCATGAAAGCGATGTTGCCTGCGTCCTGCGGCACCGTCATGTGGTGGTGGGAATTCTTCTTCTCCTGATCGCCGACGAGGAAGAAGAAGAGGGAGGTGGTGGCGCAGAGGACTTGGTAGATCATGATCGGGATTTTGAATTCTCCGGCGATCTCGGCGGCCCAGTAGTAGAAGAAGTCGGAGAGGATCCAGTCGGGACGGTTGGCGGCGACGAAGGCGCGGACAGGGTGGTGGAGGGCGTCGCAGGCGGTTTTGAGGTGCTCGATTTTGTCAGCGGGGGTGTCGACGGTGGCCTCGGCGGATTCCGGCAGGAGGCGGGAGTGATGTAGGGGGAGGGGGACGAATTGGAGGAATTGATCGAGGTTTGGGGGGATTTTGGGGAGGCGTTGGATGTTGCGGGGAGTGGAGAGGAATGAGACGTGGACGCCGCGTTTGGCTAGGGCGATGGAGAGGTCCAAGAATGGGACCATGTGGCCGAAGGCCAGCCATGGCAGCATCACGACATGCAGCTTCTTGCCGTCGTTCATGTTGAATGAGTGCGTGTTTTCAGGTGTAGTGTGAGTGAGCCAATTTATAGGTGGAAGAAGAGGATGTAAATATTTTAGAGACATAAATGAAACATTTCAATTTTCAACCGAACTCTGCCTGCCTGCATGTGGAGTTAAATTTGGAGTTACAAGCTACAACTACCCAATTCTCGTGAGGGTAAAATTATGATTTACTTCTCCTTTAGGTGGGCAAAATAGTAGTGAATTCAAATATAATAAATATAACTGAAGATAAGTAGATTTAAATATCAATTCTTGTTATGAATGGTTTTTTGTGAAAATAATTTTAAAAGCGTAGTTTATTTTATTTTCTTTCTCAAAATCCCATCGGGAATTCTTTTATATTTGGCCACGATTTCTCCGACATTTTCATGGAATTTTTGGAAAAGTTTACTAGATAATTTGATTAATGGAATGGGCTGGAGATTATTTTAATTTTTTACCCCAAATAGTGAAGGAAAAAGAAAAATCTAAAAGGATCCGGCACTTTCACTTTTGATCACAGCCACAGATCACACCAAACTCGCGTGCGTACAAAATTGAAGATCAAAAGCTGACAAGTGGGACACGTATTTATTTGCTTTTGAGAGTATATATCTCCAAAAAGAAAATATATAATGATCGATATTAAATGATCGATATCTCCAAAAAGAAAATATAACATCAATAACTATTGATGAATTAAATAACTGAGAAGATATTAAATTCAAAACAGAGTTCCAAACTTCTTTATCAAGAAAAAGACCCGACCCACGTTGTTCATTGTTTAAATGTACCTTTCTGATTAGAGGTGAGCAAAAACCGAATCGAACCGAATCGAACCGAAATTAGCGGTTTGGTTCGGTTTGTAGAGTAATTCGGTTCGGTTCGATTTTAAAATTTAAAAATCGAAATTAATTCAGTTCGGTTTCGGTTTGGAGAAAAAAATTCGGTTTTCAAACCGAACCGTCCAATTTTTTTATTTTTATATATATATATTATATATATATATATTATATTATTAACACTTAAATTAGTTAATATTATATACATATATATAATTATATATATATATAATATTATATTATAAATATTATAATATTTATATTAATTATAATTTAAATTCGGTTAAAAACCGAATCGAATCGAACCAAACCGAATATTTCGGTTCGGTTTGATCGGTCCGTTTAGGTTTTAAAAATTTCGGTTTTGGTTTTCGGGTTGGTTGGTTTTGAACCGAACCGCCCGAATGCTCACCCCTATTTCTGATAAAGACCCGACCCACGTTGTTCGTTGTTTAGATGTTCTCACAGTTTTAGTTTAATTGACCGAGAACTAATAAATTTGGGATAATGATCAATTATCGAGTCCTAACAATTGTAGTATGAGAGTTTCGTTCTTTTTAAGATGCTTCTTTGTGGGTACTATGTAAAGGTTCCCCTAATTTCTTAATCTCCGAGTCACCGTAATTTATCCAATCATATTCTCATGAGGTCGAAGTGTGAGGACTGTGAAAGACTTCTCCTTTGGAGACAAATATTTGAAAAGGAATGTTTCTAAAACTAAAAACATCAATTCGAGAAAGAGAAACTTTTAGAGGTTTGTAATAGAATAGAAATAACTTCAAATTGATAGTATAAATATTTATGCAGATTTGAATTAAATATTAGCACTAAAGCTTTTAGGTGGGCTACAATAGAATTTTTTAAAATTAATATTTAATAAATTAATAAATTTTTTAAAATAATAATCTTCTTTGATCCTAAATTAAATCCATTATATAGATTAATAATTTTGATAAATAAATAAGATAATATCTTTCAGAAGACCCTTATATAAATCTATAGTCTCATGTCAATTTATTTGAAGTGGCGGGTCGGCCAAACTAAATCGAGAAAAAAAAAGGGTTTGGGCTGAAATTTTTTAACATGAAAATAATTTAGTCTGATTAGTCGAACCAATATATCGGTATGGTCTAAAAATAGATTCTTTTTATTATTTGATTGTCAAATTTTATTACTTTGTTTTTATAATAAGATTTTGATGCTTGTAGAATGTGTTTTAATTTTCTCCAATACCTAATAAAAATATTCTGACATGAAAATTGAAGAAAAAATATATTTTATGTTAAATATATGTCAAATCATATTCTTTCACGAAGTAACTTGTTAGTTGTTATGTAAGTTTATGAAATGATATTTAGCTTTGTATATAATACGAAGTTAAATGTTTTAATTGAGAAAACACAATCTAACTTTTGTTACAATAAAATAGTTATATAAAAAATTCAAACATGTTAGAAAAATTTCGTAAACATTCTAGTCCGACGGACTAGCCTCAAACCGATTGAATAAGGATTGAGGTTGATTTATTTATTTATTTGCTCAAAATTGAATGGGCTGATCTGAAATCGAGTGGGTTTGTCAATTGACATTCATAGATTCTTATCAACATCATAAATTAATAAACTTAAAATATCCATGATAATTGAGTAAAATATGTATTTATTATTGTTTATTTTCTATTAAAACTTAAATAAAATGAATTATATCTCTAACTTTTTCTCACGACACTCAAAAACTCATGTGACATTCTCAAACTGCAACAAAAAATTATGAATGATTTTTAATGCTACTATTGCTTCTTTCGTATTATTGGATCTAATGGTAATATATTATCATGAGCTTCATCCTCAACTAGGTTTCAGTTGTGGTATCAACATTTTCTTCTAAACTTTGGATCTCATGCATTTTCTATGTAATTAAATGACCATGCTTATTGAATTCGTATGTTATTAAATTTGAGGTTACTGAATATATATGTAATTTAATTAAAATTTGTTGAATATAAAATAACTATTTTAATTTTATAATATTAATTAATATATCTCTAAAATAATAAAATTTCATGATCCGATAATATTAATTTATAGAGATTTTACAGTATTTCCTCATTTAATTAGTTATATACCATATTGTGCCTATTCCACTTAAATTACTTATTTTGCCAAATAACAATGTAAATTCAACCACAAAAATTCACACACACCCCACCGACGAAATAGTAGTTCGCACCTACAACTCAGACCACACAAAGCAGATGGTAATCAGCCTTCAAGAAATGATGGGGATATTACACCAATGAATAATTAACAACTCATCCAACTTCAATGAATCGCAACTACACAATTCTCATCTCCTAAAACACACACACACACACACACACCCAAATAGATTCATCACAAAGATTGATTGAAATAATCACTCAAAAAAACATGAGTGAAGAAAATGAAGTTCATGTGGTGATGCTGCCATGGCTGGCATTTGGTCACATGATCCCATTCTTGGACCTCTCCATTGCCTTGGCTAAATTCAACATTCACATCTCCTTCATCTCTACTCCCCAAAACATCCAGAGACTCCCCAAAATCCCACAAAACCTATCACATCTCATCAAGTTTGTGCCCATCCCTCTCCCCCACCTCCATCCCAACCCTCTGCCGGAAAACGCCGGCGCCACGACCGATATTCCGGCGGAGAGAATGGATGATCTGAAGATTGCTTGTGATCTCCTCCAAGAACCCATCAAGAGCTTCATTGCTGAGAAATCTCCAAACTGGATAATGGTTGATTTCTTTCACCACTGGGCAGTCGATATCGCGCAAGAACTCGAAATCCCATTGATATTCTTCTCCATATTTACCGCCAGCACCTTGGTGTTCTCCTGGTCGCCGGAGTTTCTAGCCGGGGAGGGTCGGAGGCGGGCGAGGCCGTCACCGGCCGACATGATGGCCCCTCCGGATTGGGTGGATTTCCCATCAAAGGTAGCTTGCCGGAATAATCATGAAGCTGTAGCAATGCATAATCTATTGTACAGCGCCAGAGCCGGAATAGAAGATGCTGCAAGATTGGCTAGATTAGTCCAAGGCAGCCATGCCTTGGCCATACGTACTTGCATGGAGCTCGAAGGCGATTACATAAAACTCTACTCGAAGATCACCGGGAAGCCGGTGTTTCTGGCGGGATGCCTTCCACCGTGGAAGGAGGAGGCGGAGAAGAGGATCGTGACAGAAGAGCCATGGAGTAAAGTCTTTGATTGGCTCGACAAACGCGAGCCAAAGTCCGTAGTGTTTGTAGGGTTTGGGAGTGAGTACAAGCTGCAGAGAGAGGAGATCCATGAGATAGCATATGGGCTGGAGCTTTCCGGGCTTCAGTTCCTGTTTGTAGTGAGGAAGCCCGATTGGGCGGGTGATGTAGATGATGAGATAGTGCCGCCCGGGTTTGAGGCCCGGGTGGCGGGGCGGGGAATGGTGCAGGTAGGATGGGCACCTCAGAGGGATATTCTTGCCCATCCTTCGATAGGAGGCTCCTTGTTTCATGCAGGGTGGGCGTCTGTTGTGGAAGCTATGGTTCATGGTCACTGTCTTGTGGTGCTGCCGTTCATCATCGCGCAGCCGTTGGATTCGAGGCTTCTGGTTGAGAAGGGATTGGCGGTAGAGGTTGAAAGAGGTGAAGATGGATCCTTTACTAGAAACGGCATTGCAGATGCATTGAGAAAAGCCATGGTATCTAAGGAAGGGAAAGTGCTAAGAGCTCAAGCCAAAGAAGCTGCGAAAGCGATCTTCGCAAATAGAGAACTGAATGATGATTACATCAAGAAGTTTGCTGAGTATCTGAAAAATGAAATCAAAGAAAAGAACTAAGCCCCTTTGCAGAGTGTTTGCTATAAACTTACTATGTGTGTATCTTTCGCTACTATATAAGGGTGAATTATTCATATGTAGCTTCTCTGTTTCCTGAGATTCATTCCTATAAGCTAATCAACTAGTGTCTTGTGTATTCTTCATTGTTTCATGATCCAGACTAGGGATGTCAATGGGTGGGTTTTACACGGATCAGAACCAATAAATAAGTAATGGTTCTGGTTCTGGAACTGACCCATTAGACATTGGATCCGGACCGGACCAGGACCATCAACTATGGGTCTTAAGCGGTCCGGATCGAGCGGTCTGAACCGTAACCGACCGAACCGATAAGAACCAGAACTAGAACCGAAACCGTTGCTTTATAATTTAATGTGTTATGAGTGATTTTGAATCGATATGAATAAAACTAGCTCATTGACAAACCTATTTAAAGTTAGACTTGTCAATAGACATGTTTTACTCGGACCAGAACCAATAAATAAGTATTGGTTTTGGTTCTGGAACCAGAATCAGACCCGGACCGGACCGGACCATCAAACTATGGATCTAAACGGTCCGGGTCTAAAGCAGTCTGGGCGAACCGAACACGAACCGCTTTAAAATTTAATGGGTTTTGAGCGGTTCTGGATCGGGTAAAACCCACCCGTCGACATCCCTAATCCAGACGGCCTCCGCAAAGCCATTCTGCTCTGCTTCTTTGCCTTGCAGAAATCAGACCACAACTGAGCTGTTGAAGAAACAAAAAGGTAAGCATAACAGATGCTGTGAAATTGGGCCATCATCACGTACATATACCACTCAGCACTAAGAGGTCATGAGAACCATGAAACTATTATACATTCCGACATGGGAATGAGATGAAGAAGTTTGGTAAATGTTCAATATATTGCCAGTGGATTTTTTAAAAATTGGACTCCAAGAAGCACATGAGAAACCAAACTATCAGATTATGGGAAGAGTTTCAGTTCAAGCATAAATCTCTATAGAATTACCATTGGTTTAGGCTGAAATTTTAGCCCTTCTAATCTCTCTCACTTTTAACTTAGAATCACATAACAGAAAAGGTATTCATTGTTCCTTTTGAAATATTAAACAATAGTTAGCTTGAAGCTCAATAACAAAATCAAACTGAATAAATAGCCTAGTAAGATAGTAATATACCACTTTCTAATGTTCATATTTTTTTTTATGCTACTAGGCTATTTATTATCATTCAATTTTTTTCTTTTAATAGTAGTAACGTTATTTAAGAAATGTATAATTGAACCTACTCCTGGTTACATTAATTTTTTGGTGGGCTATCGGCGTGATCACTTTCTTTTAGAAATTTTGATATTTATTAGGTAAATATACATCCGAATAAGATATAATTAGGTATGATCCATGTAATCGAGGGAAATATCAAACTTCCAAGATCTCAAAATTTGACTCAAATGTCATGTATACCATGGTTGAGTGGAACTTAATTCTACTTTCTTATCTTTTTGGGATCTTGTAAATGTTATGTTTAATAAAAATATTGGACATAATATGAAAAATTTTGTATTAAACTATCTGACAAGTTAATATTTGAATCTTAATATCTTCGAATACTAACAACTTAAGTATATTGTGAGAGATGCAAACTCTAGTATACATAGGTACGGACGAATACATAGGAGTTTTATTATATACTATAATATAATGCCAATGTGTATCGTCCAAATACACATAGTTATTTGATTAATCGAAAAATTGGTCGGTTCGATCCATTGAATTTTTAATTAATTAAATAATCGAATTTACAAAAATCTTTAATTTTAATAAATAATTTTATATTTTAATTTTAATATATATATATGAGATCAAATACAATCAAATCTTAAAGTATAAAATATGAATCATTTTTAACCTTTGATTCTTGAAGATTTACAATGAATTCATTACCTTACTTCATAGATTCAAATGTTCTGATTCAAATCCCATGAGGATATTTTTTATTTTTCTCAATTCAGATACTTATATGGCAATTCAAACAATTCGAGAGTTCATAGTTTATATGTTAAGGATTATTCTTATAATAACCACTCCCTATGTATATATATTTAAAAGTATCTAAACTGAATACGTAATCGAAACCTTCGAGTCAGTTATTAGATTAACTGATCTCCATTGGTTATAAAAATAACCAAATATTCAATACCAAATTATCACCCTACTTTTTTTTTTTGGGACCCAGTTACGATCTTCGACGGCGTCGAGTGCCGGAAATCGAGGATTCTAGAGTCGTTCGATTGCTCGGCCATCAGCTGCAGGGCTCACGGAGCATCGATACTAGATTTTGGTGGAGTCGGAGAGGCGCAACGCTCAACACTGTTTCAGCAAGCCATCGATAATCTCAGCCAGTACGCATCGGATGCGGAGCTCAGCTCTTTGTTCCGGCGGGCAAATGGCTGACAGGGAGCTTCAACCTCACCAGCCATTTCGTCTCTATCTCCACAAAGATGCTGTCCTTCTTGATTCTCAGATGTGTGCACATTACACACACTAATAGTAGTTCATTTTTTCTCTTTGTGTGTTTTTGGTGTTTCGGTGTCACACGAGAGGTGTGGATTTTCACACACCACACACACTAAGGTGCATCCCGCCTAGCATGATATTATTCATTTTTTACCTCAATATTTGAATTCGAGATTGTCCAGCACACCTTCCTCAGCATCTCACCATGATATTATTCGTTTTAGGCCTCAGAGATTTGAACTCGAGAACTTGAGATTGTCTCTTTTCTAAGTACGCCCACTCAACATGATATTATTCGTTTGGGCCTCAAAATTTTAGAATTTGAGAATTCAGGATTGTCCTTCATGATATGCCCCACTCAAAGACGATATTATTCGTTTTGGGCCTCGAGATTTGAACTCGAGATCGCCTAGAGAATAGTAAGTACACCCACTAAACATGATATTATTCATTTTGGACACGAAATTTATACTCAAGATTGTCGTTTTGGACCTCACAATTTAAATTTGAGAATTCGAGATTATCTCTTCTCTAAATACACCCCATTTAGCATAATATTATTTGTTCAGGGCCTTGAAATTTGAACTCGAGAAACTTGACTCGATAGCAACCAACATTTAGTATTCGAGTGTGGATTTTGTTTCGGGATATAGGCTTGATCGATCTTAATTTCGTCAGGAAATAAATACGAGAAGAACACAAGGGATTTACGTGGTTCGATCTTTAAATCACCCTACTTTTTGAAACTCTCTTGGCTCCTTTAACCTTCAATGTACGTCTCTCTCTTGAGTTTTAAAAATATAATGCAAGTTCAAATGTTCAACGCAAACGGAGGGTATTGATTTCTTATTTAGCCTAGGACCCATAAATGTCAGAACAAGACTCTCTACCTCTCTACCTCTCTCTCTCTCTTTCTCTCATCAGTTTTAGTGGTTGCGATCTTGTAGGAATGTCATCATACAAGGCCTCACAATTCTTGCTCCTGTAACATCTCCTAATACAGATGGGATCAATCCAGGTATGTTGATTTCCATCCATTTTCAAGATTTATAAATTCGATCATTTTGATGAAAAGGGTGTCTGAATTCAAGCTCTACATCTTTAGTTTGAGGCCCAACTAGTTTGCCAACTTCACATATTTCAGATTCTTGCACCAACACAAGAATTGAGGACACCTACGTCGTCTCCGGCGACGACTGCATCCCAGTGAAGAGCGGGTGGGACGAGTACGGCATCAGCTACGGCATGCCCACAAAGCAGCTCGCCATCCGCCACCTCACCTGCATCTCGCCCTATAGCGCGGTGATGTTCGGCGGGATCCAAGACGTTAGGGCACAAGACATCACGGTCATCAACACGGAATCCGGTGTCAAAATCAAGACCGGCGTGGGCAGGGGAGGCTATGTGAAAGACATATACGTGAAGGGCATGAATCTACACACAATGAAGTGGGTTTTCAGTTGTGATAATATATTACCATTGGATCTAATGGTAATATATTATCACGAGCTTCATCCTCAACTCGGTTTCAGTTGTGGTATCAATATTTCTTCTAAACTTTAGATCTTATGCATTTTCTATTTAATTAAATCACCATGCTTATTGAATTCGTATGTTATTAAATTTGAGGTTGCTGAATATTTATGTAATTAAATTAAAATTTGTTGAATATAAATAACTATTTTAATTAATAATATTAATTAATATATCTCTAAAATAATAAAATTTCATGATCCCGATAATATTAATTTATAGAGATTTTACAGTATTTCCTCATTTAATTAGTTATATACCATATTGTGCCTATTCCACTTAAATTACTTATTTTGCCAAATAACAATGTAAATTCAACCACAAAAATTCACACACATCCCACCGACGAAATAGTAGTTCGCACCTACAACTCAGACCACACAAAGCAAATGGTAATCAGCCTTTAAGTAATGATGGGATATTACACCAATGAATAATTAACAACTCATCCAACTTCAATGATTCGCAACTACACAATTCTCATCTCCTAAAACACACACACACACACACCCAAACAGATTCATCACAAAAATTGATTGAAATAATCACTCAAAAAAACATGAGTGAAGAAAATGAAGTTCATGTGGTGATGCTGCCATGGCTGGCATTTGGTCACATGATCCCATTCTTGGACCTCTCCATTGCCTTAGCCAAATTCAACATTCACATCTCCTTCATCTCTACTCCCCAAAACATCCAGAGACTCCCCAAAATCCCACAAAACCTATCACATCTCATCAACTTTGTGCCCATCCCTCTCCCCCACCTCCATCCCAACCCTCTGCCGGAAAACGCAGGCGCCACGACCGACATTCCGGCGGAGAGAATGGATGATCTGAAGATTGCTTGTGATCTCCTCCAAGAACCCATCAAGAGCTTCATTGCTGAGAAATCTCCAAACTGGATAATGGTTGATTTCTTTCACCATTGGGCAGTCGATATCGCGCAAGAACTCGAAATCCCATTGATATTCTTCTCCATCGCAACTGCCAGCACCAATGTGTTCTTCTGGTCGCCGGAGTTTCTAGCCGGGGAGGGTCGGAGGCGGGCGAGGCCGTCACCGGCCGACATGATGGCCCCTCCGGATTGGGTGGATTTCCCATCAAAGGTAGCTTGCAGGAATAATCACGAAGCTGTAGCAATGCATAATCAATTGTACAGCGCCAGAGGCGGAATAGAAGATGGAGCAAGATTGACTAGATTAATCCAAGGCAGCCATGCCTTAGCCTTACGGACTTGCATGGAGCTCGAAGGCGATTACATAAAACTCTACTCGAAGATCACCGGGAAGCCGGTGTTTCTTGCGGGATGCCTTCCACCGGGGAAGGAGGAGGCGGAGAAGAGGATCTTGAGAGAAGAGCCATGGAGTAAAACCTTTGATTGGCTCGACAAACGCGAGCCAAATTCCGTAGTGTTTGTAGGGTTTGGGAGTGAGTACAAGCTGCAGAGAGAGGAGATCCATGAGATAGCATATGGACTCGAGCTTTCCGGGCTTCACTTCCTGTTTGTAGTGAGGAAGCCCGATTGGGCGGGTGATGTAGATGATGAGATAGTGCCGCCCGGGTTTGAGGCCCGGGTGGCGGGGCGGGGAGTGGTGCAGGTAGGATGGGCACCTCAGAGGGATATTCTTGCCCATCCTTCGATAGGAGGCTCCTTGTTTCATGCAGGATGGGCGTCTGTTGTGGAAGCTATGGTTCATGGTCACTGTCTTGTGGTGCTGCCGTTCATCATCGCCCAGCCGTTGGATTCGAGGCTTCTGGTTGAGAAGGGATTGGCGGTAGAGGTTGAAAGAGGTGAAGATGGATCCTTTACTAGAAACGGCATTGCAGATGCATTGAGAAAAGCCATGGTATCTAAGGAAGGGGAAGTGCTAAGAGCTCAAGCCAAAGAAGCTGCCAAAGCGATTTTCGCAAACAGAGAACTGAATGATGATTACATCAAGAAGTTTGCTGAGTATCTGAAAAATGAAATCAAAGAAAAGAACTAAGCTCCTTTGCAGAGTGTTTGTGCTTGTATTGTTTGTTATAAACTTATATTGTGTGTATCTTTCGCTACTATAACTAATCAGAGAAAAGAAATGGAATATTATATCATTTGAATTTAAAACTTAGAGGGTGTTTGGCGAAGTTATAAGCTCTTCAAAACAACTTATAAGCTGTTTAGAATCTTATAAGTTCATGCAAAATGTTTGGCAAAATAAGCTCCTAAACAGTGTATAAGCTGTGAAAATAAACTCCAACAACTTATAGGATCCCCAAAAAATAAGTAACTCAACCTCAACTTATTTTTTCATAAGCTTATGAGTAACAATGAATTTATCAAAATAACCTTACCGTGGTTCGTTATTTTCTAAATATACACTATCGACTTCACCTCTCGTCAATTTCCTCTCTCTAACTATGATTTTATTTCTTTAACTCATGATTCTTTATCTAACTTATAAGCTCAATTATCCAAACACTTTGACAATTTATAAGTTCTTCAAATATCATGTATTATAAGTTATTGAAACATCTTATAAGCTCTTTAAACTAATAAACTCTTTAAAATAAACTTAGCCAAACACACTCTTAATATTCTTCGAGCGAATAGTGGGGTGTTGATTTGAACTAGAAAACAAAAAAAATTATTTGTTTGCAAGGGTGAAAGGGCTCTTGTGACTTGTGACTTTAATAAGATGACAAAAATTCACATTGATTTCAAATTAAAAATTTAATTCCCTATGTTGGTATTACAATAATAACAAGAAACAAATCATTTCATGATGTGTGGCTGGAAAGGGCTCAACCCAAACAACAGGAGGGAGTGGTATGTTAATATACCACTTTCTAATGTTCACATTTTTTTATGCTATCTTACTAGGCTATTTATTACTATCATTCAATTTTTTCTTTTAATAGTAGTGACGTTATTTAAGATATGAATAATTGAACCTACTCCTCCTGGTTACATTAATTTTTTGGTGGGCTATCGGCGTGATCACTTTCTTTCAGAAATTTTAATATTTATTAGGTAAATAGACATCCGAATAAGATATAATTTTTTTTTGTCATTAAATACATAAATTTTAAAGGCCGCGTCACGTGGACTCGAACCCGACACTTTTGGCCTCAGGCATTAATCACTCTACCACTAAACCAACACACGCACACAAAATAAGATATAATTAGGTATGATACATGTAATCGAGGGAAATATCAAACTTCCAAGATCTCAAAATTTAACTCAAATGTCATGTATACCGGTACTTCATTGTTGAGTGGAACTTAATTCCACTTTCTTATCTTTTTGGGATCTTGTAAATGTTATGGTTAATAAAAATATTGGACATAATATGAAAAATTTTGTATTAAACTATCTGACAAGTTAATATTTGAATCTTAATATCTTCCAATACTAATAACTTAAGTATATTGCGAGAGATGCAATATATATATATATATATATATATATATGAGTATCGTTGGAGGGATGAGTAGTGTGACACTAAGTTTATAATGATACTTTTACCTGTTTGTACGGTACGAACATATATATAGGAGTTTTTTATACATAATATAATGCCAATGTGTATCGTCCAAATACACATAGGTATAGGAATTCAAATATATTGTATTATAAATGTTATATTCAATAGACAAATATTTACTAAACAAAACCCATGTTTAATTGGGGACGTACACGTAGCTAATTTATGGGTTGATAATGTGTGGTGGGCCACACGCAAATTTCTCGTGAAGGAGTGGGTGGGCAGTATGGGGCTTGTGTGTGGAGAAGCCCACGGGATGGAATTATGGAACAAACAAAGTCACTTCACTCACAGTCACAGGTAAAGCTCATTTTTGGGGTGAGAATCGATTCGATTTTTGTTAAATCAAAATTGACAGTTTGGTTAACTGTAACTATAGTATATATTGGGTACAAATTGAATATCAAATCAATCAGTTATTTGATTAACGGAAAAATTGGTCGGTTCGACCCATTGATTTCTTAATTAATTATAATCGAATTTACAAAAATCTTTAATTTTAATAAATAATTTTATATTTTAATTTTAATTTTAATGTTTATATATATATATATGTATGCATATATATATATATATATATATGAATGAGATCAAATATAATCCAATCTTAAAATATAAAATTTGAATCATTTTAACCCTTGATTCTTGAAGATCTACGGTGAATTTATCACCTTACTTCATAGATTCAAATGTCTGGATTCGAATTCCATGAGTGGATAATTTTTATTTTTCTCAATTCAGACATTTATATGATAAATTCAGATAATTTCAGGAGTTCGTAGTTTGTAGGTTAAGATTGTTCTTATAATAATCACTCCATATATTTTTTATATAGGGAATGGTTCATGTGAGAATGAAAATAAGTGTAAGAAATAAGAATAAATCTAAACCATTGATTTTAGTAAATCAATGGAGAAGATTTATTTTGTAGCACTGGCGTAATATTTTTGTAGTATTTTTTTACTTATTCGTTGCACATACCACTAAAGTTTCTAAAATAATTATCAATTTATTTTATATGTTATTCTGTACATATGCAATATTATTAATGTATATGTCATATGTGCGACAAAACATACGTATATGTGCAAAAAAAAAACACTCAAACATAATAAAAAAACAAATAAACACAATATATATACAAAACAAAGAATCAAGTTAACTGTCAATAATTTATGAAATTTTAGTATATGTGCACAATGAATAAACTAAATATGCTACGAAAATATTCCACCAGTGCAATAAGTACTGAAAAGCACGTATGAATGAATACATAAATTTTTTTACATACGTATGTGCAAAATGAATACGCTAAAAATGCTACAAATATGTTCTACTAGTGCAATAATTGAAAAACACGTATGAATCAATAAAATTTTTTAACCTCCGTTTTTCAAGGCTTTTATAGCTTTGATCACAAATAAATTTACAGATATTAAGTATAGAGACTGAAATAATATATATAAAATAATATAAGTTAAATTATAGATAATAAGAAATCGCTTAAAAATAGGTTAAAACCGTGTGTTACCTATATTTAAGGGGGAAAAACTGTTTTTAATAATAGTAAATTACTAATCTAACCTTGGATAATATCCCGCGAAAAAAATTATAGCACATATAGCTACAATTTGTAGCACAATGAAAATAAATCTTGTCCATTGATTTACTAAAATCAATAATTTAGATTTATTCTTATTTCTTACAAAAAAAAAAATCATTCCTACCTAATCGATATATATAATCGAAACCGTTGGAGTCAGTTATTAGATTAACTGATCTCCATTGATTATAAAAATAATCAAATATCCATTACCAAATTCTCACCTAAACTAGCGCGAGCTATGAAGCGAACACCCACTTCGGAGCGCCAACATAGAATCTCAGGATTTACCGATTGGATATAGATAAAGAGTGTGATATCCCCCTTTACGGATGGGACCAAGAGGTCCTAAACTAACGATTCTGCTTACGATTAGCGTCTTGTAGTGAGTGTCAAAGATTGAAATTCTTGCTACTTATTATAGATTGGAGAGTTACACATGGGACCCATATAACTAATTTCCAACTTGGAAAAAAAGAACAAATTCCACTCCAATCCATTGTTCTATTCTCCTCACTCATATTTTTATTTGCACAAATTAAACCACATTAATATTAATATCCCTAAATTAATTTAAAAGGTTTTAAGGAATCTAAAACTCTTAAGTGAATTTCTTTAAATAAATAGCTTATGAGAGCTCATACGCTAACATATGTGTTATATTCGTGAAGGATATATTATATTCATAAGTTCGAATATCATCGATTATGTATCCACCGATTAATAAAGATTGGAGGTATCCATAAAAAAACAACAAGGAGTTTGCAACATGAAATCTGGATAATTTCCAATCATAAGAATATATTTGACGAATTTACGATTTACTTTTGTTATTGAACCAAGAAAACATCCACGTGAAGAAGGTTTATATGTTTTATTCAACATTAATGAATCAAAAAACTAACCTAGTAAAATTCCAAATAAAGTGATCATATTTACATGATTATTGAGTTACAACATTCCATTTTTCTCAAGAAAATTTGATATACAATGCTTACACATATCTACCCATTTTCCTTTTTTCTTGAAAAAATTTCTTGAAAAAAGTTCTTTATTTTTTTTCTAACGCAGATGATGAGGGAAACCCTGCTGCTCGTTCGAGTTGTTGGAGCGACGATCTTCGACGGCGTCGAGTGCCGGAAATCGAGGATTCTAGAGTCGTTCGATTACTCGGCCATCAGCTGCAGGGCTCACGGAGCATCGATACTAGATTTTGGTGGAGTAGGAGAGGCGCAACGCTCAACACTGTTTCAGCAAGCCATCGATAATCTCAGCCAGTACGCATCGGATGCGGAGCTCAGCTCTTTGTTCCGGCGGGCAAATGGCTGACGGGGAGCTTCAACCTCACCAGCCATTTCGTCTCTATCTCCACAAAGATGCTGTCCTTCTTGATTCTCAGGTGTGTGCACATTACACACACTAATAGTAGTACTAGTAACCAAATTCTTCATTTTTTCTCTTTGTGTGTGTGTGGTGTTTCGGTGTCACACGAGAGGTGTAGATTTTCACACACCACACACACTAAGGTGCATCCCGCCTAGCATGATATTATTCATTTTTTACCTCAATATTTGAATTCGAGATTGTCCAGCACACCTTCCTCAGCATCTCACCATGATATTATTCGTTTTAGGCCTCGAGATTTGAACTCGAGAACTTGAGATTGTCTCTTTTCTAAGTACGCTCCACTCAACATGATATTATTCGTTTGGGCCTCAAAATTTTAGAATTTGAGAATTCAGGATTGTCCCTTCATGATATGCCCCACTCAGCACGATATTATTCGTTTTGGGCCTCGAGATTTGAACTCGAGATCGTCTAGAGAATAGTAAGTACACCCCACTAAACATGATATTATTCGTTTTTGGACACGAAATTTATACTCAAGATTGTCGTTTTGGACCTCACAATTTAAATTTGAGAATTCGAGATTATCTCTTCTCTAAATACACCCCATTTAGCATAATATTATTTGTTCAGGGCCTTGAAATTTGAACTCGAGAAACTTGACTCCGATAGCAACCAACATTTAGTATTCGAGTGTGGATTTTGTTTCAGGATATAGGCTCATGGCCGGTGGTAGATCCTCTGCCGTCGTACGGCCATGGAAGGGATGCGGCAGGTCCGTACATCAGCCTTATATTCGGAACAAATCTCACTGATGTTGTTGTCACTGGTAGGAAATCTGGGCTGTCGAAATACATCTTTTTATACATTTTTCACCCATTTTCTTGGTCGATTTTAATCTTTCAATGCCTTTTTATTCTTGAATTAGGTGAAAATGGGACTATTGATGGTCAGGGTGGTCTGTGGTGGCAGCAGTTTCACAAGAAGAAGCTGAAATACGCTAGGCCTTATCTCATGGAAATCATGCATGAAGACGGCGTTCAGATTTCCAATCTCACTTTTCTCAACTCCCCCGCATGAAATGTTCATCCAGTCTACAGCAGGTCTCTTTCTCTCTCTCGGCCAAGCCCGGCCCGGCCCTGGGCCAGAGCCCAAAAAGAAAAAGTCTAACGATATATTGGAAAAACTTGTCAGTCTATTTTATATAGTACTGCTTCTCATTTGGACTCGGCTAGAAGGGTCTCTTGGCTCCTTTAACCTTCGATGTACGTCTTTCTCTTTTGAGTTTTGAAAATATAATGCAAGTTCAAATGTTCAACGCAAACGGACCGTATTGACTTCTTATTTAGCCTAGGACCCATAAATGTCAGAACAAGACCTACCTCTCTCTCTCACACATACACATCAGTTTTAGTGGTTGCGATTTTGTAGGAATGTCATCATACAAGGCCTCACAATTCTTGCTCCTGTAACATCTCCTAATACAGATGGTATCAATCCAGGTATGTTGATTTCCATCCATTTTCAAGATTTATATATAAATTCGATCATTTTGATGAAGAGGGTGTCTGAATTCAAGCTCTACATCTTTAGTTTGAGGCCTAACTAGTTTGCCTACTTCACATATTTCAGATTCTTGCACCAGCACAAGAATTGAGGACACCTACATCGTCTCCGTGCGACGACTGCGTCGCAGTGAAGAGCGGGTGGGACGAGTACGGCATCAGCTACGGCATGCCCACAAAGCAGCTCGCCATCCGCCGCCTCACCTGCATCTCGCCCTATAACGCGACCATCATGCTCGGGAGCGAGATGTCCGGCGGGATCCAAGACGTTAGGGCACAAGACATCACGGCCATCAACACGGAATCCGGTGTCAGAATCAAGACCGGCGTGGGCAGGGGAGGCTATGTGAGACATATACGTAAAGGGCATGAATCTACACACAATGAAGTGGGTTTTCCGGATGACCGGAAACTACGGCTCCCACGCCGACAACCACTACGACCCCAACGCGCTTCTGGAGATCAAGGGGATCAACTACCGTGACTTATTCACAGAGAACGCGACGATGGCGGCCTGCCTCGAAGGGATCGCCGGGGACCCCTTCACCGGCATCTGCATGTCGAACGTGACCATCGGGCTTGCGGCCAAGGCCAAGAGTACCTGTGGACGTGCACGGACGTCGAGGGGGTCACTGGCAGGGTCGTGCCGCCGCCATGCCAGCTCCTGCCGGAGCAGGGGGAGAAGGAGAAGGAGGAAGGGATGTGTAACTTCCCTGCAGACAGTCTACCTATAGATAATGTCCAGTTACATACACGTTCATAAGAATGAACTATTTGTCTGTGTGTTGGCCTAGTGGTAGAGTGGTTAATTTCCGAGGCCAAAGTTCTCGGGTTCGAGTCCACCGTGACGCAGTCTTTAAAATTTCTGTATTAAATTACCAAAAAAAAAAGAATGAACTACTTTTAATATTACTAGCATACTACTGGACCCGCATAAAATTATTAAATTGAATATGCACAAGGATTCTTATTTTATACTCAATATATAAAAAAATATTAAAATACATAAAAAGATGAATATAATTAATATTACTTCAGTCCCATCCAAGATGGTTTGTATTTCTTTTCCGATTGTTCCACTCAAGTTGATCTATTTTTAAAAAAAATAATTATCGCTTCAAAAAGTGTGGATCTTATCTATTTTTTATCAATTTAACCACTTTATACCATTATCTTAAATAATTATATTAAAAAGAAATGAGTTATTTTGGATGGAACTATGGAGTATAGCTTATTACACTAGTATCCTTAAATTAAAGGGTAAATAACATATTATATCCCAACGTTTGGACATTTTTTTATTTAGTAATTCAATCTTAGCATATTATTATTAAAATACTTGACGTTTCATCTTTTTTCATTTAATGTCCTCCACAAAGTTTTCGACATCCATATGCTTATGTGGCTTGCCGAAAAGTTCACGTCAACAATCCACATAGATAATTTTTTTTTCCAGAAACGACGTTGTCTTCTTTTCCGGCGCCCTTCTCATCACCTTTGGCCGTGCTTAGGGCCCCAACCTTCGAGCTTCGAAATCAGGTAGCCACAGAGGAGGCGGAAGAGCAGCACGGCCCGACCGTTAGGCAGCGCCATCTTCCGAAGCTCGGCTTGGAGGCACTCGTAGTCAGGGTTGTGGTGGTTGCCTCCTTTCCACAGCGTGAATTGACATCTCTCACTGCCTTTCTATCGTCCCCAATCCGTAGAAGCTCTTTCCCCGGCAGCAGCAAATCGAACTATATCCCTTTCTTCAAGCCTCGCTAGTCAGCGCAGCCAAACCGCCGCGAGTGGTAGCTGTAGGATATCTCGAAGAAGTTGACGGCGAGGACGAATAGGTCGAAGAAGATGAGTTGTGATTGAGGGTCGGAGACGAGGTGGCGGGAAAGGCGGGAGACGGCGAAGAAGATAGGGGGGGATGAGGAGAAAAAGGGACTGGAAGAGATAGAAGCAAGCTAGAGGTCATGAGGAAGGCGTCGGAGAAGAGGAAGACTTCTGCAAATTTATTTATTTGAATTATCTATGTGAATGCAAATGTGGATTCTCCGAGGAGCTAAGTAAGCATATGACCACCGAAAATTTTACGGGGACATTAAGTGAAAGAATCTGAAACGTTAAGGATTTTAAGAATAATATGTTAAGGTCGAGACACTAAGTGAAAAAGACCAAAAGTTGGGATATAATGTTATTTACTCTAAATTAAATATATACTTAAGGGGATTGAAACAGGCAAATCAAATTTTATAAAACAAGGCTCTTTTATAATAGGTATAGATATAAATTGTGTATAGACAGAGATGTTATTGCAATGAAAATGCAGTTAATCAAACTAAAAAGCAGTTACCAAATGAGGGAATTTAGGGTTTATCACTCAAAAATTTACCAGAGAAACATGTGCAAACATTAAGGTTAAAACTTTAGCTCTTTTGTACAGCAATATACTCAACTGCAAAGATAATAGTCAAATAGGCAATATGTATCGACTACAATTATTACTCATCATCTCCTTTCTGGGGGACTACTTACGTTGTTCAATACATGTTTCTGCAGATCTTAGAAGATCGGCGGCGTTCTACATCATCGTACACATTCCTCAGTGAGTCGGGTCGGGGTTGAATTTTACGGACTCCCTCCAGATGAGCTCTTTGATGTTTTCCTCAGTGAACGACGGCAGCTCAAAGTCAAAAACGAAAGGGCGGGGGCAGACGGGCTCCTCGTTGATGTCGTGGAGAGGCGCCAAGTATGAATGGCAGAGAGCCTCGTCGACTGCATATGATCATTGAGCTTTCATAGTTGGGACAACGAAATCAAATAATGAAAAAACATAAATCAACGATTCAAGCACTATGGCTGTACCAGTAATACGCTTGCTAGGGTCGAAAACGAGCATTTTCTCTAGCAAATCCAGAGCTCCGGCGGACGTGTTGGGGAATCTGGAGGAGAATTGTTGCTTCACGTATTGCGGGAGCTGCCTAACGTATCTTCGTGCATTGTCGCTCCTAAGGAAACCGAGGCTGGCGTCGTCGGGAGAGCCTATGAGCTTTCAAAAAAAACATCAGACGATAGAAAGCATCAGTATTCAGACACAGAGGAGACGTGAAGACGAGAATGCACACGAGGTACCAAATAAAGACAGCAAAACAAATCAATAAATTTGTTTGTGTAACTACAATTTGCAGAGGAAATACCTCCGTGATGAGTCTCAACTGATGGACATAATCTTTGCCAGGAAACAGAGGTTTTCTTGTCATGATTTCGCCGAAAATGCACCCGACCGACCAGATATCGATTGCAGCTGTGTATTCTGAACAATTTAGGAGCAGCTCCGGTGCTCGGTACCAGCGAGTAACGACGTACTCAGTCATGAAATCGGTCTCGGACGTCGTCCTTGCAAGCCCAAAATCTCCGATTTTCAGATCACAGTTAGCATTGAGGAGCAAATTACTGGGCTTCAGATCACGGTGCAAGACATTTGCGGAGTGAACGTATTTAAGTCCTCGCAGAATTTGGTAGAGAAAATACTGCAAGTAAAATGGAAATTAACTCAGACAACATAATTTACGCATAGACAAGAACAACCATCTATAATGTTAAGAAACAAGAAAGCTAACACAGCCGATACCCGACAGTGGTCATCAGTCAATGTTTGATTGGACTGGATAATCTGATGAAGATCAGTGTCCATAAGCTCATACACGATGTAGACATCGTTGAAGTTCTCTTTTTGAGGAGGCCGTATGATGTCTTTAATTGCGATCACCTGCTTAGATATTAAGAAAAATAAAATTACAAAATGTTTCTGGCAAAATAAAGCAAAGAACAGAGAGACAGTGCTAAATCAAGTAACAATCTGTATAACAGGAAGTAGGTATATGTATGTTCTCACATTGCCATGACTCATGTGGCGCAGAAGTTTGATTTCTCGTAACGTCCTCTTTGCATCGATTCTGTTGTCGAATGCATTGCCAATCTTCTTAATGGCTACTTCTTCACGTGTCTCGGAGTTCACAGCAGCGCTAAGGCAAAAGAAAAGTCAGGCTGGCCTTGTTCAGACCCAGAGAATGAAGGTAGAGATGAGAGATATCAACCTTCTTAGAGCCATTGGACAAATACTACTACTTAATAGACAAGTTGAAGAGAAATCAGATAAATAGGAAAGTTTACCACAAGGGCTTCCGTTGGAACATCTTACACTACACGACGTAGAAGCTAAAGTGCAACGAGAAAATATCAACCACGTTGTTTTATACACAACCTGTGACAAATTCTGTTTCCAAGTGTGATGATATTCAACTCTACCTAGCATGTATGCCTAACTTCCCTATGTAAATACATCAATTTTCCATTAAAGAGGTTATTATACTTTCACCCAAAATTACAGACTCAAATACTTCATAATTATATCCTTCATACCATTTTCAAGCATGTAAGAGTTAGACTACACCTCATCAAAGCCAGATATCCTAAAAACAGAGAAAGACAACATACCATATGCAACGACACTTTTTATACACGACATTCACCATTCTCTTTAAGCCTAAAAGCATTGTAACTCATCAGGAAATAAGCACCGGCGAACAAATTCATCAAACTCGAAGAAAATTTCGGCAAATATGTTAGCTAATCATCAAAACCACAATATCCAACACAACCCAATCCCAACAAACAAAACAAAATTCCAAATTTTTGACACCAGTTGCAAGAAACCCAAAACAAATAAAGCTTGAGCCGGAAAAGTAAAACAGAAATAAAGAAGAGAGTTTTGTTGAATTATTACCAGACAATGCCATAAGCTCCACGGCCGACAGGCCTAAGAGGAACATACTTTCTCGAAACCTCAAACAGATTTCCGTACACATTGTACTGCACGTATCTCCCGCCATGAGTGACCACCCCTTTGATGTTATGCCCTCCGTGATCAGCTGAACCATAGCTCGACTCCACAGACATAGCCAAAAAACAAAGAATAAAACAAAACAAAACAAAACAAAACAAAAAATTTGCAACAACAAACGACTAAATCGAAGATTCTCAACAAGCCCAAGTTCAAAGATGATACTTTTTTGGTTTCCCTGATCAATGTTTGCGGTGTCGCAAAGCAAAATGTGAACTCTGCGACCTTTAGTTCTGCCGTTTGCTTTTTTATTACAAGGGTGGTGAATGATAACTTTAAGAAAAATTGTATGCTTTTTGTCAAATTTCTAGAGAGAGGGGGAGTGGAGTCTGCGTGTGAACTTTTGAACTGGAATGACCCGAGATTACCCGTGAAGAAAATTGACTTTTCTAATGAGGTTGGTTTCGTATCCATCTTTAACCATACACCTGGTTACATACTTTCTTATTCTTTTTATTTTCTTAAAATCTCCTTCTATTATTTACTTTGTTATTTTTTGACAAAATAACACAAATAAAAACTTCCATCACCATCATTATTAATTTTGTTCAGCAAATATCACGCATTTCAAGAATTAATTCTGCTGCTGACCCATTTCAAGAAATATGTGATAAATTTACGTAAATGCGAATTCTTGATTAATTGTTATAATTGACATAACAGTAAACGAGCCATGAATCTTATCATGTGAGAGATCGAATTCATATAATCTTTACTCATGTGACAAGTCACGAACAATTTTTTGACTGAAATCAAACTTTATGCCGAATTTTCAGTCTTCTTGAGCTGCACCATTTTCCTTGAGACAATCCCATCAACGAGAATAAAGTATTTAATACACCACAAATATTGATCAGAACGAGTCTAATATTGAGTCAGCCATGGCTGCCTTCAAATCCCCCCAATTCGATATTTAATTCTATCTTTACCCCATTTATATAAATCTAGACTAGAAGACTAAGAAAATCAAACTTGATCAATCAAATTCCACAAGCATTTCCACACCCGATAACCGAAACGATTACTATTTACTGCTAAAAAAAAGGCCATCAAAATTCAGAGAAAACATGTCAACACGAATGGCTGAAGATATAAAGCCATATATATATTTCATTAATAAAATACTACATAAAGGTTCAACCACTTATCTATTACATAACCAGTGACACACCACATCTCACATATTTAGTGTATGTTCATACAGAAAACACAGTACTCCTAAGCTACATACTTGTGGGCAAAGGAGCGAGTATACATTTAACCTTCAGCTAACCAACGGGCCTCCTACTTTAACATTAACTCTTCGTACTCCGTCAGGTGTGTTACCACTGATCCTAAGGTTACCGAGCAAAGCATCGCGTCCGGTTAGTACTATCTGGAAGAACCTGTCTACGTCCTTTGCGAGTAGATCCAGTCCTTGTGAGAGTTTTTCTGCCGATTTTCCTAAATCTGATGTCGAGCTTTCCAACACTTGAGCTTCAACCGCGTTCCCACCTTCTTGCACGATTGAGTATAACTTCTTCACATCTGTATCAACAGCTTCTAGCTCCTTCAGTATCGTGGTCCTTCCAATCGAGTGTAGGCTTCTAATTTCAGTATTTACAAAAGCCTGAAGCTCAGAAAACACAGCTGCCCATGGGAATGTTTCGGGAACCTGAAGGTCCAACAACTTCTTTGTGGAACCAGAGAATGCAGCAGCAAATATGCTACATACCAAAAGACTAACCACCTTGACTCCATACATTGCTCGCATCAAGATCTTTCCCTTAGCAGAGTTCTTGATTTTTGGTAGGTCCAGTTTTTCAGCCAGCACATCCATGGCACAGAAGCATTTATCAAATCTTGGATTCTTCTTAGCAACATGTTGCTTCCATCCATCCAGGGAAGAACTGGCCCTTTCAAACTGTTTTGTGGGGGCACCACAAAAGTTTCGCAAGACACATTGAAGAAAGAGGTGGCCCTGTTTCAGCTGAGAAATCTCGGAGCTGAAAGAAATGCAGATATCAAGTAACTTCACACTATCATCTAGATACACATCTATCCATTTGTCCTCCCAATCACTAACAGGGAGTTCAAGAGCCGTAATTAGAGTTTTCACGTCAGTATGAATTTCACACAGTGTATCCATCGCAAACCTCATCCACGATAAGCGCAGGACATCATCCCTACCTACTGGCCTAAGATTTTTAATCTTACCCTGCAATTTCTCCTCAAAGGTATCCAACAAAGCAAGAAGCTTAGGGGAAAGGTATGAACCCTTCGGTTGCATCCTACGGAAAGGATTTCCAAAGGGGAGAAAAGGCCTATGTGGTTCTTGTGGGCGGCTCATTCTATTACACTAACTGCAAGAACAGAAAGAAACATCCTATAATAAGAAGCAAACACTCAACCAGAGATAAGGGAAGCAAAACACAGTAAAAAGAGAAATAACAATGTACATGTAGCTATGCCATGCTTGTATCAGCAACAGCTACTAAGCCTACTATATGTCACACATCACATATTTTACACATGAATGCAAGTTTTACCTACTTTTGCTTGAAACTTTCAGATGGACAGGAAAACAACTCTTATAAAAAAGCCTGAAAACATCATGGCATCCAAAACTGAAATAAAATTCTTTTGAAATAAGCCATTCAATCTGCACTAAGTTGAAGAGGATGGTATCCGACGAAGTCTAAATAGCATCCATCTAACCACTTTCATATCATACAGAAATACAGGAAACCAAGGATTACCTACTTGTTGGATGATATAATAACAACAAACACAATATGAGTTCCTTGTAGTAGTTCAAGAGTTTTTAAACTTTTCCTTTTAATTTACGAGAGACACTCTTAATTCAGAAGATCACAGGAATTTTCATCAAGAAGTAAACAACACTACGGCAAGCTAAGTTATCAAAATCAGCACTACAAGCACCCCTTTTCTTGTGATATAGATGATTCTATATTTATTATTCCCTTTCCCTCAACCCAAAAAATCTCCAGAACCTTCCCCAACAAACATAGATATGAAGTTCACATCTAAAGGCACCAGTTTCGGCCATAACAAATTGAAATTATAAATTTCCACAACCCAGAGGCGCAGTAAACAGAATTTTTTTCCCAGATCCAACTTTTTAACCGACATACTATTTCAACAATTAAATATCCAATTCGATAAAAATACATTAAGCCAATTAGACAACCAAGAACGAGAAAGCCATCAAACGTGTCAGATCTTCGCCAATTACAGCAGCCAACGCAAAAAATTCCTCAATCATCACATTCAAACTCTACGAACTCAGGACCCCGATTACCAACCTCTATCTATCACGAAACGCAGAAACAATCACAACAGCACAAGTACGCAAAGCCAAACAAGTCGTAATCAACTTAAATCAACAAAATTTCCAGAAATCAAGCCAAAAAACATCAGATCCCTCACCAAATACGCCAGTCAACAGCCCAAATCAGCACCGATTATCGCAAACCAAAGCCATGAACTAATAACACATAAAATTCACGAAAGCAGAGCGCAGAAACAGGCATACACAAACATACCATAGATTCTATGAAATCGATCGACCGATCGATCGAGAGAATTTCTGTACCTGAAAAGTACCCGAAGACGCGTAGAGAATTGGTAAAGCTTCGCACAAAGTCTTCCGCAAATTGTAGGGTTGTAGAAACTGAATGGCAATATGACAAATAAACGTTGTATAATTGTGAGAGGGGTTGTTGGCACACGTGGTGGGACCTCATTGGAATCGTAGTTTGCCGGTGTATTTTATGTATGGTGGGGGCGCATGTAGAGGATTGAATCGGGCGAAATCTGGCCCTGCTTAAGGCGTGTGTCTTTGGGAAATCGAGGCCTAGTTTGTAATTTTGTTATTAAATACTTTTCTCGTAATAGACTAATAGCTGGGGATATTTTCTCTTTTTCCTTACTCCAAATTGCAGTCTTTTTTGACCCAAAATATTTGAAAAAATAAAATTATACTTCCTCCGTCCCAATATTCATGGCACGTTTTCATTTTTATGTTGTCCATTAAGTTGGTCAGTTTCCAAAAAAGGAAATATTTTTTACACTAAAAAGTGATTCAAATTTCGTATCACCAACTACTTTACCCACAAAACACAATTCTTCTTAATCTACATACAAAAAAGAAACGTACCATTAATATTGGGACGGATGATTATTAATTGCTGTTACAGTCCCATTTGTTTCTTTTCATTATTCGATTCAAATTCTTTTGCAAGTATTTAATGTTTACGATTTTTAACTTTGTTACAACCTAAAGAAAATTGGTTTATTAACTAGAGAAAAGTTTTTATATAGCCATCCAAGTTAAGGAATGTCAAATTATAGCCACCAACATAAAAATGTCAAATTATAGCCAACTTATTGGCCCTATTGGGACTATTATCACCAAATAGTACCAATAGGTCCAACTATTAATATTGATAGGATACTTACCAACTACTGGGCGGCGATCGCGCCCAATACAAGTAACCCCGACATCAAGCTCGGCTGGACAAGTTCGGCCATGAAGACTCCTAAAATCGGTGGGAGCAGAAAGCTCACCGGTATATCTAAAGAATCCTAATTCGAGAGGGATAGGATCTCGAATCCTAGTTAGAAGACTTTGATTCAAGATCTGAATCGATACATTCGTGTATAAATAGAGGCTAGATTAGGCGAAATAGATTCATTCACACTCTTTGTAATCGCTTCACATATTGATACACAAATACTATCTCTCCCCGTGGGCGTAGATCTTATTCATAGATCGAACCACGTAAATCATGGTGTTCTTGTGCATTTATTTCCTTACGAAATTAAGATCGATCATTTGGCGCCGTGCGTGGAAAGCGAAATTTTGTGTTTTCGATCAACCACCGTTTACGGAAATAATCATGACCGGTACACGAAGCCATCATCCGGGACCGTCATGGCAACAACAACGCCGACGGCGAAGGGAACGCCGAGCTCGACTCGGGAAGAGCCCAATCGGAGAAGAAACCCCAAGGACATGTCCAAAGTCTCGACGAGCACGGACACCCCGCCTGCAGGAGGCGAGTTACCATAGCGAAGAAATCGCGGCAACAATCCGGGAACATCCGCTCATAAGTAAACGCGACGGCGCCGTCGAGGGTTTCTCGAGAAAAATAAGGAGAGCTTTCTCCGATTACCTCGGTGACAGGGGTCGGCCACGTCTGAAGAGCGGAACGCCAAGTCTCATCTAGATCGAGGCATCACAACGGAGTCGGGGCCCAAACCGACCGCGCAAGGAGCGAGCAGCGGGAGAGGACGTCGTGACCGCCGCGAGCCGGCCTCGATCGCCGAATGAATCCATCCAGTGAACTCCGCCCGATCTCGAGGACGGCGGCGCGGGAAAAGGCATCGTACCGCCGTGAAGTCGGTCCGAGTCACCTAAACGAGTTCGATCGTCGAACTCGTCCCAATCTCCGGAGGGCGGCTTCGATGGATACGGAAAATAGTCACCCGTTCTCAAATAGGATACTCGACACTTCTCCCGGATAAATCTGGGTACCAAGCATCGCCCCTATGATGGTGAGGATCCACGAACTTCCTCTCGGTTCAATACAACATGATCAACCAACGTCTCATTTCGGTTCATATGTAAACTCTTCCGGAGTTACTCGTCGACAACGCCCGCGGTGGTTCGACGGTCTACCTACGGAAGCATCGGCTCTATCGCGACGATGGCGCCTTCCATCGAAGGTTCTTCCAAAAGCGGTCAAAACATCGTCTGCCTCCTCACCATAAGGCAAAGCCGTAACGAGTCCATCGGTGACTTCACGACGAGGTTTAACAAGGAGTTTGAAGGTCGAAGACGTGAGCGACTGTTAGTCGTCTCGGCCTTCCAAACGGCATTTGCGGGGCCTTATACCGAGATCGTCAATCACGAACCCGTCTGACAGAGCAGGCGCATAGCCAACCGGTTCGTCAAAGCGGGCGAGGCGACAAGAGAAAGCGCGGCGAGCAAGCGGGACCACCGGAAAGGAAGAAGAGATGAAGGAAGGAAGATCGGAACAAGGCGTGACGCGCTGGAAAGATTACATCGCCCGATAAGGTCCGTGCTCGGTCCGTGGCGCCTCGAGCGACCTCAATACACCCCGTTGACGGCCGAGGCGAAATCTCGCCTCCATATGAGCTGTTCGAGCCTCGACCGATGGCGGGGAGAAAGAGGCCGAACCGAGGATAATCTTGCTCATTCCACGGAGACTATGGGCACGACATCGAAGAGTGCAAGGAACTCATGGGAGAAATAGAGATGTTGGTTGAAGATGGACCTCGAGAAAGTACCGAGGGTCGCCAAGCCGACTGCCAGTCGAAAGAAGCGAAGCGAGGAGGAGGAAATTGCGCACCCCATGAAAAGCGCGACAAACGAAGAAGGAGACGACGAGCCCCAATATAACGGGTGGTCTCCACTATTACGGGCTCCCAGGTGAGTCATGAAGTCTTCCTCAAGACCGAAGCCAAGTCCTAGAACCGGCGAGCTAACAATAAGAGGTTCGAAAAGGACGGGCGATTACACTTCTCCAAGACGCGACCCGTACCGCAATAATACCCCACCGATCGTTGGTGATTCGGTAGTGGTCGCGAATAAGTTGGTGAAGCGTGTACATTGATAGCGGCGTCGGTGAGCATCCTTTTCGAGGAATGTTTTGACAAGCTAGGGATAGAAGAAGCGCGCCTCGCCTGGCCTTGCACTCGAAGCTTCGTCCAAGAAGAGACGCCCGGAAGGGATAATTGAGCTACCGTCACGGTGGGAAGTCACCAACGAGCTCCACCAAGGTGGTGCAATTCTTAGTAGTAAAGCCCACTCGCCATATAACATCATACTAGGGCGAGATTGGTGAAACAACATGTAAGGCGGTGTGTTCAACATACCACCTAACAATGAAGATACCACCACAGAACAGTAGTGATCCGGGTGATCGAAAGCAAGCGAGGAATGTATGCAAGTTTTCTACGAGGTTGGGACCTCGGTCCAAAGACCCACAGTGCATAGCAATTAAAGAAACCCGGCGGTCGTCGGTCGGAAGTACATCGCCACTCCCGGCGGTCGGTGGAAGAGGTCGCATTGTACAAAGATGAGCCATTAAAGGTCGTCGAGGTTGGTTTCACCAAGGCACCTAAAGTGAAGGATCGGATCATCCAACTCCTAAGGGAATTCCGGACGTGTTTGCTTGGTCTCCCTCGATACATGACCGAGTCTCGCCGGTATCATCACCACCGCTCAACATCGACCGAACATAAAGCCGCCTCGATGAAGCAAAGAATTTTTGCGGCCGAACGGAACCAAGTCATCCATGACGAGGTGAATCACCGTTAAAAGCACGCATCTTGTTCGAGGTCAAATATCCGACTGGATAGCCAACCCGGTGATGGTAAAGAAAGGAGGAGGGATGGAGAATGTGTATTGACTACACCGACCTCAATAAGCATTGCCCAAAGGATTGCTATCCCTTCCCAACATTGACAAGAAGGTCGACCTACCGGTCGGATCTGAAGTCTTGATTTTGGACTTATACAAAGGATATCACCAAGTCACGATGGACGACGAAGACGCTGCCAAGACAAATTTCATTACCGACTTGAGTCTTTGCGTATAAAAGATGTCATTCGCCTTAAAATGCAGGGCTACCTATCAAAGGATGGTGGACAAAATATTTCACCCTACATAGGTCGAATGTGGAAGTATCGTGAGACGACATCGTCGTCGAGAGCAGCGGAAGAAGCGCGGTGTTGCCGACCTCGGATCGTCCTCGGCCTTCTTCGGAAAATCAACCTAAAGTGAATCCCCGAAGTGCACGTTTGCGATTCGGTCCGAAAGTTCTTAGGGTGTTGGGTTTCACGAAGAAATAAAAGCAAACCCGTCCAAGGTCCAAACCATTTTAGAAATGAAGATGCCAAAGACCATCCATGACGCGTACACAAGCTAACAGTGCGCATAGCAAGACCGAGCATTTCTTTCAAAAGCGCGTATAAGCTACCCTTCTTCAAGATACTCAAAAGCCCGAAATTCTCATGGGATGATGTACACAAGTCCGCCTTTGAAGATCTCAAGAGCTACCTCGCCAAACTCCCCACTCTGTCCGTCCAGAAGAGGAGAGGTCCTTTCCTCTCGCCGCCTCGGACGAATCTATAAGTGCGATCTTGATGCGAGAAGAAGGACGTCGGCTCCGGTGTATTTTATCGGCCGAGCACTAAAAGGCCGGAAACGAGGTATCGACCCACGGAGAAGCTTGCCTTAGCGTTGGTAAACGCCATGGGAGACTACATCCATACTTCCATGCGCATCCCATACAAGTCCTCATCGACTACCCACTTCGCAAGTATTGACGAAACCCAAGCCTCGGGGAGAATCGCGAAATGGGCAATCGAATCAAGGCGAACACGATATATCCTTCGCCCGCCAGCCATCAAAGGTCGAGCCTAGCGGATTTCTTGCCGAGGCTAACTTCATCGAGAAACCGCCCACCGAGTCCGCGTCGAGACAATGCGAAGCCGAACCAATGGATGAAATACCAAAGTCTTGGCAACTCTCGTTGACGGGCTTGGGAAAACGGGTAGCGGGCGAGAATCTTACTCCCAGGCCGGACGGCGAGATCACCTACTCACCGGTTCACATTCAAAATACGAACAACGGTGGAGTATGAAGCACGATCGCAGGACTTCTCCTCGCTCAAAGTCTCGAGATACGAGCCGTGCAAGTTCTGACGACTCTCAAGTCGTCGTGAGCCAAATATTGGGAAAATACGAGGCAAAAGCGGCGAATGAAGAAGTATCTTGAAAAGCAAAAAGCACAGAACGGACTTTCTCACACTTCCGGATAGTTCGCATCCCAAGGAGCAAAATAGCGGTGACATCTTAAGTAAATTGGCACCGTCATCAACGAGCCCGCCAAGAAAAGTCAGAAGCGAGCATAGACGATGCCGATAATCGAGCCGAGGTCAACGTAGTCTCGGATGAAGAACCCATTAGATGACTCTCATTCGAGAGTACGGAGAAAGGCGAGCGCCCATGACAAGTGGAAGCTAGGAGGATCTGAACAAATCTGCGATATACAATTGAGCGGGGGTCTATACTGAAAGTCATATCTCCACCTCTCTTAAGGTGCTTGGGTCCGAACCGAGCTAATTACGTTCTGAGAAATACAAGAAGGATCGTGCGGAAGCCACATCGGACCCCAAGCCTTGTCAAAGAAAGTCATGCGATGGGGATACTATTGGCAACAATGTTCCAAGACTCAATGGACCTCGTAAAAAGTGTCCAAGTGTCAAATCCATGGGAACGTGCCAAGGCTACCGCCGCCGACCTCACCTCCATACAGAGCCCTTGGCCGTTTATGCAATGGGGATCGACATTGTGGGCCCTTTGTAAAGCACCGTGACACTCGATTCTTAATTGTTGCGATCGACTACTTCACGAAGTGGGTGGAAGCGAGCCCTTAGCGAAAATCACAAGCAAGAACGCCTCAACTTCGTGCGGAAGAACATAGTGTGTCGCCGGCATCCCTCATGTCCTCCTTTCGGATAACGGAACACAATTCACGGATAAGACATTCAAAGATTGGTGTCGAGAGCTTGGATCCAACAAAGTTCACCTCGGTGGCCCATCCTCAAGCAAATGGTCGGGCCGAAGTTACCAACAGACCATCGTAAAGGGTCTAAAACTCGTCTCGACCGAGCTAAGGGCCTCGGGTGGAAAATTTACCACGTGTCTTATGGTCGCATCAACAACACCCGGACCTCGAACGGAGAAACACCCTACGCTTTGGTGTATGGAACCGAGCGATGATCCTGCAGATCGGAGTACCGAGTCCCGTGCCATTGACTTCTCTGCCAAGCAAATGGGGAAAATCTACGAACCGATCTAGACCTACTCGAAGAAAAGAGACCTCGCCACATCAAGGAAGCTCGGTGCAAGCAACAAGTAGCTCGGTATTACAACCGCGTGATAAAATCCGACAATTCCAGTGGGCGATCTCGTGCTCGAAATAATGAAGTCGACAAAGCAGCAGCCGGCAAGTCGGAAGCCACATGGGAAGGACCTTACGGGTCGACAAAGTCCTCGGCAAAGGGCTATAAGCTCGCTCAATTGTCCGGTGAGCAATTACCCAACGCATGGCACATCATTCATCCGAAGAGATATTATGCATAAGTGTCGGGTCGGGTCTTGTTCGATCGTGTCTTTAAAGTCTGTTTAGAGTCCGAGTCTTATTTGGTGGTCGCGTCCATCTTTTATCAATAAAATATTATTTTTGCAAGTTCTACTAAATCACTAATGCATAATTAATCTTCACATTATTATTTACCCTCTACGGAGGACGAATTCCCTCGACGGAGGTCGATTACCTTCGTTTCATACGAAGGTAAATTTAACGCAGCATGCTACGTGCGAGATCGATTTCCTTCGTTTATACCAAGACAAGACTTATATGTAGATGATAAGGGACCACCCTCCGATAACCTCGCAAAAACAGAACCATTCCTACATACGAGATCGACACCTTCGTTTATTTCGAAGACGGTTCTCTCTATGTAGACGAATAAGGGGACCACCCCTCCCGATAACCTCGGCAAAAAACAGGAACCATTCCTACATACGAGATCAGATTACCTTCGTTTATTTCGAAGCAGTTCTTTCTATGTAGTCGAAATAAAGGGGACCACCCCTCCCGATGACCTCGGCAAAAAACAGGAACCCCTACCTTCGTACGGGAACGGATTCCTTCGTTTATTTCGAAGCGGAACTCTCTACGAGGACAAACTACCTTCGCATACTACTCTTGTTCAATACAAAGTCAATAATGACAAAGAAATCATTCTTATTAACAAAAGATGTACATGTTACATTTTACGAGGATGGGCGGATCGGGAAAAGGCGAGCCAATCCCTAGAAAAATCGGGATTCACAGCCTCATCTATACTAATCCTACCTCACCTCGTCCTCGATTACACTACGGCCCTGCCACGACCTCGGTCACTTGAAGATGCCGCTCTGCGAGCTCGACCTCGGCCACTCGATGGCGCTGGTTTCGCCCCTTGAGGATCCACGCCGTTCGAGGCGATACAAGACTCTCTTGAGCGCACCACTCCGGATCGTCATAATTTGGATCGATTATTCGGTCCCATGAGATGAAAAGCCTCTGCGTCCCGCCGGCGCGCTCTTCGCCGTGGTTGTCGAGCAATGACGGTTTTGTATATGCTCCGAGCCTTTTAATTCAGCGTGTCTGCCCGTGAATTGCTAGGAGGTCCGACCATATTCGCGCGGTACCTCGCACATCGGGCGGCACCTCGACAACTTGGCTTCAACTTCCGGATCGTCATCCCACCATTTCGGTGGATAACCTTCTCGTACTCGGCATGCTCCTCGGCTATCACCTGCCTCCTCCTCGCGACCTCGAACGCCTCCAATTCAAAAGGCGAGCACGAGCTCGTCACGGCTCTCTGGCGGCTCTATGTGACATCGACTCGCCAAGACATGACCAAGCCGCCTTTATATGGAGGAGTTCGACCTCTTTCAACTCAAGAGCCCGCGACAGTCTTGATTCGATTCAACCAAGAAGCATCAAGCATTTCAAAGCGACAACCGAATAAAAGATAAGTGTTTTCATATAAACTTGTGATTCTATTAATATGCCCTTAGGCAGAAAACAAGTGTACATTTACATTCAAAAAAAAAAAAAAAAAGGTTACAAGGATCAACCGACCCGCCATCGCTCCAGCCTCATCTCCTTGCCAACCTCGGCTCTTTCTCGGCTTAAGCCCGTCGCTACCTCGGCCTCGCTTCCGACTTCGACCGCCGACGCCTCGGCCATCCTATAAGGTTCATCGGCCCACCTCGGCCTCCCGCTCCTTACTCACTCGGCCAGATAGCTTGGAGGGATCTCGATCCACCGAGCAAGCACAGACGAACTCGGCGATCGGCAGAGTCGAGGGCGAGGTCGATCTACGAATAACGGCGAGCTCTTCGATCGCCAACAAGGAGACCAACGTAAGACCGCACTGGGCGTCGGTCTCCACCACCGTATCCATACTTAGTTTTATCTAAGTCGGGATAGTCATCGCGACGTCATCCAATGTGTCGGATACCGCCTCTTATTCAGCACTCGACCATCTTGTTCGCCACCGAGAACTTCGAGACAAAAAGTTTCTGTGTAAGCGGAGCTCACCAGCTCCCTGCCGGCTTCCCTCGGCTGATCGCCTCCCACTTCGGCTCCCAATCCGACCTTCGCTGCCTCGGCGAAGCCGCCCGGCCTTCAAAGGTTATCTCGGCCGACGCCCACCCTTGCGCCTCAACCCGGCCGGACCTCGCCACCACGCCAAAGCTCGCCTCCTCTCGGCCGCAACCCGAGCCTTCTCCTCCGCTTCGATCGCCTCCGCCATAGAAGGGTCTTCCTCCAACTCACGGGCGTGACGAGCCAAATGCTCAAAATGAGCCACAAGATCATTCGGATGCCCGACAACAAGCTCGGACACCGCTTTCAATCGAACCTTCGTCCCCGATCCCGCGTAATAAGGCTAACAATATCAAGCAAAGCCTCAACACAACCGGAAAAATTACGAGCGATGCATTACCCGGGAAAAGGCGGACGTGCGACCTCGGTGCCAAGGATCGTGCAATCGTCGTCGTCGTCGGCGGGAGGATGACGATCTTCTTTTCGGAGCTGGAAGGTGCGGCGGAGGCGACGGATGCTTCGCTGAGACGACGAAGTCTTCGGCGAGGCGACGAGCGCTCCGGTGGCGAGGTCACGCCTTCTCACCTCTTAAGGTGACCTCGGCGAGTCTTCGCGCCTTCTTGGGCTGCAAGGCCTCGGGCTCCCCTTCTCTTCCTCGAGGACACGAATTCCACTACGTAAATAACAAATGCCAAGTTAATACAGAGCAACACAAAATATTATGACACTAAAGCTAAGTGGCCTCACCCCTCGCCGGCTCGTCTGCAGCAGCAGGGTCATAGGGGCTCAGCCCCGCAGCCGCTAGTTCGGCCTCGGAGAAGGCTTCGTCAACCAGGCCAACCCGGTCCGAGATCATCTCCACATCACCGAAGCAATCCCCAGCGGCTACATCACCCAACCTCTCGCTTCCAAGCAAATTAGTAGAACCATCAAACCGCGTAAAAAGTACTTTTCGCGGTTTGATATCTTCGACTTCGTCTTTATTTTAAATTTACGACGGGGTGATAAGTAATACCACCCCGCACTATATTTAAGGCGAAAAAAATCTAAGGATGAGCCCTAGACTCAACGGGCAGTTATGCCTATGTGCATATATACCAAGGCCCGTCAGTGACGAAAAGAGTTCGGTGTTATTTGGGCGAAGGGATAGCAAAAGTCGTTGTAACTCAACAAACACGGAAGGATAAGGAAGGCGAAGACGCGCAAAGGGCGTCAGCCCTCGTATCTTGTTACAAAACCATACGGAGGAAGGCTAGCCTATCCCTGGACGAGGCGATTAACCCAATGGATTCCTAACAAAAATTGAGGCAAGCTCTAATATCGAAGGAATTGTCAAAAGTAAGAAAACGAAGAAACCTTTCCTAAATCATAATAAGGAGGATATTCTAATCTACACAAGGTAGGTTGGGGGGAACCAAGATGATAAACTTCAAAATCCACCGGAGAATCCGGTGGGGACCTGATTACACGATACTGACGTTCAGTAGTGAGAACAGCATTTAAGGTGGCGAAGATGAGGAAGCCATAACTTCGGTTTTAAATTGAGAAGATAGCACTGAAACCCGAGGGCGATAATGGCGACTGAAGAATCTCTGGAACACAAGAGGTTTCTGAATTTTTTGAATATTGAAATGTGCAAGTGATAGGCGAAAAGGCGTATCGCGGAAGTTATTCTCCCAATATGCGCTTTATTGGGAATCCAACCGCTGCTACATTAAATGCGCATTAAATGCTATAAGGCATCCCGCGTTCAGTCTCGGCTTCATGCCCCATAAAGGCGAAGCCGACCCAAAAACCTCGGCATAACGCCTCGTCAGGCGAAGCCAGCCAAAGACCTCGGCATAACGCCGTCGGTTACCAAAGACCTCGGCTAACACCTCGTCGGCGAAGTCAATCAATAACCTCGACTTAACGCCCGTCGTGTCAAGTCGGCAGAAACCTCGACGCGCCGTCGGGAGAAACCGGTCGAAGACTTGACTAACACCGACGGTGAAGCCGGTCGAAGACCTCGCTTAACGCCCGTCGGGTGAAGCGATCGAGAGACCTCGACTTAACGCCTGCCAAGCGAAGTCGGTCGAAGACTTGACAATGCCTCGACAGGTGAAGCGGTCGAAGACCTCGGCTCAGCAACGCCAGCGGTGAAGCGGGTCGAAGACCTCGACTTTACGCTTACAAGACCTCGACAACGCCTCGACATGTGAAGCGGTCGAAGACCTCGGCATAACGCCTCGTCGCGGTAGCCGGACACCTCGCCGAGATACAAACAACAAACATGACCTCGGCAGACGCCGCAAGCACAACATACGATATACGACGTCGAAGCATTGACACACAAAGTCGACAAAGAAAGAATGTCAAAGATCGTCCAAACCCCGCCGTCATAAACAACCCCAATCCGGCGATGACCTCGTTTGCGTCTTTTGGGGGGTTGTGATAGGATACGCCCAACTACTGTGCCCAAGCATCGGGCCCAATACAAGTAACCACGACATCAAGCTCGGCCTGGGACAAGTTCGCCCATGAAGACTCCTAAAATCGGTGGGAACGCAGAAGCTCACCATATCTAAAAGAATCCTAATTCAAGAGGGATAGGATCTCGAATCCTAGTTAGAAGACTTGGATTCAAGATCTAGGTCAATACATTCGTGTATAAATAGAGGCTAGATTAGGCGAAATAGATTCATTCACACTCTTTGTAATCGCTTTTACACATTCAATACACAAATACTCTCTCTCTCCCCGTGGACGTAGATCTTATTCATAGATCGAACCACGTAAATCCTTGGTGTTCTTGTGCATTTATTTCCCTTACGAAATTAAGATCGATCAGTACTATTATCATCAAATAGTACCAATAGGTCCAACTATTTGGTTGGACCTATTGGTACTATTTGGTGATAATAGTCCCAATAGGGTCAGTAAGTTGGCTATAATTTGACATTTTTATGTTGATGGCTATAATTTGACATTCATTAACTTGGATGGCTATATATATGAATTTCCACTATTTAACTATTTAGATATTGTAGATAGTCCCACGTTAAAAAGAAATGTTAGATAGTTAAACTTTCTTTATGTATTTCTTGTAATAATTGGTTATACATTATTTGTAAATTGTACCCTTTCAAAGTCATATTATTGACTTTTCTTTTAATATAGATTACTTTAAGATCAATGATTACAAATTTGTGTATAGACATCTCATCACCCAAATTTATAATTTTTGGGTCGATTAATGTATGAATAAAATAGATGGAAAATATTTAGCTGCATGCAATATTTTGAGAACTTCCTTTCTAATTTAGTCTTTTCGTTACTTGTAAAATAAAATTAACTTTTTTCTAATCTCTATCCCCAGCATGAATTGATGATAAATTAATTCACTCCCCACACTTTAATGGAAAGTAAAAGGGTAGAAGAAAAATAGAGATTAGAAAAAGAAGATATTGTTGAGCTTCTACGAAAATATAAATGGGCCAATTTTATGGGTTGAGTCCACAAAGTATCCAACGTCGTCGTTTTATCTTGATATGATAAAAATATCCTAATTAAATATGCAATGACCTCAATAGATTCATTTATAAGTTATAACACATAATTATAAGATAAGCCAATAAAATTATGTTAACTCGGCGATATAATTTTGTAATTGTATTTTTTTATATACGAACCGTAACCCGCAATTGTTACGTAATCATATATAATGTATTTTATTGTCATATATAATGTCATAACAGAAGTGGTTATGGTAAATAACTCTCCTTAAGTATAAACTACGAACTCATAAAATCGTTTAAATTACTATGAAAATATCTGAATTTACCGTGAAAGTATCTAAATTTAAAAAAGAAAATCGCTTTTTATTAGATTTGAACCCAAATGTTTGAATTCATCAAACAAAGTGATCAATTCGTCGTAGATCTTCACAAATCAAGGACTAAAAATAATTCTTATTTTATACTTTAAAATTGATTTGTATTTGATCATATTCTATGCGATAACCATATAACCATATATGTGGTGCATACTATGATACTACACAACATAACATATAATAATAAGGCGAAATATATAAAGTACACACTTTTGTAAAAGTGTGTATGCGACATAACCATTTCGAAAAATTGATACATTGTATATCCATTTCTTTTTAATATATATCTACACTGCTCGTTTAGTTTCGATTTGAATTGTGACATGCCACCGACAAAACAAGAATATTTTTGTTTGTTAACAACTCAGAATCAAGAAATGATTGCGAAATGAATGGTACTAATAAAACCCCTAAACATATTAAATTCCATCCATTCATTTAGTCGAGAAAATTAATTAAATTTTGACCGAAACATAAATGAATGACATGTTTAATTCGGTGCATGATTCCTAAATAGAATTTAATATGTTTCCATTCATTTATTTAATATGTTTCAAATCAATCTCCATTCATTTAATATGTTTCCATCAATCTCCATTCATTTATTTAATATGTTTCGGTCGCATGATTCGGAAATGATATGTTCCTAAATCTCAATTCATTTAATATGTTTCGGTCAAAATTTAATTAATTTTCCTTGACCGGAAACATAAATCAATTGATGGAATTTAATATGTTTGCGGAGTTTTATTAAATTAATTAAATTTTGACGAAACATAAATAAATTTTGACAGAAACATAAATAAATTAATTAATCATTGACCGAAACATAAATTTTGACCGGAAACATAAATCATTGACCGGAAACATAAATTTTGATCGGAACAACAAATTAATTCAAGAAATTGAATTAATTTGTTGTTCCTACGACCAATCAAGTTCCGATCGGGAAAGCGCTTCTTCCGGTCGACCGAAACAACGATGCCTTCCTCGACCGGAAACAACGATGCCTTCCTCGACCAATTGAAGTTTCCAACCACATCCAACGTGCATATATTGGCATTGCCCGTATGATGAAGCAGTGCTACATAAGTTGTCATTCGATTAATTAATTAAGGTTCAGTTTTTCATTCAGGCTTTACTATTTTCACACGAAAATTTACATCTACACATGAGAATATTACACACACAACAATCTATCAAATGATTATCATTTCAATGGGAGATCAGCTCACTTTCACATGCAGACACATATATTAAACCATTTAAAATCAAATGACGCTGATCTGCTCTGAATGTTGTTGCATTTTTCATTTACATCAAAGAAATTAGCAAACTGAAATTCAGAAGTTCTTTAGGAAATTCAAAGCAAGTAGGCAATAATTTACACTGGTCATTAATCCAATTCGAAGAAACCGAAGTTCCAATCACATCAAAACAACAAATTAATTCAATTTCTTGAATTAATTTGTTGTTTCCGATCGAAAATTGAAGTTTCAATCGAGGAAGGCATCGTTGTTTCGGTCGACCGAAAGAAGCCTTCTCGATCGAAAACTTGATTTTCGACCGAAACAACAAATTAATTCAATTTCTTGAATTAATTTGTTGTTCGATCGAAATTGAGTTTCGGTCGAAATTGCTGTCTCCGGCCGATCGGAAACAACGAATTCTCCGACCGAAATTCAATTTTTCAAACAACAATAAACATGTATGATTTTGGCCTAAAATGAGAATTACCTCTTATTCTTCACGGTGTCTTATCTTTCGAAATTCACGGAATGTGAATGGGAATGAGAATGGAAATAAATCGAAATTCACGAGAATGAGAATGGAAATGAAGAAAATTATAGAAGAAATCAAATCGAAATTCAAATCGAAATCTGAAATCGAAATTACATGAGTGTTTCAAATTTTTGAAGAAGAAAATGTGAAATGGTTGTGAATGCGTGAATGTGGGTTGTCATTGTCAAGAGGCGTTAATGTTAGCACAAAAAAGGGAATCGATTCCATGTGAGAAGACGTCAAGACGCCGCAAATTCTCAAAATTTTGACTGTTTTGTTCGGCAAATTTGACTGTTTTGAACAAAATATAGTTTTTATAGGTTTGGATATGGGGTGTAGTTAATTTTAGGTTGGATATGGGGTGTTTAATTTTTAAAAAGTTGGGTATATAAGTTGGGACCTAATAATAATGTGTCATGCAATGGACAACAATATACAGCCCAATAATAATAATAATAATAAAGGACATCATTCAGTGGACAACAGGGTACAGTCCAATAATGCATGAGTTGTTCCTTATCTGTTTGAGAGAGAGAGAGAGGCCGAAGAGTCGAAGACACTGTTTTCCAGCTCACACAAGTATACCAATTGGCCTGCCTATTGATAGCAACACATGATGTACAATGGAACGATGATCTCATGATTTGAAAGTTATGGTTTCAAATTTCATCAATATTTTTTACACTATATGAAATGTTGTAACAAAGAATAATAATTGTGAATATCCAAGAAAACAAGTAGACAAACTAGTTATCTTCAATAGTCCACATCTCGAAAATGATGCATTCTCTAATCCTACCCCAGCTAGGGAAATTCTATAAAATATGTAGGTTTATTACATTCTCTCTTATATGATAATATTTTATTAATATAATTATATTAATAAAATATTATCATGTGAAAGAGGATATAGTATATCTACATGTTCTATGGAAATTCTCACCCAGCTGAGGCTAACCATGGGTTCGCTTCATCAACTAGGCCATCTCTATCCTCGATAATGATCTTGGAGGTTCGAGTCATCTGTAAGGTGTCAGACTAAAAAGACCCTAAGGATAGCACTTAGTCGTTGTCACAATCCTAGGATCATCAAGTAAACGGTAGAGGCTACATAGGAAGTGTCGTGTCCAAAACGAATAATATCATGCATTCGTTTGCAATTATGAAGAAAGATTGCAACAATTTCCTGTAAATTACTATTACTATAACATTAAAGAATGAATCATTTACTATACAGAGGCTATAGATCATTGAATAATTTATGCAACTATATTGCGGAAAACAAAATGGTGACGAATATACCTGAACTTAGATGGAATAACTACACAGATGAAAATATTGAAAAACAGCAGCATCCATATTGATTATACAGTTATCTCTCTATATCTATGACTTTTATTGCTTTCTCCTTCACTAGTATCAGATATACCTTCATTGCTTTGTTTAATGATCATACCTCGATGGCTATCTTCCCCGATGGAATTGGAAGAGTTTCGGCCAATTCGCCCTTCCTGAAGTTTACAGGTGGAAACAGTTCAGAAAGATCAATCTACCTCTTTTGACTCATTTAAACTTGAAATCAAGAATTATTGAGGAAGAGTGAGATTTCAGGTTGTACCTCACGAGATTGGAAGTCTTCTGATTCCAGCATGTGTATGACGTGGCCCATTTTGGGCCGTTTCTGGGCATCAGGATCAACACATCGAAGGGCTACCAAGAGCAGGCGCTTCAGCGCTTTGGAGGCAGGCTGTTTGGGTAACTTGGGATCTGCTACTTCCTCCGATTTCCTGTTTCCAACAGTCATCTTCAGCCATTCAACAAGATTAACCTGCATTGTTTTTGTCGTTAGTGAGAGTTGCAAGACAGACAAGGTATCTGGTCCACAAGTATTGCAATTTTATTAGGCCTCTGCAGTTGTTGTGAAACTAACCTCTCCCTGTGGCCGGGAATAATCAACCGGAGATCTACCGGTGATGATCTCCATGATCAATATTCCAAAGCTATAAACATCACTCTTCTCGTTCAGCATACCGGTGCAAGCATATTCAGGAGCAACATAACTAGCAAAACATTGAAGAACAGTCGATTTGCCACCACTTAAAGCAACTCAATCTCACATGAGGTTAATCATCAAAAAACAATATATCTTATAGCAACAACTATGGATTACTTACCCAAATGTTCCCATCACTCGTGTTGTCACGTAAGAAGTCTCCGAATTCAAAAGTTTAGCTAGCCCAAAGTCTGATAATTTAGGATGCCAATGATGATCAAGAAGTATGTTGCTGGACTTAATGTCACGGTGAACAACCTTCGGCTCCAAACCTTCATGGAGATAAGCCAAGCTGCGACAAAGAAGAGTATACAAATATAAATAGACGGAACAACTAAGAGAAGGTCACAATGGTTTCAAAAACCAGACCCTTTTGCAGTTCCAATTATTATATTCACACGAATCTCCCACGTCAAAGGGCTGACTTCCTCCACATCTCCATGAAGCCATTGGTCCAAATTTCCATTATCAACATATTCATACACAAGCATCCTACATACAAGCACAAATCAGCAATGAAAAATGAGTTAAGTCTTCATGTTTGATCCTTACAAGTAGCAAAAACTGAAATTCATTTATGATACCTATATGCTCCTTCGACACAGTAACCCAACAACCTGACAAGATTCTTGTGTCTAACACGTCCGATTGCTTCCACCTCAACCTTGAACTCTTTTTCAGCTTGTCCCCTGAGAAATGTGCAAGACAAGATATTCACATTAAGCTCATTGAAGAAAATTCTTCAACCTAATCACAAAAACCATGCATCAACTGGAACAATTTGAGGAACCACTGTACCTGTTGTTCAACAAATTCTTTACAGCTATACGGGTGTTATCAGCTAACTCGCCATAATACACAATGCCATATCCACCTTCACCAATCACATTATCATCAGACAAACCATTACAGGCTGCCTCGAGTTCTCTCAAAGTATACCACCTTCCCCATCCCAAATGGGACACCTCTGGCAACGACACATTGCCTCCATATGATCCCGTCTCAGCTGCGCTAGTAGCCCTGCTCTCGCCACTTGATCCCGCTCTATCAGAAAACACCACTCTGTGCTCCACCTTCCCCATATCTATCTGTATCTCTGGCACAGCCTGGGATTTTCAAAACCATATTAAATAAACCAATCCTCTCATCAATCTACAACTTGTTACCATTCTTGAATAACACTATTGAAACTGCATTAAATAAATCATCATTTGGATTTCTCAATATAGGGTAATTGTTCCTGTACAAGGAAACTCAATTTAAAACCAAATCTGAATTCAAATTCAGATAAATACAATAGAGTAAAAGTACTAAACAAGTAACATGAAAATAACAAGTTGCTCAATCATCTTCAAAAAATAAGCAGAATTCGAAATTCACGGAACAACCTACGAGCTCTTAAAGTTCAAAAAACTAAGCTCAAATATGATTTTCTCAGTCCAACTAGACTCTCTACTTTAGGCAATCAAGGAAATCTCAATTTATAAACTAGAGAATAATTTATCCCAAATTCACCAAACATTAAGTTCCTCATCTTTTTTATTTATCAATAAAAGATTTACAAATCAAAGAAATCCGAAAATGTACCTGAGATACAACGGAGCGTTGCTCAGCGGCGTCGCGGGTGATCTCCTGTATCTCCTTTGATACGGCCGGACACATCTCGCTCACCGAGCGGCGGAGTTTGCCGTTGCTGCCGCGGCGGCGGAAGGCGGTGATGCAGAGCGACACGAGGAAGAGAATCAGCACAATCACTGCTCCGATTATTATTCCAATCACCACCCATAGATGCAGCCCGAAGATCGATGTCCTGTTCGAGAGCTCCGTGTCCACAAACGCTGTATCTAAAACTGACATTTCTGCTGTAATTCACATCCAAGATATCAACCACTTCTCCACGTCTCTATCTACGAAAATCGATGAATGTGAGCTCTGTATGTGTGAGATAAGGTGAAATCTACTCATGCAAGGAGGAAACTGAACTGGTTGTGAGATAGCAATTGCGTGTATCGTGTGTGTAAGCAGTTAAATTGGTGGATTTGCTTTAGCGACGCTGAATAGACCGATCGAATGACGCAAAATTTGTATGGATTGAATTCGATTCCGCCGGAAAATTGGTTTTCCGGCGACGTGTGTAGAGAGGGAGAGAGAGAATCGGTGAACTGGAGAGTGGACAGTGTGTGTCTGTGCGTTTCCGAATTCTGTGATTTTGCATTTTGCTTCTTATTGAAGGTTTTAATCATGTATATTTCTTGAAATTAATATTTGTGATGTCACACGTAGACAATGGCTTTTTATTACATTTCGTGCTGTCTATCGGTCATTGGTCAAACACCAAACATTACTTTCCCAAATATAAACGCATAATCAACTTATATATATATAAGCATAATTTAGTAAGATTATTATGGATAATTATTTGGTTGGCAATTGAAATAGTTTTTCTATTAAAGCTTTTTTTACTTGTTAAGGTAAGGTCAGAGTTCCAATTTAAATTTTTAGTTTTTCCTTATAGTAAAATGCAATAATTCGAGTGTATATGATAGTATAAATAATCATAAGGTATAATCCAATTTCAATATTGTAACATGATTTCAAAAAGTTTAAAAAGTACAGTAGATTATGGGAGGACAGAAAAAGTTGAGTTCATTCATTTTTATTTTTTACATTGGTGAAATGAGAATATTGATAAGAAATGAGAATAAATTATAACCCTTGATATGCTAGATCGATGGATCAGATTAGATATATACATGTTGAGATTAATAATTATTTATGCAACCATTTTAAAATTACGATAAAAATAATAAAGACATGTTAGTAATTTAATTTATATATATATCGGTTATTTCCTAATTTTATGGGATTTGGTATTATCTTTTCAGCATTACTTAATTTGTAGCACATAATTACTACTATGTAGCACATAATAAGCACATTTATACAAATATTTGAAATGTTTATCTCATTTACAGTAGTTGATTATCGTCCATTTTTATCGTGAGAACGTAAGAATAAAAAAATAATGAATTTGTTGTTAATGTTGATGAATCCACTAGAAAAGTTACTGAATCTAAAAAAATAAAATTTTTGCCCCTCATAGGATTCGAACTTGTGTGAAAATTTAAATTTTTTGAATACAATAACTTTCTCATTGAATATAGTAACTTTCACATCAAATTCATTTTGTTCTTAACGAATTTTTGCGATTCTTAGTTTTCACATTAAAAATGTTTCTTGAGAGAACTGTATCTTAGTTATGAACTAATAACCAATAATCACCATTAAATTGAATAAGATCGAAAAATTTATAATTATTTAATGATAAAAATAATAAAATCCATAAATTTTTGTTATTTGGATCTTTCACATTATATTCATCGTTGTTCGTGTAATTCATATTGTTGTTCATGTAATCATAGTTCTTGTGGATAATATTACATTCAAATTAATTATTATGTTCATGTAATTCATGATGTCATACATGTAATCGTAGTGATTGTGCATATATGAACAGTTACTGAAAATAAATATATAAAATCCCTTGATTGTAGAGCTAAACGGTTATCATTAAGATTTGAAGATAATAAACGATATATAATTAATCTTGATCGTTAGATTATATTCAAATATTCCCGACGTAATAATGTGATTTCAATTTGAAAATAATTAGTATAACTTTTAAAAGGATAATCTATTGCGTTAAATTAAAGAAGTTCACAAAATTTAATTTGTTTTTTCATTATACAATGAACTTCAAATTTTGTTTTGAAAAGAGAATTTATTCCTCAAAAGCTTCACACCCCAACCCCAAACATTACACCCCAATCTCATGAAAATATAATGAACTTCAATTCTTATAAAGTCATTTTCGAAGTTTTGATTTTAACAAATTTCAATCGATAATTCGACTACATCGAACCTTGAGAAGATCATTGCGGATGATTGTTGTTCACTTACATAAATAGCTGTAGCTCGTTCGAACATTAACTTCAAAAAAAATGGTTTGGCTCACAAAATATTTTGAAAAGTGGTTGAAGTTTGTAACTGCCAATCTCCAAGTAAGAAATAACTAACAGCAATCTATTAGGATATAAATTGGAAAATTTTAAAAGTTATTAGAATATATTGAAAAATAAATAATTTATATAGGAATTTAAAAATGATCGAAAAAATTGTGTGTGTGTTTGCATTTAACCCATTTGTGGACCCACAATTAGGGGTGTAATCGAATCGAGTCGAGCCGAACACTATCGTGTTCAAGCTTGGTTTGTTTAGTATCGAGTCGAGTCTCGAGTTTTATTTATCGAATAATTCGAGCTAACGAGCTTATTCGAGCTTTAATCGAACCCAAAGAAACTTTTAAATTTAGATATATGTTTAAAATATTGATTATTTTATTTTAAAATAAATTATTTTACTCATAATAACACAATATATTTATTGATTTCTTATAACAAATAAAAATAGTTAGAGATTTAATACAATAATTACTAATTATAGAAAGAAAATAATTATATATAGTTAGTAATTTTATATTTTCAAAGCAAATCAGTTAACGAACTTGTTCACGAGCTAACGAGCCGAATACTATCATGCTCAAGTTTGGTTTGTTTAACTAACGAGCTTCACTAAACAAACTCGAACGAACTTTTATCGAACCGAACTCCGAATAACTCACGAATAACTTAACTCATTTACAACCCTACCCACAATAACAATAAAAAATGAGAAGGACGAATTTGATTGAGTGAGTCGAGCTATCGCGGAGGCGCCCAAATCAGCAATAAGAAGTTAAGAACGAGATTGTTTAATTAATTGAGGTTCTGTTAGCATTAATTTGGATTTACTTGGATTAATCATTAATATAGGAAGCCAGAAAAGAGACAGTCCACTATTTTCCAAAAATATTCAAGAGTATCTTTCAAAAGAATAAATAAAATATTCAAGGGTATCAATAATAGGCGGCTTTACCTAGCTGTCTCTTTACCGGTTTCGATGTGACTGGAATTTGTACTTTTTTTCTTCAATGAAAAATATCCAATCGGCAAATAGAGTTTAAAATTTACAAGATAAGCATATGGCATGCTCTACTATTTATAAAAAGAGAGGAAAATTTAAATACTCATTTTTGTCCAAATATGTACAATTTATAATAATTCTAAAATTTGTTACATTTCATATTTATTTATTAATTTAATGTATTTTTAAGTGAAATATGATGTGATTTTCGACATCATTGTATTTTTTTTATTAATATCGGTGCATTTTAAAGTTTGAAATAGAAAATGAAATCTCCGGTCAACCGAGATAGTGTAATGGTCGACCGAGACTTCAAAAATATTAGAACTATAGAAAAAACTTGACATTCTAGTGAAAAACCTTGCTTCCGATCGTGAAAATCTTATTTTCGATCGTAAAATTATTGTCTCCAGTCGCGAAAATAATTGTTTCGGTTGATTGGAGACAACAATTTCACTATCGAAAACAAGGTTTTCTACTGGAATCTCAAGTTTTCTCAACAATTATAATATTTTTGAAGTATTCGGTATTATTACATTATTTTCGATCAATCATTACACTGTCTCTGGTCGATCGGAGAGATTCTTCAACTTTTGACTTAAAATACATTAAAATAATGAAATGAGTATAAAGTGAAGCAATTTTTAAATGGATATAGATGATACACACTTTTGAAAAAAATATTTATTTCTATATAATTCCTCTTATAAAAATATACTCCAATCGTCTGTCAAGAAAATACGTATTTGGTTTGGATACAAGTTTTATTAAAGGAATTGAATATGTTGTGAGTGAAATAAAAGTCTAACTTATTATATAATTTTAAATTATGAGTGGAATAAAGATTTCACTTGTTATATAATTTTAAATTGTTTTTGATGGGCCAAACAATGATAAATGAGTAAATATAAGATTGAGTGGAGTAGAGGTGAGCATTCGAACGGTTCGGTTCAAAATCAAACCGAACACGAAAAATCAAAATCGTTTTTTTAAATCCAAACCGAATCGAACCGAACCGTATTATATATTCAAACTGAACCGAACCGAACTGTACAAACCGAACCAAACCGTTAATTTTGATTCGGTTATATTCGGTTCGATTTTTTGGGTTTGGTTTGGTTTTGCTCACCCATAGAGTGGAGGATTAAATTTAAGTTAAATGGATGATTCATAGTACTAAAAATAGAACATGCATCTTTTTTGATGGACGGATCAATAAAGAAATATATGCATCTATTTGACAGAAGGAATGTCTAATATAATCACAAAAACTCATATATATATTCATTTGCAGGATAGGAACCAATAAAATATTATTTATTTTTAGTAAATATATATATATATATATATATATATATATATATTATAATTAAAAACTTACAGTATTATTTATATCGTATATGCAGATATCCGCAAACAACACCACCTGTAAGATAATTATCAAACAAACTCACTAACTTTGACCATAATTTGATTTCAGATGTGGTTTAAAACATATTTTAATATTGATCTTACTTTTTACTTTGTATCGAAATGGAAAAACTTAAAATAATAGTAAAATTCGTAGAGTATTTTTTTCCCGTTTCCAATTAATTCATGCCAGAGTAAAAAAAAAAACTATACAAATTAAAAGAAGAGATTATTGAAATATTTAATAAAATATGTCTAAAACAAGTTCAACGTTGATGCCCAGTTATGTAGTTATGAATTTAAAATCGAAAAATAAATACTTAAACTGATTTAGAGGGTGTTTGGCTAAGCTTATTTTAAAGAGCTTATAAGATGTTTCAAGAGCTTATAAAAAGTAATGTTTCAAGAACTTATAAGTTGTTAAAGTGTTTGGATAATTGATATTATAAGTTAGAGAAAGAATCGTGAGTTAATGAGATAAAGTTGATTAGAAATGAAGTTGGTAATGTATATGTAGGAATAACTAACTATAATAAGGTTATTTTGGTAAATTCATGGTTGTTTATAAACATGAAAAATAAGTTGGGTTTGAACAACTTATTTTTGAGCCACAGTTATGTAGTTATGAATTTATTTTGTCAAACATCGAAAAATGAATACTTAAGTTGTTTTAAAGAAAACTCATTTAAACACCATCTTAAACCAAAAATTGAAATAAATTTGACTCATGACTCCATTGCATGATTTATTTGGGATGTATCAATTATTTACCTAATTCTTCATCGCCAAATTTTAACAAATCTAATCTTTTGAACCTGTATTTAGAGCAAACACAACACAATTCAAATCCAAAAAAGATGTGGGTTAATATGCGAGTTTTAGAATTTTAACAAACCCAATATATATATACCCCACCACCAAACCTATCACATTTTTCTCTCTTTCGATTTTTGACATATTTGATATTTGATGACTGAATGGACCAAAGAAAACTGAATTAGAATTATTACATATTAAACATATTATCGATAAGTGTTAATGGAGAGAAATATCCCAAATATTAACTTCAATACTTAATTTAACTCATGGTGCTCGATTAAATTTTACTACTTATTTTATAAAACTTTACCCAATTTAAAATAAAATTACAAAAATAACCTTAATCATTTTAAATAAGGTAAACATGAAAATAACATATATCGGGATTATTTTTGATAAGTGAAATCAATCATGTTCTTAGGCAGTTTGAAAACTTTTAAACTCTCTAATAACTTAATTTGTCAAACACATTGATTAGGTTGGCAACTTATAAGTTGGAAGATAAAATTTTAGAGAGCTATAAGTTGGTTAAAAAGAATTGCTTTATAAATTAATGTTTGGATATCTTATAATTTAGATAAAAGAGAGAGATCAGTTAGAGATAAAATATAGGTTATATAAAATTTTAATACGGTTATTTTGATAAATGATCAATATGTCAAATATAGAGAAAACATAAAAATTAAAGAAAAACCTTTAAAAATTAATCTTACCACTAAATCATTTTGATTACCGAATCTAATCCGGCTTGATTAACTTCTTAAGAATTCTATTTTATTTGATTTAATAACTTTTACAAATAAAATTGATCAAACTAACCGAATACTCCTCCCTAATTACCAAAACAAATAAGAAAAGAAAAAGGTCCAATTTATCCCTATGGCCCGACCTACTTCCTAGCAAACGCTAGCCTGTAAATCGCAATTCCTTGGGACCACGCGCTTCTGTTATGTTACTAATCCTGCTGAAAAGTCCAAACACAGCCATTCCAAACGAAGCTCGCTTCAATGGCGAACACCAAAATCCTCTCTCTACCACATCTCCCTCCTATCTCTCGTCGCCGCCGCCTCAGCCTTCTCCCCAGCCGACCACTTCCTCATCAACTGCGGCTCCAACGCCGCTGAGACCCTGGACGCCGACCACCGAGTCTTCGTTCTCGATGCCCCACGCTTCCTCGCGTCGACTCAGACGTTCCAGCTCGAGAGCTCTGATCCGCCTTCGCTGCTCTACCGCACCGCTCGAGCCTTCACCCACCCTGCGCATTACGTGTTCCCCATCGGAGATCGCGGCGTTCATCACCTGGTACGCCTCCATTTCTACCCGCTCCGAGATAATCGCTGTGACCTAAACGAAGCTGAATTCCACGTAGTCGCGAACGGATTTCTGTTGCTGCGAAACTTCCGCCCCTCGAGCGCCTTCAATTCCGCTGTAATCAAGGAATTCGCGATTCCGGTCGACTCCGGCGAGTTGAAAATCACGTTTCTGCCCTCCGAGAAATCCGGATTCGCGTTTGTAAACGCGATAGAGGTGATCACCGCTCCGATTGACCTAATTGCTGACTTGGCGACTTTGGTCGATGTTGGGAAGAATGAGAGGATTTATGGATTGTTGAGAAATGGTTTCGAGACTGTGCATAGGGTTAATGTAGGGGGTTTCAAAGTGACGCCGTTTAATGATTCTCTGTGGAGGACATGGATTACAGATGATGAGTTCTTCAATTCGAGCGAGGGTTCCGAAACGGTTCATTTTGGGGGCAGAATCAAGTACCGAAGGGGCGGATTGACCCGAGAAGTCGGGCCGGATAATGTCTACAACACGGCGAGGGTGATTCGGAGCAAAGACAGCTCGATTCCAGAGGTGAATTTGACATGGTCGTTTGAAGTTGAGAAGGGTTATAGTCACATGGTGCGCATGCATTTCTGTGATATAGCAAGTGTTTCCACATACATGCTGTATTTCAATGTGTATGTGAATGGGAACTTAGCATACGAGAATCTGGATTTGTCGCAAATCACCAATGCGGTTTTGGCGTCTCCGTTCTATGCTGACTTCGTGGTGGATGGGGGGAGCTCGGGGAGGTTGGCCGTGAGTGTGGGGCCATCAAACACGAGCGGGCCGCGGACAGTTGATGCCATTCTCAACGGGATTGAGATATGGAAGCTGAATAACACGATGGGGAGCTTTGGTGGAGAGGTGTGCGCGGATTTTGTGTGGAGGAGCTGGAGGAGAGGGCACACTATTTTTGTGCTTCCCTTGATAGCTGTGATATTCTTGTTGCTATCTGCATCGGTGTTCCTGCAGAGGAGGAGGAGTGCCTCTGCTTCGATGGGGTGGTCTCGTTTGCCCATTGATGTTTCTGAATCGAATTTGAAGGGTGGCAATCAATTGTCATCTATCAAATAATCTTGTTTGTGTTTCATATCTCAAGAATCTGTGCAAGTCTGGGGTGTTGTGTTCTGTTGTTAGTAAATATATAGTTCTAATAGGTGCAAGTTTTAATTTCTTAACACCTTACAACATCTTGTTTCTCTTGTCATATTATGTATATGCTATTTGGTGACTAGTTGTTTCACCTAACTGTTGAAGTCTTTATCAAGTGTGCAATGCAATTTATTGCTGCTACACATATATATCATCTTGTGTTGGGAATTCTTTTACTTAGATTAGAATCATGGATGTTTTACCGCACAAGCATGATTGTGGATTCTGTACCAGGTTTATCTAAGCTCTTCGCCCTGGGATTATTATCCATGTTTTTCTGGCTTGTCATTGCTTTTGATTATCTTTGTTTTCTACTGCTGTTCATGTATGTGCAGTTCCGTGTTTTGCACTGGATTTTCTAGTGCATTTTGTAGAAATTGCCAATTACATTTTTCTCTGCAGAGATATGAGTGTGAAGCAACATAAATTTCCTTCAATAGCGTGTCGATTCTATGAGTTCTATTAGTTTTGCATCTTTTGTATGAAAATTAGTGTTCTTGCTTTTGTTTCATTTCTTTTCATCCCAACAACAGATGCAGGCTAGTTGAATCCATCCTCATCAACTAGAAGTTGTCAAGAACAAATGTGAGTTTTTCCTCCTTGATTTGACAGAGAAGTGTATAGTTATACTCCCTCCGTCCACTATATTCGTGCATTTAATTCTATTTTGGTTCATCCACGAAAAATATTTACTTTTCTTTTTTGGAAACGTCAACTTTACTTTTTTACCCTAAATCTATCTACTTATTTACAAAGAAAACATATATGACCCATCTTTTTACACTTCATATCTATTAATATATTCATTTATTATTCTCATTGTACACTTTTTTATACTCACTTATTTTACACTCATTACAATTTATTAAAACCCTTACCACCAAAATCAATGAACGATTTTAGTGGACGGAGGGAGTAATTGTTATTGTAGCTGTTGATATTATTTTTGTTGAAATCTTTACCTTCTAAAAGGATGCACCATCCATAAGATTGACTAAATAAAATGGGGCACAGATTCATATTCCATGTGTGTTAAAATATAGTAAGTAAATTCATAATTATGTCAAGAAAAGAAGAAGAGTGAAATTAGTACAAATTCTCAAATCTGCGCAATATGAAAAACACTTACAATGCCCAAATCAATTTCTCAATAACGCATGAACGTGTTACAAATTTTAAAATGAGGTAGTTTGCGGTTATATATTTAATTAATTAAAACTGAAATAATAATAATTAATTTTATTGTAAAAACAGTAAGTTAATTAAACTGAAATAAAAATAATTAATTTTATTATAAAAACAGTAAGTTGTCAGATTTTGAACATGCAAATGAGCCGAAACGGGAGTTACTAATTACGGAAATTTGTAATAGTTTTATATTACTATTATATCGATAAAGAGCTGCCGTTGGTCTTCCTCGCAGTAATGCGTGCGTGGCTTGTCGGTGCTGACGTCAAAGGCCAGTGTCAATGCCTTGTTTAACTGGGCCACATCGCCATGGCCCGTTTGACTGCCCATGGGCTTCCTTAGTATACTTTACTGGGCCGCCACAATTGAAATACATTGGCCAATTATTTTCGTCACTGTTATTATTTTTGATTGATTGTGGGGCCCGTTTACAGTCTTTTGATGACACCTTGCTAACTGTCTGTCGGCCAACGCTAAGTGAATTATTATGATTATAATAACGTAGGTCACTAGAAAGGGAATACAACATAATTATAGTTTGGTGGTTTCAAATGACGAAATCGTCCCCCACGAGAGCGTCCTCGTATAAACATGCGGAAATTACATCCTAAATTTTAATTAGAATGTAATTATCACAAGAGTAATTTTTTTACGATTTCATATAAATCTCTCTTACGCAACAATTTTCATCGCAAATTATGTGTACAATCTCAAAATGAGCAGTCTTTTAAATCTGGAAATTCATACAAATTGTTTACATTCTACTTGATGGCCGGCTATCTCTCTCTCTCTCTCTAGAAGGGGAAGGAAGACGATACATAGCTCTCAAGAATGAAAGAAAAATTATGTTTAAAATAAAATGACGAGAAGCTTTATTTTTATGCACACACACTGTTTACTGTAACTTCTGCGGGGCTACATTCCATGATGGTAACAAGCATATATTTGATGCAGATTCTTGCTGCAATTTCCAGATGCGACTAAAGGGTCTTCTTCCAACATGAAACGGCATATATATTCATCGATCTTCAAGAAGGTTTTCGACTGGGCCATGATGAAGAACGCGAGGAGTTGCAAAGCTTCATGTCAAACCAAATTCATAGGGTTTTAGACCACCACTTAGCTCATGTAGCTTCAGCATTCGCAGTTGATGAAAGCCTTCCCTCCAACTCATCCAGCAAATCATGGTATTCAGCAAAAGCTTCATGTGCCTTAATGGCATGCAGCAAAAGCACGATAAGTATAACGAAAAGAGTAGGTGCTCCAGTTGAGATATTTGAAACTGAGGCTGTTACCTGTATGGTCCGGCTGTATGCTTTCCACAACTGCAAATTGTGCCTAAATAAATCGTAGAGGACCTGACGACAAGGCAAGCGTAGGTAATGGCTAAGATGTTATAGCCCAAAGTTTGATACAAGAAATTGCATCGTTATGATCGTAGAAAAATGTCAACAATACCTCTGAGCGTCTCAATAATGTGGCCAAGACCACTATCCATTCCTTAAATTTGACTGAGCACATATTTGCCAAGAGGAATTCTGCATCCAGACGACTTTGCAACATTCCCATATGCAGCTGCATAGGAAAGTGGTGAATACAAGTAAAGTAAAACCAAAACAAACGGAGGAGAAAAAAATACGGAAAAATTGAATGACGCACTTCCAAGAATTTACAGATGAAAAGCATTTAGAAAGTCTCAATCTAGAATAATGAATAGAAGGACTACCTTCTGCCCAATCATTTCAAGCCCTGAAGCAAAGTCCTCCAAACGAGCGCTCCCATATCTTTCTCGTTGAAGATACTCCTGTAACAATTCTATCATGTTATTTATCTCAAACGTCAAAGAGAAGAGCACTCTTCTGACAAAATGAAAAGAGGAACCATACCACTAGATCAAACTGTGTGCCTTTGACAAATGCAACAAGCTCTGAAAGCTCCTTCCCAGACATCAAATAGCTGGCATGGCTTTCCAGAATATTTTTAACGGAAGCAATATGTGCGCTCGGCTCTTTGGATGAGAGGTTGCTGTACATTAAATGAAAAAGGAAATAGTACATAGGAATCAATGAGGCTGATCAAGTCAGACAAGTGGAATAATTATCACAAAGACCTAATTTATTCATTAAAAATTGACAAATTAATTACCCGGCTTTACCTTTTTGCATCATTTGATTGCTTCTTAAAACTAGAAGGAAACAGAAAATATCCTAAGAGTCTTGGAGAGTCTCTCTCAGAATCCATACTAGAGTGATCGTATTCTCTTCCTGATCTAAGTAGAAACCTCACCTAAGAGAAAAGGGTTAAGCATTGAAGAAAATGAGATAAGGAAAAAAGAGCCCATCCTTAAGAAATCACATAAGGTAATGCAGACACTTACCAGCTCTCCAGCAAGTTCATACATAGACTCGTTTAGTGTAGCCTAAATGATAGACAAGTCCTTATCAAAATCAATACAACTCAAGAGGGAAAAATAAGGAACACTCTGGTAAGAGCATCACAAGGAATGATACACAAGATACCAGCCAGTTTTACTGGATATTCCAGGAAGTATGAACAAAGCAAGACATATAGCAAGATTCAAGTATTTATAAGGGTTGGAGCATTTTCTTGTGCTTATTTTTTGATTATATAGACAAAATATAATAACCTGTAATAAATTCAAGGCACAACATTGACTCACTGCACGACCTTCAAGCTTAGCAATGACCTGTAGAAACACAAGCAAGCAAGGCTTCAATCAGCACAACACAATCATTCGCATATAACAAATATTTCAAAGAAGTCTCCTCTCCTCTTCCAGTAGTTCATTATATCAAAAGGGAATATAATGTTGGAATATTCTTTGACATTATATCTCAAGCAGAAGATGATGTGCCAAAAATATCTGCATACAATGCAAAGAATGTAAGAACTGACCAAGAATATGCCAAATCACTCAACATGCACGAGAATGATTTGTGACATAAATACTGCATAAGAAAATCGGAAGCGGGAAGGTTTTCTTTTAACAAACATGGGAAAACAAAAATTATACAAGGTTCTCAAAGTCAGATAAAGAACAAAAATGCATAAAACGAACAAAAGGTAATTGAAAAGTACTTACGAGTATATAGCATGCTGCAGTGCGGTACCATCTTTGCTGAACACATTCGTCGAACAACCTAAAAGTAAAATACTTCATTCTCAATGACAAAGTGTAGACAGACAAAGTGTTTGCTTTAACAAAATTTCTCGAAGAACAACCTAACATCTCCATACTTTACAACTTCTAGTGATAACGTCAATAGGGTTCATTTAGTTGACAAAAATATGGTATAGTTAAAGTCCCCCTTGCAAACGAGTTTATGTAATATTTCTAAAGGCAAATCAAAAAACTCAAGTGTCATACTCAGTTGATCTGCCAGCAGCAGAAAATAAATCAGCCCAATGTCGACCATCAGTCTTGCGTGCTACACTAACAACAACATCGTAATATTCAGGAAAGTTTCTGATCAAATCACAGCTCTTTTCAAGAAGAGAGGGAGTGTGATTAGCTACAGCGCCCTGGTTTTTGCTTGAATTTGGTCTGCAGAAAAAGGTAGCATATATTAAGAACTGCATATCAATTGAACTAATTTAGTTACAGAATGATTTCTTAAACACGGGAAATATCTTTACAAGATAGTATAGCAAATGGATAGAGAAGAAAGCCATGAAAGAACAATTCAGCTCTGCAACATTTTCTTATATTCTTTGTGTTAAACTATGGGCAGTGAAGCAAGTCGCCGGCAGGTTGATCAGGCCATGTGATGGACCTAATTACCCTTAGACTCCAAATTCAGGTTACCCAATAAGTAATTAGATTAAGTTTCATATTACTAACGAGATGAACACACAATGCACACACACACACACATGAGACTAAACTTAAAGCTTCTGAATTTGGCCAGATCAGAAGAAGCCCAATTGAGATGAATCCGAATGGCTTGTATTCAAATATATGAATGGACGGAATATCTAGATCAGTTACCTGGAAATTTCAGCATCAAAAACTGTAAATAGAAGCCATTCCAAGCAATGAGAAAAATGTGGCTTCTCAGCCGATAATTGGGCAAGTCGTAGAGCTTCTTCCCTCTTGTCCCTCTGCAGTAAAACTCATAATCAAAACTTTTTGATATAGAGCTATGTGACATTCAGGAACTACCCCTAAATTTTCAGGAAAAGAAGTTTTATTTAAAGAAACAATAGTTTCAGACCAAGACTAAGAAGCACAAGTTAAACCACCCTAGTGCCAATACATCAGTGAAGAAACAAAGGTTCAGCTCCTCTGCAACAAACATTCTTTAACAACATTCAGTTTGCTGCATGCTAATTCTTCTATTGACTAATGTTGAGCTTGTGCTAGTAAAAAAATATCATAATTGTTCAATAAGATCACAATGATGCCTCTCACATTAGAGTGGCACATCAGAAAAGAAGTGTTTCAGAGATGAACTGGCATCTATTCTAAATTTCATAACAAGTGCTATGTCACAGAAGAATATCTCATTTATTGATAGCCAACATTGTTTGTCCATTTACCTGAAGAAGATGCCGAAGTAGACAGTGTAATATGGTTTGAGCTTGAGGAGACGGCTCAAAACATGGGAACTCTGTACATGCTGAAAACGACATTCTCTGGGAAACACCAACTACTACTCCAGCATTTGGAAGTAGACCAAGAGGGTATACCTCACGATCAAATTCCAGCTCCGGATCCAACTAGTATCACATCAAAACATCATTTAGCTGACATGAACAACATGATAATTCAGAACTTTAAGCACTTGCAATAGCAGAAACATTGTTTACTGCTAAACGTCCAAGACCACTTAAGAAAATACAATTAAACATCAGATGGCATGAAGAGACATAACTGATGCACATATAAAAAATGAACTGTCAATAGATGCTTAAAACCTTTTTACATGCTTGGTACTTGAACATGAACAGTTTAATGGATGGTCCAACATATATGTGCAGGAAAATTTAAATGTGTAGAGAACTACTAGCCACAAATTACCTGTAAGAAATCCTCCTGTTTAAATGGACCAGCACCTAGAGATGGATACCAAACCTGCAGGTGAGCTTCTAAAAAAATTAGCAACAGAAATATCAAGTGGAATGGATTATATTTACCATCATACCATGAGGCATAATGACTGCAGAAACCAGTACCTGCATCCCCCGATGGCCATAGTCTAACCAGGAAACTTCCTCAATTAAGTTAGTTTTCTCCCCCAACTGACTACAGGTAACCCAAAATAACTCTACAGAGTGAGTGAGCTCTCTTTCTCGGCCATCATCCAAATCAAGTAGTGAAAGGTCCCCATTCATCCGCAGTATTAAACACCTAAAGGAGAACACAACCATTCATCAGCAAAACCTCAAGAAACTAAAGAGTCAATAAATAAAAAGATAAAGAATAAGTGCATACTTAGAAGGTTCATGGGTTGATGATATATCACTTCTGGACATGTAGTCCTGTGGAAGCTGATCAGGAATAAAATGAATTGCAGCAGGATGGCTCTTCGCAGTCATGATTGAAAGTTCTCGTACTGTAGAAAGCTGTTTGTCATTTTATCACTTAAAAAATGTATGAAGAATATAATACTAACACTATACTGTCATTTAAGAGAAATCTTAATTCATTTGACACTGATAGAAGTATAACAGTGTTTTTCAGGCAACATATTTTTAACAACTATTCAAGAAAATCCTTTTTGAAGCATTTAATTACCTGTACATCTGGAGAGCTAGAAGGTGACAGTTCACCAGTTATCTTCACATGGTATATATGAACATCAAAAGGGTGATAAGTGACGAGCAGATAATCTTGATAAACATCCATGACCATTGGCTTTGTAAGCAATGGCTTCTGGCAAAGTAGTGAACTTTGATCGAGGTGATATCTTGGGTAGAAAAGTAATTCATACCTACAATCACCAATAATTGTGACAAAACCACATGTCAATAAATGAAAATTATCAGAAAGTGACAAAACAAGCTACACTGGTAACATTAAAAGAAAAGGATTCATTCCAACTACCAGATAAGTTACAGACCACATAATACAGTTGACTTTTTCATTGAAAAACAAAATTCTGTATAGACATATTTCTCATAAGATGTGCTTCCATCAGAACAAAGTAAAAATGAAACACCACATTCCAATATGACTAGCAGCCACAAGCCAATGCTTAAGAAATAAGCAAATAAAAGGTAATGTATCATAGACCTTTTAACAACACCGGGACAAAGAAGTTCATCTAGAAGTAGTGCTTGAAACAAGAAATTAGAAATGAATTTTAGCAACTAGTGGTTTAGTATAAAACAACAAGAAGAAACCCTCAACTCCATGTGAAGTTTTTTTTGTAATAAATTTCTCACGTGTTTGAAGATTCCACATAATTGCAGACCACAACAATTTTTCCAAGCCATAACAATCCCCTGCACTGAATTTGTTGTTCCTGAGTAACGTCTCCAAACACTCTCCACCTCTTTAGTCGTATGTCATATAAGATTAAACCATGAAGCCCAGCAACAGCCAAATACATTCCGTCCTTACTAGCAGCAACATGAAGAATAGGCCAATTTTGCAAAATATAAGATACCTGGCACATCCCATAGTCAATCAGAAACATCTCCAGTTATAGGCAGGGCAGAACCCCAAAAGCAAAAACCTAACAAAGCAGGCTGACAATAATCATAAGTGTGATACGTAACTGGAAGATTGAGGTGCAAGATCTTAAGTTCATCAGTATCTTCAGACTGTACAATAAGCAAGCGGTCTTCACCATAAATAACTTGGCGTACATAAGTTGTGCCAGAAACACCTCTGTTTAAGCAGCATTTTCCAAAAGAAATTGCAATAATTCTCTCCGAAGATCCTTCTTCCATTGCATAAAGCCTATATCCATGTTCATCCCAGTGCATTAGAGATGTGCCGACCATCATGGGTTCATACTTGCAATCCTGATTTGGCTTATTCACGGGGGAAGATACAGAACTCAAACCTATCTGGCGGATTGTAGACATCAAACGACAGCCTGAGACAGACCAAACAGTAAGTCCCCTTAACTTCCATCCAACTGCGAAAGCAGAGTTATCAGGTGTCCAAGCAATACAATTGACAGGGCCAAGATCTTCCACAGAATATCTGAGATAAATCCACAAAGAAAGCATTCAGTTCATGATGATTACAAGGAAATGAAAATCCAAATCAAATGCACAGGTTAAACTGAACTTGGGAAAGAATAGCGAAGAAATTGCAGCCACACAAATTTATTATTCAGATTAAGCCAGGGTATATCCCAATATTTTATACTTTTGGATGATTGACGAATTTTCCTCTTCATGATCTTTAAATAAAAGAAATGAATGAAAAGTTATACTAACATAATGCAAATAATATTGACAATAGCCAGTACCCCTTAGTCCCTTATTCGTAGTTTTTTTCTCCATTAACCATATTCAACTACTTACAAATGGCACATTATTCCTTGTTGAAAGAAAAAAATCACCACCACCAGCCCAAAAAATGTCACTAATTTGCTTGTAAGAAAGGAAGAGACATGGTGTATCATCAACATGACTATTTCCACTTCACAAGTTTCTCTGAATTGATAAGGCTTACCCCCAATCATGCAATGACACAGAGCGAATAAGTGATGTGGAATCTGCAAGGTCATACAGCTCAACAGCACCTTTTTGAGTCCCAACAGCCAGAATCTGTTGATCCGGAGCCACTGATGCACATACAGCTTCCCCTGAAGCAAATCTCTTTTCAACTATAACAGATTCAGCATCTTTTAGACCCCTCTTGCTCACAGAACACTGAATTAGCTCTCCATCAGAAAACAGCACAAAAAGTAACCGCAAAGTAACGGAAAATTCAAGATGGATAACTCCAGAAGTCTGAGATACAACATGATTCGTGTGGTTGGAACCATCAGCCATTTGAGCTCCTATGGCAGTTGGACCATTGCTAAAGTGATTGGATAATTTATTCACACCACTGCCATCATTCAGCAACATATTGACGGAAAAGGCACCACAGAACTGTACAAAGATCAAGAAAGCTGTTAACATCTTTCAATCTATCCAATTAAGGTAGGAGTAAAACTTTTTCCAAGAAGGGAACAAGCAAGGATATTCTTACTGCCACAAATATTGATAAATACTTCAACCATCCAATAAAACATAATGAGTCAAGGACATTACTTAATAGTTTTGTTGAAAAAAGGTTCCCAAGCCAAAATGCACATACCTCACCCTTCCAAGATATGTTATACAGTGATCCATCAGACAGTCCAATCAGCATGTGTTTGTTGTCACAAACAAAGTTGCTCCTATAATCCAAACATTAAAGACTCAATATCAGTTTAGATTAAGAGCTATGTCAAACTGAGAGTTACTCCAAGACAATCAAAACAATATTAAGCTCAGAAGTCAAGCATGCCTAAGTGCTTTTTGAAATCATGCCTTCTTGGTTAAGCTGACATGTTTCACTATTAAACACAATACAACCTCTTAACTTTATCCTATTAAATGCCCATGCACACATCGCATGTAACTAACAGAAATTCTATTATTCAGCATAATGTTATAATTCTATCAGTAGGTCATTTAAGTAGAGAATACAAAATGCATAAAGTTCCACCAAATTGATATATGCAACCAATTATTTCCCATCCAAAACCCTGAGCTAGATGAAATGATTTGAACAATAAGCAATAGCCTTTCAGAAGCAAATACAAAAATTTCGAATCCAGCAGTTTATCACACTGTCCCATCATCTGATGGGGTGACTACCTAACTAAATGCATAGTTCAAGGACAATGAGAAGAGACAGTGAAACGTTGTATGGTTAAAGGTCATGATTGCTTTAACAATGCCAGCACCGCATTGCCATCCAAAAGATGATTATAGTGCAGGAAATGAAGCCATCGACTCAGTTGGAAAAATAAGACAGGATGCTTACACTGTCAGATTCTTATTTGCAAACGGGACTTGCTCACTGAGTACTAAGGATATGTTCGAGAGAAATAAACCATTCGGTTGCTTCCCGCCAACATATATTTTTTCTTCTGTCATTTGAACCCTAAAAATGTGAAGATAAAAGGATGATGTCTGCAAAACGGCGGCAGAATCACATAATCAATAGCCAGCAAGCAAGATTAGCGGTCTACTAAATCATAGCCGACTCAGTAGAAGAAAACTAGAGATGTCATTTTATAACTTCCTATAAATGATGTTGGTGCCATATCCTTTACAGTGGATGACCAAGAACAATCACGTGCACAAGTCATATATGATATAGTTCAATGATATCCCTTCAAACCACATTTTACTGAGTCATACATATTCAACATAAAAGAATTTATAAACCACAAAATTGGAAGTTTCGTTTACAATGACTATCTATTTGTTCTCTAAGGCCCAACAACATGATAGTACTGCCGCATGAAAATGTATCAGTTACTTGACAATATGTTCTTCTCCACAATAAATATCATTCACAATACAAATAGCTAGTGTGATAAATTAAAAATATCAATAGCTACTCCTCCAGTTTAAGGATAACATTCTAACTACAATGAATCATAATTTACTTTCCAACACTATCTCCAAACAACTCATAATTCAAGAATAACACGTTGTGTTTGTAGGGTAAATTTTCAAAATGGAACTGCATGTTTCATGGTAGCCAATCAATGATAGAGCCAATATGCGACATTACACAGTACGGATTGAATGAGCATACAACTATCTCAGTTCGGAACGGGACAGTAAATGTCATTTTGAATGCCAGCACTTTATTCAGTAGTTCAATACTTACAAGAACAGCAATGAGCTTAGTGTCGGGGCTCCAAATTGCCCGCAAATTCTCCCCCTCTCTTTGAATCGAATCCACATCTCTCTTATACTTCCCCAACCTCAGTCTGTGCTGCAAACCAGAACCCAAAAAAAATGAGAAACTATATAAAAAAAAAGACCGAAATAATCAAATTCAGCACAGAAAACGCGAAAATGCACAATTCCACCAAAAAAATCAGCAATGTCAATGAGCAGAGGTACCTGAGAAGACGACCAGAGCTCGATGTGAGTGGGCGCCACAACAAGGAGCAAGCTATTTACCACTTTGAGATACACGATCTGCTGTGTCGAAGGACAGTTGGGCAATTCGAGAGGGATGACCTGCGGCCATCCATATGCCATATACATCTTCGAGAATTCGCGCGTGGATTCAGAGAGAATGATGTTCAGAGCGAGGAATCCATTAAGTTTAGAGAGAGAAAGCTAGGGTTCTGAAACTAGAATCGGATCGAAAGATATGCGTACAGGAGAGTGTGATGCAAACCATTTCTCAGGTAGAAGAAGATCTGAGAGATTTTCAAAGGAACAAGTGCAGGTCCCAAAATAAAAGTTTTTTGCACTTCTGCCCCTAGATTCTCTGTATATTCTATTTCTGGACCGTTGGTGAATTTATTTTTTCTGTTTTAATCACTATCAGTTGGACAACCTTCGTTTGGGCCTATATTGGGCTTCACATTAAAGCTCAAATAAAATTTCAAATTCGATTTTTTTTTTTATTGTGATATACAGTGCTGTTTTTATTCATACTAGTTTCGCTCCCGCTACTATTGCACGAACATATATTTTTTTGGAAAAAAAAATGCAAATAATTTTGTATAATTTGGATTTTAAATTATTTTTCTAGATCATGTGCCAAATGAAATTTTAGTAATAACTAATAACATAATATTTTGTGAACTTTGAACTTTTGCTTCTCAAACAAAACATGTATATCCTATAAATATGTTAGAAATATATTTCGATATTTCGTGTATATTTGGTTTATAAATTATTTTGATAGTATAGTGTTCTTTGTTTGTTAATTTTGCAAATTAGCTAAGTTTATGAATGGTTATTTTGTAAGAGTATTGTAACAACATTAAAGGAAATCTAACTAAAAACAATAAAGACTTAGACATTTACGGGATGTTCAATACTTTAATGGTGAGAAACAATACTAAACATTTGAATATGTATTTTAAAAAACGTGTCTTACCAATTTGCACAAGTGATGGGGTTGGAAAGTTCACGCTCGCGACGTCCGCCCATGCCCTCGCCCGTGTTTGTACATGTGCCCATCGCTCTTGTGCGGGCTTCGTGGTCCGAGGACTTGGATCTTGACAATTGATATTTGGGTGGTTTTGGATTGTTTGGGCCCAACATGCTTAACTTTTGGATCTTCATTCTATCGAGCTCAGAGATAGAGTCGGTCTGAGGCTCAACTCAAGTAGCCCAATCCATTTGACTTGTTGTGCACTTTGACATACGTCCAGATACGTCCAATTAACCTGAACACACGCGCGGTCCAAATTCATCTGTAACCGTCAGAAATGCTCTAACACGATGGTACCAGGGGGAACGTAGGGACACATCCGACTTGTCCTCTCCTGCAACGGTGGTAATCCATGGGCCGACATAACTCAATCTTGATGGCCATCGACTCCAACAGACTCCCCTACATTTGGAATGTGCCCTATAAATAAGACATGTTTCCTCACTAGCCACATACTGCCTATCACATTCCAGCATTAAAGCATTATCTGCATACATAGCTCGTGCCAAGCTTTGTCCTCGTCTCGTTCCAGCTCGCGGTGCTGCCACTAACAAGACGTATGTCGTTTCATCTTTAGAGACAATACGCCAGATCTGTGAGCACTACTAGGGCGTATTTCTTCTTGCGGAGATAGTCCTTCTCTACTCGGTTTTTATGGTTTTAGTTTCATTCTGTATTTCGTTTGTTTTTAAATTCATTGATAGTTTGATATTCCTTATACCTTTCTAATCTAAGTTGTAATCACCCGACGAGTTGTACTAGTTTGTAAGCAATATTCCTACAATTATGACCAAATTTTGTTATCATAATAATTTGGGTTATTAGCGCATAAATACACAAACTTTGGGCCAATTTTGGTTTTTTCCATGAACTTTAAAAATTGTCACAAAATACAAAAACGTAATGACTTTAGTGTTTTTACCACGATTTCAAATTCAAGCCAAATTAGATCTGACTTGGTATCTCAAAAAATTTTGCTTAATTGATCCATTCAACTTATTTTCCTCTAAAGTAGAAGAAATGACTCAATCAAATACTCAAAATGCATTACACCAAAACAAGTTCTTCAATCGTAGTAGATGTATACCTTGTGAACTCATCTCGATGTCATTTATTGTCACCATTTTGCATAAATCTTTATCAACTACCTTATATATTATTATTAATTAAGTTTGTATATTTTCGATTCATGAGTTGCTTGTATCGCCGTGAATGATTGGTGTATTTTGTCAAAATCATTACATCTAAAATTTCCTACAAGTAGAGGTGGCAAAATAGGTCCGACATATATATTTGGGTTGGGTCGGGATAAAAAATAGACCGATGGAATTTCGGAAGTCGGGAATACCAAGTTAATGTCCATAATTAGCCAAAGCCCGATGTGTCCGGGATTCATTACCTAGCCCATTAACTTTCAGAGGAAATTTTACTATAAAGCATGTTTCGGGCTTGGTTGGGACTCAATAATTTTGGCCCGATGGATTTTCGCTATCGGGCTTTGACCTAACTTTTTAGAAAGCTAATGGGCTCGTGTTAAATTAGCCCAACCCGTCCATTTGCCACTTCTACCTTCAGTAATTGGAAAGAAAAAAAAGCTTTCATTTATCACATATGATGAAGAAAGCACATTATAATTCACAATGCGCAATATATTTCAAGACAAAAAATCTAAAGATGGCCAAGATAGATATAATCAACCAAAAAACCAAAGGCTAAAATTTACTGTCAATCCACACTAACTGTTTTGATTAACCCAACAAGCAGGCAGTGTCATAAAATGCAGCGACAAAGCCAACAAAAAAAGACATTCAACACTTTCTATCGCACAGTCGGGCATGCAATGGATTCTTCGATGGACACAATAAATTTATGGAGTAGATTTTCAAAATGCAATTGCATGGTAGCCAATCAATGATAGAGTTAATATGCGACATTACATAGTTTGAATCGAATAAGCACACAACTATCTCAGCTCGGAACAAGACAATAAATATCGTTTGAAAGGAAATATTATAAAACCATATGAAGAAAGAAACAATTTTTCATTTCAAATTCTCCACATTGTCGTCTGCTTCTATTCTATCTCTTCTCTTCAACTCCATTTGCGACAATTCAATCTATTTTCAAAATATGTAATATATAGGGAGAAAGTAGAAATATGTAAGATTACCATCTACATAACCACATAATAATGCCAATGGAAATTTTCTGGGAAATAAAATGGCTTATACCATATCAATCCCAATTATAAAACACATCTCTGAATTTTAATTCACATCCAAACGCGACTAGTTATAGGAGGTTTAATTTTTATTAGTACATATCAAGACCACACAAAGCAACAATAATCAAACAGCACATCTCGATCTCGATAAAAATCAGAAAAATAAAAAATCACATGCTTTGTGCAATTATGAAGAGCATTCAAATTTTTTGTTTTTCATTATTGTGCGATATCAATTTTTGCTTAATTGATCCATTCAACTTATTTTCCCCTAAAGTAGAAGAAATGACTCAATCAAATACTCAAAAATGCATTACACCAAAACAAGTTCTTCAAGTAGTAGATGTATACCTTGTGAATTCATCTCGGTGCTTGTCACCTGCATAAATCTTTATCAACTACCTTCTATATTATTATCACTTGATTCATGAGTTGCTTGTATCGTCGTGAAGGATTCAATTTTATCATCATTACATCTAAAAGTTCCTACAAGTAGAGGTGGAAAAATAGGCCCGACCAGGGTTTGGGTTGGGTCGGGATAAAAAAATAAACCCGGTGGAATTTCGGGTCGGGCCAAGCTTGTCCATAATTAGCCAAAACCCGATGGGTCCGGCCCGACCTAGCCCAGCGTAGGAAATTTTTACTATAAAGCATGTTTCGGGCTTGGTTGGGCCTCAATAATTTTGGCCCGATGGATTTTCGGTCGGGCGGTTTGACCCAACTTTTTTAGAAAGCCTAATGGGCTCGTGTGGGCTAGCCCATCCCGTCCATTTGCCACTTCTACCTTCAGGCATTAAAAACGCTTTCATTTCTTGTTATGATGAAGAGCGAGACATTATAATTCACAATGCACAATATATTTCAAGACAAAAAATCTAAAGATGACCAAGATAGATAAAATCAACCAAAAAACCAAAGGCTAAAATTTACAGTCAATCCACACTAACTTTTTCGATTAACCCAGCAAGCATGCAGTGTCATAAAATGCAGCGACAAAGCCAACAAAAAAAGACAATCAACAATTTCTATCGCACAGTCGGGCATGCAATGGATTCTTCGATGGACACAATAAATTTATGGAGTAGATTTTCAAAATGCAATTGCATGGTAGCCAATCAATGATAGAGTTAACATGCGACATTACATAGTTTGAATCGAATAAGCACACAACTATCTCAGCTCGAACGAGACAATAAATGTCGTTTGAAAGGAAATATTATAAAACCATAGGAAGAAAGAAGCAATTTTTCATTTCAAATTCTTCACATTGTCGTCTGCTTCTATTCTATCTCTTCTCTTCAACTCCATTTGCGACAATTCAATCTATTTTCAACATATGTAATATATAGGGAGAAAGTAGAAATATGTAAGATTACCATCTACATAACCACATAACAATGCCAATGGAAATTTTCAAATTACATCGAAATAAAATGGCTTATACCATATCGATCCCAATTATAAAACACATCTCTGAATTTTAATTCACATCCACACGCGACTAGTTATAGGAGGTTTAATTTTTTTTAGTACATGTCAAGACCACACACAAAGCAACAATAATCAAACAACATCTCGATCTCGATAAAATCGAAAAATAAAAATCACATACTCTGTGCAATTATGAAGAGCATTCAAATTTTTTGTTTTTCATTATTGTGCGATATCAATTTTTGCTTAATTGATCCATTCAACTTATTTTCCCCTAAAGTAGAAGAAATGACTCAATCAAATACTCAAAAATGCATTACACCAAAACAAGTTCTTCAAGTAGTAGATGTATACCTTGTGAATTCATCTCGGTACTTGTCAGCTTGCATAAATCTTTATCAACTACCTTCTATATTATTATCACTTCAGATTCATGAGTTGCTTGTATCGCCGTGAAGGATTCAATTTTATCTGTCATTACATCTAAAAGTTCCTACAAGTAGAGGTGGAAAAATAGGCCCGACCAGGGTTTGGGTTGGGTCGGGATAAAAAAATAAACCCGGTGGAATTTCGGGTCGGGCCAAGCTTGTCCATAATTAGCCAAAACCCGATGGGTCCGGCCCGACCTAGCCCAGCGTAGGAAATTTTTACTATAAAGCATGTTTCGGGCTTGGTTGGGCCTCAATAATTTTGGCCCGATGGATTTTCAGGTCGGGCCAGTTTGACCCAACTTTTTTAGAAAGCCTAATGGGCTCGTGTGGGGCTAGCCCATCCCGTCCATTTGCCACTTCTACCTTCAAGGCATTAAAAAACGCTTTCATTTACTGTTATGATGAAGAGCAGCACATTATAATTCACAATGCACAATATATTTCAAGACAAAAAATCTAAAGATGACCAAGATAGATAAAATCAACCAAAAAACCAAAGGCTAAAATTTACAGTCAATCCACACTAACTTTTTCGATTAACCCATGGAATATGCATGCATATGTCATAAATATGCAATAACAAAGCCAACAAAAAGACAATCAACAATTTCTATCGCACGATCGGGCATGCAATGGATTCTTCGATGGACACAATAAATTTATGGAGTAGATTTTCAAAATGCAATTGCATGGTAGCCAATCAATGATAGAGTTAACATGCGACATTACATAGTTTGAATCGAATAAGCACACAACTATCTCAGCTCGGAACGAGACAATAAATGTCGTTTGAAAGGAAATATTATAAAACCATAGGAAGAAAGAAGCATTTTTTCATTTCAAATTCTTCACATTGTCGTCTGCTTCTATTCTATCTCTTCTTCAACTCCATTTGCGACAATTCAATCTTTTTCAACATATGTAATATATAGGAGAAAGTAGAAATATGTAAGATTACCATCTACATAACCACATAACAATGCCAATGGAAATTTTCTGGGAAATAAAATGGCTTATACCATATCGATCCCAATTATAAAACACATCTCTGAATTTTAATTCACATCCACACGCGACTAGTTATAAGAGGTTTAATTTTTTTTAGTACATGTCAAGACCACACACAAAGCAACAATAATCAAACAACACATCTCGATAAAATAAAAAAAAAAAAATCACATACTCTGTGCAATTATGAAGAGCATTCAAATTTTTTGTTTTTCATTATTGTGCGAGGTCAATTTTTGCATAATTGATCCATTCAACTTATTTTCCTCTAAAGTAGAAGAAATGACTCAATCAAATACTCAAAAATGCATTACACCAAAACAAGTTCTTCAAGTAGTAGATGTATACCTTGTGAACTCATCTCGGTACTTGTCAGCTTGCATAAATCTTTATCAACTACCTTCTATATTATTATCACTTTAGATTCATGAGTTTCTTGTATCGCCGTGAAGGATTCAATTTTGTCTGTCATTACATCTAAAAGTTCCTACAAGTAGAGGTGGCAAAATAGGCCCGACCAGGGTTTGGGTTGGGTCGGGATAAAAAATAGACCCGGTGGAATTTCGGGTCGGGCCAAGCTTGTCCATAATTAGCCAAAGCACGATGGGTCCGGCCCGACCTAGCCCAGCGTAGGAAATTTTTACTATAAAGTATGTTTCGGGCTTGGTTGGGCCTCAATAATTTTGGCCCGATGGATTTTCAGGTCGGGCCAGTTTGACCTAACTTTTTTAGAAAGCCTAATGGGCTCGTGTGGGGCTAGCCCAACCCGTCCATTTGCCACTTCTACCTTCAAGGCATTAATAAAAGCTTTCATTTACTGTTATGATGAAGAGCAGCACATTATAATTCACAATGCACAATATATTTCAAGACAAAAAATCTAAAGATGGTCAAGATAGATATAATCAACCAAAAAACCAAAGGCTAAAATTTACTGTCAATCCACACTAACTTTTTCGATTAACCCAGCAAGCACGCAAGTTTAAATATGTCATAAAATGCAAATTCACAAAGAACCAACAAAAAGACAATCAACACTTTCTATCGCACGATCGGGCATGCAATGGATTCTTCGATGGACACAATAAATTTATGGAGTAGATTTTCAAAATGCAATTGCATGGTAGCCAATCAATGATAGAGTTAACATGCGACATTACATAGTTTGAATCAAATAAGCACACAACTATCTCATTCGAGCGAGACAATAAATGTCTTTTGAAAGGAAATATTATAAAACCATAGGAAGAAAGAAGCATTTTTCATTTCAAATTCTTCACATTGTCATCTCGCTTCTATTCTATCTCTTCTCTTCAACTCCATTTATGACAATTCAATCTTTTTCAACATATGTAATATATAGGAGAAAGTAGAAATATGTAAGATTACCATCTACATAACAACATAACAATGCCAATGGAAATTTTCTGGGAAATAAAATGGCTTATACCATATCGATCCCAATTATAAAACACATCTCTGAATTTTAATTCACATCCACACGCGACTAGTTATAAGAGGTTTAATTTTTTTTAGTACATATCAAGACCACACAAAGCAACAATAATCAAACAGCACATCTCGATCTCGATAAAATAAGAAAAATAAAAAATCACATACTCTGTGCAATTATGAAGAGCATTCAAATTTTTTGTTTTTCATTATTGTGCGAGGTCAATTTTTGCTTAATTGATCCATTCAACTTATTTTCCTCTAAAGTAGAAGAAATGACTCAATCAAATACTCATTACACCAAAACAAGTTCTTCAAGTAGTAGATGTATACCTTGTGAACTCATCTCGGTACTTGTCAGCTTGCATAAATCTTTATCAACTACCTTCTATATTATTATCACTTCAGATTCATGAGTTGCTTGTATCGCCGTGAAGGATTCAATTATGTCAGTCATTACATCTAAAAGTTCCTACAAGTAGAGGTGGCAAAATAGGCCCAACCAGGGTTTGAGTTGGGTCGGGATAAAAAAATAGACCCGGTGGAATTTCGGGTCGGGCCAAGCTTGTCCATAATTAGCCAAAGCCCGATGGGTCCGGCCCGACCTAGCCTAGCGTAGGAAATTTTTACTATAAAGCATGTTTCGGGCTTGGTTGGGCCTCAATAATTTTGGCCCGATGGATTTTCAGGTCGGGCCAGTTTGACCTAACTTTTTTAGAAAGCCTAATGGGCTCGTGTCGGGCTAGCCCAACCCGTCCATTTGCCACTTCTACCTTCAAGGCATTAAAAAGCTTTCATTCTTGTTATGATGAAGAGCAACACATTATAATTCACAATGCACAATATATTTCAAGACAAAAAATCTAAAGATGGCCAAGATAGATATAATCAACCAAAAAACCAAAGGCTAAAATTTACAAAGACAATCCACACTAATCGCTTTGATTAACCCAACAAGCGTATATGTAGTGTCATAAAATGCAAAAATGACAAAGCCAACAAAAAAAGACATTCAACACTTTCTATCGCACAATCGGGCATGCAATGGATTCTTTGATGGACACAATAAATTTATGGAGTAGATTTTCAAAATGCAATTGCATGGTAGCCAATCAATGATAGAGTTAATATGCGACATTACATAGTTTGAATCGAATAAGCACACAACTATCTCAGCTCGGAACAAGACAATAAATGTCGTTTGAAAGGAAATATTATAAAACCATAGGAAGAAAGAAGCAATTTTTCATTTCAAATTCTCCACATTGTCATCTGCTTCTATTCTATCTCTTCTCTTCAACTTCATTTGCGACAAGAGACTTTCAATCACAAAATCTACGAGAGTTAATAGCAACAAGGGTTTTGATTAGTTTAAAAACGTGTAGTAGATAGCTACTAATCCTACAAAGACTTTATTGGTTTGACTAAAGCACTGCGACTTGTACAAGTTTAAATACGTACATGGATATATGTGTAAATTCATATTGCATGCATAAATATTGAACTAATAAACATGAACGGCAAGAAATGAGATAAATGCTCAAAAGTAAAGGTTGTTTGGATTAAACTCATAAAAATTACACCTTTAACTTCTTAAGTCTAGCCGATTCATCTTCAGTGCGATGTCTCTATAAGTAGATGTGGCAAACGGGCCCATCCCGATTTTGGGCAGTTTGGGCTTAATAAAAATAGGCCTATGAAATTTTGGACCGGGCCAGGCCAGTCCATAACTTGCAAAGTCCGATTGGCCAAACCAGGCCCGGTCTGACCTAAAAAATTTATACTATAAAGTATGTCCCGGGTTTGGTTGAGCCTCGATATTTTGGCCCGATAGATTTTCGGTCCAGTCCAGATCGGCCTAACTTTTTGGGAAAGCTTGGTAGGCTCGCATTGGATTGACCCAACCCGTCTATTTGTCATCTTTACCTACAAGGCATTAAAAAGCTTTCATTTATTGTTATAATGAAGAGCAACACATTACAATTCAACACTTCCAGAAACAACGAGAGATTTCTAATCATGAAAGCTACAAAGTTAATAGCAACAAGAGTTTTGATTAGTTTAAAAGCGTGTAGTATATTGCTATTAATCCTTGCAAAGACTTTATCGGTTAGACTAAAGTACTACAACTTGTACAAGTTTAAATACATACATGGATATCTATGTAAAATCATATTGCATGCATAAATATTAAACTAATAAACATGAACGACAAGAAATAAGACAAATGCTCAAAAGTAAGTAATGTTTGGATGAAACTCTTACAAATTACGCATCTAACTTTTTCTTAAGTCTACCCATTGAATCTTCAGTGTGATGTCTATAAAAATAGAGGTGGCAAAATAGGCCTAGCCCGACGAGACGGGACGACCAGCCCGCTTTTTGTCTGGATTGGGCACAATAAAAATAGATCAGTGGAATTTTTGGCTAGGCTACGTCCGTCCATAAATAGCCAAAGCTCGACTAGCCCAATCCGGTCTAACCCGAAAAATTATACTATAAAATGTGTTCCGGGCTTGGTTGAGCCTCAATAATTTTGACCCAATGGATTTTTAGGCTAATCCGCCCGATTTTGTTGGAAAGTCCGATTGGCTGACACGAGGCCGGTTCGACACACCCATTTGCCACATCTACCTACAAGGCATTATAAAAAACTTTTACTTGTTGTTATGATGAAAAGAGGCACATTACAATTCAACACTTCCATAAATAATGAGATACTTCTAAGCAAGAAAGCTACAAAAGTTAATAGCAATGAGAGTTTTGATTAGTTTAAATATGTTTAGTAGATTGAATTAATCCCTACAAAGGCTTTATTGGCTAGACTAAAGTACTGCGACTTGTAAAAGTTTAAATACATATATGGATATCTATGTAAATTCATATCCCATGTATAAATATTGAACTAATAAACACGAACGTCAAGAAATGAAAAAAATGCTCAAAAGTAAGTGTTGTTTGGATGAAACTAAAAATTACACCTTTAACATCTTCTTAAGTCTGGCCGATTCATCTTCAGTGCGACGTCTCTGCAAAAAAGATACTCATATATAAAAATTTAAACTGTGAGCTTTTTTCTCTTGTTCATGTTCCTCACCAATGATGCTTACCTCGTACTCAATATGAGCATGACAACGTTTAGACCAGAAATCTCATTTTTGTAGTACTCATTTACTTCTTCATATCTTGAGTTCTGAAGTTGCAGTTCTTAACGATACTTTCATTAGCCATGTCCATTTTCTCTATTTCTTTATTTATGTGTTCGACAAGTAGGGAGATTTTAGCATACAATTTTTACAACATTACAATTTTATGGTTGATACTGAAGATAAGAGATAGCCCTTATCCGAAAACTGTTGTTTGAAATTGTTAAACTCTTGCAAGTCTTCATTTAATTTCTCAAGGTTATTCTCCAATTCAATTAAACATTAATATATATTCCTACTTCCAACAACATATAATATAAATTATATAGCGAAATGGATACCTTCATGAGTGACGACATCAATCACATGTGTGAGGAAAATGATGGTCGTTATTATGGGAGGAACATAGTCGAACCATTCACTTTTGATCACCTAACTCATACTCATAAATTCGAGAATATCTACCATGAGCTCCACAGGGAAACACGTTATGTGCACATACAACTATCTTCTAAGGTTTATCACTCTCCAAAATAGCGCAAGACCGTCGAAGATGATGGAGTAGTAGCAATTGACAGAAACTAAAAGGCTTTCAAGGCCCTCTTTTGTAGGTGTGGACATTTTGATAAACTAGAAAATGATCAATTCAACCAACAACGTCAAAAGCGCCAAGGATATTTTTTTCCAGTTTTAAGCCAATTCATACCTACGCTGCATGTCCTAACAAATTAAACAAAGTAGACTAATTTCATGAAACAAGTTGGGTCATTCTAGAATGATAAATTTACTTAAATTCTAAAAATTTATATGTTTTTATGTTAAAAACGAAACAAGTTCAACGTGATGGTGTTGGTCCTTCCAATACAAAAAGTTTAGAAGAAACCGGAGATAACACTGGAGATGTGAGAGATGGCGAGGTTAGAGAAAAAGTTGATGATGAGGTACCTGACTCAGAGGAAGAACTTGTCTTATGATGGACTAGTTGGTTGTTCACTCCATTTGTCATTTCTTTGACCAAAAAAGGAACTATTATGTTTTGATGTTTTAAGCTCTTATGCTTTTTTTGATTTTTTGGTTTTCTATAGAGAATAGCCTCTATTTTTTTATTTTGATGATGTTTTTATTCTTCGCTCCCGATTATCACTTAAGGGGGAACTTATTAATGAAGTCACGTTTTCTTCATTAAGGGAGAGTTTCAATCATCATTTGTTAATGTCATTTATGCTCTTTCTTAAATAAGAAAATATTTATACAAAACAAGTTTAAAGAGATCTAGGTTTTTTCAAGTGAACCATCTATCGAGAAAATTGTGATGCTTTCTTATATTGTCCGAGTTATTCACTCTCACAATCTCTCTAACAGATTATGAATTATTCACCCCATCTTTTACATTTAAAGAAGTATCATTGCGCCTAATTCTTTTTCACCTCTCTTCGCTGCCTAACCATCAAAATTATACAAAAGCCCAATCTAATTTTCTTTTTAAAAAAACAAAACAAAAGAGTTATATTTTTCTGCAATCAAATCTCTCAATGGTGAGAAGGTTTTTCAATTGTAGCTATGGTGAAGGAGAGGCAAGGAAAGTGTTGAGGCTCTACGTCCACGGATCAATCCTTAGATAAAGAGGTAATTAGCAAAACACACCAATTTTTTCCTTCGATTTTTCTTTACACCGTGTTTGGCGTCGTGATGAATGGCATTGCAAGTGTAATTCGGGGATAGGTCAAAGTCGAACTAGTACCTAAACACGTCGTTAGTGCAAATAGAAGGAGGTGGCGTGGTTCCTCAGGAAGAAATTTGCCTACATTTACAAATCTTAAGTTAAGAATAACAACTCTCACTACCACTGCATTTGGAGCAAAGTCACTAGGCCCAATCCTGAGAGTGGGCAGGCTTGAGCAATGGCCCCGAGGCCCCAAAATTTTCGGGGCCCAAGAATTTGAAAATACATTTATATTACATATATTGCTAAAAGTAAGTAAAATGATTTTTGTGGTACAATGGTAGAGTGCATGTTTTATTTGCGGCTTCTTGAGTTTGAAGACTCGTAGACCCATATTTTGCCCTTTGATACATATGTTATTTATATATACACATATAATATCATTTGATCTATATATCATTTATATATATTATTATGGCCTTTTTGATACATATATATCCTTTGATACATTTTCAGTGTGATGTCTCTACAAATAGATGTGGAAAAACGGGTCTACGGGATGGGATGACCAGCCCGATTTTTGGTCCGGATTGGGCAAAATAAAAATAGACTCAGTGGAATTTTAGGTTGGGCTATGTACGTCCATATCTAGCCAAAACAGGACTAGCCCAGTCCGATTTGACCCGAAAAATTATAGTATAAAATGTATTTCGGGTTTGGTTGAGCCTCGATAATTTTTGTCTAACGGATTTTTAGGCCAATTCGGCCCGATTTTGTTGGAAAGCCCGGTTGGCTCAGGTAGGTCTGACCCGCCCATTTGCCACATCTACCTACAAGGCATTAAAAAAAACTTTTACTTACTGTTACGATGAAAAGAGGCACATTACAATTCAAAACTTCTAGAAACAATGAGATACTTCCAAGCAAGAAAGCTACGACAGTTAATAGCAACAAGAGTTTTGATTAACTTAAATATGTTTAGTAGATTGAACTAATCCCTACAAAAGCTTTATTGGCTAGACTAAAGTACTGTGACTTTTACAATTTTAAATACATATATGGATATCTATGTAAAATCATATTGCATGCATAAATATTGAACTAATAAACATAAACGGCAAGAAATGAGAAAAATGCTCAAAAGTAAGTGTTGTTTGGATGAAACTAAAAATTACACCTTTAACATCTTCTTAAGTCTGGTCGATTCATCTTCAATGCGACGTCTTTGCAAAAAAGATACTCATATATAAAAATTTAAACCGTGAGCTTTTTTCTCTTGTTCATATTCCCCACCAATGATGCTTACCTCATACTCAATATGAGCATGACAACGTTTAGACCAGAAATCTCATTTTTGTAGCACTCATTTACTTCTTCATATCTTGAGTTCCGAATTTGTAGTTCCTTAACGATACTTTCATTGTCCAGGTTCATTTTCTCTATTTCTTTATTTATATGTTAGACAAGTAGGGAGATTTTAGCATACAATCTTTATAACACTACAATTTTGTGGTTGATACTGAAGATAAGAGATGGCCCTTATCCAAGAATTTTTGTTTGAGATTGTTAAACTCTTGCAAGTCTTCATTTAATTTCTCAAGGTTATTCTCTAATTCAGTTGCACATTAATATATATTCATACTTCCAACAACAACATATAATATAAATTATATAGCGAAATGGATACCTTCATGAAGGATGACATCAATCATGTGTGTGAGGAAAATGATGGACGTTATTATAGGAGGAACCATTCACTTTTGAACACCTAACTCATACTCATAAACTCGAGAATATCTACCATGAACAAAGAAACATGTTATGTGCACATACAACTATCTTCTAACATTTATTATTCTCCAAAACAACGCAAGACCACCGAGGATGATGGAGTAGTAGCGATTGACAAAAATTTGAAGGCTTTGAAGGTCCTCTTTTGCAGGTGTGGACATTTTGATAAACCGAAAAACGATCAATTCAACCAACAATGTCAAAAAACGCCAAGGATATTTTGTCCTGTTTAAGCCAATTCATACCTATGCAGCATGTCCTAACAAATTAAGCAAAGTAGATTGATTTCATCAACAAGTTGGGTCATTATGGGACGATAAATTTACTTAAATTCTAAAAATTTATACGTTTTTATGTTACAAATGAAACAAAGTTCAACATGATGGTGTTGGTCCTTCCAATACAAAAAGTCTAGAAGAAATTGGAGATGACACTGGAGATGTGAGAGATGGTGAGGCATGAGACAAAGCTGATGATGAGGTACCTGACTCAGAGAAAGAACTTGTCGTATGATGGACTAGTTGGTTGTTCACTCCATTTGTCATTTCTTTGACAAAAAATGGGACTACTATGTTATGATGTTTGAAGCTCTTATGTTTTTTTGATTTTTTGGTTTTCTATACAGCATAACCTCTATTTTTTTATTTTGATGATGTTTTTATTCTTCGCTCCCAATTTTCACTTAAGGGAGAGCTTATTAATGAAGTCACATTTTCTTCATTGAGGGAGAGTTTCAAGTATCATTTGTTAATGTCATTTGTGCTTTGATGTTTAATTCATTTATTTTTAGTTTTTTTTGTTGCATGTTTATTTTTTGTTGATGCAGCTTGGTTTGTCTACATAAATGACAAATAAGGATATTGTAAGTGTATAGCTTATACGTCATAAGTTTTTCATTATGCAGATCTTTTTTCCCGCTGAGTTTCTGCATATGTGAGTTCCTTCGTGAGTACCATAAATGTTCAACGTGAACTATATATGGTAATTTTCTTCAATAATGTGTGCAAGATGGAAAGTTCTTCAACAAATATTTCACGAGATATTACAACCTTTATGAAGATCTTTCCAGATATATATTGTACATATTATTTTCTTTGCTACAACTAGTGTTTATATATTCCTTAAATAAGAAAATATTTATACAAAACAAGTTTGAAGAGATCTAGGGTTTTTCAAATGAACAATATATCAAGAAAGTTGTGAAGCTTTCTTATATTGTTCGAGTTATTCACTCTCACAATCTCTCCAACAGATTATGAATTATTCACCCCAACTTTTACATTTAAAGAACTATCAGTGCACCTATTTCTCATTCATCTCTCTTCGCTGCCTAACCATCGAAATTATACAAAAACTCCAATCTAATTTTCTTAAAAAAAAACAAAGAGTTATATTTTTCGCAATCAAATCTCTCAGTGGGGAGTAGCTTTTTCAACTACAGCAACGGTGAATGAGAAGCAAAGAAAGCGTTGAGGCTCTACGTCCACGGAACAATCCTTAGATAAAGAGGTAATTAGCAAAACACAACAATTTTTTCCTTCGATTTTCCTTTACTCCGTGTTTGTCGTCGTGACGAATGGCATTGCAAGTGTAATTCGGTGATAGGTCAAAGTTGAACTAGTACCTAAACACGTCGTTGGTGCAAATAGAAATAGGTGGCGTGGTTCCTCGGGAAGAAATTGGCCTACATTTACAATGCTTAAGTTAAGAAGAACAACTCTCACCACCACTGCATTTGGAGCAAAGTCACCAGGCCCAGTCTTGAGGGCGAGCGGGCTTGAGCGATGGCCCGGGGCCCCAAAATTTTGGGGGCCCAAGAGTTTGAAAATAAATTTATATTATATATATTGCTAAAATTAAGTAAAATAATTTTTGTGGTACAATGGTGGAGTGCATGTTTTATTTGCAGCTTCTTAAGTTTGAAATATATATATATATATATATATATATATATATATATATATATCCTTTGATACATATATTGTTTATATATTTAAGTATGCTATTAGGGTCCCTTTAATACATTATTTAGATATATAAAGCACGTGAAATTGTCCAATGGTTAGGCCCTTGGATTTTTAATTTCCTTCATCTGATAGTTCAAGTTAAGGTTTGAGTCTTGCTTTTTGTAATATCTTTTGTGTTTTATTTTTATTAATTGAAAATTAACTTTAGAAAATCCATTATTTCTTAAAAAACATTAATGGTAAATCTTTCATGTATAATTCTCTAAGAAAAATCATGTATAATTTTAATTTTGCAATAAAAATATTTTTTATTTTAAATTTGTAAATTATTATACATTAATTTATTTTAATTTTACGATCAAGATTGTCGTTTTTGCTAATAGAAAATTATCTTTAGAAAATTTGCTATTTCTTAAGGAAACTTCAATAGTCAATTTTCTGGTCTAATTTAAATATTGTAATTTGAGTTATCTTGAAATAAGCTATTATTTTTAAATCTATAAATTAGTATACTTTCAGTTGATTTTGATTTTGATATCGAGATTGATTTATCCCGAAATAATGTTTTTGTGGTTCATAATTATTTGGTTTTTAAGTGCAAAAATCTTCTATTTTTATTTTTATTTAAATTTCAGTTTTGGTAGTTTAGCATGTCCTACATACATATAATGATGACTTGATTATTAAAAAAAATTATTTATCCAAATACAAATGCGTCTTTATAAATGTAGGTAAATGGTCCATTTAAATGTTTTTCTCTGGGCCTTTTTTTCGTCAGGACCGGCTATGAAAGTCACGCGCCTCACGGCATCAACAACGTCTTAAGTGTAATCTAATCTTCCCCCAAAATCCATGGTAAGCCAATTTTCGGTGGTAATTGAATCTATTTAGGTTGGAACTCTGTGATCATAATTCATAAAAAAAAATCTGTGAAAGAGAGAGCTAGAGTGAGGGTTTTGATGTATTTGAGAAACATTTGAGGTAAATTTTTTGAATATGTTACTGGATTGAATTGGATAAATATATAAAGGAGCTGTTTGGTTTGAATGATTATGCATGATTGATATAATCAATCATAATCACTTGTTTGGCTGGATTTAATTGGATAAATAAATTTAATTGACAATAAATACTAACTTTGTAACAAATTCAAAAGCATGAAGCTATTAATCTATACAATGAAAGAAAATTCAGATTTCATATGAATAATAATATGGCCTAAAAGAATTTTAAAACCATGGACTAGAATAATATTACAAAAAGAATTCAGAAACCATAAAGAAATTTCTCTCCGTGTCACTATATTTTAATTTATATGTAAAAGAATAAAATTCAGAATACAAATTTACAAAATATGTATATGAAAAAAATAATTATTTAAATACATTGCTGTATATATATCTTACACTCTACATATATAGTGAGATGCTGTAAAATTTTGAAATTTGAGGAGAATGGTTCAATAAGAGAATCTTGCTCAAACAGAGTAGACTTTTTTTCTCATTTTCTTTACAATAATTTTTAATGTTTTTTTTTTCTTTTGCTATAGAATCCGAGAAATTAAGATTTGTATCTCTTTTTTTCTTGAAGAAAAAGTACATATAAAAGCCCACAATATACTAAGGAGGTGTTTACTTTTCATAATAAGATAAATGGATAAAACATAAGATTAAGTATTTGAAGGATAAAATTATCAAAATTATAAAATAAGTTCTAAAATAATCAATCCATCAAAATAAACGATTAACTTAGATTATTTTTAACTATCCATCCTATCATGAAAAATAAACGTCCCCTAAAGAAATACAGAGCATGTCATCAAAACAAGCTATTAATATACAGTTCAAAAAATTGGCAACACTTGTTTTCTGCTCCCTCTTTAAAGAATTACCTATACATACAAAAAGGCAAACAACCTTAAGATCTCCAAACTGTTGTATGATATACTGATATGCATGTACAATCACCATTTTACTACCCTGTGACAGTGCCTTCTTCCTCCACATTTCCTTCAATAACACTCTAAAACAGCAATGAAAACCAAGCAAATTTGTATGAAAAATGGATTCAGCTACACATGCTGCAGCCTGCACTCGGATATATAGATAAATATCGATATATATTTAGTCGTGGATCATATCTGAAATCGATAGCTCCTTGTAGTCCTTCCTGATGCTCCAAAGAATCTCCGCGCACTTCCTCATACTTGGCCTGTTCTTCCGGTGAGGAGCCAAGCACTGCAACGACAGCTCCAAAATCTTCTCGAGTACAAAGTTATTCGCAGGAGACCTCGCCAGCCTCGGATCCAAAGCCATAATCGCATCACCATTGGTAAACTTCTTCATTGCCTACAGTTTTACATACTTGTGTCAAAAAAAACACAAGACACATTCCCCTCTCTCTCTCTCATGAGTGAAAAATATGTACCCATCTGGCAGTGATGCGCTCCTTGACTTCTCGTTTGGGCTCAATGGGGCGTCTGCCTGTGACGAGCTCAACCAGCAAGACACCAAACGAGTAGACATCACTCTTCTCTGTGAGTTGGTAAGTCTTGAGGTATTCGGGATCCAAGTAGCCAGCAGTTCCTTTAACTTGAGTAGAAACGTGCGTAGCCCCAGTCTCACTGTCAGCTCCCAGCCGTGCAAAGCCAAAGTCAGCCACTTTTGCTCGTAGATTCTCAGTGAGGAGAATGTTGGAGGACTTGATGTCTCTGTGGATAATGGGATGATCTGCAACATTTCTCAGTTCTCACAAGTCACAAACAGAATGAACATACAATGGTGGAAATTAAGTCTCTTCAAATCAAACATACAAACCTGTGTACATATGCAGATAAGTGACTGCGTGTGCCACATCAATCGCGATATCTAACCGTGAAGCTAAATCAAGAATGTTACCATTGACACCTGCAAAATCAAGAAACGTTCAAAAAGGCGAAGAAATTGAGCATATCGGCCAAAAAATGCAAGAACACGAAGGCGAATAACTCACGGTCCAAATGCTCCCTAAGAGTTCCATTTGCAACATACTCAACCACAAGAATACTCTCATCTTCATGTTCCAAAAAACCATAGAATCTCACTAGGTTTTGATGTTCCACTTGTGCAAGAGTCCTAACCTCACTTTGAAACTCAACTCCCAACTGTTTATCATACAGAATCTGCAAACCAAATCGTATAAAACTAACAATAAAGTACCAACAACATAGTAAAACTTCTATTTTTATATAACTTGTGCAAGAAAATTGTATCATTCTAACATTCTTTGTGCGTTTAATGGCAACTATCATTCCATCTTCAAGATGACCCTTGTAGACCGTTCCAAATCCTCCTTGTCCGATCTTTAAGGTGGGCGAGAAGTTTCTGGTCGCCTTACGGATTTCTTCAATGGTGAACTTCATACTTCCTGGCTCTCTCCGGTGAGCTGAGCCGTTGGTGCTCCCATATATCGATTGATTTGAATTACGCCTCTTCCTGCTTCCAAAACTTGATGCTTCTGACCAAATAAACAACATGATCAACTACAAATTTTTTCTCATTCAACAAGGAATCCAGCTCCTATATGAGTAGTGAATTTAGGATTCAAATATATAACAAAATTTTACCACATATTACTTAAGTTTTATGTACTCTTTTCCCACCAAAATCATTGTTAATGATTGATAATCTTGCCATCAATTAGGCCACATTCTATAATATAAAACTAACTATAGAATAATTATGTAAACATTTTCACATTTTGTTCACTTATGATTTGCAAACGAACTTCTCCCAAAATCACAGTGAGGTGCATCGATGCAGTATTTATCATGGATTCGCACACAATCAATGCTAGCATGTATATACTTGTAAATCTACAATAGAAAACTGTAGCATTGTAATATTAACATGAAAAGTAATCAGAATTTCCGAAAGATCAAAACTTTCTCCAGCCAAATCTCAATAACTATACTCTTGAGATTCAAATTTCCTACACATGTGTGTGTACAGCCATGAGTGATCATGAAAATGGAACTTCAAATTTATCAACTGATGGAAAAAGGGTCAAAACTCAACATCAAGTTAAAATTAATAAACCGATCACGCACCAGAAGAATCATTGAACGTGTTACTCAGGTTTTTCTCCGGCTCGGGGGGAGTAAAACAAGCCACCAGAACATCCGCGAATGAGCGGGCGGCGGTGACGACGGGGTTCCTCGTGGAGGCGACGGCGGTGGTGGGGTGTTGGGGGTGGCTGACCTCCGAGAAGTACTGGTGGAGGGTGAGGAGGAGAAGGTCGATGTGCTCGCCGAGTGAGACGAATTCGCACGCGTTCCGCCATCGGTGCTCCGCCGCCGGCCGCCGAATAAAGGACTCCTCATGGCTAGTGATGCTCCTACGTTGCACAAGCTTTTCAAGTGGGAGAGAGAGAGAGAGAGAGAGAGAGATAGCGGGTAGCTTTGCAATAAATTGCAAGTAGCGACGATGGATTTGACCTTTATTCCTACGGTCTTTTCCTGTAACTAAAATTAAATTGTGAAAGGCGATAATTCGTGTAGTGAATATTTTTCATTTTCAGTTAAAACAATATAAATTTTTGGGAGTTTTCCGTTTATTTTTCTAGCATTTATTTTTCTAATTGATATAACTATTCAGTATTCACTTTGAATAGTCGACCGTACAATTAACAACTTTATGATTAAAGAATCATGAAAACTATTTATACAATAAATTTATATATTTATGCAAATGGAATAAGATATGATGTAAATTGTATATAAATGGTTTAGCATTTTTTTGTTAAACCCAAAAAATAATAACTTTTTTATTAAGATGAAAACAAACGACGAAAAAAATTCTAAGCATTGTAAGATTTAGAATTTTAAGATGATTATAATTATAATCATCTTCTTCTTATATATGTTTCATTTTTTTTATTGTATACGTTTCTTTCCAACTGTTTTTGTAGAATATAAGAGACCTATAGATGGACTAAGGGGGTGTTTGGCTAAGCTTATTTTAAAGAGTTTATAAGCTCCAAGAGCTTATAAGATGTTTCAAGAGCTTATAAGAGGTGATGTTTCAAGAACTTATAAGTTGTTAAAGTGTTTGGATAATTGATCTATAAGCTAGAGAAAGAATCGTGAGTTAGAGAGATAAAAGTAACGAGAAATGAAGTTGGTAGTGTATATGTAAGAAATAATGAACTATAATAAGGTTATTTTGGTAAATTCATGGTGGCTTATAAGCTTATGAAAAAATAAGTTGGGTTTGAGCAACTTATTTTTAGGAGAGCTTATAAGCTGTTGGAACTTATTTTCACAACATAAATTTGCTTAGGAACTTATTTTGCAAACACTTCTGACAAATTATAAGCTCCTAAATATGACATAAATTGTTTAAAAGACTTATAAGCTCAGCCAAACACCCTCTAAAACTTGTTCCAAATCTATTAACTCTTAACCAATTGAGCTACGCTCGTGGTTACTGATGGACTAAGACTCAACATATACTTCAATGATTGGAAGACTTAATTATTTATGAAGAGATATTTAATTTAAAACGTCTAACTAGTAACTACATAGTACGTATAGGCTGTGCAATATGTAGAACGATACTATAATGATTGAGAGAAATTATAATTTCGAAATTTATTAGTAATATTTTAATATTAAATAATTTAAGATGCATCTAATAGCAAACGGTGTTTGTTACTTTCAAATAAAATAGATAATATGTCAATTTATGCGTAAAACATAAAGTATGACTTACCTTTGAGTGCACCTTTGGTTGGTGACAATAAGTAATTATAACTCTTAACTAATGTAACTTTAGCAATAATTACAGTTGCCGAAAATAATAAATACAACAATATTTCGCTTTATTACAGTCAAACTTAGTAATTCGTCCCCTGGGGACAGTCCAATGGTTAAGGTGGGTTCCTGTGGTCGAGAGGTCACAGGTTCGAATCCCACCAAACGTCTCTATAGGTTTGAGTCTGTCACACCTGGTTTTCCAAGTGTGGTTTACCTATCCTGCGTGGTTTGCAGGCTATTGCACATGAACGTGTGGTTTACCCAAATGCTGGAGGTAAGCGATTCTGGTTCCGTGATATAAAAAAAACTTGAGTAATTCTTCCAAGCCGGTGTAAAATCATTCACAAGTTCAATTCAGATTATACTGATTGATATTCCAATTCTAATTTCGAGATTATTATTTTTAGTTTCTGACTATAGTTTAACAAGGTCAGTCACTTTAGGGGAAAATAATAATTAATTCAGTGCTGCATTAAATTAATTACAGTCGATATATATTTATTTACATAATAATTAGGTTAAATATACTTTTGAATCCAAACTATACTCATTTTATTGAAAATATTCTAAACTTTAAAAAATATTATTTTAAATCCCAAACTACATTTTATCAAAATATCATAAACTTTGAGAAGTATCATTTAAATCTCAAAATACCTTACATTCATTTTATAGCTCTCGAAATTGTACGAGAAATATCTTCTTTCTCATTTGATGAGCCACATCATAATTTCAAAAACAGAAAATAGACGCGGAATATATCTGACGAGCCACATTAGAATATATTCCTCATTTAATTTCGAGAGCTGAAAAATGAGTGTAGGATATTTTGATAAAAGAAATAATATTTTGAGGTTTTTAAGTGATACTTTTTGATAAAGTATTAATAGTTTGGTGTTTAAAATGATATTTTTTAAAGTTTAGAATATTTTTAATAAAATAAATATAGTTTAAAGTTTAAAATAATATTTATTTACTCTAATAATAATATAATTCCAAAAAATATAGCCAACGTCGCATAAAATTACATTACAAGAGTCAAGAGTAGATATCAATTCAAAGGTTGTTCGAACGGCTTCACAACTTGAAAGTTAGTGGGCTCCACAATTTCAGCCCAAAATCCATTTTTAACGCGACTTATTTCAAATTATTTCGGTGCTATTTTATTCCCGTCTAATTATTATTTATTTATTCCTAAAAATAATAATCTCACACTGATAAAAAATATTGTCGTGTGACATACTCCTCCTGTCTCATTTAAAATGTCTCATTTTTCTTTTTGTGTTGTCTCATTACAAATATCTCATTTCATTTTAAGAAATAATTATTCCTTCAAAAAGTGTGAACTCTATCTACTTTTTAATAATTTAACTATTTTATACGTTTTTCCTAAATATTTGTGCCAAAAAAAATGGGATAATTTAGACGAACGGAGTGAATAGTTGATAGAGTCAGCGACACGCGGCGATAGAATCTTGCTAGACTTTCAAAACAGATGCTTGAAAACATTTTGGGCCGAATTGGACAGCCCAAAACCGCATCTTAAAGATGTTCGGCCCAATATCAAAATTTCAAATAGTCAATCACTTGGCCTAATAATAATAATAATAATAATATGTGTCGTGGATAAAATCACATAACAATTTTGAATCTACTTACAACAACGTGCTTAGAGCTAATTAGTTGAGAGGATCTAAAATTTATTTGATTATTCGATAAACTCAAGATCCTTTATTTTTAAGAACTAGAATTGTGTAATAACCGTCCGGAGTAGTTTACTCACAGATATTACACAAAAACGTAGATTTATTCAGTGCACATTATAAACTCCAAACAAAGAAATGGATAATTGCGTATATGAGACTACTTGGTGGGATAAAGTAACCCCTTGGTTAAAAAAAAAATTAAGTTCCCATCAAGAATTTTTAAACCATATTCATCACATATAGAGGTATTAAAATTAATAGCTCCACTAAATTTGACGTGATCTGAAGTTTCTTACAATTTTAATCGCATACGATTTATCTTGTGTAATTTATAATTATTGCATAATATCCATATTATTGAATCATTGTGTATGTATATATAATGTTGCTTTATGAGTGTGACAGACTCGATCATATCAATATATTAGTCTGATTTAAATTTGTGACTTTTTACTTATAAAATAATTACTTTACCATTAGATGCGGCAATCGAAATCTATTCTTATCCCAAAACTACTAACTCTTAATCAATTCAACTAAGTCCGTGATGAAATCTATTCTTATCTACAATGGTGGTAGAAATTTTACTTCGGTCAACTAGTCATACCCAATCTAAATATCAAGTCGACTTCATGTTTATGAAGAAATTAAATGTAATCATATATTGAATAATCCAGAAACCCAATAATTGCCGAAAGACACCTATTTAAATTCATCAGCAATCAATTTTCTACCGACATCAATCACCCCAAAAAAAACACTTTATAAAATGAAATTATAGTGTTACCAACAAATTTTTATATACTATTTATTGCTCGCTAAAATAGTTGACGCTTAATCTCGTCTGTTTTAATACCCATCCTATCACGTTGTTAGATATTACTACCTTCGTCCACCAAAATCGTTTATTGATTTTGGTGGCACGAGTTTTAATAAATTATAATGAATGTAAATTAAGGGGGTGTTTACTTACCATAATTAGGTTGGATATATAAAATTAATCCAATCTAATCAAGTGTTTACATTTAAGGATTAATATTTGAGGATATCTCAATGCCCGAGATTATTTTAATCATTTGAATTGTTCTCTATTAATTATAATCCAATCAATATAGGTAGGATTGAAATAATCCTACAAATAAATAGAGAATTATTTATCCCAATTTTAATCCTTCACTAATCATTTGTAGTAAAGAAATGATCGATAGATAAAAATTATCTTATCATATATTTAATCCATCAAATAATCAATCATTCAAAATGTTAATCATGCAAAGTAAACACCCCCTAAGTGTGTATAAAAAGGTGTGACATTGGGATAATAAATGAATATATTAATATAGTGTGAGTGTAAAAAGATGGGCTATATGTGTTTTTTTATAAATAAGTAGATAAGTTTAGGGTAAAAATGTAAAGTTGATGTTTTCAAAAAAGAAAAGTGAATATTTTTTATGGACCGATCAAAATAGAATTAAATGCACGAATTTAATGGACGGAGGGGAAGTATATGATTTTTGTAATTAAAATTTTAATAAAAATAAAACATGAAAAGATAATTTAGCTAAAATCAAAATATTAATCACCACTAGAGTGCAAGGTGGTCAGGCCGGGCCTGCCCAATGGCTTTTGTTTTTACCGGGTTGGTGGCCCGCCCAAATCTATCAGTGAAAATTTGGTAGCCCATTCCATTTATCTCCATCGTCAGACACCACAAACCCGCCTAATATTTAATTTAATAATATATTATTTTAATTTCAAAAATATGATAATAATAAATAAATTAAATCTACTAACATCAATTTCAAAGTAAATAAGATAAATTACGTCTACTAACATCAATTCCAAAATAAATAAATTAAATTAAATCTACTAACAAGTCTAATATCTATTTCAACGTAAATAAGATAAACTTAAAGTTCTGAAATATCATCAAACATCAAACATCAACCTTAAAGAAATGTAATAGAGAGAGGATGGATGAAAGGATGAGTTTTAATAGTCATTCATTTTATTTTCTATATTTACTACTAATATAAAATATTAAACTTTAAATGTATGGTGAGAACTTTTAATTAAAACCCCGCTTTTAGCCCCAAAGCCCGATAGGCCATGCCATGTATGTGGCTTTTTTAGATCCGGTTTTTGGACCACTATTTTTACGGCCCAACCCGATCCCAATTCCAAGATGCGGCCGGCCCACCGGGTCGGGCCAATTTTGCCAGCTCTAATCACCACCACTCACTCAAAATGGCTATCGTGCCTATCTACACCAACGCAAGTAGCTCGTCGACTGCCACTTTATAATCGTTTTGACTTTCCATAATTTCCCTCTCTTTTCAGCCCAGCTCCTCCAATTTACCATTATTTGCAAAGGTTCCCCAATCTTTACAAAAAGGCTGAAAAAAAAGCAGAGCCTCACTGCCATGAACTGAAGAAAGACAAACCCTTGTTATTTTCAAACTCGCCAACAGCTCCTTGTTGCATGCCAATGAACAAAGCTGCAATCTTGTTTGGTGATTTTTCAGTAGTTTTAATACTACCGTCTTTTCTTTTACTACTTGAAATTGATGGATTTGTGTTTATTGGCTGGGAAAATAAGTTTACTGTTTGTGGGATTGCTTTGAAATTGTTTTTGGAGATTGATTTAGCTCATTAATGAACTCAATTATGTATGAAAAATCTTGATCTGCTTTGTTTGCTTGTGATCATGTGAAATGGGATTCTGCAGTTACTTTGCTCAATTTGAGAGAGAGAGAAAGAGCTTGTTTAGTCCCTTTTTCAGGATGATATATATGTGTATATATAGTTTTCGAGGTTGAGTTTGATAGTAAGATTAGCTGTTATTTTGATTATTAATAGTGACCTGATTATTTTCTGCTCATTTATTTATTTGAGGAAAGTTTAACCCTCTGCAGTCATAAGTTTCCCTTTATGGTTAAATTCTGTTTCTTTGACTGTACTAAACTTTTATTCTTCCGATTGCAGCATTCTGTATTGTTGAGTGCTACAACAGCTGAAACTGGGCATTTTAACATTAGGGTGTCTCATTGTTGATTAAATTAGTATTTGGAAATGGGAGGTTGCTGTTGTTCTTCCAGAAAGCCACGGTTTCATGGAACACCGGTCTATTATTATGTTAGTTTCACATTTTCCCTTTCTCAATCTTAATCGAACATCTTGTTAATTGTAAATAGTTATGGTTGGTTGTTGTGCTTCCATATCTTCTATCTGTGTGTTTATGTCTTAGGTATATGGACTTATGCATTTGAATTTTATTCAGTATTTCTTATAGCTTCTTCATGGAGAAAACATGCAAGATTGATTACAGTCTAACAGTAGATAAGACGCATTGCTGAAGATGTTATTCTCCTTGCCATTGATCTGCTGCGTAGAATTGTTAAGTCCTTCGAGGATAAGTTGGATTGCATATATAGAGATATATTGTGGCCATATCATATTATCTTTGACATCAAATTAGCCAAGCAAAATCTTTATCTTAATGAGTAGTTCAAATCATACAAGTAAATAATATATTGTTATCACTTGTAATGGGGTTAATCCTTTCTGCAGTACCCTCCTGATTCAGAAGAGCACGAGGCTTTGGCATCTCATGATGGTGTTGCTACCGTACTCTCTTCCGGACTGTTGATTGATCTAGATATGAATATGGCTACCCCTGATACTTTTCGACGCCCTCCTACACCTATCCCGTATGATGTGGTCTTGGGGCGGCGTCAATCAACAGATGTCGAGCCTGGTGAAGCAGCCATTAGCTGCATGGATCTCAAAGACTGCAAAAATCATCCGGCCTACCTCCCACTCTCTCCAACGAAGGCAGGGATCGAGCTTATGAAGCCGGAGACATTTAGTGTCTCCGTGAAAGATGAAGAGGATTCTTGCCCTACTTGTCTTGAAGGTAAATATCACACTTGTTTATGACAACACGGTCAACCAGCCGGATTTGCAGGAGATATCTAATTCTCCTTCGCGTTATATATTCTTTTTCTGCAGAGTATAACACTGAGAATCCCAAAATCGTAACAAAGTGTAACCATCATTTTCACCTCTCTTGCATACTTGAGTGGATGGAAAGAAGTGAAACCTGCCCTATCTGTGATCAGGTATGCTTGACTTAAACATTCCATTTTTTTTTGTGATTAGCCTTTTTCCTAACAGTAATTGTTAATAATCACTTCATTATGTCGATGAAAAGCTTTCAAATCGAGTATTGCAACTTTAATGATCAAGAAATGATCTCATCTTGTGTGTGTGTGGTGATGTTGGTATAGTACCAATGCTTGGATGCTCTATGAATGCAGGAAATGATATACAAACACATGTAAGAGCCCCTAGCTAGAAGATGCGTGTAATTCTTGCTCGTTCACTCCACCAACTGGGCCATTGCCAGTATATTAAAATTGTGTCATCTTGAAGGTTGCCTACTCCACCAAAAAGGAAGTTACCGAAACTCTCTTTTGTCGCGCGTGGGGGGAGCCCTTGCTCTCTGTTGAGAGTTTCGGTTTCCATGGAGTAAGCCGGCGCTTGATTGTGGCCGGCTTGTATGATGTCGGGAGTGGTGAGTTTGTAACTGAAAGGTTTTCTTATAGTCTCTTCATTCTTCAACTATGAATTTGTAGAGATTTTGAATTATTAAAATGTACAGAAATATGGTCCTTGTTTCTTGCAACTCCTGTTCGACTGTGTACAGATTTCCTTTTTTGTTTTTGTAAGTTGATGAAATTCTTGTAAGAATTTCTTTATTATACTCATTTAAATTTTCTGTCTTCACACTAACCATAAATATAAAATGAATCTTCTCTTAAATTTAAAAAATGGGTAAAGTTGAAAATTTAACCATTTCTCAAGTGACAACTGGTATGCATTCACACTAAATCAAGTATTCTTTTCTTAGAACTTTGACAGCATACACCATATTTTGATTTTGATTTTATTATAAGTATTATTCTTTTCGTCCCATAAAATTGTTTTTGGAAATCTTCGGAGCGAGTTTTAATAAAAATTGTGGAGTGTTTTATGAGTAGAGTAAGAGTCTCATATTAGTGTTGTATTAAATAATTAGTTATAGATAATGGTGAGTCATAATTGATAAAAAAAATGTAAATAAGTCATGTTGTTGAATGAAAGATAGTGGTGGATCACTAAAATGTATAAATAAATAATGTTGTTGAAGATAATAAGTGAAGAGTATTTTGTGGGTATTTGTCACAAAATGAAAAGTAAATAAATTTGGAGATATATCAAAAAAAAAATCTAGGAATAAATTTTTAGGATGGAGTAATCTATCTATATATTAAAGGGAATCATATCAAGATTTGTTTTCCCGCCAATTTTGCAAAGCTAATAATTTGTAACTCCTTTTTCCATTTTAGAAAGTTGCTACTTTTAAGGCTAATTTGTTGTATATATTGTCTTCTTTTTCTATTTTCTTATCTTTCATTCTTTCTCAAAAATTATGAATTAATTTATGAAAATATATGCACTATTTATATAATATATACTAACGATGATTACAGATTATCGAAAATAGTAAATTTAATTTTAAGTTTTTTCATCTTTCCACGTTTGGAAATTAATTTTATTCAATATTATATGAAATACTCAATTATTGATTAATTTGTTTGTCTTGAATTATATTTTTAGTGATATTCTTAATATTTCCATAAATAGATTTAATTAGCTAAAACAATTTTTTCAATTAACGTGATTTGTGTTGTAATTATGCAAAATTTATGAATGTACTCATTATTTATTCTTAAATTTATAATGTTTGTCATATTTACTCTCATTTGATTTTAATTAAAATAAATAAACTTAGCAATTTCAATATGTTATAATAAATAACATAATACATAAAAGTTAGAGAAGCATATAAAATTACACTCATTGTATACATTCTCTTTATTATCTCATCAAGCTCCATCATAAGCATATCTAATTTATTATGTATATTTTAAACTTTTGATATCATAACATATAAAATAGTCCTTGATATCATAACATATAAAATAGTCCCCAAGCATGGTCGTGGGTGATAGACTAGTACTTCTATCCGTTTCATTTAAGACGGATTCTTTCTTCGATATAGTTATTTAGGAGTAGGATATAAAATAATTAAAGTGATAAAAAATTAGATAGTAACCATAATTTTTAAAGAGATAATTATTTCTTAAAAAATAAATATATCATTTTGAATAGTACAGAAAAAAAAAATATAAACCATATTCGATGGATGAAAGGAGTCTATGATGATAATCAAAACATAAATTTGAAAAGTAGAAATAAAAATTATTGTGTAAAGCAAAAGTCAAAACTGTTTGGGAATCCAAGATCGTCTGTCTGCCACAATATCATTTCCTCAAGATATTCTATTATTTGAGTCCGTCTTAGTTTACCAAATTAACCTCACAAACCCGCGAAAACACAGCTACAAATAAGACACCACGTCCCACAAATTATCAAGGGTAATTATGTACCTTCACCTCTGTTCTTGTTCTTTTGTCCGTGAGCGGCAACTTTTTCAGACAGTTGGATATCCAAGAAAACAAAAATATTACAAAAAATAGTAAAATAAATTAAAATCCCACTATTTTCTCATACCTACCCCCGCAATTTGAAGAACAAGAATAGCTGCATTTTTTCATAATCGAGTCAATTTTTTAGCAAAGTAGAATGCTTGCACTTCAGCCTGGTTCAAAATGTCAGCTGATAAAAAGCATTTACCACTCAAACTAATTCTAATTTGTTTCCTATCATCGTTTGTTCTTGCTTCAGAAATAGAATCAGTAAGAAATCGCATAGGCCCACATGCCAATTCAGCTCTAACTTTCGAGAAATTTCAAAATTCCACAGATTCTATCAGAAAGTTGGAATCTTTGCAGAAATCTCAGGTGATTCTGAGCGGAAACGCCACAATGTCAAGCGAAAACAACACTTTCAAAGTGGGATTTTTCTCCCCGAATGACGAATTTTGGTATTTTGGGATTTGGTACGCTTCAATCCCGATTCCGGCTTATATCTGGGTTGCAAACCGCGATAAACCCATCAAGAATATGTCTTCGGCAGCTGCGGAGATCACCGGTGACGGGAAATTGGCTGTGGTCGACCAAGATTCAAGAAATATCATGTGGAAATCGAACAATGTCGAAGAAGGAAGTGATTTGAGGCTATTGGAGCAAGGGAATTTGCTGCTGTTGAGCAGTGATGGCCGGATTTTGTGGCGGAGCTTCGATTTTCCGACAGACACGTGGCTTCCCGGCATGAACTTGACGGCGGAGCGGCGGCTTACTGCTTGGAGAAGCTCAGTCGATCCCGCTCCGGGCAGGTATTCTCTGCGGTTGAATCCACCCTATTATGGTGAAATTGCACTTGTTTATAGTGATGATAATGACAGTAGTGTTGGTGTGAACAATGCTTATGCATATTGGACTACTGGAAATTGGAGTGGAAATGCATTTGCTGGTGTGCCCCAAATGACAATTCCATACATATATAAGTTTGAATTTATTGATCCTTTCACTCCAATGGCGACCTTCGGGTACACGGAGGTGCCGTTAGAGAGTGGGATGAAGCCCCCATTGACCAGGTTCGTCCTGGATCATATGGGGCAGCTGAAGCAGTACACGTGGTCCCCACCGAGTGAGGTGTGGAACACTTTTTGGTCACAGCCTGATAATATATGTAGAGTGTATGCATTGTGTGGGAATTTGGGGTTGTGCAATGGAAACCCTTTGAGCCCTTGTCAATGCTTAAATGGGTTTAGGCCGTTGAGTGGCGTTTCGTGGAGTAAGGATGACTTTGCAGAAGGTTGTTTGCGTGAAGGTGATGGTAAGTGTAGTGAGAGTGATAAATTTGAGGAGGTTGGAGCTGTGAGCCATGAGAGAATGATGGTTGTGTCGTTTAGTGGGAGTAGGAGCGAGTGTGAGAGTGCGTGCTTGAAGAATTGTTCTTGCGTAGGTTTGTATCATAACTCTGATGATAACTTGTGCAAGAATTTATATGGTTCGCTTCTGAACTTACGTAATGTTACTTCCGATAGTACTATTAGGGATAACTTGTATGTGAGGGTGGAGAAGAGTGGCGCTGGGGAAAAGAAAAAGACGAGCAAGGGGACAGCTCTTTTAATTGGAATAATATGTGGGATTCTTTTGATTTTGAGTGTAGGAGCTATAAATGTGTATTTGAGAAGGAGAAGGATTATGAAGAGGAAGGGAGAAGAGGAGAGCAGGTTTCAAGTTACGAATCTAAGGGTGTTTACTTATAAAGAGCTCCATGGTGCGACTAAGGGGTTCTCAGTAAAGCTAGGTCACGGAGGGTTTGGAGCAGTTTTCCAAGGCGTGTTGTCGGATTCTGCTGCCGTGGCTGTGAAGAGGCTCGAAAGGCCTGGTGGCGGTGAGAAGGAATTCAGAGCAGAGGTGTGCACTATTGGAAATATTCAGCATGTTAATTTAGTGAGATTAAGAGGGTTTTGTTCTGAAAACTCGCACCGTCTCTTGGTTTACGACTACATGCCAAATGGACCTCTTAGCACGTACTTGAAAAACGGCAGTCAGAGCCTGAGTTGGGATGTTAGATTTCAGATCGCTGTTGGGACAGCGAGAGGGATTGCTTATTTACATGAGGAGTGTCGACACTGCATCATACATTGTGATATAAAGCCCGAGAATATCCTATTGGACGAGGATTTCTCGGCTAAGGTGTCGGATTTCGGGTTAGCAAAGTTGATTGGGAGAGACTTTAGCAGGGTGCTGGCTACCATGCGAGGCACGTGGGGGTATGTTGCACCGGAGTGGATCTCTGGTGTTGCAATCACGTCGAAAGCTGATGTGTATAGCTACGGAATGACGTTATTGGAGTTGATGGGCGGCAGGCGCAACGTGGAGGGGCCGCCTTCTGCTGGTGGAGGTGGAGAGAGTGACAAAGAGAAGTGGTTCTTCCCGCCATGGGCGGCGCGGCAGATAATCGAGGGAAATGTTGCAGCGGTCGTTGACCACCGGCTTGGTCACGTGTATGATGAGGCGGAGGTAGCGCGTGTCGGATTAGTTGCCGTTTGGTGCATACAGGATGATGAATCTACAAGACCTACGATGGGATTGGTGGTGAAAATGCTGGAAGGAGTGGTGGAGGTGACCGTTCCACCGCCTCCGAAGCTGCTTCAAGCGTTTGTGTCCGGAGAGTCCTTTCAAGGCATCGTGCCTGATTCGGGGAGAAGGGCTCTGCAGCAGGATGAGGGCAGTTTCGATGCTAACGGCTCGATCTCCGTAGATTCGAAGGATTCCAAATCATCACAATGACTTCTCTTTGTTGTGTTAGCACATGTTGAGTGACAACCAACCAAGTGACAACAATTTTGGGAGGTCATTATCAAGGTTCATTTCTTCATTTCCCTCACTTGTGCTTTAAGAAATCAAAAAGATTTATTTGAAACCAACCCTTCTCCTTTCATGGCCAGGGTTAGCAGTGGTGCTTGAAAGTCGAAAGACTCGGTTGAGTCTTTTAATGGCGAAGCTGGACATACCCTTTGCTCGGCTGCTGTTACATTGGACGAGCTAGATCTTCGAGAAGTCGGTAAGACATGCTGTGAACACGGTGGCGAGATGATGACTGGCTCAAGGAGAGATGGTAAAGTAGTTGTTCTTGTGGTCTTTCTGATGTATATATATTGGTTCTTGCAACTCTTTAGGCTTTAGCTGAAGATGTTATGATCACATGAATCCTCTTACTTTTTATGTTATATTATAATTGAGTGTTTTGTTTATAGTTCTAGATAACTAAAAAATAGCTTGTAATTTATTTGAAGCACGGTTCTATTTTAAATAGTTTTTTAGTAATATATATACAGTTGGTTTATAATAAAGGAGCACCAAATTTTTAATGTTTTCGCCGTGAAAGTTGATGCATCATCGAGGAAAGTTACTGCATCTAACTCGGATGAAAATTTTGAATTTTTGGACGCAGGAACTTTTCCAATTGATGCATCAACTTTCATAGATAATTCATTTGATTCATAGTGAATTCTTGTGGTTCTCTGTTCTCACGTTAAGAACAACTCTTATTTGAACATCACTTTCTCTCTCTCTCTATATATATATATATATGTTGATCAGAAACAATAATTACTTTCTGTCATCCTTTTTCTTTTTTAACTTTTATCATACAAAAGCTGTTCACTTAGACATGAGCAAATAGATGTATAAAAATTTAAAACTATCGATTAATTATATTTTATGAGCATATCAAATAAATATAAAGATAGTTAATGCTTTTGAGGTGAAATAGAACAAATTTATACTCCTTCCGTCCACCAAAAGCAATGCATTGCTTTTGGTGGCACGAGTTTTAATAAATTGTAGTTGGTGTAAAGTGAGTGGAGAAAGGGTTTAAAGTGATGGTTTTTTGTAAATAAGTTGATAGATTGAGGGTAAATTTATCTCCGAGAAAGAAAAATGCAAGCTTTTGGTGGACGAGCCAAAATGAATTAAATGCAAGTGTTTGGTGGACAGAGGGAGTACTACATATCTTCCAAATTTCTCTAGTGGTATCTTTGGTTTGTTATTCATGTTTACACATGATTATTTGTATTATATGTATATATATTGATTTATATTCATATCAATGTATATTTGAACTTTTAATTTATAATGTGTTACTATTTAATATTTGCATCATGCCAAAATAATATATATATATATATATATATATATAATATAATATTCCTATTATACATACATGCAATATAAAGTGTTGACCTGTTGACTCCAGATTTCAAAGGTCAAGATGAATCCATGTCCTAACTGATGCTGCAAGAAGACTGCCTACCACTTGTAAGAATTCCCTGATCTATAGATAGTAATATAACAGAAACCATATAAATTTGCAACAAAAAGGAAACATGCTCAAGAAATTAATGCAAAGGTTTTCAAATATCGACTCATTTGCAACTTCGTCAATCCAATTTCGACAGGATAATATCATATACGAGGCAAGATTTCAAAGATTGAGAGGGTTACGGAAAATGCCGGAGGAGGAGCATTGGATAGCAATGGCTCACCCTCTTCAACTTCAACATCATCACCAAACTCGACTGAAAGCATGGTTGCCTTGGAAATCAAGAGACCGTATCCTGACACCCACTCGACCTCTGATGAGCAGCCAATGCTCCATGAGGCGCCCTCCTTGTTCCTCCCACATGGCGAGGAGGGCGACTCTCCGCCCTTGGAAACTTTCGAGGACGCCAAACGTATACTCTATGTAGAATCGGTCAAGCTGTGGTCTATTGCAGCCCCCATCGCCTTCAACATTTTGTGCAACTACGGCATCAATTCGTTCACGAGCATTTTTGTTGGGCACATTGGGGATCTTGAGCTCTCCAGCGTGGCCATTTCTCTCTCCGTCATTGCAAACTTGTCGTTCGGCTTCTTGGTTAGTTTCTCATCTATGATGAGGTTCAGAGTTTTCTCGTATTTCCTTCCTTTCGTGTTGCATCCATGAGTCGAAACCAATCTCAGAAAAATCCCAAACTTTGGGCATTGTTGCAAAATTCGACCTAATCTTTAAACTGTTTTTCCGGTCATTAGTTAACTGGCATGGCACAACATATTTGCACGTGGACTAAATTTTCCTATCATTTTCTCACTCCATGACCATGTCATTAAATATTTTGCTCCACGCCAATTAACCAGTGACTGGAAAACTTTTGAGGGGGTCTAATTTGCTACAAATTGAAGAATTTGATATTAATTGCAACAGTTCAAAGATTGGGTTGAATTTGCAACAATGCCCAAAGTTTTGGATTTAGTTAGCAATTATCTCAACATTGAAATGCTCTCTTTCTTTTTCATTAATTTTTGTGTTGGAACAGCTTGGCATGGCTAGTGCGCTGGAGACGTTGTGTGGGCAGGCATACGGAGCTGGAGAAATAGCAATGCTTGGAGTTTACATGCAACGTTCGTTTCTAATTCTCACCGGTGCCTGCATCTGTCTGTTGCCGATTTACATATTCTCGAAACCACTGCTAAAGCTACTAGGGCAAAGGCATGATATTGCCGATATAGCCGGAAAGTTTTCCATGTATATAATACCTCAGATGTTTTCTCTTGCTGTAAACTTCACCACCCAGAAATTCTTGCAAGCTCAAAGCAAGGTAGTAGTTCTAGCTTGGGTCGGATTCTTCGCCCTAATTTCGCACGTAGGTTTGCTTTTCTTGTTCATCGGTGTGTTCAAATGGGGCTTGGCCGGTGCAGCCGCTGCCTACGATATATCTGCTTGGGGGGTCGCTCTAGCTCAGGTGGCTTACATTGTTGGCTGGTGCCATGACAGTTGGAACGGCTTGTCTTGGCTCGCCTTCAAGGAGATTTGGGAGTTCCTGAAACTCTCCGTCTCTTCTGCCATCATGCTTTGCTTGGAGATTTGGTACTTCATGAGCATAATCGTCCTTACAGGCCATCTTGGGGATCCTGTGCTGGCTGTCGGATCCCTTTCCATTTGGTGAGAAATCTTTGTCTCCGTTTATCAAGAATTGTTATTCTTTGTCGTGAAATTGGCTGAAGCTAAGAAAGAACTTGAATTCGTGTCTCAGCATGAATCTCAATGGATGGGAAGGGATGCTATTTATTGGAGTTAATGCTGCAATAAGGTATATCAAGAAAACACTCTTATCCCTTATCAAGAACTAATTCCTTTTTGGCAAAAACTAGTGTATATCCGGATGTACGGTGCATCCACCCCACTTATTAATCCCTAATTAGGGTTTATTAATCAGAATTAGAATTTAATTAGGGTGGATGCACCAAGGTGCGCCTCATTATTTTTAAAGGTTATTACCAACTTATGGTCTGAGTTCTTGGCGCATTCAATAATGGCACAACTTTCAAAATATTCAAAAACGTTGACCTTTCAACATTTTTCCGAAAATATTACAGCATCAGATTTATGACTTTGCACATCAGAATCTCGTGTATAAATCCATTTTAAAATTAAATACAAATTTACATGGGGGACTACATATGTGCAAAGTTGAAACGTCATGGCATGTTTCGAAGGTCGAGAAGTTTTCACAACGCGGCACCAAAGTTCTGGCTGTGAGTTGATAATAATCCCTTATTTTAGCTCCAATGAAACTTCTTTCGTTTCTTACAGCATTCGTGTATCCAATGAGCTTGGGTCGGGACACCCGAGGGCTGCAAAATTCTCCGTCTATGTGACCATCTTTGAGTCGCTCCTCATCGGTCTGTTATGCATGGTGATCATAATAGTAACGAAGGATGATTTTGCCATCCTTTTCACCAACAGTAAGCCGATGCAGAAAGCAGTAGGCGATCTGGCCTATCTCCTCGCTGTAACTATGATGCTCAACAGCATTCAGCCAGTTATATCAGGTTCTTTTTTTAGAACAGACGACTGGTTAAGGTTTTCCATAAATCTACGCTGCAGAAGCCGTAAGAAAATCTTACGAGGAAATGTCTTTGTTCTTGCAGGAGTTGCCATTGGAGGTGGATGGCAAGGTCTGGTTGCTTTCATTAATCTCACTTGTTATTATATCATAGGTCTGCCTGTTGGATTTCTTCTTGGTTATAGAACAAAATTAGGTGTTCAGGTGCTACACCTCTGTCTCTCTGTCTCTCTCTCTCTGTGTCTCTCTCTCTCTCTCTCTCTCTCTCTCTCTGTGATCATGGAAGCATTCGTGCAGGGAATTTGGATGGGAATGATATTTGGGACTTTTCTACAAACCCTAATTCTACTGCTGATTGTGTGGAGAACAAACTGGAATGAGGAGGTAACCTTCTTGTGTTACATCTCTGTTTGATCCGGACCGTTGATATTCGCGTATACGCTCTTATTGAATAGCAAGAAACACAGCATTCAAACTAAAGAAAATTAGAGATTAGATGATGATTGTGTGAAATAACTTTTATTTACATGGATTTGCAGGTTGCTCGAGCATCAGAAAGAATGAGGAGATGGAGTGGGCATTCATAGAGCATAAGATTATATTGCTTGCATGGGATATACTTAAGAAAAATCATGAATTGTGATTGTGAGTCGGGTCGGGGAGTCTTGCATGAGAACGTTTCACAGGTCAAGATTCACATGGCTGTATATATTCTCATATGAGTTTATGTATGAAGTGTACTCTCTCTCTCTATATATATATATATGAAAGAAGGAAAAAAGAAAAAAAATGTACTCCATGGGTTTAGCTCAGTTGATTAAGAGCTAGTAGATTTGGAACAAAGAAAAGAAAAAAGTGTTCAAATGATAATATTTACTTTTGGAACATAGATAACTTTTGGTGTTTGAGTTTGTTTAAATATGGGAATATGGTGTTTGCAGTTTTTGGCAATCTCTAAAAACTGAAAATTAAATTACCGGGATAACTTGAATGTGAGTTTTTAAATAAGTAGATTTTTTTTAGTCTATAAGTATAATATATAGAGGCTACAGTAATGAACAATTTATTCTTATTCTTTACTTTTCATGGTGAATAATTTATATAAAAGATGAAATTGTCTAAAAATAGTGATTCGATGACCAAATCTTATGCAGAGTTTGAATTGTTACTAGTTCAATAACCGTGCAAATATTGGGTATTCGTTCGATTCGATTAGTGTCCGAATAGACACTATGGATACATATCGATAACCGAACCGATCGGTTATTCGGTTAACCAAATAACCAATCGATTATTTGGTTAACCGAATAACCGTTTTTAAAAATATATAAATTTCATTTTTTTAAAATATTAATTATAAAATGAAATCGGTTATTCGGTTAACATATATTCATTGTGAAGACGGGAGGAACCAAGAGGAAGGAAGAAGCTTAAGAGCGTAATTACTAATTTTTTAAATATTAATTATAAAATGAAATAAATATATAAACATTTATATAAATATTTTCAGTTATCGATATACCCATTCGGTTATCGGGTATACCGATAACTGAATTTTCAAAAAATTCCATACCGAGCCGTATCCAATGAAATCGGTTATTCAATTAACCGATATTCATTGGTTCGGTTCGATTATACAAATACCCAAATATCCAATACCAAATAAATACCACCCCTAGTGCAAATATAGTACAAAACCATATATTTTCCTAATATTAAAAAATAAATCTCTGGTGTTATCCATGGAACAACACTATCTGACCAAGCAAAGTATATATTTTTCCAAAATGGCCTCATCCCAGCACCAAACCTGTTCAGATGCGCGGTCCTATTCCTAGCATTTTATAGATCCTATGTAAAACAAGGAATACATATATTATATTTATAAAATAAATTAATTTTATAAATTTACATAAATTTCAAATAATCTACAAATACAAATAGATAATAAAAATTATCAAAGACATTGTACAATTTATTTGCCATCTTCTTCATATTTTGATATCTCAACTTTCATCTACGAAAGAATACATACAAACAAAATCATTAATAATCACATTAACATTAATAGTTTCTAATATATTTTAGACCCAAATAAAGACATATATCTCTAAGTAAAATGTAAAAAGATTTAATACTTTGAGCTTTAAAGAGATATTTTATTTAAGTAAAATTAATCTTTTGAAGCCCAAATATATATAAATATGTATACACACACGCACATATTATAATAATTTTGGCCCATGAAATGATAGGTCCTGGTCTTCGGTAAAATAAGTTTGACCCGATGGGCCGCCGGGATACCCGAGGTTTGGGTTGGGTTGAACTTCAAAATTAGAGGCCCGAAAACAATCGAGCCTAAATAGGCCATCCGAAAAACCCCGGCCGACTAGGCTTCACGACAAAAAAGCTCGAGGTTTTCAGGCTAAAAAGCTCGTCCAATAAATATATATTTTTATTTCATACTATTTTTTGTTTCTCTTAAATTTTTAGCCTTTCTTCTTACATTTATCTTTAATTCTCCTTTTAAGTTGTTTATTGTTTTATTTTGAATTATTTACTATTTTAAATTATACTCCGATGCTTTAATATATTTTGTTGTATTAACATATAATTTTGTTATTATTGATGTTAAATTACTAGATTCTAAACTTAAAATATTATTTTACATAATTATTTATCTGTTTACAATCAAATAAGTAATTTTATAGGTTAAAACAAATTAAAAAATTGAGCGGGCTTGGTCCGCCCACCCGATAGCTTGCCCGGGCCGAGCTGGGCTTCATATTTAGCAACCAAAAAATTATCAACCCGACTCGGATCGACTCGCTACTTTTGTCAACTCTAAGTCCTGGGCAATCGCTCTGATGGCCTACTCTCAAGAGCGTTCATGTAGATGCATGATGCATTTAGATCTATTTAAATATATAATGATTGGTTCTTATTAAATTTTAATTGTAAATTAGTAAATTTTATTAGAACAAATATATATACAAGTTTTAGAATACCATGGTTGTCCCCTATCAAGTCATGAAAACAATGCTTAGTCATCTCATACTACCTTATAATACTAAAAATAAATCTCTCAACCCCCGACCCCACCCTCAAGGTCCCCCCAAATCAATATTAGAGTGAATGAAAATGCAAAGTGCAAAGATGCAACCCCTCAAACCTAAAGTTCAATCTCTAATCTCAAACCACCCCATCCCAACCCCAAACCAATAGAATAAAGGTGAAGTTTTTTGAAGAACAATACCAAATTTTGGAAGGCAAAAAAAAAGAGAGAAAAAGGGAGGTCAGGAATTGAAGAATAAGAAGAGTCATCATCAAATCCCTAATACCTACTGGTACGCCTCTCTCTGTCTTCCCCCAATGACCCCTCCCATCAATTTCTCCATTTTATTTTTGGGGGGTTTTGCGGCATAAGGCCCTGTTTCTGTACAAAATATTCAAAACCTACCCCTCTCTCTCTCTCTCTCACTGTTCTAGAGAGAGAAAAGAGCGGGACTTGACAAAAAATAAACTTCTCTTTCTCATAGGACCGCAAAAACAAAAAAAGAAAAGAATTTTTTTCCTACCCAGTGGTATTTTCGACTACAACTCTTCGTCCCGCCAAAAACCCATCTGAAAATCGGAGGTCCAGAATTTCTCTTTTTTCGTTTTCGCTTTCGTTTTTGTTTTTGTTTTTCTGTTCTTCGGAGTTCAGCACACACACTTGCACCATCGCTCTGTGTTTCTTGTTTTGAAGGGTTTCTCTTTTTTCTTTTTCTTTTTTGCTGTGTTGTGTGTACGTGTTTATGTATCAGCATGAAATGGATTTGATTTGTTTTAGGGTCTGAAAATCTGGAAAAAAAAATGAAAACAATGGCAGGATGGTTGAAGAGAGAAAATGATACTCTGCAGGGAGCTCAGAAACCGGAGCTTTTATTAGATTTAGGAATAGAAAACAATGGCGATGAGGAGGTTAAATGGTCGTTCACTGAATTTCTCAAGGCTTTTTTGGAAGAAGTTTACGGCATTTCTTGCTTGAGGCCACTGCCGCCGGTTATTGGCAAGGGGCAGATTGTTGATTTGCTTAAGCTTAAGATTGCTGTGAGGAAGAGAGGTGGGTATTGCAGAGTGTCGGAAAACGGGCTGTGGAGCTCGGTGGCAGCTGATTGTGGGCTTGATTTGAGGTTTTCAGCTGCTTTGAAGCTGGTGTATGTGAAGTATCTGGACACATTGGACAGATGGTTGAGGAAGATTGAAAAACATAGAGTGGAGGGAGCGAGTAATATTGAGGAAAGGTATCTCGATTTTTGTCGGTTTTTGATGGGGTTGGAGTCGGATCCGAAGGTTTTTGTATCAAGTAAAATTGAGAGAGATGATGAGTTTGTGGAGTTGAAGAAGAGGGATTTGGGGTGTTGATGGAAATGTACGTTTTGTCGAGTTGAATGTAGATGTTAAGGGTTTTGATGAGAAGTGGAGCAACGAAAGTAGAGATTGTGATAATGATCATAATGTGAATATTAGTGAGAAGCAATGTATTGATAAGGGTGATGATGATTTACGAATGGATGAGGACTCGGTTAGTAGGAAAAGGAAACGGGAGTGCTATATGGGCATGCTGAATTGGATACGTAGAGTTGGAAAAGATCCTGGCGGGCCTGCTGCTGAGCCATTGCCTGAAAGGCAGAAGTGGAAGTGTTACGGGAGTGAGCTGCCATGGAAGCAAATTCTCGTTGTTCGTGAGGCAATGCTTTTGAAAAAGAATGTTGATGCAGGGCCTCAACAATCTGTTTGGAAGGTCTGCATATTATTCTCACGCTTGATTCCAGTTAATGAATTTGTGTATATGATTCGATATTCAGCTGCATTGTGAGAGATTATTCTTTGAGTATATATAGTTTTTAGTTTGTCTTTGTTAACCTAGTACATAAAAATTTAAAGATATGCTGAGGATATGGCCAGTTTTAAGATTCAAGGTATGTTGTAATAGTAAGCTAACATCCACAATTGTTGATAAATCCAATCGGTTAAGTGCCTACATCTTTATTTCTGGTGTTTGCGAGCTGAGTTGTTATATCCAGTGGGATCAGTATTGTCCTTGCACCCGTATCCTGGATTAACATGTTCTTGTATGATATTTTAGTCCCTGTTTAGGATTATAAAATAGACCCCTCCCGATTTTTGACTTTGGCAGTCACCTTTCTGATGTTATTGAGAAATTTATTTATTATTGTTCATGTGCACGATAGAGATCTCCACCTTGTTGTTTAACAGCGTTTTAGTCAGCTTGCATCTTCAGATGCTGAAAACGTCACACTAAGGAACTTTGTGTTTTGAAAACATTGTTATTTTTCTTCTACAAAGACTAATAACACTGTGCTAGAAATGTTAATAGTGGAAGTAATGATCTAGCTGTATCATGGTCATCAAATAAGTCGAACTATGTTGATTTTTCAGAAATCACTTCAGTGAGAAGGTCCTTACATGCTCAAGCTGAGTCTGATGCAGTTATATGGTTTTCTTTTTAATGTTAAAGATGGTCTAAGTATTCTTGATTTATTTTCCAATAGGATCAATGTACAAAATATATTTTTAAACAATGGGGCCTTTTGAATCTGACATTGTACTCCACTTTATCTTATTTCAATAAATCTAGCAAGTAGTTTTACTTTTATCTTCACTAGTTTGCTTATCTCTGTTAAAAATGGTAACGTGGTAAGTTCCTCCGTTAGCAAGCTTCAAGTGAGTAGAAAAGCATATTTATTAACTTTGTGTTTATGTTTACATGTGGAGAAAGCCATGAACTCAATTGCATATGTCATATATAAAGGTGGTGTTGTTAATAGTGAATTGTGTGCATTATAGAGGTCAGCCCTTCTATTAAGGTGCATGGCGAGTCGAAGAGTAGAGTAAATTTACTTCCATCTCATGAAACTCTGGCTGATAAATTCAAGTACTAGAGAAAAGTAATAATAATTCATTAAATAAGAATCCATGTTAAATTGCAAGAAATTGCATTAGCATGTGTTTGTCCATTACATAGCATGACATATATCATGAGTTTCTTGATTCGAACAATTTCCTCGTACCTTGCAGAAGAAGCAAAAGATGCACCCGAGCATGTACGATGATGACCAATGTGTCTCCGAAAGGTTAAGATGCAGTCAGAGGCTCCTTTCCTCCAAGGATCCTTCCCGGAAGTCAAGAGAGCGGGGTGGTACTGAATCCTCCTCCTCAGATTTCCAGACCGACAAGGATAATGCTGATAAACAGTCTGATGCTGATTCCCCAATCTATCTGAGCAACTACAGGAAGAAACAAATTCCCATAGGCCCAAATCATCAAGCAGATTTGCCCGAAATTGAATTCGAGGCTTATGAAAGCGAATCCAAATGGTTAGGCATCAAAATCTGGCCTTTGGATAAAGCCGAACAAAAGAAGAAAACCTTAATCGAGAGGGACCGTATCGGAAAGGGAAGGCAAGAATCTTGTGGTTGTCACTTTGCAGGATCTCTTGAATGTGTGAGGTTCCATATTAGGGAAAAGAGGCTGAAAGCGAAGCTCGAACTCGGCTCTGCTTTCTATTTATGGAAATTCGACGTTATGGGGAGGATGTTGCCTTCTCGTGGACAAAAGAAGACCAGAACAAGTTCCAGCATACGGTGCAGTCCAACCCTCTCTCATCAGAAAAATACTTCTGGAACGAACTTTTCAAGCATTTTCCAGAGAAGGGAAGGGAAGCATTGGTGAGCTACTACTTCAACGTGTTTCTCCTCCAACGTAGAGCGATCCAGAACCGAATGAGCCCCATTGAAATCAACAGTGATGACGAGGAGTCGGAGTTTGGGCCGATTGCAAATAGGTTTGGTGCAGGTTCGATTTTTTGTTCCCCGAAGAAACCTCATTCGAGTAGCAGATAGGTTGTTGAGTTGAGGCATGTAAATCATGGTCTTTTTGGTTCGATAAAAGCTTGTCTTTGCATAGTCTGGTTTCAGGTGTACATTTGGCTGGCTATGATATGTGAAGCAGTGCACACATACAGTTCGTTACAAGGTTACTGCAGAACTTTGCAAGCAGCTCACCTAAGGCTGTCTTTTTTTTGGTATGTCAAACTTTATCATCTTTCAATTCATTATGAATATCAACAGCTACCTTTTTTGGTTTGCTTTCTCTTCATATTTTTCTAATTTCTTTTGGGTGTTTGCTAATATTCTTTTGATGCTTTGGCTAATTAGTCTATTTTCTTAAATGTGGTATGTTTGAATTTCAACTGATTATTGTCTTAGTGATCAATTGAATTTTTTTTATCTTTAATACTTCCTCCGTCCGGTATTATTGCACGTTTCTTTTTTCACGTAAATAGGAGAATTGTGTTTTGTGTGTAAAGTAGTGTGATACAAAATTTGAGACATTTTTTAGTATAAAATTATTTCATTTTTTGGAACGGGTCAACGATAGTGGGATAATCCAAAAAGAAACGAACCAACAATAATCTCAAATGTCACAAATTCGCATCCGATTTAAATTTGGAATAAAGTGACTTCTTTGAATTATTTATTTTTACAAAAGTTTGTAGGCGGATGTCTACTTGAAATGAATTATCAAACAAGCCGGAAAAAATACATATGATATACTCTTGGTTTTGCTCTTATCTGTTTAGCATGTTATAATATGGTTCAGATATTATAGAAGTGCGACAATTGACAGTACCTTGTTAAAGATTGTAATTTTTCAAAATATTCGACTAAAATGACAATTTTTGTGAAAGAATGTGATTCTAATTGCAAATTAATGATAGCCATATACTAATAGTCTAATATATATATAAAAAAATCATTTACGGAGTAAAACAATAAAAACGATTTTTCAATCATAAAAACTCTTGTATATCCGTTCGTACTGTACGGACAGATAAAAGTATATTTATTATAAAAAAAGTATCAAATTTATGTGCATATTGATATCCAGAAGACTAGGGATGTCAATGAGTGGATTTTAACCAGATCGATCCGAAACAGTTCAAAATCCATTAAATTTTAAAGCAGCGGTTTTGGTTCCGATTCCAGACCCTTTTAGATCGGACTGTTTAGATCATAGTTTGATGATCCAATCCTATTCGGATCTGGTTCTAGTTCCAGAATCAGAACCAATATTTATTTATCGGTTATGGTTCGAGTAAAATCCATCTATTGACAAACTTAAGTTTAAATAGGTTTGTGAGTGAGTTAGTTTTATCCATATCGATTTAAAATCACTCATAACACATTAAATTGTAAAGCAACGGTTTCGGTTTTAATTCTGATTTTTGTCTGGTTCTTGTTAGATTCTGGTTCTAGATCCGCTCAGATCCGGACCGCTTAAGATCCATAGTTGATGATCCGGGTCCGATTCGGATCCAGTGTCTAATAAGTCGGTTCCATAACCAAAATCATTATTTATTTATTGATTCTGATCCGAATAAAATCCAACTATTGACATCCCTACAGGAGACCAACTCATTTCCAATTGCCTTTTTTTTAGACTTTCGATTGCTTTTTATCTTTTGCACGTAGATTTTTAGCTTTCAGAAGGATTATTTTGACTATTTATTGGAAACCTCAACAAAACGTATTTAATCATCATTAAAATATGGTATGTGCAGCCAATTTGGAATTGACTTGATATAATTTGGATCAGTTAATAATGACTCAATATTTTTATAACCATTGAATAAGTCTGCTACACTATTTTAGTGTCATATAAGTCAGTTTTGTAGTTATTACCTTGATATGTATGTTTTTTTCTGATTTTTTTTTCTTAGAATCTTTATTTTACATTTCAAAATATTTAAGATAATAATTTACAACCCAAGATTCGTCGAGTTAAGATTTGATGAGATAAAAAGTAAAAGTCATACTCTTGAATGATCATATGATTGAATTTATCACAATTTTTTGAGTCAAGAATCTAGGCAGAGCATGCTCACAAAATTTTTAAATACTCTTTCAATCATAACTATATATGCAAAATTTACTCTTTAGTTGTTCTAAATTCTAAAATATATAGACAATTTTATATATTTTTATATGCTATTCTGATTCTTTTACCAAAATGTTATCACTTAACACGTTTCCAATTAAAAAAATCATCTATTCGGTATTGTAAATGAACTAATTATATAGTTCACCACATTACAAGAATTTAGCTTTTATAAGCATAGAAAATGAATAAATAGAAAAAAATATATAACAACACTTAGATATTCTTTCTTTGCACGAAAATTTCACTAGACAAGAAAAAAGAAATAATATCTACGATCATACTGATTATTATAGAGGTTAGATCCATTGAGAACTCATCTTTTTTTAGAACTTGAGACTATGCACATGCGTATAAAGTTGATGAACAAAATCTATAAAGTTGTGAACAACGAAAATATTTTAAAATTGTTGCACAATAAAATAATTTTAAAATTTTTCGTTGTACATCATATTTACGCGTCTTATACATAGTTCGCAGAGTTTTCAAAAAAGATGTAATTTTCATTTAATCCACTTCATATATATATATATATATATATATATATATATATATATATTGGGATGAGTTATAATATTAAAATAAGAAATAAGAATTCATCTCCATCATCTATTTGCCATTAATTAATGGTTCAAGATTAAGTTATCACAATCCCTATAATTAAGGGACGGTTATTTTTCATAATATTCTATAATTACCATTATAGCCTAATTTGATTTAATCACAACTACACATCTTCAAAAATCAATGGTGAAAATTTGTTTATTTCTTATTTTGAATGTGTTTTATTTGAACCAAATCCTATATATATATATATATATATATAGGGTTGATCCATGAGAACTCATCTTTTTGAGAACTTGAGAACCATGATAAGACGTTGAAGATGATGCACAAAACAAGATAAAGTCATGCATACCAAAACTTTCTAAAATTGAATGTTTTCGCTATGCACAACTTTATACCGTTTTTTGATTTGAACTAAAATTATTTTGTTGTGCAACAATTTTAGAATGTTTTCGTTGTGCACAACTTTATAGGTTTATTCATCAACTTTATACGTTTGTGCATAGTTCTCAAGTTCTCAAAAGATGAGTTCTCACTTCCAATCCATATATATATATATATATATATATATATATATATATAGGTTGGATCCGGTTAACTCATCTTTTTTTATTGTGAGAACCATGATAAGACGATGAAGATAATGCACAAAACATGATAAAGTTGTGCATATCCGTCTAAAATTGTTGCACAAAAAATAATTTTAGAATTTTTTCGTCCTATGCACAACTTTATACCATTTTGTGCATCATCTTCAACGTCTTATGCATGGTTCAGATCGCAAAAAGATGTAGTTCTCATTTGATCTACTCCTTATATATATATATATATATATATATATATATATATATATAGGGGGTGGTTATGGTGAGAAATGTATTAAGTGTAAGAAATAGGAATACATCTCATCCATTGATTCCATACAAATTAACGGACAGATTTATTCTTAAATCATTAATTACAAAACCCCATTTAATTACTCTAAAAAACATTGAGATCCTTGTTTAAATCGTATAGAGGTAAAAAAGGAAGATTCATTAAAAATATGTCATCCAATCCATGACAAAGATTTGCCCAAATCTCGTTCCATGAAAACAGCTATGTGAAGAATCAGATATTAACTCCATGACAAAGATTTGCCCAAATCTCGTTCCATATTATTGCATATGGAAGGCATGAATACAAAGACATTATTTATATCATTGCACATGATTATGACTCAGATATTTTTAACTGTTTAGATATAATATACTGTCAAAACTTAACATGTTTTGATTCTTGGCACATTGCATTAATAGTATTGCACAAAATTATGATTTCGTATCATTTGTGTTATATTTGCAAACATATTTTCAATTCTGATTCTATATATCATTGCACAATAACAATATAAAGGTACTTAATGCACATTGTATTATTTATGTTGCATATAAAGTTGATTGTTTAGCATCTCGTATTTTAATTGCACTTATAATTAAATATCTCATATTGTATGTCTTGCACGAATTATATTATTGCATATAGAAGGCATGAATACATCACATTATGTATATCTCATTGCACATGAATATGACTCAGATATTTTTAACTGTTTAGACATAATATCTTCAAAACTTAACATGTTTTGATTCTTGGCACATTGCATTAATAGTATTGGACAAAATTATGATTTCGTAGCATTTGTATTATATTTGCAAACATATATTCAATTCTGATTATATATATCATTGCACAATAACAATATAAAGTTACTTAATGCACATTGTATTATTTGTGTTGCATATAACGTTGATTGTCTTGCATTGAATATGTTCTGTGCGTCGAAAACAATATATCCTTAGGATAAACCAATCCATAAATAGAAGATATGTAATCCCACAATAATAGGTAGGTAACAGTTAACATAGTAATAAATTTATAAATAAATTATTAAGTGCTTATTATTAGAAACATTTTAAAGAAAATTCTAATTTATAAATAATGTGCAAAAGTTACTACGTAGAAAATGCAACATGTATATAGTAATAGTGCAACATAACTTAATCTAACGCTGAATACATTAATGAAACAAAATGCTACACAGATTGATTAAAACACATCAAAGTTCAAGAAATATAAACTAAGCAACCAAAATAAATGAATAACGAAACTTCAAATAGGGATAAAATAAAAATAAAAATTATTGGTTCAAATAAACAAACGAAGAACATTCAATAAAATGACAACTTAAATATTTCGAAGAATGATGATTCAAAGTAAATGCAACAAATATACCTTATAAGTGCAACATAAAGAGGAATATCATTAACATGGTTTTTCATGAATCCCGGTCACGAAAATTACCTTGCTTTTCCATGAATCCTATAACACAAAGAAAGTTATCAAACAATAATGAATTATGGTTTTTAGCAGTGAATATGTTATTTGCATTGAAAACATACACCAATCCATAAATAGAAGATATGTAATCCCGTAAAAATAGGTAAGTAACGGTTTGTGTTTACCAAATTTACACAAATATCCTTAGCATTATTTTCTAAGTCTAAAGCATTGCATATTTTACACAATATTCAGACATGTTAGTTAAATCTGTACCACTGATTGATGTTAATAAATGGATGGATTTATTCCTATTTCACAATATTTAGCATTCCTATATGATCTATATCCTATATATATATATATATATATATATATATATATATATATATATATATATATAAATGGCTGAGCTTGCAGACTTGATTGCTTAGTGTTTATGTTTGGTGGTTGAAAATGGTACTTTTTCTTGGATTGATTAAAGAAGAGAATAAGAAAATGTGGTTGCTCTTGCTTCATCAATAATGAGACCTTGTGTGCTTCCCCACTATTCAAGCAAATCCTATCCCCTATTAATTGTTTTATTTGAAAAACTGCATTTAATTTTATGAAAAAATTAATGTCTTTTCTTTAATAGATCATACTCACCTAATAATCAAAGTTCTTAAAGTCATGATTCGAGTTTAACGATTGAACATTTCATATATCACAAAAATTTATGTACATCCTTTTGTACGGTGTAGACGAACAAAAATATCATTTGTTTTTAATAAAAGTATCATTTATATTGAGAAAAACTATAATTTATTTTTTAGACTGTAATTTGAAGGTATCTGTGTGATTTTTGGACTATAATACATAAACAAACTTCTAAGAAAAACATATACCATTAATCTCCAAAAATGAGGTTGCATATTATTAAACCATCGTAAGAATATCAAATATATATGATGCATTTTAAATTATATAATCTAGTTTTAGCTTTATTCACATCTAATCAAATGAATAGTTGAATACCTTTTATTGCTTCCAATTTTCTTCCACCATCAATTAATCAATTGGTATAAATATTTAGTCAGTTACAAAAATAAATATACGATTTTGACAAGTTCATAGAATCTTGCAGAAAGAGTTGTGCCAAAACTGTTTCTGTATCCATCTAAAATATACCGTTCTTCCTCCAAATTTAATCCTTTATTATTATTATTTTTCCCTTTTTCTTCCCTATCGTAACTCACGCCAATATTAATAAACTATTCAGATAATTCGTTCTTTTCGGTAAAAAATATTAATATTTCAGAAGTTAAGAATTTTGATACAGTAGAGTAGATGGAGACAAGCAAGTATATCTTGGTTGATGGCGTATGCGTAATTGTAACATATATACATGTATATATAAAGAGAGAGTAGTTTGGTGACTAAGGAATCTTGGTCATGGAAGCCACAGTAAACTAAACATAGTAGTAATGGATAATCAGAAATGGTGTGCGAAATAGGAGCCGTAATCATCATAAATATTAACTTCACACACACACACACACACACACAGGTTTATCTTCAGTCTGTGCTTTCAAGTTTCAACACCCTTTTTCTCATAGAGTTGAAAAAGTAGCTCATATTCTTGCTTTTCTTTCTCCTTCACCCCTTTCTCTGTTTCATCTGAAAAATCAAGGGAAAATAAAAGAAAAAAGAAGCCAATTCAAGAAATTTTCTTAAGAAATTGTAGTCATGTCTTCCCCAAGCAAGAGGCGAGAGATGGACTTAATGAAATTGTAATTCCTGCAAATCTTATTCCTTTTTTTTCGTGAAATTTAGTGTTGTTTTCTTCTCCGTCTTCATTTCCTGTTGTTCCCTTTCCTATTTGATTTGCAGAAAGCTTTATTTTGTTTATTTATTTATTTTTTGTTTATGCTAATGAAAATTTTGGGTTCTTGAAATAGGATGATGAGTGATTACAAGGTGGAGATGATGAATGATGGAATGCAGGAGTTCTATGTGCATTTCCATGGACCCACTGACAGTAAATCTAATAATCCCTTTCTCAGTTACAGCTTTTTATAGTAGATTAAGTCAAGATTTCTAAGCCTTTGTGTGTGTGTGTGTGTTTGAATTGTTTTCATAGTAGGGTTTCTTCGAGTGCCATGGCTAAGAATGTTCTGATTGTATCCACAAGAAATTCTTTCCACTGTTCTTGATGAGGAAATTGGAAAAGGACTGGATTTTTTGCTTTTCATTTCCACATGATTGCTGCAAAATTGAAGTTAAAAAACTATTTTCTACATCTAGGTTCTGATTCTTGTAATCTTTCCCCTTTTAGCTTGGGGGTTGAACGAATTCAACTTTGGCTTCTTAGATGAATCTACACATATTTGTAAGATGAATTCAAATTGTTAAAAAAATCACGTTTTTTGTTTAAACTTCGTTTTGTGGGAGATGGTTAGTTCTTGATCAGCTATGGAGAAGATATTCTGTTCTGTTTCTGTATGATTAACTTTCTTAGTTTTCATTATGTCTCTTAAATTTCCAATCTAATGCGATAGGTCCATATCATGGCGGGGTGTGGAAGATAAGAGTCGAGCTTCCTGATGCCTATCCATACAAGTCTCCTTCCATAGGATTTATCAACAAGATATATCACCCTAATGTGGATGAAATGTGAGTTTCTATTGCCAAAATTTGAATGCTTTTTCTTATGCCGTGTTAGCAAACATGTAGCAATAATTTCTCCACATTTTCAATTTTCAGGTCGGGTTCAGTTTGTCTAGATGTTATTAACCAGACATGGAGCCCCATGTTTGGTAATGAACCAGTATAGTTTTTTGTTTTGCAAAGTCTGATTAAAATTTCTCAAATTCTTGATTGATTGATGTTAATTAACCTCTTTCTTTAATTACAATTTATGCAGACCTGGTTAATGTGTTTGAGGTATTTCTACCTCAACTACTTTTGTATCCAAATCCATCGGACCCCTTGAACGGGGAAGCCGCCGCTTTGATGATGCGCGACAGAACTGCATACGATCAAAGAGTTAAAGGTACATGAGCTTCTTATTTCTGAGATCCTTGGATGCTGGTTTCCACAAGATCAAAACTTCAATGTTTTCTCTATACAATTGATTAGTAGCTTATGCTCTAGGGTCGGATAGAAGTGAAAAGAAACAGTTGATTGGAAAACTAGGTCGCTAATCTGACTTCATATGTATAGTACACAGTATGTGATCTTGTTCTTAGAGAATGCATTTAGCTATGGCTTCTGGGCTCGTTGATACGTGATACACGTGAAAAAGTCTATCTTATGGCGTGCTCATAAATACGAAGATGGCCCTTAGGGAAGTAATGTTTTAGAGGTTAAATTAGTACTTTCAAGATCTCACATGGTTCAGTATCTGCATTTCATTTTATTCCATCTACTAACCAGACAACGGAAACGACCAAGTTGCTAATAGTGACCCGGTTTTCACTCTTACCAGCTGTTATTATAATACACAGCATGTATTGAAATCCAGAACTCACAACTTTAGAGGTTATCTTTACAATTTAGTGGGTAATGAAGTGTTTCTGCTCTCTATCTTTGACATGAGCCAAAAGGGTCCTTGTTTTCGGGTGTGTACTTTTTTTTATTTGTCTAGATACAAAAAGCAATTGTAGCATGTTTCTTTTGTTTGATGAAAGCTGACACAATTCATTGAAATCTTGAGTTGAAACGAAGTTGGATCTCTCTCTCTCTCTCTCAGCAAGTCACGTGCAACGGGGCTCAGCTAGTGCCATAAGTATAGGAATAAGGAAATTCAAACTCGAGACCATAGTCTTAAAAAGTCCTATACTAAATCCATTAGGTGACCCCTATATCCCTTCAAATTTGTTATCCTCTCATCATTTCCATATCTGTAAGAGGGGAGAGAGAGAGAGTACAAGTAAATACACCTTTCATAAAATGATATATCATTTTCCATCTTTGAATTGTCACATCCATGTTATGACAGCTTACCATACAAATTTGGTGACCCTCCACTTGTTATCTTGGATCTTGGATAATTATTAGTTGTGATGCGAATGTGACATGCTTTACTGTTCCAACTCCAGAATACTGTCTGAAATACGCCAAAGCAGAAGATGCAGGGGCCATCCCAGAAGAGAAATCGAGCGACGACGAGCTGACTGAAGACGAATACGAATCAAGCGACGAGGCTGTTCTGGGGCCTGTGGATCCTTAGTCTTCCCTTCCTATCTCTGTAGCTGTAACCATCCATGTAGTTTCTGTATATCATGTTGTATGTCTCTGTCGAAATTGTAATTTAATTACACAGCAAAAACCATTCATTGTAATGGATTCAAAAGAACTTTGTTTCCTCTTGAAACTGCTCCTATAAATAGATTTACATTTATCTCAGACCTGCCTTCTTAAGTAGTTTTCAGCATCTTTTTTTTTTGGTTAATTGCTAAAAGTTCACGGAATTTGAACTGATTTTGATTTTCAATACGCTTCATAAATTATAGCAATAATAACACTTTTTATTTAGTAGCAAAATTGACACCCCAATACATTTTAATAACATCGTTTCAGCCTCAATATTGATACCAAGTCTGGAAAAAAAAAAGATCACGACACATCATTTTTTCAATCTTCGTAACCATTTGAATGTGCGAGTTTTGTTACAAATTGAAAACTGGTGTTATTATTGCAACAATTATAAAATTCATCAAAAAAGTCAAAATTTGTGAATTTTTTAGCAATTAACCCTTTTTTCTATTATGCACCTTAGCAGAACTATGTAAAATGAAAATAGATATATAAATGTAGAAGCTACAAAGCTTGCCAAAATAAAGGTAGAGGGCATGAATATGCATAGAAGAACTATCAGAATTTAAGATAACATCAAATTACAGAGCATATTTTCATTCTACTATATCATTTCATTTGAACAGAGATGGATCTGAGCAATAATTGGAACTGCTACACAATTCAATTCTCTCATAAATGGCTCGGACGCCGCCTTCCAGCATCAGTTCTCATTCTCTTTACAGGATTCGCCCACCCGACCGAGCCGCCACTGCTGTTCCTTTGTTGAGGGGAAAGCGGGCCCCAGCCATGTTGGCTCGATCCGATATCTTTGGCAGCTGAAATCGACCCCGGACTCTTCATCCCACGACCAATGCCTGTAGGTGACAACGGGCCTGCTGATCCGTTTCCAGACTTAGCAGCCAACTTCTCCCTGTCTTTCCTCTTCTTTTTGCAGATAACAAGATCCCCCGGGTGAGTGAAAGGGCGTGCTTCGTCCAGTTGGCCAAGATCCCGACTGCTGCTGCTTCCAAGCCTCGACTCCTTGTGAGGCATCGAGTTCCTGGCTTTAGAACTCTCGACCGCATGAATGGGCATGCGGGTCTTTGGCTTCTGGAAAGGGGCAATTTCTGCATCAACGTCTTTTACTAATTTCTGGCGCTTGCCCTGAGCAGCAGGCAACTGTCGTGAAGATGGGCCGGCGGCGGGCGTAGAAGCAGGACCAGTGAAAGACATGGAACTTCTGGCTTCTCGAAAATCGGTATCTGAGAATGCTACACCAATGATATCAAAGAAGAGATCATGGACTTTCTTCGCCTCCGACCTCACCTGTTACATTGTATCGTACCGCCCACGTGGCTAGTTTGTTAAAAAATCATAAATGGCGATAAACTACTTAAGGCAGTTTAATTACTCCTACTCAAAACTTTGAAAGATGTAAATTGTGATTCTATATCATGAGAATGACACTAAGACGCAAATATTGCCTGCACAATGAATTATTCTCTTGACCTGTAATCTATACCCAACGAAGTTGTACCAAAAATAGCAAGATTCAAAGATCACTCAGACGCCGCAAGGTAAAAAACAAAGGAGATCTGCACGCCAACATGTTCACAAAAGCTTGCTTGGGACATATTAATACTGTTTTGTAAATATTAAGATTGCTGCTGAGTCAAGCATGAACATGGAGATTTCACAAAGGATGCACGGAGAAGGATGATTTGGAGAAGAAAATCATACCTCATATGTAAAACCAAAGTACTGCATGCTAGACTTCAACATAAGCTGCACGTCAGATACAAACTCCATGACTCCACTGTACTCAGATTTGTCAACACGGTTGTGAATCTTTCTCAAATCCAAAATGCTATCACCAGCCCCACTGGAGTAATCATTTCTCTTCCACAGTTCAGTTAGCTGTGGTATTATTTGATGGCCTTCATAATCTATTCGTCTCTGGAGTTTGCTTATAACAGTCTTGCACTGTAACAAAAATTTTGTAAAAATAAATCCTAATTCAAAGGCAGAATACTATCAAAACCAAGGGTGCGAGTGTGAAGGGGAGAGAGAGGATTGTTGAATTAGAACTTGTATGAAAAACTAGCCTAACCAATTGGTTAACTTAACACAATAAACAAAGTGAAACCAAATTACATTTTCCCACCCTAGTTTGCCTGGATCACAATCACTACTAAAATGCATATAAGCAAGTACTTCTTTCTATTCGGTAAGAAAAGAACAAGATCAAATTGATAGCCACAAAAATACAAATATAGAGAAGCATACCTTTCTCAGGACAACCTCGGACATCTTAGAGCCACTAGTTTTAGGCCCCTTCACAACTTTACTGTCCATGTTTTCTGTAAGGTGCTCAGTGGCATCGTCTAGAAGGGCAGAGCCGTAGTTCACTCTCCCAGATTTAAGAGCACTTTGAACATTAGCTGTATTTCTCCTTGATGATAGATTTCTTTTGTTCTTGATAGACGAATCAATTTTATCGGGTTTCATCAAACTAGTATCTCCAAGAAGTTTATGGGCACGGTCATCACTTGCTTGAGTCTTGTATTTATTGTCTACCTGGACTGGTAACATGGTAGGATCACCACGACGAAGAGATGACTTGTCACTGGGCTTCTCTTCTGCCCTAGTATGCTGTGGGCGAAGCCGTATACTCCGTTTTCGTTTTATCTTGGGCTGCAAGACCTGTTCATCTTCACCTTCATCACGATCTTGGATCCAGCTACCAGAATGCTGCTGGTTCATAGGAGAATCTCCAGATATGGCAATCTCTCCTTCTTCTAGTTCATCTGACTGGAAAATTAGAATTAAAGCATGTAAGCTAACAACACGGAGAATCAATAGCATTATAGGAAATCATAAAGCAATTGTGGCACATACCAATTTCTTTGATCGGGAGCTGGACCTGCCATCTAATGCAGAAAGTGATCCAAACTTTTGAGAAGACACGGAAGGTGAGACCATGCGTATTAACTTCCTATTATGTGAAGAGGACCCAGAAGAGCCTGCTTCTTCAAGTATGCTATTGTTTCTCACGTTATCAAAAGCTCTTTGGTATTCATATCCATCAGCAGAAACAGGAGCATCTTCCTCTGATTGATCTTTATTAACTCTAGGTGCTTCAGTAGATTCATCATCTTCAAACTCCCCAATGTCTCCATCGTCTTCTTCTTGAACAGAGTATCCATTTCTATCATTGGAGCTCGCTTCAGAAAATTCTCCATTTTCATCATCTAATTCAGTATAGATAGGAGTCTTCCCCTTAGGCCGCCCTCTCCTCCTCTCAGAAATCTCAGAAACCAATTCAACAGGAGGTTGAATTCCACCATATAAAGCATTCTTTGATGGCTTCTTTGATAAATTAGCAATTGTGGTATTTACTTCTTGTGTATTAGCACGAAGCCAATCAGGGACCTGATCATATCGAGTCATGTCCTCTGCCCAGTCAAGTTCTTCATCCATTTGATCAAAGAGCTCTACTTCTTCCTCACTCCTAGCAATCATACGGTTTACCTCATGAAGAGAAGGAACATCATGCACTGTTTCTTGGTATCTTTCTTCATCATGCAACAGTGTTTCTAAAGTTAGTCGTCTCTCTTCATGTGTAGTCCTCTGATCAAACCGCCCAGCATTTATGACTTCATCAGCCATGTCAATCTTATACTGTTGAATATTATTCCGTATCAAGCTCTCAATTGAACCCACATACCTGTCCTTGCCAGCAAGGTCATCATCTGAATCAACTACTCCTCCACTCCTGAATTCATCCTCTTTCTGATGACTGGATATTTTGCCGACCACAGCTTCCATGTAGATGACTTTCACCTCCCTAGTCTGTCCAATACGGTGGGCACGAGCAACTGCCTGTTCCTCATTTTTTGGGTTTGGATCAGGATCATATATGATCACTGTGTCAGCAGACTGAAGATTTAGACCCCGTCCAGCAGCACGAATGCTAAGCAAGAAGATAAAACAATCAGTGTCTGGACGATTAAACTCCACTATTGCACTTTCACGGTCTTCCAAGCTAGTCATCCCATCAATTCTTCTGAAAACAAGCCTTCGCCACTGCAGATATTCCTCCATTATATCAAGAAGTTTGGTCATGGTACTAAAGAGCAGTACCCTATGTCCTGTTCTCTGAAGCTTCATCAAAACTCTATCCAGAACCCACAATTTTCCACAAGACCTCACAAGGAAATCCTTTGAGAAATCACTGAAATATGGGTAGTTTAACAATGGATGGTTGCAAGCTTTCCTTAGCTCCATGCATCTATTGTTTAGAGTTTTGTAAGTTTTAGCCTGATAATTTTGGTTCTTTTGAACCTTGCGATGTTCATCTTCAGGGTCAACCCTGAGAGTACCAGTTGATTTGATCCAATCATAAATGGCACCCTGTATTGCAGACATTCGACATTTCAAAACAATCGAGACCTGCATTTTGAAATTGTGTTAGAAACAATATATACAACAAGATGACATTATAATAGTAACAACATACCTTTGGAGGAAGTGATCCTTCTACATCTTCAACACGACGCCGAAGCATAAAAGGCTCCAATATTTGATGCAGTCTATGGATAATTATCACCTTCTTCTCTGTCTCGAGCCAGTCATCTTCGTGTGCGGGCCCTTCTTTTTGAAATGGTTGAGAGAACCAATCATGAAATGCTTTTCTATTATCAAAAACTTCTGGGAGCAGCAGGTTTAAAAGGGACCAAAGTTCTTTAAGATCATTCTGATTCAAACAAAAGAAAGAGTAACCCAAGGTGAGAAGATGTGAAAAGATAATTTTCAGTTTTGTTGTGATAAAGGACTACAAGTTATGGCTGACGTGAGCAACACTATAATTATTTGATAAAAATAAAAGTTGACTAGTACTCACATCATAGTTGTGTATATGCTAATATGCAACACATCATTTGTACAGATGCTACAGTTAAATGAGACTTAGGAGATGCTTGGTATGATGGAACGGAATGAGGGGGGTATGGAATGAGGGTTGGAATGAAATGGCTAATACCATAGGTTGAGGAAGGAATGGCTATGCCTAATCTAGTAGGAATGGTGATTCCTAAGAAAAGATTATACCAAGCAAAGGAATGGAATGGAGGTAGGAATGACCATTCCATTCCCTCCTCTATTCTATCGAGGTGCTTGGTATGATGGAATTGAACGAGAATGGAATTAAATGGAGAGGGGAATGGAATGAAGGTACGAATAGAATGGCTAATATCATGGGTTGAGAAAGGAATGGCTATGCCTAATCTGATGGGAATGGGGATTCCTAAGCAAGTATCATTCATTCATTCCAGAGGAATGGAATGAAGGTAGGAATGACCATTCCATCATACCAAGCACCTCCTTATAGTCTACATAACGGAATAAGAATTGTACACTTCTTCAGAAGTTAACACTCCATTTTCTTAAGAAATTTTACAGAAAAATCCTTCCTACCTAAAAGTCCTAATTGGATACTATCAACTCTTAACTCCTAATTTTAAGGTCAATAGACTCAATACTGCATAAGTATTTCACCCCTTCATCTTTTCTAGAACTCTGTGCCCCCAGTCAAAAAGGAATATTTTCCAGACGAAGTACAACCAAGAAAAGAATTTACTGGGTAGTGAAATTGAATGAATTATTTAAAATAATATAAAAATCAAGGAAATAACTTAAATGTAGTCCATCAAAGATATATCCAAGCATAAAAAATCAGACCTGCAATGGTGTCCCTGTAAGAAGCAAACGCCTTTGGCAGCGATACCTATCAAGGTCACGAGCTAATACTGACTCTCTGTCCTTCATCCGTTGTGCTTCATCAATTATAATATATTTCCAATCAATTTTTGAAAGTTTTGAGCGATCATACATGATGAACTCATAGGTCGTCACAAGGACATTAAACTTCATGGCTAGAACTTCCTACACAGCGGATGGAACAAATGGAATTGATAACGAAGAAGAAAATTTCTGAAGCGGAAAACTGAACTATGAGAGTTTTCTCTTCTTACATGAGAGAACAATTTTGCCCGTGCATCTTTCCCACCAACATAATATATACAGGATACGCTTGGAAGCCAGTTATGCAATTCACTCTAGACAAAGAACCAGAGATGTTAAAGTTAGATCCTTCGTAAGAATTCAAATAGGTATTACCATGAACCCTTACCTTCCAGTTGACAAGAACAGCATTGGGAACAATAATAAGATGTGGACCATAATTTCCTTTGAACTCCATCAAATGAGCAATCAAGGCCATCACCTGCATAAACATAATTAAGCTTAGGTCTCAATATAAACATACATGAAATTTCACAAAAAAAAATTACAGATGTTCATCAAAAGGACATAAGAAAATCAAAGGGCTATAAATGAGGTGGTCTTTTCATGTGCTTCATGTCTCTTGATTCGCAAAGAAAAATTATATTGAAAAAAAAACCTCAACCAAAATTCAACCTTTTAATACTCGACCAAGCATGAGCCCATATTTTGAGCTAGAAAAAAGTTCAAGCCAAGCTCGAGCCTAGAAATATTCGACCTGTTAGTTCTCAGACTTGCTCATTTTGTTTGTTTGTGAGCCTATTACTGAGCTGGAGCTCAAGTTCAATTAGTTTATATGATTTCGAACCTATCCACAAACGAAACTCCATTGGGTTTTTAACCATTTTGTATGCTTATAATAAGCCTTTTTCCATAAAATTATATACTTAACGATCTCGAGCTTGGAATTGATTATATGCTATTATGTTTAGTGAGCCAAGCTCAAGCAAGGCTCATTTCAGTTCATAAATGAGTCATTTACAAACCCAACTCAACTTAATTATAAAAGCTTAAATTGAGCTCAAGTCGAGCTTGAACCAAGCTCGAGACCAAGTAAAAGAGAAATGAGCTGCGCTTCCTACTCATCAGCTCAACTCAGCTCATTTCTAACTTATAAGCTCCCAAAAGTCATGTAATGATCATGTATAGAAGACATCAGTCTCTTTACGCATGACGAGACCCAGACTTTTGAATCAATATTAATCAGAACTACCTCACCTGCACAGTTTTGCCAAGACCCATCTCATCTGCCAAAATTCCATTTAGTTTGTTATTGTATAATGATAGCATCCACTGCAAACCGACCTGCATAATTGAGTAGATCTAGGTCAATAACTACTGGCAATGTGTATAGAAATTTACATGTAGAGCTGATCAATCAAAGTCCAATAACACAGTTCAAACTAAACAGCAACTAACAAGTTGATAGTCTCGTAGAGTTCCAGCTCGTAACATTGAAGGCTGCCTTATAACCCTTTCATTCACAGCATGTGCCAGATTGTAGTACCTGGTCAAAACCACAAAAAGGAAAGGAAAAAAAAAGATAAATGATTTTTAAAAGCTAATTTAAATATGAAGAAAAGATGCTTTAGGTCATTAACTTCAGAAAGATACAGACAGCATCCACATGGTCAGTCCAAAATGGATAATAAAAACATTAAGCATATGGTAATAATTTAAGATGTTGCATGCAAGAGAAAGCCCAATAAAATTAAAACATTTGGACCAAATTTTCTCTAAGGACATCCATATATTATCAGAAATGAGATGAAAATAAGCTAGCTGACGCATACTTGTTAACGGATTGACTAGCTCTTGGTGCATTCATCTCAGAAAACCGGTTCCTTATCATGACTTCTTCTCTTGCACAGGCAGCGGCAGCTCTTACTTCTTCTTCCGAGAGACCCTTTTTTCCAGAAAAGACATAAATGACAACACTGAAAGTATACGAAACCACAAACCAGCAAATAACACGCATAAATGAAATAGGATAAAATGCAAAATTCACTGATCATAGGAAGCTGAGGATTGAAAGAAGACATTCGGAGATACAAATCAATGAGACATCCAATCCTATTTTCCCTTGCTCTTTTGTATTGCAACCATCAATGTGTGCAATTAAACTTTAATAAAACGAACAGACGAATAGGCCGACATGGCTCAACATGAGAACCAATGAAATTATTTAACTTGAACTAGCAAACATCTCAAGAGCAATTATGGTGTGGGAAAAAACATAGTGAAAATAGTTTGGTGTACTCTGCAGAAGATTGATGATTTTACATATATTTTTCATACAATCTTCCAACTTCTTTAAGATATTTAGTTAAAAAGATTTGAGAGTTTCATTCTCTCAGATGTATAGACAATGTGAACTGCCTTAGTTTAAGCATCAAACATCTTGATGTCTTATTTAAAGACAATTTAATAGATGAAACTCATCAACTTATGATGTTTTGTTCTTAGCAAAAACACCCTAATATCTTTTTACTTGATGTTTTCCAAGTGGAGATGATAACAAATTAGTACTTTTATATGCTTAGAGTGCCATTGACTGAAGAGCAGGGAGAGAGGAATAGAGAGAATACTTGGACACGTGCAGCAGCAGCAGCAGCATTAGCTGCTTCCTCAACCTCCTGCTGATTTTTGGTTGCTGTTATTTTACTGCCCAGTTTGTGAAGATACTCCTCAGTTTGACTTAAAAATGATGAGAGAACAGCATATCTTTCTGCAGCCTCCCCAGGTACATTAGTTTGTTGTTCCAGCAGCATCTCTCTGTATCTTTCAACATCATTATTTTTCAAGGCTTCCATCCTTTTATTACGGTCATCATCCTTCCTTTTGGAGAACTCCCTCAACATCTTTTCATGATACTTATGTACTCCCCTATTGCGGGCGGTTCGAGCATCACGGAAAGCCCAATGTGCCTCGAGAAGCTTCTTGCGCCAATGGAATATGGATTTTAGTTGCTTCTCCCTACTTGCCTTCTGATTGGCCTGTGATTGCCTGTTAAGCTCCTGACGCTGACGTTCACACAGTCGAACAAATTTTCGATATGGTCTATCAGGCATAGCCATTATTTCTTGTTGTTGTTGCTCAATCTCATCCCTCAAGCGTGCCTGGCACTCAGCAAGCTGAAGTTTTTTTGATTCAATTTGTAGCCGAATAATAAGATCTGGTCTAATTCTCTTCCTCTCTAAGTTTACAGCAAGTATTTTATCAATTTTCCCAATTTTTTCCGCCCTCTTCCTTTTGTGAATCTCTCCACCTTCATCAGCAAAAAGATCTTTAATATCATAGGCTAAAGTCAAGTTACCATTGTTGTTCATCATAGAGGATCCAAGGCTTTCATGTTTTCTGGTGAAAACAGGGAAATCAAATAACGGCCCGTGATATTTTCGAGTTGAACCAGCATCCTTAGGCTGGGGTGTATTACTTGCTTGAATGGGTTTCTTAACCTGCACTGAATCTGAAGCACTTGACTGCGTGGCAATTCCTTTACCCCTGTCTGCAGCAACATCAATCCTGACAGGGGTTTTCTGATTGGCCAGTTCAGACTCCTGTTCACATTTACCAGAACTAGCAATATATTGCGGCTCTTCTTTTCCAGGAGGACCCACAAACCTCTGCTCCTTTGATGCGGCAACAGAGTTCTGAATGTTCGATGTTGCGGCAGCAGCTCTATTATCTCCTGGACCTTCGGTTTTCATATTAACTGCTCCAGCTACTGATTTTGCAGCCTGGGCCCCTTTCTCACTGTACTCCACATGTTTGGCATGCTCCTCTACAGTTTCTCCAGCTAATTTGTCCACGTCAGCATTTACATGAGGTGGAGGCACCTGTTGCATCTGTAAATCAAGTGGTGGAGGAGCAATAGCTTGGAGCAGTTCACGTGGCAAACTTGCATCGCCTTTCTGCTAGCAAAAGCAAATAGAGAGAACTTGCTGTGTAAGCGCCAATGAGAGAATCATACAGAAATATGAACAGAGAATCATTAATAGATTTCTAAATCCAGAGCAAACTATAGGAGGGTGTAGAGAAATTTTCTAACCTTAAGACGCCTAAATGCAAGTATCTGTGCTTTAAGTACATGCAGCTGCTGCTTGGTAAAACCAGTATGCAATTGCCTCATCTGTGAACTGGGTCCACCCTGAGATGTTGATGCATTACCCACATCCCCTTCATTAGATGGAGTTGCAGACTGAGCAGACCGATTAGGTTGTCTGGCGTTTTGCGCCTGAGAAGCTTCTGCTACAGAAGTTTTTGCATGAAAATTATCAACCCCTTGGTTCAGATTCCCTGATGTCTGCGAAGGATGCATAGGGGGCATTCCATGACCAAGTGAGGAATGCTGCCTAGGGGGCAAATGGTGCACAGAGAACTGTTGGGCAGGTATGCTGCTAGAATTGTTAGGTAGAGTTGCATTGGAACTCACACCAAGAGTAGTAGGTGAAACAGCCTGTCTAGCTTTAGAAGACCCAGATTGTCCTGACACGTCACTTGAGGAATTACCATGGGGAGAACTTTCGTTTCCAACTGGCGGTGAGGTAACATGCTGTTTACTATACGATACAGTAGGCATACCAGTACTATTTTCATTTGGTTTTTGCTGAGCAGCCATCCTGGACTGCATTAGTGGAAAAAGCTGTGCAACCACATTTGCATTCGCAGGATGTGACAGATCAATATTACGCTCAAGAGCCAACGCCTGCATTGCCTGCATTTGTGCAGCCATAGCCATCTGATTGTTTGTCATGTTCATCATATTTTGCTGAGATTGTGGAGCTTGCATCAGTGCAGATTGGATTCCCTGACCACCTAATGGAAGATGGTTCAGTTTCGATTCACTTCTCGGATCGGGCACAGGCTGATGACTGTTATCTGCATGTTTGTCACTCTGAGCACCATGCTCGGAGGGTTTCTTGGAGGAGGAACCCTGGGACTGATTTGCTGCTTGCATGGAAATCATCTCTTGCATTTTCATGTTTGCCATCCTCATTTCTTGATCTTTTGCTGGTCTCATCTGCTGCTGCGATTGCATCCCCATGGTAGATTTCTGTTGGGCTGACTGAAATGCATACTGCAAATAAGCTTGTTGGATAGGATTCAACATCTGTTGCTCAACACCTTGACTTCGATTATGACTTTGTTCCGGAATATTGGGGGAACCATGCTGCTGGCCCAAATCCATGAACTTCCTGGACTGTTGAGGTAACTGCATGGATCCAGATGCTGCAGAAAAATTGGCCGCCCCTAGGGGTCCATGAATTGTGCCAGCTTGGTACGCTAGAAGCGCATCATTCCCTTCAGGTCTCCTCAGAAACTGTTGAGCCATCGACTGCAATGACATTCACAGTTGGTCATATGCATCTAGATTTAATTAAAAGCATCTAGAACAGAAACAAGTGAAGGATGGAGAATGGAGATATAGGCCAATAAGCACATGTTTAAGTAAAAATTCTAGAATACAACAATGCCATATTTGCAGCTTGAGAAGATAGCAAGGAAATTCCCATAAAAAGAACCAAGACCCAAGCAGCTGACAAGTTTAGCTCGACAGACACTATAGAAGCAGAAATTGGCAAACCACTAACAAAGACATAAATTCTGAAGATGAAAAACATTTAACTTCAAGTCACTCTAAAAAGCAGAGGCATATTATATCATGTGGATGGGGACGCAATCAGATTGAAGTCATAATACAACCTTAGCAAATAAGTTCTTTTAACTTTCTCAGGTGTACAAACAATCGTTTGCATCTAGCTTTACGAAAAGTTATACCAATAAATGAGTTTCATAAGCTATTTTGGATCACTCACCTAGTCTCCAGCGATAATTTTTTTTTAAAATACATCCAAACAGAACAGAAAGGACGAAAGACATACAAAGGAAAAACCACCCCCCAAACAAATTAACCGAACCAATCAATTCTGAGTATCAGATAGAAAAGACATGGCTGGCAGACAAGTGTATGTCGGGAAACGGGGGGCGGAATAGCTAGCAAACACTACAGAAGTCGGTTTAAAGTCGTAACAAATAAATAGAGCTCAAATTTACTTATAAGCATTTAATAATTACAAGAAATTTCAAGGATGGATGTGTGTGTGTGTTGGGTGGGTGGGGTGGGTGGGGTGTTGGGGGGAAGGGGGTTCACCTGTCTCTGCTGTTGCTGATGCTGTTGCTGTCGCTGCTGCTGCTGTTGCCTCTGCTGTTGCTGCTGCTGCTGCTGTTGCCTCTGCTGTTGCTGCTGATCAAACGCGGACACCGCGGAGGACGATGAGGACGGAGAAGCAGAGGCCGAAGCGGCATTACTCCGGCCATGGCCACAACCTCCGCCCTGTTGGGGCCCACCACCGGATTGCATGCAGGAATTCAGCAAAAAACCCACAGAAAAGGGGCCAACCTTTATAGCAAAGAACAAGTTTCACCCAATCCCACACCCTTCAAAAAATTGAAAAAAATATTAAACACCGTTGTCTCGAGGTGAATGCCTTGCAAAACCTCAGAACACACCACTTAGCTCAGCAATTTCATCAAACGCCTCAGATCTCCCCCAAAAGAGGAACCAAAAATCACAAAATCAATTACTCGCAGTGAACAGGAGAAAACTCCCTTGCAACGATTGAACCTTTGCTGCGGAGCCAAAACGCTGTCGTGCTGCAATTCCGATCCCAAAAGTTCAAAATTCAATGCCTCCGACACATGTCCCGCATTTAAGGGCACGCATCTTCGCAATATATACGTCCGCCTAAAATATCAAACCATTCTTTTATCCATAAAATTTTCGGATTTTTGGCGCGAAATCGAAGGGACCCCCCGGATCGATCTGATGGTCGGCGATTTTCCGAATTTGCCGGAAATCTTTTTTTCTCTCACTATAATTCCCTCACTCAGAGTGCGAGTGTGTGTTGAGAGAGAGGGCAAATTTCACGCAATTTCCAATTTCCAAATTTTCTTTTGGGGGCCAAGCCCTAAGGGCAGCGTATATACAAATAGGGCTAAATAAATTGTTTGTGGCTTCGTGCGCTGAAGGGGTATTTTCGTCACTCCATGTTTGGGATTAGCCGCGGTTAAATTAATTAATTATATAGTCGACAGTATGGTCGTTGTAAACTGCAAATTAGGGTATAAATATATATAGAGTTTGGTTCAAATAAAATCATTCTTATCCTAAAATTAAGAACCAATGAATTGTTTGAAAGTTGATGAATCCGTTGAGAAAATTAATGAATTAAAATTCGTAATTTTCACCCGGTTCGAATCTCATGAGGCGAAAATTCTATTTTTTTGATTCGAATTTTCCAATGATTCATCAACTTTCACCGTGAATTCATCGCTTATATATATATACATAGGAGATAAATCATGTAGAAAATTATAATTTAGTAGAAAATGGTAATTTGATAGGAAATGAGAATGAATCTTGACGTTTGATTTGCTGGATCAATAATTGAGATTTAATTTCGATTATGCTACAATTTTATGTTTTGTGTGATACGTGGATTCATCGCGATATTAGATTAACCGTCTTATCTTTGAAATAAAAGATATGATAAACTAATATATTTAGTATATATACTACGAAATATATATATGTATATATATGTGTGTATGTGTGATGTGAAGGATATTCTATTTCTGTATTTCAAAATAAATAATGTCGGTTAATATTTATATCATGCAGTTTACTCTAACTAATCAAGTCACATTGTATGATGCAAGTTAGAGATAATTTATTAATTTTGACTCTTAAATTGTGGCGTAAAAGTATTTTTATATCAAACTAATGTCCTATCGTAATTTGTTAGTAAACTAGTTTCATAATGTATTTTAGAAAATATTGAATATTATAGATTTTTACTTATCACAATTCATGAACCATTTTAGATATTCTCAATTAAAATCTTTTGTGGGATAGTGTAGCATTCATAATCAATTAAGAGAATTTGTTTGGCAACAAATGATTAGACAATAACTTAATGTATCTACATATTCTATTCTGAGCATCGGAAATTGATAAATAGGAATAAAGGTTTGGATTTGATGGAATTGGCAATGAATTTCTTTTTATAGATATATACACATACGTTTGTGAAAGAATCCTCATTTATCGGTAATAATTAATTTGTATTGCTTCAAATTGTTTGAATGTTTTTTTTATTTATTACAACATTATTTTTCTCAATTACATATTATACAATATTACAGGACTTTTTCTTTTCACGTCCTCGCAATCTTATGATTTCCTCATTTTTTTATTTTTTCCATGTTCTTCAACACAACCACTACCAAAAAAATCACTTAGACGGTGTTTGAAGAAGTTGTTCGAACCCTAACTTAATTTTTCAAAATAAACTCAAAATAAACTTCTAAAATTTGTGAAAATAGTTCCAATATTTTATAAGCTCCCCTAAAAATAAATTGATCAACCCTAACTTAATTTTTCATAAATTTATAAGCAACTATGAATTTACCAAAATAACTTTATCATAGTTCGTTATTTGCTACACATATACTATCAACTTCACATCTCGTCAATTTTATCTTTATAGGTGTGATTTTCTCTCTATAACTCACGATTATTTCTCTAGTTTATAAGATCAATTATCCAAACACTTTAACAACTTATAAAGACTTGAGGCATTACTCTTATAAACTATTTTAAACATCTTATAATTTCTCTAAAATAAACTTAGTCAAACACCCTCATAGTCTCACCAATGTCATACATCACTACAACTAATATTTTATTTCATTTTATATTATTAAAAAAAGATGACCATAAAACTACAAATGCTCCAATAGTTTATACTCCCTCCGTCCCCCAACTATAGTCCTATGAATTTTCAGCACGAGTTTTAATAAAAATTGTTAGATGTATTATGAGTGGGGTAAGGGTCTCACAATAATGTAATATTAAAATGAGTATAAAGTAAATGTGTAAAAGTTGTATAATAAATAAATATATTAATGAAAAAAGAAAATTGGAGAGGTAAAATGTAAAGTTGGTGTTTCTAAAAAGGAATAAGTATTATAGATGGATGAGATGGATGACAATCTCTGAAAAATAAAAACAATTTATATTTCACGCATAAACACCATTCAAGCAATTTGAAACATGAGCTAACGGTAGGGGTGATGGTAGTGGAGATGGCCCGATCCGAGTGAAAATAAGCAATTATACTATAATCGCAATCATGAATTTACCAAAATAACCTTATTATAGTTCGTTATTTCCTACATATATACTATCAACTTCACATCTCGATCTCAATCGATTGAAATTCCGAAAATTTCTCATAATTTGGTACATATTATCATTTAAAAAAGAGATGTAATGTAGAGTATTGCAGCATCCAACTTACCCATGACACACTAATTAGAATCTAACTTGATTGAACAACAACATGTGAATGGTCATCTTTGTCGTGATGTTAATGTACATATTAATAGTAATTAATAATTAAAAAATGGTCCAAGTTTCTCCAAGTTTTTGAATAATTAAACCAATAAAATTCCCCATATTTGATTGGGGAAAAGTAATCACATAAGCAATAAAAGAAAAAGCAACACAAAATCAAAAAGGAATATATAAAATTGACTAAATATTTGCATAATTCATGTATAGTATAATTTATATGGTTCGTGAATACAATAATTTATTAGTTGTTAATTTTTAGAGTTCACTAAGCTTCAATACGTATTTAAACACAATTGCTTTAAAAAGTACGGGAATAAATAACCAAGCAAACCTCGTTTGGGCTGTAAAATAAATTTAAGAGTAATTTAAAAGGTACGGAATAGGAAAATAAATAATGTGGGGCAAAATAAATAAGCATAGAATATGATAAAAAAAAAAAAAAAGTGAGAGCCTTTTTGGAATAAAAATAAAGGCGAGTGGGAAAAACATCCGACCTGCCGGATTCGAACCAGCGACCTAAGGATAACAGCGACCAACTACAGTCCTCCGCTCTACCAACTGAGCTAAGGTCGGACGATATTTACTTACCAAATAAAATATATTAGATCCTTATTCTTTTGCGTGTGTGATTTTGAACATATTTGGCAGGTACGATCTTTTCTTTAATAATCGTCTGATTTAGAGGGTGAAAAACGGCTTATAAGCTCAGCCAAACACCCTCTTAGTTACTTTTGTAAATACGATGAGTTATTTTCTATCACATGTTATTTTGTATACTCTACTAGAAGATCTTTTCTTTAATTATGATCTTATTTAGTCATTTTTATTAATATGATTGGTTATTTTCTCACATATTCTTTTATATGTTTTACTATTTTGAATGTTTTTAATCCAATGTCACAAAAACATAAGGGTTTCTCTGTAAGGTTCATCAATGGAGAGCCCCTTGTTCCTATTTAATCCCCTTCATTTCGGAAGCATTCAAAGGATCGGGAAGAATGCACCTTTGCACTCGAGGGCCAATCTCCGTCCAGTCCTATGAAACCTTTGCATGCCTCCGTTACCTTTTTGTTAATGTTTTCCTATTGTGATTTGTTTCTTTTTGTGTGACTTCGAGCATATTCAACATGACATAATCATTTTTGCAAATATCGTTTGGTTTAGTTATTTATGTGAAATTACATTTGTTTTTCAATATATTTTCACAAAATATAATCGCGTAATGAGACTAAAAACATGTTTTGTGGCTATAATTATCATCATCATTATAGGCCGGTCCTGACAAATAATGAACCCTAGACGAACCAATAAAAATTGATCATTTTTCCACTATTGATATACAATTGAATATATCTAAAAAATGCATAATATATCATTTATAAAAAAAATATTTTTTTTACAAAATTTGGACCCCCAAAAGTTTATAACAAAATTTTAGGACATTTAATATTTTATTTTTTGAAGGAATATTTATATTAATATAAGAGGATATATAACATTTTGGACCCCCTAAAATGATGGACCCTGGACGCTCGTTCATGCTCGCCCGTCCTCAAGGACGGCCCTTGATCACTATCATCTCATAAAGACCTTGAGATTGAATTATCTCAATATGGCGGGCTTCACAGCTACAAATTAGCTAATGCTCTGAAATACTTGTGAAATTATATTACGTTTATTAAACTTTCAATGAAAGGAAAAACAACCAATATGTTTCTCCAACCAAGTAGAAGCATTCAAACATCTGTTTTCTTACAGTTCACACTTCATCTTTAATCAACTGAAACTGGCTGCATGTTCTCTGCTTCTTTCCTCAGCTCCTCGAACAACACCGACGACAGGTATCGCTCTCCAAAGCTCGGATGTACAGTCTGAAATAAGCATCAAAACGCCCGAGGCAGAAGTAAGAATTCATACAGTTGCATATAACAACTACTTGTTCTAGCTACATCGGACTCGAGATCGAGATTTGAGGTTTGTATGAGTTCTTACCACAATAAGTTTCCCCTTGTTTTCGGGTCTCTTAGCTAGACGAAGGGCGGCCACTGTGTTCGCACCGGATGATATCCCAACCTACACACGCCATTTGTAAGAAGGGAAAATGAAACCGATAAAACTCTAGAACATAATAAGCATTTCTTACATATAGCCCTTCCTTGAGTGCCAATTCTCTGGCCATTTTGACAGCATCTTCACTAGAAACCTGCAGGCAGCAGAGTTCATATCCAAGTAACTCACGAGCTTATTATATGCGCTCTATAGATCACAATCACGCGATATTTACCATAAGAACTTCATCCATCACGTCCATATCCAAGATGTCGGGCTTGAATCCGACTCCATTCCCCGTGATGTGATGAGGGCCTACAAAAAAAAAATCCACCGTGTTTGTCATGTCACCAATCTCGAGCTCGTGAAAAATTTCACAAGACGAGACAACGTTAGTTTTACCTGGCTTCCCTCCATTCAGAATGGGGCTCTCCTCCGGCTCAAGTCCATAAATCTAGACAACCAAGTAAATGCAAGGCATCAAAACACATCCACATTGCAAAAATTCGGCTACAAGGAGTTTGGGGGTGCTCCGGCTCCCCCTAGCTCGTTAGTGACTTCAACTACCTTCACATCCGGATTCTTGGATTTCAGATATTGTCCAACGCCAGAGACCGTGCCTCCACTCCCAATCCCCATTATGAAGATGTCGACTTTCCCATTCGTGTCCTCCCATATCTCGGGGCCGGTAGTCTCGAAATGCACCTGCATCCAACCCGACAGAACCACTTTAAGCCCAACAAAGACAAGACAACAAACAGATGTAAACGAACTCTGATCTGGGTGATCTCGAGCACCTTTGTGTTGGCCGGATTGGCGAACTGCTGGAGCATGAACCCCTCCGGGGTGGAATCGAGAAGCTGATAGGCTTTCTTGACCGTGCCACCCATTCCCTTGGTGGGATCGGTGAGGACCAAATCGGCTCCGAATGCTCTCATACTCACCCTTCTTTCTAGGCTTGTGTAAGATGGCATTGTGAGCACCATTTTGTAGCCTTTCATTGCAGCCATGAAGGCCAGGCTGATCCCCATGTTCCCCGACGTGGGCTCAATCAAAGTTGTCTGATTTTTAAAAGTATTACTTTAAATCCTCACGAAATGGATGCATCAACGAAAAGAGGAGGAAACAAGAATGGTCTATAGCTCACCTTTCCTGGGGTTATGAGGCCCTTTTCCTCAGCATCTGTAATCATGGCTATTGCTGGTCTGTAGCATGAAAAACTTCCATTTACATATCTTGATTTCATTGTTATTATTTGTCTAAAAAGTTTGCAGCAAAATTTGAAACCTGTCTTTGATGCTAGCAGTAGGCTGCATCATTTCTTGCTTAACGGCGACATATGCACCACATCCCTCTGTAACTTTGTTTAGATATACCAATGGTGTTCTACCAATGAGCTGCAGAAAATGAACAAAATATAATTTAGTTCAAGCTTACTTTTTCAGAGTGAATAGAGTTTAATTTTTAATTATTTTCACATTGGAATGTATTACATAAGTTACCGTTTTTTTTTTTTATCATGGGAAACCCGCAGTGGACTCGAACCGGTGCCTTTGGTAAACCATTAACGTTCTACCACTAGCCGGGTGTGACACTCAAACCCATAGTGACGTTTATATGAGACTGTAATATCATCAATCAGCACAAGTAATTACTTTCAAAACCCCAATAGAATAACGTATATCTAAAATTACGGAGCTTTTTACTATTAGGAAGATATATCCTTTAAATGGACGATTTTAGAATATCTTGATTCCTCAAGACTATCTATTTCTGTAATATTTTAGTCATGTGTAGATCTAAATCCTACTATCTAATCCCTCCGTCAACCAAAAATTTGCATTGTTTTTCATGATTTGAATAAAATATTGAGTGTAAAGTGACTAAAGATAATAAATAAATAGATTAAAGAGTAATACTAATAAGATTAAAAGGTGGACATAGAGATAATAGTTGAATATATTAATAATTGGTAATGAGAATAAAAAAGTGGTTTTTGCGTAAGTTTTTTTGTAATTAAATGTGTAGATCGAGAATAAAAATTATGAAGTTGATATTTTTAAAAAGGAAAAATACAAGCCTTGAATCAGAATAAGAATATAAATTAAATGAAAAATTTTGATGGATGGAGAAAATATTAATTAATTTTCGTGTTCAAATTTCATAGGCAAAATCGTAAATAAATACGATTATGCCCCTAATCCGAGATGTGGGCCCCAACGTGCATGCCGAATATGTACTCCACAGATTCAACGTAATTGACAGTCTAATTAATTACCATTAAAAATAATTAAGTACCAACCAATCACATGCTTTTCTCTTTTAATCACTTTAGTTTAACGCCAAGCGAATGCAATTATCGATGCAGATGCAGCCATTATGCGATAAGTTAGTTGTAATTAAGCTCGCTAATCACTGATGAATCTGCTGTTAGAATCTCAACAAGAAACATGAATAACTAAATCAAGACAAGACTGCAAGAACTCATAAACTAAGACTATATAATTATATATATGTGTGTGTGTGTGTGTGTGTGTGTGACAGAGTTAGTGAATTAACTACCTGAGAGACTTCTTTCTTGATGTTGGTACCGGGGAGATCTTTAGGCAGATCTCTGAGCCTCTGAACAAATGAAGGAGAATCTGGCAAAGGGCTGGCGCTGCTGTAGTATTTCCAACCAGAAAAATGGGATCTTCTCTTCATCAAGCTTCTCACAGCCGCCATTAATGGTTGAAACTCTGCTTCACTTCCCAGAGGCTGTTTTTTCTTTTTATCTAGTTTTGGTGCTATGGTAAAGAGAGATGGCTGAGCTATATTTATAAAATTGGGATTGGGAAAAATATATAGCAGTAGTTTAATTGTATGTGGCCTAGCTATCCTGTGGGGCTCCAACATGACAAGTGGGTTTGTGGCGTGGGTGTTTTTTTTTTTAATTCATGGGATCCGTGATCGTTATCTTTCATGTAATTTTCAAATCAAATATAACATTCAAATTATATTTAAAAACTGATTAAATCTTCGTTCATTTTCATATAAAAATAGAATAATGTTTAAATCATAAAAATATTAGTGAGATTTATCTACTCCATCCGACTAGTTCAAACTATATTTAAAAATTATTTTCTTTTTCTAATCGACTTGAAGATATATTAACAAAGATCAAAATCCATAAATACATATTAATGGATTTAACCTAACATAAAATTTCTCCGTGATTCCTTCTATTCCGATCATACCCGATGAATTCACTTTCTAAAATTCTATTGGATTATCCCAAATGACGTTGGCTGTGTTTTTTGGATACACAGTCAATGACTGCGAAAATGAATTTTATAAACATAAAATGCTTTGTAGATTCCACTTTTCATGATGGGCCTCTTAAATCCCTTTTTGAATTGATTTTTGATTATTCAGAATTTTATTGTGGACTTTATGTATATGTCGTATTATGGATAATATAAAATTGAAATATTTTGAAATTTTTGTTAGATTATTGACCAAGTAATTTTCACACAAAATTAACATAAAAATAGCTAAAAGAAATAAAATAACAAATATATATATATATATATATATATATATATATATGTTTGTCTTAGATTTATAATATCAATTATTTAAGTTATAACCTGTTAGTTTTCATCTTTAGATACCGAATCGACCATATTTCGATTGTTAATACGATATATAAGGACGACTACTACAAATAGTATTAAAGATCGTGAAATATCGATTCCCCTGAATTTGAAATAGGATACTAAAATTCATCTTTCAGAATGGGTAAGTCGAAATCGATAGTTAATCTATCTTTTATGTCATAAATCGATAAAACTCCTAATTTTGGCTTTGAATCAAAGAAAAAAAGAAAAATATAATAAAAGGTTATGATATTTTGAATTTATACCAAAACAAGTTAAGAAACCATATAATTAAAAGAGTGATTAATCAAAATATACTTTCTTTTAATCACCCCAAGACGGCCATTTATATTTCATGCTGACAAAAATCAATGTCACCCTCACATTTCGATATTTATGTCAATTTTAATTTTATTGGCGAAATATGCACGCAAGAATCTCAAAGCAACACTACAATTAAATGAAACAAATAAGCCATTGTCAAATTAAAATATTGACATAATTAACCTAAAATTCAATTGGTTGGGCAACTGAAAATTACCACCCCACCAGTCAAATAAGGCTATTTTTTCCTGATATTAAGTAGGATAAGATTTATCTTACTATATGAAAATTACACATCAATTAGGATTATGACTAATCACTATTTTGTCTAAAATCCGTCCCAATATTCAAGAACTTATTCTTAATTTACCAAAATATATTATTATAGAGTTATTTTTGTACACTATCAAGTAGTCTGTGTCAATTTTATCTCTCGAAATTTTTATCTCTAATCGACGATTCTTTAAAATATTATTAATTATAAATACTTTAACAATTATAATGGGACATTACCTCTTATAAACTCTTGAAATATCTTATAATGGGACGGAGGAAACATGTAAGTAGGACCAATTAGGATTATGACTAATTAGGGTTATGTGTTTGGACCAATTAGGATTATGACTAATCACTATTTTGTAAAAGCCAAACTGAAATTGCACATGCAGAAATTGACAAGCTTAAGCATCTATGCCGTTCGGTTCAGTGTATTTAAATAGCCACCTTTCAATTCTATGCACCAAATTTATGAGTTTTGACCCTAGTATTTATTTTATTTTATCAAACACTTCACCGGAATTGTAAATCACCTGCCACGTGTAAGTAGTGGTGAGCCAAAATAATTTTGAAATGGAAAAGAAAAAATTATTCTACTCTCAATTGATTAAAAACTAGTATATTTAGAATAAAAATAATAAATGAATATAAAGGTTCATTATCAGTTATTTTGGTGTGGTTGTTATAAAAATATAAAACATAAATGCAATAATGCAAGTTTAATGGATCAATCAAATATTTGGATTCATCTTTAAAATTGTTCGATTTGATTAGTTTCATTGTTGAAAAACTAAACAACCTTTCTTCTTCTTCTTCTGTTGAGGAAAAGGCAGTTATGTTTTGTGTGTGAAGTAGTTTTTTTTGGAACGGGTCAACAATAGCAGGATAACCCAAAAGAAAAAGCGAACCAATAATAATGGGACGGATGAAGTATGAAGTAATAGCAAAACAAGGCTTAATTGAAAAACTAACTTGCCAGCTAAAAAGCTAAAGAAATGTTTTATTCAATTTTCAGATCGATTTTGATTCGATTGTGGAAGTTTCAAATACAATTTATTTGGTCCCATAAACATTTTTTAGGTGGAGTTAGACGAAAAGCTAAAGAACTATTTTGATTATTTTACTTTAAAAATTGTGGAATGTAATCATATATTTGTATTAATAAATGAAGCAAATTCAAATCAAAACATCTTTCCCACCTAAAGAGAGCTTTGCTTTTGTTGAAATTGAATGGGCAGATTTTTGAATTTTCCTCTCTAAGCCCATCTTACTCCAAATTTCACGTATATATGGTTTTTATTTTCCAACTTATTGTTCAAGTGGTCTAAATCAGTGACGAATGAGTGTATCAAAAGATTAATTTGATTACTCATGTATAATTTTTTATGTATCCTTTGACTATTAGCAAATGTAAATTACCTAAAAATTACGCCATTGAAGTAGTAAACATGATATGCAATTAAGTAATAGATTATTATCCGCTAGGGACAATCCAATGGTTAAGGTGGATTCCTTTGATCGAGAGGTCACATGTTTGAATCCCACCAAACATCGGGTTTGAGCCTATCACACCTGATTTTTCAAGTGTGGTTTACATGTCATATGTGGTTTGCAGGCTATTGCACAGGAACAGTGATTTACCGAGTGCACCGTTTATAGCGGCTAAAGGTTCCCATGATACCCAAAAAAAAAAGTAATAGATTGTTATACCAACGAAACATGTATATCAAACAATGTTCTTAATACTCATTTACCCTTCTATCTTAAAAAAAGTACTCATTTTTTTGGTCAATTTAATTTTTATTGGATTCGACCCTTCTTAATCACTTTAAAAACACACACAAAAAGTACTCATTTGGATTACAGGTGCAGGCTTGCTTTGTTGTTTAATATTGCTTTTACGTATATAACATTTTATGGAGTTAATGATTAAATTCAATTAAACATATGGTTCTTCTGAGCTGAATAATCGAATCGTAGGCCCAAATGAAGGGCTTAAGACAGCACCGAGAGCCCATTAAGAGAGAGCTATTAGTAACCCAAAAGATAACGCGAGAACTTTGCTTGGATCGAGATATCTTTTACACATTTATAAGTAACTGTTATAGATATTTTAAAAAGGAAAAGAAAAAGAGGATGCGAGTTGTTTTGATCGTATGCATCATAAAGCCCTAGTTCATGCCTAGAATATGATTTACACATCATTGTTTGTTTGTTTCTTTCTGACAAAACACATCTAGAGGTCTTTTTTTTTTGAATTCATGGGAACGTCCAATCGCTATCTCAGAAATCTTATGTTTATGTAAAATAACATACAAACCATACAGGACGGATAAATCACATTCGAAAATTTAAATGTGACAAACTTATACCTATAGAGACGTTAGTGGAGTTCAAACATGTGACATTTTGACTACATGAACTCACTTTACTACTGGACAATCCCAAAAAGACATCCAGAGGTCTTTGTACTTTTTAATAGTCGAACGTTATTCATGAAATTTCGGAGTTCAACTCGATAAAAGTCTCGAGTTTGTTTAGTGAAGCTTGTTACTAAATAAACCAAGCTTCAATTGGTGATGGAAAGTTCTTCTCCTAAATGGTGGCGAATGGCGAGTGAATAACCGAAGACGTGGGATGTAAAATTGATAGTTTATTAGGAGGTTGGGCATTTAAGGTGTTTATACTGTTTCTTGAAATTACATTTTATGGATCCAGATTTTATTTTATTTCTAAATTCCTCCCACCTATCTGTTAAATAGAAAATATTATGTGTTGATCTGGCTTAAGCTTAGTACGATGATGTAAGAAACCGAGGTACTAGTTTAGTCGATTCGGTTTACTGATTTTATGCATTTCGGTTTATTAGTTTGGTTTTAAACCAGACCAAGAATGTCCACCACTAACGTCCGTTCAATGCATCTCGTGTCTGTATCTTAAGGAGATGATATCAGAAATCGCCATGAAATGGACCAAGGTGGCAAGAACAGGCAAAACCGAGTCCAGGTTCCGCGGCGTTGATGTTCTTCAACTGTGACCAACAAACACTATATGACTCATTTCATCTTCACTTTCTTAGTAAAATGTTTTACATTCTCAATTTTTGTTACACTTTCCTCTGTTTCTGTCATAAACAGTCCTGTTCCTGCAGATATCTTAATGTGGTTAATGAACTGTTTCTGCTCATAGAGTCATACTGATGCATAGACTTCTAAGTTCTTGTGAGTACAACATGATGGTTAGGCTAGATAATATACCTGCAATAACATCAGGTATTAAGTGGAAAAACGCGAACACTTCCGTGCATAGACAGTTCCTGCAGCATGCTGTGTTTACGCATTATATTGAGACTCTCTCTTTATTCCCATTTCCCAGTAATAATAGAGATGTATTGATACAATGAAGTGAGGAATATTTTCAAGAATGCTGTTCAATCAACATGGATTCACTTCACAGTTAATCTAGTTTGGGGTGGTTAATGTGCTTGGAATAACAAATTAGGACACTTACAGAAAAGAAGATTAGATCACTTGAGCTTGTTGCTGAAGTCCGACAGCTGAAGAAGTCGAATTCTGGATATTCTTGCAGCCTCATCACGCTCTTTTTGAGTGTTATAACCCCAATCCCCTGTTTCAATTACTCGAATCAGGAAACCAAATAATGTAGCATGGATCGGCTGTTAAGTAAATTGATATATTAATCACCTAAATATAGGTTCCATTTGTTCAGCTCCGGCTCTTTGATGACATTCTTCAGTGTTGCAAATCGATCTTCAACAAAGCTTTCCAACATAGAGAGTTCGAATTCTTTACAAGTTCTATTCCAGAAGCAATAGATATATATATTGAAATATATTCATAAAAAGTTATAGTCCAAAGATCTTACTGTAGGGTTAGACCCTGGTTTTCCGGCATCTCTTGAAGCTGCTTTAGCACTTTAACTTTAGGGCTGACAGTTTGTTAATACATTAGATTCGACTCAACATCAAGAGAACGTTATGCATGAGGATATTAGTCTACTGGCTCATTTATGTTCACCTATATCTTGAAAATACTCACCCCGTCCCCAACCCATAGATTCTTTCAGGCGGAATAGTGACTCCAGCAAGCTCTCGAAGTAGAGCATCTGCAAAGCGGCCCTGCAAAACGATACAGTTGAACCAGTAAGAATAAGGCGATTTTCTCTCACTAAGAAATCTCACAGTTATGTCTTCTGCCTTGTTTTGTAGTATATACCTGCTTCGTTGTGACAATGTAGAGCTTGGAATTAGAAAACTTCAAGGCATCTGGAACACCTGGATAAAATCTGCAGGTTATAAACCACTTTGATCAATATATATCAGCATAAGAAACAACATAAGATAATCAATATAAACGATTACCTATTTGCACCTATCCATGTTTTAAAATCCTTATCCATCCATTCATCCCTAACCTTTCCAAAAAGATCTATTAGGACATCCCTGTCGTTCTCATCCCATTCTGCCATGATCACGGGTTTTATAGTCATCCAGTTCTCCAATATCCCCTCAGTCGTGAGTCCCTTTGCAACCTTACACAAATATACAGGCCAGGCGTCAGCTAAGAAGATACTAATATCTGCAGGCCGGATCTTCTACTGCATCATTGCGTAACATCTCCTATTGCATATACATATGGTCGTCATGTGTCGAGGATATTTTAAAATATGCGAAGCTTGTTTTATGAAAGTTCTTAAATTTTTTCTACACATGCAAAATCTTCACCATTTTCGTGAATTTCTATAAACAAAATCTGCTAGATTTTTTAATTTTCTCGACATGCGGAGATCATCAGAGGAGATGCTGCACAATAATGTAATAGAGGATCTCGCTTACACAACCTGAACCCGTAAAGTAAAGAAGAGTATCTATTAAGGGCGGGATGCGCACTGAGGACTTCCGGATTGAGGGAATCTTCGTCTCCAACAACAATCTCACGAGTAATAAATTTTCGTATCCAGTTTCTACCACTGGTCGAATCTGAAACAACAAACAAGTTAATACCTTCACCATTTTCAGAAAATCTTCTATAAATTAAATAAAGAAAGAGAACGAACGAACTTCTGAAGATGCAACTACTCCCAATAAGGTTGTCATTTTCAAGATATAGCTATTTCAAGCAACACTACATGTTGCTTATCATGTGTATGACTTATGAGTTAACATTAATTAGACAAGAAAAAGGAAACCCAAATAAGCAAATCTCAAAGCTCAAGTCTAGCAATGTTAATAATTCTCAAGATTTAAAACCTCGGGCAGAATCTCAGCTCAAACTTTCCAGCTCCATTGCTCCTTTTCATAGAGCATGTGAAAAATGGAAGGCTATAGCAATTACTGTAACACATTGCCGATAGAATTAGAAACAGCTATCAATGGCTACACCACATTTTTGAGAGAAATAGCTACATTTTCTTCGTTTTAGAGATGCATTTGTTAATCTGAATCCGATATTACTACAAATTATCAAATTTCAAATTTTAAGCATCAAAAGACAAAGAGCTCGATCAATATTCAGACTTATTCATAAAGAGAAAGGGGAAGACATAATTACTCTGTGCATCTGATCAACAATCCAATCCTCTAACTGTGAGTCCACCCCATTGAACAGATCTGGCCATCTTACTCTAGCAGCCTAAAACAGACATTAGAAAAAGTAAATTCGAAAATTGGAAAGATACACACACACACACACACACACACATAAACACAGATATCTTCTAACTCAATCAATTCAATTTCAATAGAAGTAGATAAATCTGAAAATCAAGATAGATTCGAAAACTGAGAAAAGCTCAAACAAATTCATTATACATGAATATGTGCTTCGATCCAATTAATTGACAACATCAAACGCAAAATCGACGGGTCGGAACGAAGTAAATGCGAGTCAAAACCAAAATTCTGAAGAAAATTAAACACCAATAAAAAATCATTTCAGCAAAACCTTGACAGCTGAAAGGGAGCTCTCTCCGCAGCTGTCGCAGAGCACTCCATCAAAATCCAGAGCATAGAGATCCCCCATGATGATTTTTCAGGAATTGTTTTCTTTTTGTTGAAAATTCAATTATATTAAATTGATTAAAGGCGTAGAAAATTTTGTAGATAATATTCGATTTATTATCTGCCACACCGGCGGAAAGAATAATACAATGGTAATTCTAAATACACCCTATAACTTCTTATTTAATACTAATAATAAAAATAACACACAAATTAACAGGTTTTAAAGCTAAAACGATCTTTAACTTCAATATGCAACCAAACACTCAAAAGATTTGTAGAACCTAAGTGCTTGATTACTTGAGATCATAATCAAAATTATCGTATGGTATTTAGAGTCTAAATCCACTTCAGTACCATTATTTAGATCGAGTGAGTATAGTCTTACATTTGATCTTATTGTAAAGATTCACTCAAGTTGAAAAAATCGTTCTCACCCATCTACCCAGTTGTAGAAGTGAGGTTGTGTTGTGAAGGCGGATAAATTATCCTGCATGACAGATTAAAAGTTGGTAAAAATTGATACAAATAAGTTATTGTGTGAGATATGTTGAAAGTTGTATTAAGAAGTCTATATGACGATATTCATGGATTCATGGATTTAGCTCACAAGATCTTGCCACTATATACATGGAGTCATAATGTCATGGAGTCATAATGTCAATGACTGAGTTTTATCCGGATCATAATCAATAAATAAATAATGATTCTGGTTCTGGAACCGACCCATTAGATACTGGATCTGAATCGGACTCGGACCATCAACTATGAGTCTTAAGCGGTATGGATCGAAGCGGTGCGGAACCGAACCCACCGAACCATAATCGAACCGAAATCGTTGCTTTATAATTTAATGAGCTATGAGTGATTTCAGATCGATATGAATAAAATTAGCTCATTGACAAGTCTATTTGAACTTAAGCTTGTCAATATATGTGTTTTAATCGGATCAGAACCAATAAATAAGTATTGGTTATGGTTTTAGAACCATAACTAGATCCGAATAGGACCGGACCATCAAACTATGGATCTAAACGGTCCGGGTCTAAAGCGGGTCTGGAATCGGAATCGAAATCAGAACCGCTGCTTTAAAATTTAGTGAGTTTTGAGCAGTTTCGGATTTATACGGGTAAAACCTACCTATTGACATCCCTATATGAGTTTGTGAATACTCCGAACCACTTTAAAAACACTGTATGCTTTATTTTTTCACTTACAACTTTTCATACTTGTCATAAACTCTACATATCACTAAATGTTCAAGTGTTTGACAAATTTCAGGTCAGGTTCATATATATTTGAAGCCATTTTGACACTGACTATATAAGCCTGAACAAGTTTACAAAATAAATATTCAAAACTGAATATATAGTAAAGAAATTGATAAGTTATATCAACTATCACTCACTTTGTTAATAGGAGTGTTATTTTGATCGTTGTATTCTCTTCTCGTAAACCTGATAATACTCACTTTAGGACCAATGTTATTGATTATTATAACTAATTAGTGTCATTTTTTTTTCTACGGAAAAAACGAATTGTGGAGGCAAAGAGTTGTATCAGGTCGAAATATTGAGAAGCAAATTCAAATTCCATCCACTACAAGTTGAATTTATAAAAAAGGCTAATTTCCATAAAAAAAATTGAAAAGGGGTTTTTTTTTCTCACTCACAAATTAACACGAAGTGCGTATTTTTAAATAAAAAGAGAAATAATGAAAAAATACAAAATTAAAATAATTATACCTATCAATGAACCTAAAAGAGATTGCAAATTAAATAAAAAAGTTTGTATATTAAGATATCAATTAAATATTTCCAATAACATAATAATTTTGTGAATATTATTTATCCTTCTTAAATTAAAAAAAGATTGGTACGATCATAACCTAATTCGTATTTTTAGGGCTGTTAAACGGTTCGGTTTCGGTTAACCGAATCGAATTTCTCCAAAAAAATGGAACCGAAATCGAACCGTTTTAAATTTTTGGTTAACCGAAAACCGATAGGTTCCGACGGTTCGATTTTCGGTTAACCGAAAAACCAAATTAAAATTAATTAATAATAAAAATAAATAAAATAATAATTAAAAAACTGAAACTTATTATAAATAAATAAAATATTTAACAAATAATTAATAAAGTAATAATTAAAATTTGATTTCAGGATTCTTAATTAATTAATTAATAATTAAAAAAAATGGTTTTTCTGTTCCGAACCGTTCGGTTATCGGTTAACCAATAATCGACATTTTTTTCAACTCTGGAATCGACCGATAACCGAATTTGTCGATTTTCGGTTAATCGAATTAATCGATTTCAATTCGGTTCCGGTTCTAATCGAAAACCGAAAACCGTTTAGACACCCTAAGTATTTTAGTCGAACACATGATTTTTTAACGCGTTCAATCATAGTGATTCGTTTACATCATTCTATAAATTCATATGGTATCCCAATTTACAATCTCAAATAATGAATGATCATAAAATGAAATACAGACATCATAATCCAAATTAATAAAGGGTTCAAACATCAAATCAGGACACATACATTTTACTTTTTCAAATTATAAAAAAAGTTGTGCATTTTTTTTTAATTTTCTTTTGGGAATATAAAATGGTTGTGCAATTTGATACTTGTCCAAACTATCAAGAATTAAAAAAAAAAAAAAGTGAAAAGGAAAAAGGAAGGGGAGAGAGAGAGGCTAAATACCGCCCGCTCCTATCTTTACATTTCCCGCTGCAAATCAGTTCTCGGCGGTAAGTCCAACTCATCGTGATTACTTTGTTGTGTAGTTGTTAATTGAATCCCGCAGTTATTTATTTGATGATATTCCTATTGAAATTTGGTGTGCAAATTTATTTGAAAGCGCATATTACGTATACACTTGCATAGACGACTGATCGCATCCAATTTTTCTGTAAGGTATTGTTTTTCTGGAGAATTTATGTTTTTTTGTGGTTCTATGCTCTGTCACTGTGTGGCCATTAATTTCTACTTTGAATTTGATTGGGATGTTTTGGAACTGGAAGTGTTTTGATCCGGTGAAGAATTTTAGGGCTTTATGTTGATGACTGAATTTTCAGTAGGAAGAAGCCTTGTATCGTATTACAGTTTTGGCTTCTTACACTGTTACTGGGATAAGTAAATGTTACTTGCAGAAAATTGATCATCATTTGTTGTTGCTATGATTGATTACATCAAGTTGCATCAGATCATAAACTGAGTATGTAAGTCAAGCTTCGCCAGAGTTCAATTTGATTAGGTTAGTTACTATTAGAGGGTTCTGTGATGACTTGTTTCGCTTATAGCCTTAGTCGTGTTTATTCTGTTTTGTTCCTGCCGTTATAAGCTTGAAATATGCTATTGAAGTAGTTTGGAAAACTTAATATTTCTTGCTCTTTTTCCCCTGCTGATTTTGTCTTGCTAAATATTTCTCTAGATGTCAGAAAATAACAAGGGAGAGGAGATTTCCCAGAAGGGAAATGATTGGGAAGTTGTAGCGCTCACAGAATCTGCATATGCTGCCGCTCCTGGTCCCAGAAGTGTTCTGGATAATAGTGACAGCAATTTAAGTGGGGACGATGATTCTGAGACTGCTCGTGCCATGTTCATGTCCAGCCACTTTGGGCTTTCACCTAGTATGCTGGAGAACTTTCCATTAGAACCTGAATACAAGGAGAAGTATTCTGGAGAGGGCCATGATCATGATGTTCATCAAGTTATGGAGCAGCAAGGTAGTAAATCAGATTTAAAGCAAGACGGAAGTTTGAATATAGAAGGACTCATTTCTGATGAATTTTCTGGAGTTCCACAATTTGACGAAAAATTTAAGAGCATGTCATTCTATAGTTCTGACATGGGCGATGTTGCATCCTCAAAATCGATAGACAAAGAGCAGGGCGTGTATGGGACTGGGAAGAGTTCTTACGATGCTGCTGCTGCTGCTGCAGGTGTGCCATTCCTTGCTGATGAGGGCACGGGGATTGCTGAAGCATTTGAATCTCTGGATGATGCCGTGAAGTCAACTGTGTGCACACATGTTGAAGAAGATAAGTTTAGTGAACCTACTGATCTTCCTTGTGATGCTTGGTGGAGAAGACGTGCTGCTTCCTTGTATGGCCACGCCAAAAATGCAAATCCATATTGGTCTCTCGTTGTTGCTGCAGCTGTTATCGGGCTTGTGATTATTGGTCGCAGGTGGCAGCGTGATAAGCCGCAAGTTTTTCTACTCAAGTCACAGTTGACTCTAGACAATAAGGTACTTCACTTTTTGTTGCAAGTTTGTTTGATTATCATAAATTTTCATTTTTTCCACTAGTAACTGCTCGATCACAGCAGGGGTTTTGTGATTCGAAAATTGACAGTTTATCACTAATTATATCTGCTATATTGCAATCCCTGATGCTGTTAAGTCATTTGTTTAGTTTCATCTTTGATGTACCCTGCTTGCTTCGGATTTCAGTTCTCGTGTCACAATCTTCATGGCTTCAAACGCTTGTGTCCCCTGTATGCAGGAGGGTCACTGGATCGTTAGTCCCGTGGGACGACTTAAGGGTGTAAATTTAAGTGGTCGACACAGTTCATACATCGGACTGAGCTCTGTGACAGAAGGCTGACTGGTGAAGGGAACGAAAAACATAAACATCCTGTCCATTGTCTACCAAGATTCTGAACATTTTTAATATTGCACTTTTTTACTGCATTTGCTCGTGATAAGGTATGGTTAGATATCTGTACTTTGTTTCACACTAGGAGCTTGTACCGGTCCTATGCCCTTGTGTTTATAGTTTCTGTTAAATCCTGCAAATGTATGAACAAGGCATTATAGACATGGCTTGTTGGAAGTTGGTGATTTGTAACTACCGAGATGTAAATTTATACCAGTGTGTATGGTGACATGTTTTGTGTTAATGCAAGCTTTGCTGCGATAGATTGATGTGTGATTTGATTATCTGAAGTTTGATTTCATTTTCTTTTCTTCTAATTTATGTTTGCAAACTGTAGTTTCTCACTTTTTCCCCTTTTTGTCAATGACCAAAACCATTTTATTCTGGGTTGAGTTTTTGGTTGATCCTTACTTGCTTTATTTTATTTTGTATGCAGAATGTTTGTTAGCTTGTTATAAGTTATCTAGATATATAGTTTGATTAGCTAATAGGTTATAGATTGTATTTCATTTTGTATAAAAGATCATTGGGTTTTTCTTAATTAATTGCGTCTATTATTTCTGTGTTCATTTTTTTTAAAGGCAAAACACTGTCCTTGTAATTTTAGATGAGATCGATTTCCATATGTCTACTTCTGCCAAATATCTGCTCATCTCTGCCTTTCTTGCTTCACGAAATCCAGCGACCCTTGGTGCCTCACTTTTTGATTCAACGGGAGGAAGGAACTAACAATCGGAAAAGAAAGTGAAAGGGATTAACACAACAATATCTACTAGTAGCATTAACTTAGTTCAATAATCTATATATATTTTCTGAGAGGAGCTTTTCGATCTTCATGTAAATGTTCTTTGTTGTATGTGTACACAGTGATGGAGGCAGAAATATGAGGCCTGGCCCCAAAAACATTTGAAAATAAATTGAAACTTTTTCTTTGGATCTACGGACACAACTTCTTCTTTTCTTAAGAAGACATTACAGACATTTTTTCACTCTGAAAGTCGACCCCAAACAAAAATTGTCTACTCAATTCAAATAATTAAACGTGACACGAAACCATCGAATTCATTTATAGAAAATTTTAGATCCAAAACTATTCATTAACAGGTGGATTTTTAGATTTTAAAACTTTCACATCTGTTACTTTAGTTTCTCCCATAAATATGTTAATCTTACGAACTTAAACTTTTAACAAGTTTCTTAGAATCAATTTTTGGAATGGATAAAGAAAATGTTAGATTTTTGGGATTCAGAGCTGATTAAAATTTTCGTTTTCTTTTGATGCTTTCTTTTCTCCGCAACTTAAGATATTTGTTACTCACATGCATTGCTCTCTCTTTCTCGACCTTCTATGTGCGAATTCAGATATTCAAGTCTTTAAAATGGAGAAATTGAGGAAGTTTTATAGAAGATAGAAAGAAGTTGAGAAAATTCTAAAAAGATAAACAGATAGATACAAAAAAAAACATGTGTGTGTTGGTGCAGTGGTAGAGTGGTTAATGTTAGAAAATCTCAAAAACCGCGACGCACAAATGCTCAAAAGTAGAGAGATAGAAACGAAAATAAAAGGAAAAATATATTGATTATAAATTGATACACAGCATATCACCACTCTCTATAATAATATATATTTTAAAATTAAAATAAAATTACTAAAATGCCCCTAGATATTTTTGAAATTACTGGGGGCTCATGGGCCCAGGCTCATTACTGCCTCCGTCCCTCTGTATACACATTGAAATTTGTGTGCAAACACATAGATCAATGGCTTAGCTCGTGCTGTCTTTCCATGTTTAATCTCTAAGGTTGGCCTGATTCTTTTTCAGGTGATTCTCGTTGCATGATTAACTAGCTTTTACATCAAGTAAAGAGTTATTCTAGAAGTGCAACTGCAACTGCAGTTTCCTTGAGCTATGAGCACAACAATTTCTAACATGCTAACTGCCTTTTCCTCAGTTATTCAGAGAGTGTACAGATCATGATATTTTCCTTAACATATAATCTGTGATATGGTTTATTGGTTTGTTTCTTTATTGCAGAAGAGAGTTATTACAGCCCCAACCTTCATCATTTGTTGAAGAAGTCCGACGCTACTGCGATGACGTTCTAATTACCAGATAGGCAAGGTCTCCACACATTCGGCATAGTATTTATGTAATCTGTCTCATTTATTTTTAACTAGGAAGAAATCTATGGACTAAGAGGGTGTTTGGCTGAGCTTATAATCTCTTTAAAACAGCTTATAAGATGTTTAGGAGCTTATAAGATATTGCAAAGTGTTTGGCAAAATAAGCTCTTAAACAGCTTATAAGCTGTGAAAATAAGCTCCAACAGCTTATAAGCTCCCCTAAAAAGAAGTTGGTCAACCCTAACTTATTTTTTCATAAGCTTATAAACAACCATGAATTTACCAAAATAACATTGTTATAGTTCGTTATTTCCAACACATATACTATCAACTTCACATCTCGTCAATTTGATCTCTCTAACTATGATTTTTTTTTCTCTAACTCACGATTCTTTCTCTAGCTTATAAGATCAATTATCCAAACACTTTAACAACTTATAAGCTCTTAAGACATTACCTCTTATAAGCTCTTTAAACATCTTATAAGCTCTTGGAGCTTATAAGCTCTCTAAAATAAACTTAGCCAAACACCCTCTAAAATAAGTGATGGGGAATAGTAGATTAAGCTAGTTCTAGTCTTTTCTTTTCAGACAACCTGTTTTTCATACAACTTGCTACGTTTTTTTTATTTATTTATTATTTGATGGGTAGTTGTTGAAGCAAAGACTGGTTATTAATTTTGTGTGGGGGATAAACAAGATTAGCGCAAGTTTCTTAAAATCACTCTTGGATTCGAACATCTTGCAGTTCAGATCACTCTGAGTTGCTCTTTACTATGATGATTTCTCATGGATTGGTAAGGGCTCAAATTTCAAAATTAGGTAAGAATTTGTTTTACCAAAAAATACGTGACAGAAGTAGGGTTGACTTTTTTATAACCTTATTGGCAGGAAATTCATGGCAGAATGTGGGGGTTGACTTCTGTTTTCTGCTGCAATCTTTGCATTGAAGAGGGTCAAACTCTAGGTTATGAAACTGAGATAAACATGACTTGGATTTTATGGGGTTTTCAACGTAAGATCTGAGGAGGATAGGTGCACAAAGAAGGATCATATTTTGCTCTTTGATAGTTTTGTGTCACGTAATCTTAGCCTTCTGCTATAAAGTGTTGGTGGGTTGTTCACCGAACTGATAACTAGCCACAAGCTACAACCCATGTTTCATTTATGATCATCATAAATTGATAAATTAATCACGTATTATTTAGGGGGAAAAGGGAGGGCAAACAACCATATCATTTAGAGACCAGTTGTTTCTTTTTCTTTTCTTTTTGGTCATTAAATACAGAAATTTTAAAGTGTAAACCCTAACCTTTGGCCTCAATCTCTACCACTTTGTTTCTTTGTTCTCTGCATTTTGTGTAACTAAAATCTCTCTTTCCATCTAATTTCTTTTTTCCTCATAGTTTCTCAATTAATCTCATTTATTTCCCTTCATTGAATGCTAGAAATAAAGGCCACAGCTCCTCTCCTCTTCCTGCAGAAATTGGTTGTGGAGAGAGAAAGCTAGAAAGAGGTACGTTTTGGAGTTTGGAGAGAGAGAGAGAGAGATGGTGAATCAAAACCATGGCATATTTTCAGATTCATTTTCCCATCTGTATATAATTTGCTGCTGGTTTTCTATCTTTTCACAGGGGTGGTTTCCTCTTTTAGGGTTGAATTTTTTGACTCCTTTTCCTTAAATCTTCAACCGTCTCTTGCGCGCATTTATGGTGGTGGCATCTGACTGTTGAAGCACAGTCTGGCCTTAGTTATTACCCCTTTTTCTTCCATTATTTCCTTCATCTGTAAACTCCCCCTCATAACTCCCCAGCACAGACACACTCACTCACTTTCTTTCCCCCTCTTCACAGTTGTTGATGCAGAAAAAATAGTTTCCGAGTCTTTCGTCACATGTTTTAGGTAAAGAAAAACCAAAAGCAGCATTGAAAAGAAGGTTATTTTAAACATGGACATGTCCATGGCATTGCTGCTTTTCTCTGCTGTGACATGCTACCTGCTGTGGTTCACCTTCATCTCCAAATCGCTCAAGGGCCCGCGCGTGTGGCCCGTGCTGGGCAGCCTGCCGGGCCTCATCGAGAACGCCGAGCGCATGCACGACTGGATCGCCGACAACCTCCGTGCGTGCGGCGGCACGTACCAGACTTGCATCTGCGCCGTGCCGTTCTTGGCCCGGAAGCAAGGCCTCGTGACCGTCACCTGTGACCCCAAGAATTTGGAGCATATCTTGAAAACCCGGTTCGACAACTACCCGAAGGGTCCAACGTGGCAGGCGGTTTTCCACGACCTTCTCGGCCAGGGGATCTTCAACTCAGACGGCGACACGTGGCTGTTCCAGCGCAAGACAGCGGCCCTCGAGTTCACGACCCGGACGCTGCGCCAGGCCATGGCCAGGTGGGTCAACTGGGCTATTAAAAACCGGTTCTGCCCATTCTTGATGTCGGCTCAGCTCGAGGCCCAGCCGGTTGACTTGCAGGATCTTTTGCTGAGGCTGACATTTGATAACATTTGTGGGCTGGCTTTTGGGAAGGACCCTCAGACACTGGCTCCCGGCTTGGCCGAGAACGGCTTCGCGTCCGCCTTCGACCGTGCCACGGAGGCGTCGCTGCAGAGGTTTATCCTTCCGGAGGTGATGTGGAAGCTGAAGAAATGGCTCCGGCTCGGGATGGAGGTCAGCATGAGCCGAAGCCTTGTCCAGGTGGACGAGTACTTGTCCAATGTCATCAGCTCGCGTAAGCTAGAGCTGATGAGTCAGCAAAATAAGGACGCCAATCCTCACGATGATTTACTGTCGAGATTCATGAAGAAGAAAGAATCCTACTCGGATAAGTTTTTGCAGCACGTGGCGCTCAACTTCATCCTAGCTGGCAGGGACACGTCATCGGTGGCGCTGAGCTGGTTCTTCTGGCTGATCATACAGAATCCGAGGGTGGAGCACGAGATCCTCCGCGAGATATGCGCCGTCTTGATCGAGACACGTGGCACCGATGTGGAGTCGTGGCTCGACCAGACACTTGCATTCGAGGAAGTCGACCGTTTGGTGTATTTGAAAGCTGCGTTGTCGGAGACGTTAAGGTTGTACCCTTCTGTCCCCGAGGACTCGAAGCATGTCGTCGCCGACGACGTGTTGCCGGACGGGACGTTCGTGCCGGCTGGATCATCGATCACGTATTCGATCTATTCGGCCGGGCGGATGAGGTCCACGTGGGGTGATGACTGTCTCGAGTTCAAGCCGGAGAGATGGCTGTCTAGTAATAGGGAAAAGTTTGTGGCCCATGATTCATACAAGTTCGTGGCGTTTAATGCGGGGCCGAGAATATGCCTCGGGAAGGACTTGGCCTACTTGCAGATGAAGTCGATCGCGGCGGCGGTGCTGCTCCGCCACCGGCTGACGGTGGTTCCCGGCCACAAGGTGGAGCAGAAGATGTCGTTGACGTTGTTTATGAAGGATGGGCTTAAGGTGAATGTGCATGAAAGGGACCTCAAATCAGTAGTGGCGAGTGTGATTAAGGAGAAGGAAGCGGCAGCGGCGCTGCATGCCGGAGAGTCTTTGGGTGTATTGAGTAAGGGAACGTGCGGTGGTGGTGACGGTGGAGTAGGGGTGGATGTGGTGGTTGGGATGGTGGTTGGAGTGATTTAAAGTATAGTGTATAATTCTTTGTAGGGTGGCTGCCTATTAACTACCGAGTGTTTTAGGCCGACTCAGTGGGTGGCTGAATTCTGACAAAAAGGAAAAAAAGAAAAATTGTGGGACAAAACTCACTAGGTGATATGGATGCTTAATGTTGCTCTTGAATGCATGTAAATGAGGGAGCGCCACATATGCAGGGAGGTGAGAGATGGTGAGAATATCATGATAGTTAAATATTTCTTGTTTTTTCTTTCCCTTTCATCACAAATTCATCTTTTTGGGAGTTACTTGTTTTTTCTTTTCAAATTTGGATTTCGTTATTGTATTTATTCTTTGTATTTCTTGATTTGTGTTGTCATATTTCCCATTTTAATTTTACTTGGCTATTATATTGTAGTGGAGGTGAGAAGTAACGCTCACACAATTTCTATACGTCGAATACAATCTCTCTATCTCCTTATTTTTTTCAACTATCATATTACAACCTGACATATTTATGAAGGCCTTAAAAATTTAAGTAGAACTTTACAAGGAAAAATTGCCATCGTACAAGTCAATGATTGAGATAAGATATTCATTGACAGTCCATGGCTGTGAGACTTGTTGTAAAACCTAGCTTCTAATAAAAGACAGTGCAAGTAAAGGGACAAAAAGTTTCTATAATTTATTTTAATCCCTCTGAATAATTTATAAAACTTAATCATCTCCAAATTGAATGTAGGAAGCAATAATACCTCAGAACTTTCACTAAACACTCCTTGAAATCCTTGGTCTCCAGCATTTGAGTACAATATCTCAACGCCAAAACCATCCAAAAATATATGAATAAACGTCTACTTTTCAGGGCACTCTACCTAGTCCAGAATTTTCTCTCCAGTGGCGAAAAGGTTCCACGTTAACGTGCCGACAATGTATAACGCGACGGCAACTTTGAACACATCATCCCAAGAACCTGAGAAATATAGTTCAAGAATCAAAATTTGATGCATTGGGTATGTTCTTTGTAAGAATGCAAAAAATAGTGTTTGCGGATGGGAGAAGTATAATTTTGGGTCCAACATATTAGCGTAGTTTCAATTGTAGACTACATGTAAGGTAATCATATTAACAGACTTCATAAAACTATTCGGTTCAAATCTAGAACCGACTCAATTTTTCTACTCATTTTATTTCTCGAAAAAAAAAGATAAAGAAAGACATAAAAACTATTTCAAGGCCATCTTTATCTAATTTTCAAGAAATAAATTTGAGTCTGTTCTAGATTTGAACCGAGTAAATATATGAGGTCCATTTCTGTAATTGCCTAAAGTGTAGTCTATAATTGAAACTACGGATCCAAAATCATACTTAAGGTTTGGTTTGTTACCCTTTTGGAGTATGTATCCAGTAGCAGCAGTTCCGAAGACACCAGCAAGTACACCAGCAGTATTAGATAGACCCAATAGCACTCCCTAAATAGAAGAAGCAACATTAGATGAACCTTTTTCTGTTGTTTCCAATCAGAGAAATGAGAGGCGACTAACTCACAGCATAGCGTGGCCCGATATCTTGGTGATTCGAGTAGAGTCCGGATTGAGAGAATGCATCCGAACCCTGCAAGAAGAATCGCGTTAGTCCTATGTTATCGAGTTTTCAGGCGAGATGTGACAAGTGTGTTTCAAACCTGACTGCAAGCCATGCACAGCACTGCTAGAGCAGGTGTCTTCACTTTACTAAGTTGTGTTAAGAAGAAAGCGGGGCCTAGAAATCCAATCGACTGCATTATCTGTAATAGAATTGAAATTTTGATACAAAATAACTGGAAGGTATGCTTACACCGATATTTGCCTTCTACATGAAAGAGCTGTCTTGCTAAATAAACTGAAAGAGAAAATATTGAACGGCACTTGCCTTACGGACTGTAGTGATGGAGAGACCTTTGCTTATGAGGGTATCAGCAATCCACCCGCCTATATTAGCAAACACGGCCATAGTGAGCCATGGAAGCACGCAGAGCAGTCCGGATCCAGTGAGGTTGAATTTCAAAACCTATGAAAATCAGGAAAAAATAACGGGAAAGACAATTAGAAAGACTGCCTTATAGCTTTATCATTACACAAAATTGCATTGTTCTTGTCTCCATACAGCATTGAATGAAATTAACTGAAGATAGTATCCATCTAACGGCTTAAATACCTGGTTATAGTAAGTCGGCATCCATGTCAAGAGAATAAATGTTCCCCAGTTATGGCAGAAATGGGAAACAATGAGAGCCCAGACAGGGGCCTTCGTTAGAATTTTCTTCCATGGAATCTCGGTTACAGGTTCCTTTGATATGCTGCCGTCTAGAATCAGTTCCTTTTCCCCCAGACTAAGATTAGGATCGTCTTCTGGTGAACTGTGTGCCTAGAAGTAGTAAAATTCAAGGATTTTCAAAGGAATTTTTGTAGCACTGACACCTGCAGTTAATCTCTACCCAAGGCCAGCATTTAGAGTAAACAAAGAAGTGCTAAAGCATGCTGGAGAAATAGTAAAGAAGAGGCCTTTGATTTATTTTAATTGACACCTATCAAATGATGGGGTTGCTTGAACCACTTAAATCGATCCTCGGATGCATATGTAGGAACAGTGAAGAAGTAGTAGTAAAAAGAGATGAGGCTTTACTTTGCTCCACCAAAGTGCAAACCAGATAATCCCAAGGGCTCCAAAAGAATAGAAGATAGATGGCCACCCAAACTTGTGGATCATTATAGGTGAAACAGCTAAACCAGTAACTGATCCAAGATACATGCCGCTGTATACTAGCGCAAGAGACCTGCTTCTTTCAGAGACGGGAATCCATTTCGACAGCAAATTATTCATAGCAGGCATGGCAACACCCTGTTATAGAATAAAACTCATTACACGAGAAATCATATCTGCACAAGCAAGGTTCTTCCCTCTTAAACAGTTCAAATATTATTTCAAGAAAGCATACGAAAATGTTGATCAGAGAATACAGATAATCAATCTAGATGTCTTATCAATCCAAATGGTTTGAATATATCTAACCAGTTTCTTTTAGTCAAATTCAAGTGCTAGAATATGTCGAGGTCGGGGCACCACTTATAGATTGATATGCTCTACTAAGCTGAGACACAAGTCGCATTATTAAATATTAAAAGAAATATGAGTACTTGTCCTCAGATATTGCAAGCAATGTACAAAAAATCTATGCAGAAGAACTGAATAATTTACCTCGCCAATTCCCATGAAAGCACGCATAATTAGTAAGCACGGGAGCCCAATTCTTGCGGCAATAGGTGTCAAAACTGTTGCAATTGACCACCAAATTACTCCAAAACCAAGCACTAGCTTCCCACCTACTTTATCGGCCCATATACCTCCAACAATCTATGCCATGAAAATGTGAAGAAGCTTTAGCTAGAGGAGGAAAACTATAAATGTACTGAAGTGACTCCAATGAGTCACAAGTCAGCATGCATTGAGTTTTTTGGATGAAAAATATCTACAGGCATTATGTAGTTATGAACAGGATAATCTAGGACACGGCTAAGCTCAAATATTGTTTAGATGCTCTGTTCTGTTTATCTCTACACTATTGCTCTAGGAAAAGTATTAAGTATGCAGCAGTACTACATAACCTCTACCAAAGGCACTTTAGCAGTGATATAACTCCAGTCTTAACTAGATACCAAATATGAGGTTATTAAAAATGAACTACTTGACCTTGGTTTTGTAAGTCTTGGGAAAGCCATAAAAGACTCGCAGAAAAACAGCCTTTTTAATATTGTGAACCACATACACACACGCACATACATATATTTCAAAGAATTTTTAACAATACAAGATTACCGAAAAGGCTAGCTGAACAACTTATTCTAAACTTGACATAATCCTTTGCAAAAAAACTGGGACGCTTCCAGAGCATGAGATAATACCTGTGTTAGCAGATAACCCCAGAAAAAAGAAGATTGAATCAGACCAACAGTGGCACTGTTCCAGTTGTATTCCTTGGACATTGGGAGTATTGCTATACTCATGTTCACCTAAAGACAGAAAGCATAAAACCATTAGCACAGTTAGCAGTTTATAATCTTATTGAGCCAGTTAAGGAATTGCATGTGGAAGTCACTAACTAGCAGTAGCATACTTAGGAGAACCATAATCTACAATTAAATCAAAGCCATATATAAACATTAACAAAGTGTGTAACAAAAAGAACCTTACGCGGTCCATGTTGCACAACAGAAATGCAGTAAAACAAAGGAGCACCATCACCCATCGCTTTGGTAAGTGGTTCCACCAAGGTACTGCTTGCTCAACTTCCTTAACCGAAACAGCTTCACTTGCTCCATCAGGTGATAGGATGGAGTCCAAATTAGTTTCTCTTATATCATACTCTTCAGATGTGAAGTCGGCTGTAGTCCTCGTCACTGTTGAATACTTTGACATAGGATTTTGTCCATCAAGAAAGCTACGGTTACTAAACTTCCTTGCTGGAATCAGACTGCCATCAGAGTAAGCTGAAGAAAGGCAGCACTGACATAGTCCTCTAACTCTTCTCCTTGTATTGATCACTTTACATTTTCTGCTCAGTTGGTGGGACGTTAAGAGAGGTGGATCTACTCTAAAGTGGGATGGATAATTTGATTTGTAAACTTCTATGTCTGATTGATCTCTAGCATGAAGAGATGACCTATACCCATAGCCACATGTATAGCTTTTACGTGGAAGATATAGCTTGCTGTCAATCATTGTACGTACATACTTCGCTGCACCAACACTCGAGCGCTGACCTCTTTGATGATCTGTGGCTCTATGATGTAGTCGTCCTGGTAATGCAAGCAGATAAGAAGATGCATCTATCACATACCAAGATAATATTAACTAATGAATAAACCGGGCTTCATGTAACAAGATGTCATGTAAAACAAAAAGGTTATCCTGACATTATATACTTCATGGACTTTCTGCATTACATCTCTAGTCTAAGAATCTTAAACCTTAGCAATAAAGACAAATAAAGAGAGAAACCAGAAAAAGGTATCAACGTTCTAATTGCTGATGGCTCTGATATTAGAAAACTGAAAAGCTAGCATATGTCAAGGGGTAACTTCAGAGAGTAGAAACCTCGTCCATCAAAATTATTCACTTCAGGGTACTATACTAAATCTCAGGCATACAAATTAATTAGCTCAGCCAGAACCAACACCGAGCTTAGTTCTTCATCACATTGTTAAGCCTAGACTTGAAACACAGAATCACTTGCATCTCTCGCATCAATCGTGATTCATGTATGCAACATTTAACATAGGCTGCCTAATAGAGAATGTTTAGGTAACCTCAACTACTAGTTAAGCAGGCAGTAACTATATTTTGGAGCATCAGAATAGCTCAAAGTGCTTATCGACATACATTGCTCTGTAGATCAATACAACACTAATGGAATCTCGATAGTAGCACATTAAACTCTAGTAAAGTTCACGAACACAAGGTAAATTACCCGTAGCCAACTCAAGGATAACGACTACGAGTTTCTCCACGTTGCCAATAAGTAGATTAAATAATGAATAAAACGTATGAAAAAAAAAACTACGAATACTTAAATATCATCATTTCCCCATCAAATAAAGCAGGCACAATGTTCCTTCCAAACGCCTTCGATGCAAGCTTATGCTTCTCATCACACTGAAACTCGAATAAAGCTCCGCCACAGTTCAAAATACGAATCAAAGCAAACAGTGCCCAACAATCTTCGACGACACAGCGAGCAAAAGCAATTATAAACACTATAATCACTAAAAAACGAGTAGAGTTTTAGTTAAAACTGGAATGACTAATACGCAATTACCGGAACCGATAAACGAGCCGAAATTGCTGTGGGAAACGACGGCGCCAATTGCCATTCTTCTCTTCGGAAAATTCCTGCAACCGCTTTGTTATTATCCTTTCATATCTCCAGCTTTTCAGCAAATGAATAAATCGAAGGTGTCATCTCCATCTATGAGGTAGTTTCTCTCTCTAGAAAGGACAATACCCGCGCAGCTACAGTACTTCAATCTTCATACAAAATGCATTGAGCAGCTCAGATATTTTTACTTCTGGAAAGCGGGAAATAGTGAGAGAGGGGCTGACAGAGTGACACGTCACGTCATCTTTGAGATCGCTGAACGGCAATATTCCTGCTTATACGAGTAGTTACTGTTTAATATTCTGAATTTAATATTTATTTTAATTAATATCTTATAAACACTCCAATCCTCTACACTGTTTTAATGCAATTTTGGTACTAGTCGTATCATAACTCCAAATTACTACAAAATAGTTTATTTAATATTTGTACTAAGATTAAATAAATTAGTATTTATAATATATTAAGTTCCACAATTGATACTTAAATAATTAAAATATTATCGGCTAATTAAATCAATAGTACATGAAGTATAATAATTCAAGTAATAAAAAATTGCCCACCTAATATAGTTCACACTTTAATGTACAGTTTGAGTGATTTGGTGAAGAATGTGCACCAAACGATGCGGCGCCGGAGTTGAATTGTTTTTGAGTATAAATTGTAATAACTATATAAGAATTAGTTTTTTAAAATATATAAAAGAGAAATTAAAACTTGAAATATCATGGGTTTGAATAAATATTTCTCCACCTAAACATTCCCATTAAAACTTGAAATAAAATTAATCCTATACCTACAAAATATTAAATATGATCTCCGAATATATTAGTGATTTCAGTATCTTTTATAATTTTTAATCATGTGGTCAGAGCAAATAATTTCTAATTACATCAGCACTAGCCAACTGATAAATGAAAAGTGTGACAATTAACTGCATGAGAGCAAAGTAGAGTAATAGATTTAATGCTTCTTTTACCAAAAAATTGACATTGGTTTCTTTTTTTTAATTAAATACATAAATTTAAAGGCTGCGTCATAATAGATTCGAATCCGAAATCTTTAACATCGAATATTAATCACTCTATCACATACACACGACATAAAATCTTAATAAACTATAAGCGGACGAGGTCATGACAAAACCATTCGATAATTAATAACTAGCGCGCTGCTAAAATGCTAATCAAAGTGCATGCATCCATAGTGAAACGGAGAGGCGATACACACAAAATGTTGAGCGAAGTGTCAAGCATATGTTGGGTTTTTGGCTTCAAACTTCACTTCCGGCTGACTGTTGGGATTGTGTTAATCCCAACGGTCGTCTCAGAGATCCTGCTGCTGAGGTGCGGGAGGAACGGGATCGACGTCTCTGCCTTTCTCGACAGTTTCAGCTTCTTCCACAAGCTGGCGTCGAGGGGTGAGGCCGATATCCTCCTCCCTCGTTCTCCGGCAGCTTCTCTTCCTCCGACTACCGACCGTAACACCTCTTTCCTCAACTTCATCCCGAACTCGAGGATCAACTTCTCCACCCGTTGTCTCCAAGTATAAACGATACGTATTCACCTGCCTAACCTGCCCCTACCCTCTCCAGCTCTACCACCTTCACCTCCTCCCATCCCTCATAAACTCCGCCTTGTGCCGCGCCACCGCCTTGCCTCCGAAAGCATCCCACACATCTTCCAGCAGCTTGGCACTCAGCTCCTCCGCGTCCTTCCCCCGTTGCGCGCACTTCGCAAGATAAAGCTTGTAGTATTCCTCCCCCGCCTTGGAGGAGGAGGGGTCGTATCTGCCATGCTCGACAATTTCGCCGCCATACGCCGGCGTAGAGGGGGATGATATTCTTCTCCTCCTCTCTCCGGCAGCTCCTCCTCGGACTACCGGCTGCAATAGCTCTCCCCTCCACCTTCACCCGAACTCGAGGAAACGCTTCTCTTCCTGCTGTATCCAAGTAGAAACGAAAAGTATTCCACTGCCTACTATCCCCTACCCTATCTAGCTCCATCAACTTCTCTTCCAACCACATATTCACCTCCTCTTCTCTCTCGTATATTCCGTTCCCGTGATAATCAAGCATAAACATGGTGTGTTCATATTATTTGATGCAGCGCTGATAATCAGTTCCCGTGATAATCAAGCATTCTGAATCCTTTCGATATACTCAATATGTCTGACGGTAGACCTTTCAATATTTAACTCTTTTATCTGATGTCTTAGCTGATATAACTTTAAGCACATTGTCTGTTGTTTATGACTTCGCTGACTCGATCTTGCTGCTTTATAGCTTGAGTCAATCTTTTATTAAACGTCTATTCCAATTCATCTTCAAACACATGACCTATCAAGCTAAATATAACTCCTTAAAATATGAGCTAACTAACAAACATAAACATCATGTTAGTCATAATCAGAAAAATATATCTTTTTAATTAAATTTTGATATCAAATCAAAATATTACTTCGATTTCAAACTGTTTTTCTAAAAGAAAAGAATGTGGAACGTCATAGTTGTAAAATAGTTAGCTCTAGGTAACATATTTTACTACTCTATATGTAATTGTTAATAAAACTTGTTATTGATAATGATATTGAACCGCAAATTTTTATAGCTTTGCGAAATATTTTTCTTTTCGTAAGAATGAGAGATCCAAATATAATTCATAATTCTTCCATTCCCAAATTTAACAAAGAGAAGGGATGGTAGTTTGATAGTTTCAAAAGTCATTCGTGGTAAATTTGGTATTTCGATATTTATTTTTACACATTAGTTTAAAAATAGATTATTTTTTCTTTTTTGCTATTAATTGATTCCTTAACTTTGTTTGTGATAGGATACGGCCTAACTACTGCGCCCAAGATCGGGCCCAATCAAGTAGACGACATCAAGCTCGGCTGGACAAGTTCGGCCCATGAAGTCTCCCCGGCCAATGGGACGCAGAAAGCTCACCCATATCTAAAGAATCCTAATTCAAGAGGATAGGATCTCGAATCCTAGTTAGAGAAGACTTGGATTCGAGATCTAGGTCAATACATTGTGTATAAATAGAGGCTAGATTAGACTACGTAATTCATTCACTCTCTTTGTAATCACTTCTGACTCTCAATACATATACTCTCTCTCGCCCGTGGGCGTAGATCTTAGTCACGATCGAACCACGTAAATCTTTGGTGTTCTTGCGCATTTATTTCCCTTACAATTTAGGATCGATCATCGGCGCCGCCTCGGGAACCGAAATTTTGTGTTTTCGATCAACCTTTGTTTACGTGGAAGTAATCATGACCGGTACACCGAAGCCACGCCTCAGGACCGTCGCGGCAACAACAACGCCGACGGCGAAGGGAACGCCGAGCTCAACTCGGGAAGAGCCCAATCGGAGAAGAAACCCCGAGGGCATATCCAAAGTCTCGACGAGTACGGACACCCCGCCCGCGGGCGGCAGTTACCATAGCGAAGACAATCGTAGCAATAATCCGGAAACTCCGGCTCATAAGTAAACCTCGACGACGTCGCTGCGGATTTCGAGAAAACAAGGAGAGCTTTCTCCAGTTCCTCGGTCAAGCATGGGTCGGCCACGTCTGAAGAACGGATACGAAGCCTCGTCTAGATACGGGCATCACAACGGAGGTCGGGGCCCAAACCGACCGCGCAGCGAACCAAAGAACGCGGAGAGGACGTCGTGATCGCCGCGAAGCCACCCGATCGCGAATAAATCCATCCAATGAACTCCGCCCGATCTCCGTGGGACGAGCAGCGAGAGAAAGGCATCGTGGCCGCCGCGAGGTCGGTCCGAGTCACCTAAACGAGTTCGATCGTCGAACTCCGTCCCCGATCCCGAGGACGGCTTCGATGGATACGGGAAGATAGTCACCCCATTCTCAAATAGGATACTCAACACTTCTCTCCCGGATAGATACCGGGTTCCAAGCATCGCCCCCTATGACGGGCTGAGGGATCCACAGAACTTCCTCTCGCAGTTCCAATACAACATGATCAACCAAAAGCTCAGCTCGGTTCACATGTGTAAACTCTTCCCGGAGTTACTCGTCGACAACGCCCGCAGGTGGTTCGACAGTTTACCTACGGGAAGCATCGGCTCCTATCGCGACCTGATGGCAGCCTTCCATCGAAGGTTCTTCCAAAAGGCGGAGTCAAAAACGTCATCGGCGCACCTCCTCACCATAAGGCAAAGCCGTAATGAGTCCATCAGCGACTTCATGACAAGGTTTAACAAGGAGTGTTTGAAGGTCGAAGATGTGAACGACCTGTTAGTCATCTCGGCCTTCCAAAACGGCATCTTGCCGGGGGCTTTATACCGAGAGATCGCTCAACGAACCCGTCTCAACAGTAGGCGGCGCGATAGCCAACCGGTTCGCCAAAGCGGACGAGGCTGACAAGAGAAAGCGCGAAGCAGACAAAACCGGACCCTCGGAAAAAAGAAGAAGAGACGAAGGAAGGGAAGATCGGAACCAAGGCGCAAGCGCCTTGGGCGATTACATCGCCCGATAAAATCCGTGCTCGGTCCAGCGACGCCTCGGGCGACCTCAATACACCCCATTGACGAAACCGAGGGCAGAAATCTACGCACTCCATATGAACCTGTTCGAGAAGCCTCGACTGATGACAGGAGGAAAGAGGTGCCGACCTACGGATAAATACTGCTCATTCCATGATGATTACGGGCACGACATCGAAGAATGTAACGAGCTCATGGGTGAAATAGAGATGCTAGTTCAGGACGGATCCCTGAAGAAATACCGAGGACAGAGTCGTCAAGCCGACCAAAGTCAAAAGAAGAAAAAGCAGAGGAAGAGGGGAAATTGTGCCCCCCACAAAAAAACAAAGCGCAGCACCGACGAGGAAGGAGATGACGAGCCCCAATATGACGGAGTGGTCTCCAATTACGGGCTCCCGGTGGAGTCACGAAGTCCTCCTGAAGGCCGATGCCGAAGTCCTAGAACCAAATAACCCACCAATAAGAGGTTCGAGAAAGGACGAGGCGATCACCTTCTCCAAGACGACCCGTTCAGCGACAAGACCCCACCGTGATGCATTGGTGATCCGGTGGTGGTTGCAAATAAGTTGGTGAAGCGTTTACATTGACAACAAGGTCGGTGAGCATCCTTTTAAGGAATGCTTTGACAAGCTAGGAGTGGAAGACGCCTCACGCAAGCCCCGCCTCCGGCTTCGTCCGGGAAGAGACGCCCGTAAGGAATAATCGAGCTACCCGTCACGGTGGGAAAGCACCAACGACCTCGACCAAGGTGGTACAGTTCTTCGTAGTGAAGGCCAACTCGCCGTATAACATCATACTAGGCGAGATTGGTGAACGCAGCTAAGCGGTATGCTCAACGCACCACCCGACGATAAAAATACCCACCACGAGGGAACGGCCGTGATCCGGGCGATCGTAGCAAGCGAGAGTGTATGCAAGTTGCCTTACGAGTGCGGGACCTCGGTCCAACACCCACAGCATAGCAATTAAAGAAACCCAAGAGTTGGAGTCCGAAGTACATCGCCACTCCCCGACAATCGGTGGAAGAGGTTGCATTGTACAAAGATGAGCCATTGAAGGTCGTCCAGGTTGGTTTCACCACGACACCTGAAGTGAAGGATCAGATCATCCAACTCCTGAGGGAATTCCGAGACGTGTTTGCTTGGTCTCCCCGACATGATCGGAGTCTCGCCAAGTATCATCACTCACCGCTCAACATCGACCGAACATAAAGCCGCTCGACGAAGCAAAGAATCTTCGCACCGCCGACGGAACCAAGTCATTCATGACGAGGTGAACCAAATATTAAAAGCACGCATCTTGCTCGAGGTCAAATATCCGACCGGATAGCTAACCCGTGATGGTGAAGAAAGGAGGAGGGATGGCGAATGTGTATCGACTACTGCCGACCTCAACAAACATTGCCCAAAGGATTGCTATCCCTTCCCAACATTGACAAGAAGGTCGACGCGTTGGTCGGTACGAAGTCTTGATTTCTTGGACTTATACAGGGTATCACCAAGTCCCGATGGACGACGAAAGACGCTGCCAAGACAGCCTTCATTACCGACTTGGGGTCTTCGCATATAAAAGATGCCATTTGGCCTTAAAATGCAGGGGCTACCTATCAAAGGATGGTGGACAAAATATTTCAGCCCTACATACGTCGGAATGTGGAGGTATCGTGAGCGACATCGTCGTCAAAGTAAGGAAGAAGCGCATGTGTGGCCGACCTCGGATCGTCCTCGGCCTTCTTCGGAAAATCAACCTAAAACCGAATCCCGTAAATGCACATTTGCAGTCCGGTGCGGAAAGTTCTTAGGGTGTTGGGTTTCCTGAAAGGGCTAAAAGCAAACCCGACCAAGGTCCGAACCATTTTGGAAATGAAGATGCGAAGACCATCCATGACGTACACTGGTGACAGTCGCATAGCAGCACTAAGCCGCTTTCTTTCAAAAGCCGCGATAAGCAGCCTACCCTTCTTCAAGATACTCAAAAGCCCCAAATTCTCATGGGATGAGGTGCACAGTCCGCCTCAAGACCTCAAGAGCTACCTCGCCAAGCTCCCCACTCTATCCGTCCCAAAGAGGAGAGGTCCTTTTCCTCTACCTCGCCGCGGACGAATCCATAAGTGCAGCCCAGTGCGAAGAAGGACGTCGGCTCCGGTTTATTTCATCACCGAGCACTAAAGGCCCTAAACGAGGTATCGCCCACAGAAGCTTGCCTTAGCATTAGTAAATGCCGCGAGGAGGCTACGTCCGTGCTTCCATGCACATCGCATACAAGTCCTCATCGATTACCCACTTGGCAAGTATTGACCAAGCCCAAGCATCCGGGAGAATCGCGAAATGGGCAATCGAATTGGGCGAGCACGATATATCATACGCCCGCCAGCCATCAAAGGTCAAGCCTAGCGGATTTCTGCCGAGGCTAACCGCCGAAAACCGAAGCCCACCGAGTCCGTGACGACGATGCCAAAGCCGAACCCATTGTTGAAACACCGAGTCTTGGCGGCAACTCTACGCTGACGGGCCGGAAACAAAATAGCGGAGCGGTATCTTACTCCCGGGCCCGGACGACCAAGAGATCACCTACTCACTTGGGTTCACATTTAAAAATACGAACAACGAAGTGGAGTATGAAACCGATCGCAGGACTTAGCCGCTCAAAGTCTCGAGATACGAGCCGTGCGAAGTTCACAACGACTCTCAAGTCGTCGTAAGCCAAATGTTGGGAAAATCTGAGGCAAAAAGCGGCGGAATGAAGAAGTATCTCAAAAAGCAAAAGCACATAACGGACTTTCTCACACTTCCAGATAGTTCGCATCCCAGGAGCAAAATAGCCGGTGACATCTTAAGTAAATTGGCCTCGTCATCAACGAGCCCGCCAAGAGAGGAAGTCAAAGCGGGAGCATAAACGATGCGAAGGCGGGCCGAGGTCAACATAGTCTCGGATGAAGAACCCAATTGGATGACTCCCATTCGAGTACACGGAGAAGGCGGTGCCCACGACAAGTTTGGAGGCTAGGAGGATCTGAACAAATCTGCGATATACAATTGAGCGGGAAGTCTGTCTGAAGTCATATCTCCAACCTCTCTTAAGGTGCTTGGGTCCGAACCGAGCCAATTCGTTCTCGAGAAATACACGAAGGTTCGTGCGGAAGCCACATCGGACCCGAGCCTTGTCAAAGAAAGTCATGCGATGGGATACTATTGGCCAACAATGTTCCAAGACTCGATGGACCTCGTAAAAAGTGTCCAAGTGTCAAATCCATGGGAACGCATACCAAAACTACCCTGCACCGACCTCACCTCCGTCATGCAGCCCTTGGCCGTTTATGCAATGGGGATTGACATTGTGGGCCCTTTGTAAAGCACCGGGACAGCTCCAATTCTTAATTGTTGCGATCGACTACTTCACGAAGTGGGTAGAAGTCGAGCCCTCGGCGAAAATCACAAGCAAGAACGCCTCAACTTCGTATGGAAGAACATAGTGTGTCGCTTGGCATCCCCATATCCTCCTTTCGGATAACGGAACACAATTCACGGATAAGACATTCAAAGATTGGTGTCAAGAGCTTGGATCCAACAAAGTTCACCTCGGTGGCCCATCCTCAAGCAAATGGTCGGACCGGTTACCAACAGGACCATCGTAAAGGGTCTAAAAATTGTCTCGACCGAGCTAAAGGCCTCGGGTGGAAAATTTACCGCAGTCCTATGGTCATACCGAACAACGCCCGGACCTCGAGCGGAGAAACACCATACGCTTTGGTGTATGGAACCAAGCGATGATCCCCGCAGAGATCGGAGTACCGAGTCCTCGTGCCATGACTTCTGCGTCAAGCAAATGGGGAAAATCTACGAGTGATCTAGACCTACTCGAAGAAAAAGAGACCTCGCCTACATCACGAAGCTCGGTACAAGCAACAAGTAGCTCGGTATTACAACCAGCGTTAAAACCGACAATTCAAGTGGGCGACCTCGTCTCCGACATAATGAAGTCAAGAAAGCAGCAGCTCGGCAAGTTGGAAGCCACATGGGAAGGACCTTACCGGTCGACGAAGTCCTCGGCAAAGGGCCTATAAGCTCGCTCAATTGTCCGGTGAGCAATTACCCAACGATGGCACATCATCCATCCAAGAAATATTATGCATAAGTGTCAAGGGTCGGGTCTTGTTCGGTCATATTTTTAAAGTCTGTTTAGAGTCTGTCTTATTTGGTGGTCGCGTCATCTTTTATCAATAAAATCTTTATTTTCGAGTTCTACTTGTCACTAATGCATAATTAATCTTCACATTATTTACCCTCTTCGAGGACAAATTCCCTCGACGGAGGTCGATTACATTCGTTTATACGAATGTAAATCTAAACGCAGCATGCTACATACGAGATCGACTACCTTCGTTTATTTGAGCGTTCTCTATGTGAGACGAAGGGACCACCCCTCCCGATGACCTCGGCAAAAACAGAACCATTCCTACATACGAGATCGACTACCTTCGTTTATTTGAGCGTTCTCTATGTGTAGACGAAGGGACCACCCTCCGATGACCTCGGCAAAAGCAGAACCATTCCTACATACGAGATCAGACTACCTTCGTTTATTTCGAAGCGTTCTCTCTATGTAGACGAAGGGGACCACCCCTCCCGACGACCTCGGCAAAAAACAGGAACCATTCCTACATACGAGATCAGACTACCTTCGTTTAGTTCGAAGCGTTCTCTCTATGTGAGCGAAGGGACCACCCTCCCGACGACCTCGGCAAAAACAGAACCATTCCTACATACGAGATCGACTACCTTCGTTTAGTTGAGCGTTCTCTCTATGTAGAGCGAGGGGACCACCCCTCCCGACGACCTCGGCAAAAAACAGGAACCCCTACCTTCGTACGAAAACGATTTCTTTCAAAGCGGAATTCTCTACGAAGACGAACTGCTTTCGCATATTACTCTTATACAAAGTCAACAAGACACCATTCTTATTAAGTAAAAGATGTACAGGTTACATTTTACATTTTACGAGGACGGAGCGGATCGGGAAAAGCGAGCCAATCCCTAGAAAAATCGAATTCAAAGACTCATCTATGCTAATCCCGCCTCTACCTCGTCCCCGGTCTATATTACGGGCCCGGCGAGCGACCTCGGTCACTTAACGATGCAGATTCTGCGAGCTCGGCCTCGGCCACTTGATGACGCCCGGTCTCGACGCATGGAGGTCCACGACGTTCAAGGGCAATAGCACGCCTCTCTGCGCGCCACTCCGGATCGTCATAATGTGGTTCGTTTATTCTAGATCGCGAAGCTCCGTGAGAGAAGAGGCCTCTGCATCCCGTCAAGTATGTCATCGAGCCGTGGTTGTCGGCGATAACGATTTGTATATGCTCCGAGCCTTTTAATTCAGCCGCTCGCTCGTGAATTGCCAAGAGGTCCGCCATATTCGCGCTTATACCTCGAACAACGGCAGCACCTCGACAACCTTCGCTTACTTGGGATCGTCATCCCACCATTTCGTGGATAACCTCCTCGTACTCGGCATGCTTCTCGGCTATCACCTTGCCTTCTCCTGGCGACCTCGAACGCCCTCCAATTCAAAAGGCGAGCACGGAGCTCGTCACGCCTCTCGAGCGGCTCTATGTGACATCGACTCACCAGACGTGACCGAGCTGCCTTTATATGGAGGAGTTCGACCTCTTTCAACTCAAGAGCTCGTGGCGTCTTTGATTCGGTTCAACCAGGAGAAGATCAAACATTTCAGAGACAATGAATAAAAAAAAGAGATAAGTTTCTTGACATAAACTTGTGATTTTATTAACATGCCCTTAGCAAAAATTGTCGTACATTTACATTCAAAAAAAAAAAAATGCGAGGATCAACCGACCCTCCGGAAGCTTGACCATGTCCACGTTCGCCGCCTCCGGCTGGATAGCCCGGCCTCGGCCTCTTGGGAACAACCGAGTCTCGATGCCGCTTCGAAGCATCGGTAGTCTCCCGACCCTTTGCATGATCAGCCAATAAAGCCTCGGTCGGGATCCCGATCCACGGACGGTAGCGCCGCATGCATCGCGGACAAAAGAACGGAGGAGGAGGCGAGGCTCTGCAGCACGGAAGCTCCCGGGCCGCGGACGAGCACATCAAAGTAGGCTGTCTCGGACAAAGATCCTCGGTCTCCTCGCACCCATACTTGGCTTTGTCCGGATCCGGGTAGTCCTCGGCGACCTCTTGATTGCGTCCGAGGCGGCGCTTGTTAAGCACATCGGCCGCGTCCGAGACCATCCCCGAGAAGCCCGCCGACAGGAACAGCCTCTCCGCGAAGGCGCGAAGCGTTTCTCCCTGAGAGCTCGCCATGTCCGCCTCCCGACGGCGCAACTGTTCCACCTCAGCCTTCATCGAGGCAACCTCGGCCCTCGCCGCCTCGCCCACCACCGCCTCGCCGACCGCCCTCGCCGCTGCCTCAATGGCCGTCGCATCCGCCGCTCTTAGTTTGACGAGGTCCCGGATCTTAGCCTCGGCCTCGGACATTTCTTGAGCAAGGAGGGTATTCGACTCCTCCACCTCCCGAGCATACCGGGCCACCCCGTCAAACTGCGACACGGCGCCCTTCAAGTAATCCGATATAAGATCGGATACTCTTGACACCTCGGCTGCCACGTCCTCGACCCCTATACAAAATATACATCGGTCGGAAGAACACAATTTAGTTACTCTTGCACAAAGTATAAGGACAGTACAAACCTCGTGAAAGAGACGAGGCGGCTTGAACCGACGATCTCGCACTCGACCTCGGCAAGAACCGAGACTCGGGGACTTCATCCTTCCGCCTCTTCAAGCGCTTGGTGGGCTGCGCGAAGGGGATCTCGAGGCCCTACGGTCATTTCGAGCATATCCTCGAAATCCTTGGTCGGAGACCTCGGCTCGCCACCAAGATCGGTTCGCCACGGAATCGGCTCCTTCCTTTTCTTCTTCCTTTCCTTCAAGAAGTTCACTACAAGGAAACACATGAGTCAGCATCAATACATAACTCATGAAATAAAAAAAAAAAAAATAAAATAAAAAAAGGAAGAAGAGGCCTCACCCTTCACCGACTCCACCCTGGAGGTAGGATCATAAGGGCTAAGCCCCGCCTCCGCAAGCTCGGCCTCGGAGAAGACCTCGTCAACAAGGCCAATTTTGTCCAGCCTCCTCCAAGTCACCGCCGCTTGTCGACATATACATCGGCGATCTTATCAGATCGCCATGGGAACTCCATATGTCCCTCAAACCGACAGAAGAAGAACTTCTTCTGCGAGTTGGAGATCTTTGATTTAATTTTGGCTTTGAATTTCCTACGGGGTGATAGATAATACCATCCCGAGCCGCCTTCGCCATTCTGGCGAAGGACAAGCCCCAAGGTAAAAGGAAAATTATGCTATGGGCATAGACACCTAGGCGCTCATATGCGGAATGAGTTCGTGAGAGTTGGGCAAGAGATAGCCCAAACATCTCTTGGAACTCAACGTATACATAGGGGTAAGGAAGACGAAGACCAGCCCGGAGGCTGTCCTCATATACGGCAATAAAGCCATCCGGAGGGGCACAAGCCCTATCCTCCGGACGGGGGGCAACGAGTTCAATATTAGCAGGAATACTATATTGAAAGCATATATCCCTAATATCAGGAATACCTAGGATTGAAGAGAAGGAAGACACTTTGCCACAATCCCCCACTGAGGGGAATTGCAGACTACACTCTGAGAGAGGCATGTGAATACGAGTAAAACAGTGAGACACTAACGACCTGAGCGGAAAATGACACGATGCGGCGCCGGGCGACTCGTTATGAGAAGAGGTAGCCATTACTTACTTTTGTTATCGGTGAAGAAGACAAGACAAGCTTCAAGTTGTCAATGGCGCATGATAATCGTTTCGCGAGAAGACAAGGCGTTTTGAAATCAAAGAAATGTAAAAGCAAAGTGATAAGAGATATTGCGTATCGAGAAGACATTCCCTAATATGCACTTTATCGGAATCCAACCGTTGCAATTAAATGCGCATTAAATGCGTATCCCGCGTCCAAGATGCCAAGCAACGGCGATAAATCCGTCTTGACCTCGGCATAATGCCTCGTCGGTGAAGCGGTCGCCAAGACCTCGCCTGCGCCTCGTCGGAAAAGCGGTCGAAGACCTCGGCTAACGCCTCGTCATGTGAAGCGGTCGAAGACCACGGACTAACGCCTCGTCGGTGAAGCCACTCAGAGACCCCGCTTAACGCCTCGTTAGGTGAAGCGGTCATAAGACCTCGCTTAACGCCTCGTCGGTGAAGCGGGCCAACATAAGACTCGTCAACGCCTCCAGCGGCCACCAAGACCTCGGCGGACACATCTGCGCGCCGCAAGATTCGATATACGACGTCAAAAGCATTGACGCACACAAAGTCAGACAAGGAAGAGAATGTGTAAGATCGTCCAAAACCCGCTTCGTCACAACAACCCCCAATCCAGCATGACCTCGTTTTGCGTCTTTTTGGGGGGGGTTGTGATAGGATACGGCCCAACTACTGTGCCCAAGCATCGTGCCCAATACAAGTAGACGACATCAAGCTCGGCTGGACAAGTTCGCCCATGAAGTCTCCCGAAGCCAATGGGAACGCAGAAGCTCACCATATCTAAAGAATCCTAATTCAAGAGGGATAGGATCTCGAATCCTAGTTAGAAAGACTTGGATTCGAGATCTAGGTCAATACATTGTGTATAAATAGAGGCTAGATTAGACGACGAAATTCATTCACTCTTTGTAATCACTTCTAGACTCTCAATACATATACTCTCTCTCGCCCGTGGACGTAGATCTTAGTCACGATCGAACCACGAAATCTTTGGTGTTCTTGCGCATTTATTTCCTTACGAATTTAGGATCGATCAGTTTGTAATACCATTGCACAGAAAATACGTCGCAGTAGTAAGAAAAATCGATTACATTATAACAAAAAAATAAATTAATAGTTTGATAATAATACTAGAATAAAATATATAAAAAGCTAGTCAGCTACACAATCATTCCAAAAAAAACTTTTCTTTTTTTCTTTTTCTTTTTGGGGTGGTGGGTAGGGATGGCAATGGGTCGGATCTAGATCGGATTTTGTTAGGTCCAGATCCGATTTTTTTGCTTTGGTCCGGATTCGATCCAGATCCATTGGGTCTAAAAAAATTAGATCTAGATCCATAAGATCCACATGGTCTAGACCCGGATCCATATTTTTCGATTCTAAAATAAATTCTAAATCAACTATAATTCACAGTAACAACATAATAATCTAAATACACAATAATACTATAATAATTATTTAGAATTTCTATAATTATCACTATATTGGAAGACGTTAGTTACAGATTTACTATAAGGTAGGAAAAAACAAATAACTCAATCGTCGGTGGTGTAAGTGACGCGACCCGCCGCGAATGTCGATTGATACATAATTGGGAGTATTTGAAATTAAATTTTGAGCATATTTGTTTTGGGAGAATTTGAAAAATAAAATTAAAGAGTTTTAAATTGAGGTTATGTATTTAATTATAATAAAAATGATATATATATAATTAAATGGATCTACGAGTCGGATCTGGACCAGATCCGAGTCTCAAAAATTAAATCTCAGATCCAGATCTAAAATATGAAAGTAGGATCCAAATCAGATCCAGATCCATCGCGTCTAATTTTTTGAGAATCTAGATCCTAAAAAATAAATTTGAATCTATCAATTTGAATCGAATTCGGAATCCATTACCATCTCTAGTGGTTAGGAGGTTGCGGGGTAGAAAAAATATCTTTTAGCCGAAGCAAATATATGGGGCGGATGCACGTATACCCGCATCTCATAAGAGATATGCATATATACCCAATGGGATAAAAACATGCAAAATCGGTAGGTTTATATTGTATGGACAAATATACCCTCATGTCGACTTTGTTTTACGTGTAAAATAACGAGCGGATTAAAAATGGAAGGGAGCTCGGTCGGATTCCGATGAAAAGACCGAATCCGACCGATGCGACCGGAAGAACGGAATCCGATCGATGCGATCGAATCCGACCGATTCGATCGGTTTTTTTTTTTTTAATTGTATCGCCTCGATAAGTGCTTTGAATTTTCTCCCAAATTATTGTAGCATTCAATTCATTCACGTGAAACCGATATAATAGGTCTGAATTTAGTACAATAATAGTCTCGATTTTCTTGTTGTTACAATGAATTTGTACAATAATGAGTCCGAATTCATTGTAGCTACGGAATTTCACGTGAATGATACATGACATCCATTATTTGTTGTTGTTTACCTTCTATAAAATTTGACGAATTCATTCATTCATTCATTCATTCACATCTCATATCTTCATTTTCCAAAATTTTACATTGAAGTTGAGCGGATTTGAAGGAAAACCAGGAGAATTCAATCATTTTCCAATATCAAAGGTAATTCGCCAAAGAACCCCAAAGAATAATATACTATATTTACATGTACGTATATTTTGATTGGGAATTTTGTTTTAATATTTTATTTATTCTTTCTTTATGTAGATGGACAATTGGAAATTCATTCTTGTGAATTATGGTGGAGAGTTTGATAGTGATTATGCGTATATTGGCGGGTGTCAACAAATTGCCCAAATTCGGATCGTTTTCTTTGCGACCTCATATACTATATCAATCACGTATTGCAGGCCAATGAATTGAGCACGGATTATCAATTATTTTATTTATCCACATCTAGATATGGTCGGATAATAAAATCATTGTTAACCGATGATGAACTGTTTGCTCGATTGTGCATGTACGAAGAATATCCACGCGTTTATGTAGTTCACAACACTACAAATATTGCGAGTGGATCAAACCCGGGAGAGCCCAATCATTTGCAAGAAGAATATTTACAAAATGTTCCAAGTATGCTTTACGGTGATTGGTTTTACGAATCCCAAAGGCACGCCACGGAGACAACAAGGCCAACAACTCCTATTCGTAATGATGATGTTGATGGAAGGCGAAGAAGAAGAAGAATATGTACCGAGACCAAGATCTCGAAGAGACCGACTCGATATGTCTCCGACGACCATCCCGAACAATCAATTTTAAATAATACGTTTATTGATTTTGCGGGATGGATTCAAGAGAAGGAGGACTTCCCAAACTATTATCTTTGATTAATCCAAGCACCTATCCGTAAGATGTCAACCCACCCGATCTTCAAGAACTAACTAATCGGTTAGTTCCGGTCATTCCGCTCAACGCCGCACCTCACTTGTTGCTAGTGAAATGGACCCGACAAGGGATGGAGAATTGAGTAGTAATTCATATTACTATAGCAAAGATGACCTCTATCTTCTTTGTTGGTGTGTGGCATATGGGCGAGGGGCGGAATACGTTGTTGGTCGTTCGGATACAACACGATCGACATTTAAATGCAAGCACTCGAGAGGTGTAATTTTGAGTTACGAGTGCCCAACGAGGTAATATTTGGAAAGTTTATAAGTTTATATCTCGAACACAAATGCCACCGTGATTTGGGTTGTGTTGGACCATTGAAGGTTCATTCAAAGATAGTTGCGGCGTATTATGCTCGAAAAATGCGCTGTGGTGAAATCATGAAGCCTAAATCAATTATGGTGAGTTGAAACATGATTTTGGTATCCGCATCGGTTATGATGTGGCGTTATGAGCCCGACATACAACGATTGAGTTGATATACGGTCGGCATGATCGGTCGTTCAAATCTTTGCCGTGTTATCTGCGGATGTTGACACGCGAATCCGGTACATTTATCGATTATGAGGTCGATGGTGATGGTCGATTCCGGCATCATTCGTTGCTCTCGCTGCATCTATTGCCCTTCTATTTTGTTTGAGACCGGTGATCGTCGTAGATGGTACTCACCTCGAGGAATTTTATTTGTTGCGATGAAGGATGCCAATGAGCAAGTGTTCCGTTGGCGTATGGTGTTGGGCGAATTGAGAATGATGAATCTTGGTCATGGTTTATCTCACGCATCCAACGGGTATTTGAAAATCTTGAAAACTCTTAATTGTCTCGGGACGCACGTGTCCATAGCTAACGCCATCGAGAGTATTTCCACAAGCTCATCACGCCTTATGCTTCTACCACTTATCGAACAAGATCAAATAGTTTCGTAGCGATGCTGTGGTGAAAATGTTCCAAGAAGTCGCTTATGCATACGAGCCCGCACAATACCAACGTGCTATATGCGCTATCGAAAGCATAAATGATAAAGCATACCACAAACCGCCCGTAGGACCGTAAAAATGGGCCCGTTCAAAGTCCCCGTGAGCCGTTTAGCTTCTTAACATCAAATGCGCAGAGTCATTTAACTCTCGATTATTATGGGCGGCGTCTTCCAATATGCTCAATGTTGGAGGCAATCGGACTTGTAATCGAAAGCAAAGGTTCAACGATAGACGAGCGGCGAGATGTAGGTCGGATAACTATCTCACCGAGGAAACAAAGTGAAAAAGCTTACTGATGGCGGTGTCCAAAAGTCGTCGTTACTCTCGACGAGGTCTACAAATGCAAAATATAGGGTGCGATCGGCGTTAGGAACTTCCCGGTCGATCTTCAACTAAAATCGTGTGATTGTCGAGAATTTAACCAAGACGGGATGCCGTGTTCACACGCAATTGCTGCCATTAAGTAAGTTTTAATACTAATACTACACGTCGTTTATTTTCATGTAACTCATACTAATACTTTTCATTGACGGTGGGAGGAGAATCCATCCACAATTACGTCGAATCATACTACACGACCAACACTTTAATTGAGACATACGGTGGTGCGGTGAATCATGTCCTCAATACAATGAGTGGTCGGTTCCAAATGAGGTAGCTCAAGCGAATGTATTGCCTCCTATTGTGACAAGACAGCCGGGCGACCTAGAACAAGTCGGATTCCATCCGGTGGTGAAAGGTCTACAAGAAGAGTGCCTACAAACGATATGGGAGAATCGTCTAACGATGAGACGCCGAGCACCAAAGAAATGCAGTCATTGTAGGGAACCAGGACATACACGAAGGAAATGTCCAAATCGAATAAATGAAGGCATAAGCGATTAATTAAAGTTGTTGTATTTTTTTTAATATTTTAAAATATTGTATTCGGCACCTTTTATTGTTATTCTTCTTTATATCATTCAATTTTATACATTGTGTTGTGCTATAATAATAATAATAATAATAATAATAAAACTTCTTCACCCTTTCAATTAGTGCATACGGATCTTTGGGGTCCAAGTTCTACCACGTCTATTGAAGGGTTCAAGTATTACATACATTTTGTTGATGACTATACTAGGTTTACTTGGATATTTCCCTTACGTACTAAATGTGAAGTTTGAAATGTATCGTATAGTACAAAACGTGATCATGTATCGTATAAAAACATGAACTAAATTACACAGTGATTTTTCAAAATCTTAAATAGTTAGAAGTTTAAATAAATAAAAAATAGAAGCAACTATAGGAGTTTAAAATCTTAAATAGTTATTAATTTACAAATATTAATAAAACTGAAATTTAAGATATTACACATTTAAATTTACATATCTAAGTGTCTTCACACAACTCAAAAATAGAAGCAGCTATAATTTTCCTATATGCTGGTATATGAGTATTCCCCCAAGTAATACTCGGCGATCCGGATATCACACGTTCAACGTACATGCATGCATATGGACCACAAGCGACGCCGTCTTTTTGGGAGAACTGGTTAGCAGGTGACGGGATAGATAATTCAAGTGGCACGGTTTTTTTCGATATGCCCGTATCGTTGAACCTCCAATAATCAGCTTCATCCAAGACGAATCCAAATAAATGCAATATCGGAGCCATCTGCTGGGCGCGTTTTCTCTTCGCATGATCTTCTAATCTCCAATATATCGAATCATATAGATCAAGCGTCCAGTCAAGCATTCTGATAACAGCGACGACGTAGTGTCCATCGATAAGGATAGGTATAATCACCTATATAACACAATTATTACAAAATATATGAATTATTAAAACAAATATATTAAAATTTAAATATAACATGATAATTGAATTACAAAATCACTGTTGCATGTTGGACCAATCGGTCATAGTGGATACTCCGTCGTGCCCTTGATCGGGAAATAATACTCTCGGGCACCTTCCAACCGCTTGAACAAGATTCCCAACCAACTTGAAGGATTCGCTATTGAGACATTCAAATGATTTAATCGGACATTGAATTGAGCAAAGCAATAAATAAATAAATGTAAATTATTGGGAAATCAATACTTACATAGAAGTCGGTGTCCAATACAATCGTGTTTGTATTGTTCATGGTGGACAATACAAGATCGCCTTGATCGACCTCACTCTACAAATCGTCATGAATGGATCAATCGCTCACAATAAGAACAATTGAATGTATAAGTATTAATCAATCAATTCAACTAAAATAAATTACGAATACTTAGAAATTCAAAATACTTACGTCTCGAAGATAATAAGCTGGTCGGCTTAAGAATATCCATGAAAATGACCGACTAAGAACTCCACCACTCTCGGAAAGCATCACCGCACGTGGAGGACGGGCTTTAAGGAAGACATTGAAGTTACGTACTAACGCCGATCAAGTTCACGCGATTTGCCAAGAACAACATATGGAGATGCTAGGGCCATCGATGGGAATCGCCGTCGCCACTCTTCCAGGTACAGCACCGGTGTCACCACGGTGCTCGTCATCCTTCGGTCGTCCCCGATGTGATCCACGAGCCGGCATCCCTAAAGTCATCCACCGGTGTCCATAATCGGACATTCCTATAGTAGTGGATCTGCGGGACTTTGAGGTCATCCCAATCGACACAATCTGCGTAGAAAATATCATTTGACTTAGAAATATTTAAATAAACTCAAAATATTTAAATTATTTAATTAAATTACACTTACTTGTCCACAATCACTAAAAATATCAAACATATCGGTGAATGAAGTCAAGGTGGTCACGATAAGAAGCGGGTGGCTCACGATAGTAGCGGGAGGTGGCATTGATGGGAGGCGGGAGGTGGCTCACGATAGTAGCGAGGTGGCTTCGATGGGAGACGAGGTGGTGGCGGCGATAGGAAGTATAAGGTGGCTCACGATAGGAAGACGAGGTGGCTCACGATAGGATGGCATGGCCTCGGCCCTACCAAACTCGTGCACGTAATGTCGGTGGCGCGTGCGCATGTCGCCATCGGTGATTCCGTGCCTCATCAACGATTGCCGTGCCACGGGATGAGTATGATGATCGGATGGAGAATAGGTCGGTTACGCGTCGTGAAGGGCGATGACGGTAAGCACCAATCAACTCCTTAAACCAACCCTTCAACTTCGTCGTCATCCGTACCTCAACCTCGTCAAGGTGCTTCCTCGATAGCTCGATCACCCTCCGAGCATGCCTCGATAGGTCCTCAGGAACCGGCGATCACTAGGTCGTAGGTGATCGCCGCTCGAGGAAGAAGTCGGAGGATGGCCCGTTTCGCCGCTCTGCTGACGAGATGTGGACGGTGCTCTCCGATCGGAGCCCTCGATACCATGTCGCCGTGCTCGACTCCTCAATAATATGCCGTCGCGCCACGCGTCTCGGATGCGAACGAGAAGTACCCTCGAGGCACGAGAATTCCCCACATCGTCATCACTAATCACTCGTGCTCGTGGAAGCTGCTCCCCATCCCTCAACGGATTTTGTGGCTCTATATAGGGCACACTAAACGCCTCGTCGTGTCGGAGTGATACCCAGTACCATGTGTCCATTTCTTCTTCCGTAGCCAGTATCATCTGAATATGCTGATAATCCTATATACAATTCAAATAAACAAGACTTAATCAAAATTATAATAAAAATTATAACACAAATTTTAGGATATGTAAAAGTAGTACTGAGATTCAAACAAAATCGATAAATCATCGATGAGGGCTTGCTCTTGAACCTCCATCTCAAGCATCTAGGGTAGGCAAACCGGTCTACATATTTCCCAACAATTTCACCTGCACTGTGTATGATCTCGGCGACCAAACAACCAATGTCCAAGTGGTCCATAAAATGGTATTTCTTCTTCTGGTTGAATTTGTAATAAGTAGTAAGCGCATACATCGAATATACGCACCCCACGAAATCTAGAGAATAAATCCAAATCATCGACCAACGCCTGCACCCACGACTCCACCAAGACTGGGATCTCTGATAATAGCATCCCGTATAACATAATAATATGTGCAAAGACGGAGGTATAAACTACCATCCGCATCATCTATATGCACGCTCCTGTCGTAAAAACGCCTACTAAGTCCGCAATAGGTATATGGTCGAGCGGCACTCTAAACACTCGAACACGTTGCAACCGGTACTCTCTACTAAGATTGAAAGACGAGCCCAAAACTTAAACCGGTGACTAGTGCATAGTCATGAACAAGAAACAAATGCTTCAGATGTTCATATGAAACCATACTAGACCATCATTCGTCATAATCGGACGGAAATCACGTGGTGCAAAGCCATGATATTTTTGCACCAAGCTTCCAACAAGTAAATGATCAAGCATCCACTAACAAACCTATCCAAGAACTCTTCACCACCAATCTCCAATAATCTAGTCTTAATGATATCTAAATAATTGATCCTATAATATGTGCTAATTTGGACCACAACATTAATCATATCGGGTCTCACATAATCAACATAACCCTAACAATAAAAACAATAAAATGTATAAATATCATAAAAATAAAACATATAATAAAGCATAATAATACGTTTAGCATAATTAAGCATAATAAATCATAATATACATTTTAACATATTAAATAAATAATAGCATATTAAACGCATGTGTGCTAATTAAGTAGCACGATTAACTAATAAATAAGCACGTTTAACTAATACATTATGATATTATCAATAAATAAGCACGTTTAACTAATAAATTATGATATTATCAATAAATAAGCACGTTTAACTAATAAATTATGATAAGCAGGTTAAGGCGGCGTGTGTGGGTCTTATTTACTTTTATGTTCAAGTCAAGTTAAGGTGGGGATTCCTATATTTTGCATTTGTAGATAAGCACGTTTAAAATTAATAAACTATGATAAGCAGATTTAACTAACTAATAAACCATAATAAACTATGATAAACTATGATTAGCAAGTTTAATTATGATAAGCAGATTTAATTAATAAACTAAGATAAGCAGGTTTAATTATGATAAGCAGATTTAATTAATAAACTAAGATAAGCAGGTGTAATTATGATAAGCAGATTTAATTAATAAACTAAGATAAGCAGGTTTAATTATGATAAGCAGATTTAACTAATAAACTATGATAATAAGCACGCGTTTAACTAATAAACTATGATAATAAGCACGTTTAACTAACCAAAATTAGAAATCCGATCGGTCCGTTGACGGAATCCGATCGGTGTTTAAGGAATCCGACCGGTCGGATTCCTTAAACACCGATCGGATTCCGTCCGGGAGAGCGAAGAGAGCGAAGAGAACGACGTACCTGAGAAGCCATGGTGCGAGATTTTCGTGTGAGCTATCCGATCCGAGAGAAGCGAAAGCGGCGGCGGCGGAGAGTGAAATACGGGAGGGAGGTGAAGGGAGAGGAATCCGGGAGGGTGAAATCGAGAGGAGAGAGTCGATATATATTGGGGAGGAATCCGATCGGATCCGATCGGTGAGAAGAATCCGATCGGATCCGATCGGTGAGAAAATCCGATCGAATCCGATCGATTCCACTCTCGTCAAGATTCACGATTTTGGTAGCGATTTTTCAAATTTAAGTCAACTCGTTCCTAAGACAATGTTTTTCGCTATTTGGGGATCTCTTCCGATTTTGTATCTTTTATAACGATTGGATATTTGTTCATACATTTTATGGGATTTGTGTAGTTTTCCTATTAGGACCAAATATATTTCTTCTACACTACACACAATCATGCAAAAGCTTATTTGGGGCCCGGGGAGGATAAAAAAGAGCTTTTAGCACAAAACTGGTTTCACAAGTTATACGATTGATCTCTATCATTTCACAAAAGTGGAATGCGCATTGGGAAATAAAAATATGATCTGTTAATTAATTAAATTGGAAATTAGTCTATTTCACTAGAACTTCTCCACAATTTACCCTTTAATTATTTTTATTTCTTACTGCGCATACCAATCTTAGCAGTTACTCGTGCCAATTATTGTAGCATTACACACTTTTATATTCACATTATTTTAAGACGAGATCATGTGCACTCCAACAAGATAAGATAGCCACATATACCAAAATTAGTGGGATTTGATGAAAAGTGGGCCGAATTGCAATATAATAATAAAATCCCAAATCATACAATTATCTTTACATATGAGCCAAACATAGGTCCAAACTCAGTAGATAAAATACATAAATAAAACTACAATAAACACAAGCAAGTGGGAAAAAGAAAATCCAAGAAGATCAGCAGCAGCAAGTGCTCAAAGGGATATTTAGTGCCCACTCTTGAATGGGATGGCTCTGATGATCACTTGGTGGTAGAGGGCAGCAAGAGCAGCTCCAATGAACGGTCCGACCCAGAAGATCCACTGCAACGAGGCACAATAAACCGGCGATATTAGGTTAGTAGGAGGTACAAAAGAACGATGAAGAGGAAGAAAAATTTATGTAGAATGTGATTATGAACTTACGTGGTCGTTCCAAGCATGGTCCTTGTTGAAGATGATGGCTGCGCCAAGGCTGCGGGCAGGGTTTATGCCCGTTCCGGTGATGGGGATGGTTGCCAAGTGAACCAAGAACACCGCGAATCCAATGGGGAGGGGAGCCAAGATCTGTGCAATCGACACATTAGATTCATTTCTCAAGTGGAAATTTCATTACCAATTCAACAAATATGTAAGGAAACCAACGTTGTTTCAAGAATTGCTCTTAATTCCTACAACTAATGAGAGTTCTTTAAGCTGACGTCTTAACTGCATTTTTCCATAATTTTCCACAACCAGCACTGTTCAAGGCTTTAATCTAAATCAATGATTGAAATAACAGCTGTTTTGGCAAATCAAGAATAACTAAATCATATTCACTCCCATGAAAACTCATAAATGGAATAAAATTGAAGTGTGCAGAGATGGAACAATATATATACTCACAGGAACGTGAGAATCTCTGGCGTTTCTCTTGGCATCGGTGGCGGAGAAGACGGTGTAGACGAGGACGAAGGTGCCGATGATCTCAGCGCCAAGGCCGGAGCCCTTGGTGTAGCCGTGGGCGACAACATTAGCACCGCCGCCCTGCATCTGGTAGATGGAGGGCTGGAAACCCTTGACAACACCAGCACCACAGATGGCACCTAGGGTTTGCATCACAATGTAGAAAACTGCTCTGGTCAGAGACAATTTCCTCGCCAAGAACAGACCGAATGTCACCGCTGGATTGATGTGTCCACCTGAAATCATCACACACATTCACAAATCACTACACGGAAATCTCCAAATTAATGAACATTTTCATAGAATTTAGTAAGATGCTGCAAAATTTTGGGTCGAATTCTGAGAGTTCATAGATGATTTTAGGAACTCAAGGCGAAACTGGGCGAGATCTACCATTTCGTGAGCTCAAACATGTAAAGGTATTCTCTATTACTAGTTACTAGATTCTAGAGAGTAAGCTGGTTTCGTAAATTTAGAAGATTAAGCTAGAAAGCAACAAAAGTATCAAAATTCCAGCTCAATAATTCCAGCAGCAGAAACTTGAGCTAAGTTCTCTGTAAAGCAAGTTTCTTACTACGAGAAGAATAATAAAATTAAAGTAATTGTATGTGAAGTCACACAAAACATAGATCAAACACAGAATTTCACGAAACAACCACAATTTAGCAACGCAAACAACAAAATTTAAGCTGAGACCGTCACCCTGAACTGAAAAAAAAATCAGCAGCAAAGTGAAGATCCACGAAAAACACGCACAAAACACACATCGAGTGTGCAAAATGAGTAGGAAAAATTACCAGAGATTCCAGCTGTGCAGTAAACTAGGGCAAAAATCATTCCACCGAAGGCCCACGCGATTCCCTGAATCCCAACACTGGCGCACTTGGAAGTCGACCTCGCATACCCCATCACAGTCAAAACCGTGATGTAGAGGAACAAGAATGTGGCCATGAATTCCGCAATGCCGGCTCTCCAGAAGGACCAGGAGGTCAGCTCGCCGGGCTCGAAGAGAGGCGCCGGCGGCGGCTCCTTGTAGTCCTTGGTCTGGGCGGACGTGCCGATTGGCTGCCTCTCGTTGTACTTGTTCGCTCCGAGCTTGACATCCTCCTCTTTGCCTTCCATTTTTCTCTCACTAGTCTCTCTCTCTTTCTATATGGAGCTGGTTTTCTCTCTCTAGGTGGGATTGATGAGATGGTAGTGGTGTGGAGAAGTGGGAGAGCAGAGATTGATTTATACTGACATGAAAGGATAAGTGTAAGAGATATACAAATTCTTTTGAGGCTTCTTTATTTTTTAAGACCCTTGGAATTTAGTGTATTTTCATTAAGCCACTATATTTCTTATTCTTTTCGTTTTAAACCTCTTCCCTTTTTTGGAATTCCATTTTCGGATGAATTTTGAGCTTTAATTTTGATTTAATCGTTGTATACATTACATTTTCATTTAAGTTTATCTAGCTGACTCGGTCTCAATTTTACAGAAAAATAAATGAGGTCTAGTTCAAATTATTTTTGTAAAATTAAGTAGTTATTTTTATTTCAATTTTTATTTGAATTAATATTTAAAGCTTGAGTACGGAAAATTCGAATATTAATTTCAAATTCTATGACTCGTATGTAAATAATAATACCATGTGATTTGCATAATTTTAGTAATTTTTATTTATGTGTATGATAAACTATTTACTCCTCTAGTAATTATACTGCACATTATGTAAATATGCAGAGCCGTCCTCGAGGGTAGGCAACCTCAAGCGATCGGCCAGGCCCATCATCTTAGGGACCCAAATTTTTATACATATATATATATATATATATATATATATATATATATATATTGGCTTCAAAAAATTAATTTTGTTTACAGATTTAAGTTCATTTGGGCTTAAAACATTTTTAAGTTGAGCCCAAAATAAACTAAGTTTAATTTACATCCTATATATATATATATATATATATATATATATATATTTGTTCGGAGAAGAAAATGTGTGAGATTTATAAAAAAAATATGGAGGGCTGTATTTTTATTTTATAATAATATAAAGGGGTTCAGATTTTTATTTTGCATATATACCATAAAATATCGTGAATGGTAATAAATATGTGAACATATATGCAACTATATGTTCAATTGGGGAAAGTTTTTGCTTTTGGGAATTAATGTGATGTCTAAAGAATATGTTTCTTGCTGAATATTCGGACGAATTTAGCTTTATTATAGATGTGTTTGGAATTCTCTTTTAGTGCTAAGGTTTTATTCTATATCGTAATTAGAGAAAAATTGTATGAAAACTATATAAAGTTAAGGTGAATATCAAGTTGAATTGAATGTTATATTATTCTTTAAATATTGAATCAATTTATTTACACAAACCCACAATAAAACACGAACAAAGTTATCAATCAAATTAAATTAAGATAGAGTATTATAGATTCATAATACTCGAGTAAATTCAATCTTGCAACTCCGAAACTACATTACTATTCTCCCATCCTCACTTCAAAAATAAATTGATAGAACCATGGACTTAAAAAACATCCATGCAAATTAATTGTATATTAATTTATTTTTTTATATGGTTCCATATATGTTAACTTGTGTACCAATATGTGTTGTCTTGTATTCATCTTTTTTTCAAGCAAAAAGTGCAAATTCCCTCCTAAAATAGTCGGAATTTAAAAACCTCGCCATGTTTTCTTTTGGACCGACTACATCATTTTGGTTTCTTATTTCCAACATATTCCTCTATCAATTAACGGATTGTTAACATAAACATAACGAAAATAAGGAAATGACACGTTAAGGGGGTTATTGAGTTTGATTGAATACTTCAGGGGTATTTGCACTTTATAAAATGTAAAGTGTAGAGGAGTTGTTTAGTCTCGTTTTGTGTCAATTTTTCCTTTGTTATCGATATGTCATGTGCTCGTTTTCTTCGTCATTTTAACATTTATGTACATTACGAAATGAACAGTTTGTGTTGTGTCGTTTTGCATGGCAATGTAGCGAAAGACTCACGTTTAATGAAGCAAAAGTCATGAAATGCACAATGTCGAACGATGCCTCTAGAGAGACGTTCACAAGAGAACGAGGTCAAAGTAGAAGCGGTGAGCTAACCCAGATCGTATTCTCAATAAAAGCACATGGTTGCGGGTTTTATGTCATGCATAAATCTGAACACTCTAGTTTGAGGTTGGACAGAGATATGTACGTAAAAACAAAAAAATGAAATGTATTAATGACAATAAGTGAAAATGGCGAATTCACATAAGTTGAGACGGGTCTATGTTCAGGATTCTATCCTCGTGTTAACTAGCCAAAGATATGTATACGTAGTTAATTCACTCACTTAATCTCAACACCTAGGCACACAAACACTAGCTCTCGCGTTCATGGCATAACACCTAGTCAACCAAATTACTAGAATAAATTAATGATTAGACTACGAGTTTTCAATTAATCACTTGATAACAAACTAATCTCTCGACCCCACTCATCATCAAACTCACATTCAATCACAAATCAACTCACACATTCATTTGTAATCAAATGCACAATCAACAATAAATTAGCTTTCGCATTCATTCATTATTAATCTCAAGCACGCAGTCAAAACAAACTATTATTTCGAGCCCGTCTACTTCAATAACGAATAATAAATCAATTGAAGAAGCATAAACATATCATCGACATATCAACATGATTCAAGAACAATAAACCCTAGATCAATAAATTATATTCACGGGATAAATTATTTCCAACACAATTACATAGACATAAAAGTAAGAAAACGCTTACAACCCGGTCACGAAATGAATTTTTCAGCCAATAATATGGAATCAACAAATCCAATTGTGTCTAATACAAGAAATAAAATAGTGAAAAATAAAAACAAAGAACTAGAGAGTGAGAGGAATCCTATGACGTTTTTTTTATTCTTCAAAACCCTCATTTTTTATATTGTTCGAATTTCCAGATTAGGCCAAACGCACCCCCTCTCCGCTGGAAACTAGCGAGCATGGGCGGGCGAGGTAGAAAAGGGGAATCTAGTGGCCGTTGGGTGCCAACGTGCATTGCGCAAGAAATGGTGTGGAGTGAGGCGTGGGAAGAAGGTAGTGCAACGAGGTTAGGCGAAGCTTGCACGAGTGAGTGCGCGCTGGACGACGTTGGGCAAGAAAGCTCCAGTTGGGCACTCAAAAATTGGAAAGCTAGCGGGCGCTACCTTGGTACCCATCATTGGAAAGTGCACGAACATGTTGTGCTCGTAGGGGTAGGATGTGTATGCACAACAGGCAGGCGCTGGGGAAGGAGATGTCTCACTCGGTGCACGGTGACAAAGTTGGCGGCGCTCGAAGCGCTTGCGTGTCAGGCAAGGGATGTAAGTCAGGCACGAGCGTGCATCGACTTTTGCTCGATTAAACATGAGTCTTTCGTCACATTGCCCTACAAAACGACACAACACAAATTACTCATTTTGTAACGTACATAAACATTAAATGACGAAATAAACGAACAAACGACACACCAATAACAACGAAAACCAATACAAAACGAGAGAAAATAAGTATTAAAAAACACTAACTGATTATAGTTATTGAGTTAGAGAACAATAAACTAAACTAACGTACTAATTGAAAAATCCTACAAAAAATATAAAAAAAATGGGATGATAATTTGTTAAATATGAACACTCATCATTGCAACTCTTAGCTACGAGTTAACGGTTTTTAAATATACTGGTTCTTCAATAAATTATAGACATTGTAATTGTAGAGTATATAAATAATATATCAATTATCATGAACACCACATTATTATTATTATTATTATTATCATCGGCTACAGTGGTACTAAAAAGAAGAAATCAAGAATTTGTAATTGGTCCAAAATAAACTGTAGATTTTTTTCTTTTAATTTTGCCTATTACTTGATATTTGCACATTTTTCTTTTTTCTGAAGTATAGTTACTATTTAAGTTTTAATAACGAACTTAATTTAGTGATTTAGTTTTCTCTTTTTTTAGGAGCCGTTAAGAACTCCAAACTAGAGTCGCAGTTCAAAACGTAAGGACCAACACGCAATATATCCAAATAATAGGGTGTAAAATGTAATTTTCGTGAAAGTACAAAAAGAAAAGATGTTTCTGGAGAGAGCAAAAGAAGACAAACAAACGATAGCCAATGAATGAGCTGCGCTGTGTGCTGTCGTGGAGCTTCATCCCTTTCTTCTGCTTTTTTGCTGTATTTTTTATATTTAATACGCTCAAATCCACTCATTTAGATTAATTTATTAAGAAAGTACTTTATTATGTTACCATATTGCATATACTCCCTCCATCTCGATACTATTGATACATTTCTTTTTACATGTATATTAAAAAGAGTTATATTTTATATATAAAGTATATAACATAAAATTCAAAGTATTTTTTAATATAAAATTATTATTTTTTTTAAAATGAATCAATAATGATGGGACAACTCAAAAATGAAAACGAACCAATAATAATATGAGATAGAGAATATCATGTTTAATCTATATTAGAAGTATAAAACATTATGGGCGAAAATTTTATATAACACATATGTTAAGTTTGATATTATTTTTATCTCATATGTTAAGTTGCTATTCTTTTTAATCAATTATACAATTTTATCCTTTAAAACATAAAAAAAAAAACACGATTCACACAGATTCAACCTCTCTGCATCTCGCCTAACCTCCCCAATGCCAACCCTCCCAATGGTGGCCAGCGGTGACCAACCCTCCCAGCGGCAAACCTCCAAGCGGTCAACCTTCCCAGTGGTCAATCTCTTTCTCGGTGGCCAACCTCTCTCCCTCTCCCTTTTTCCGGCAGCCCACTCTCCCTTCCTTCCTCTCTCCCGGTAGCCAACCATCCCTCCCTCCCCCTTTTTTCGGTGACCAACCTCCCTTCTCTTTTCATCTGTTTCTCGGCGGCCAACGTCCCCCCATTTCCTTTGTCTGTTTTTTTTTTTACAAATGGAGGATATTTATATAATTTTGATTAGAAATAAGTAAAAAAAATAGTATATTAATATATATGTTAAATTAAATATGCATGTTAACATTTGGGACAATTGTAACCATTATCACAAATATTATTTTCTAAAATTTTGTTATCCAGAGTCCCTGACAAATAATCCAGCGCTTACTTCAATAAATATTCAGAACTTTTTATTATGAAATTGAATAAGTTCCGGTGACCCCTTTGTCATGAGAAGAAAACCCATAATATTTTTTAATCGAGAATAGAAAAAATAATTATCTCTCTGGTTTTCGAATTATTATATACAAGTGGGATTTGCGTCGTTAGAAAATATCACGAGAAATAGGTTAAGAAATTTATAAGTTGTAAATTTTATTGGCCAAGTCCATTAAATCTAAATTACATATTTTATTGGCCAAGTCCATTAAATCTAAATTACATATTTTATTGGCCAAGTCCAGTAAATCTAAATTACATATTATTATAAGGAAATTAAATTTATGCACGACCACATCAAAAAGTGGCTACGATTTTCTTCGATGTTAAAAAAAATAACATTTTCAGCACATAATCGAATTGTATTAATTAAAAGTAAAAAGTTTCCAGCGTTTTTCTTAGATAAATTTATTTGGCAGATATATTTGTATAATTGAAGTAATGAGAGTTAGGTATTAGTGTTCCGAACTTTATGAGTTGCATAGTTATAGTAATTGTAAACGTAATCATATAAGTTGTTCGAGTTTATGTAAAATTAGATTTTTTATAATTTTACTTTTAAATTTTATGATAGTTTTGTCATACTATATTTATATACAAATTTAAGACTACATCTAATACTCCATTTGTCCCATTTAAAATGTCTCACTTTTCTTTTTGGTTGTCCATTACAAATGTCTCGCTCCATTTAAGAATAATTATCCTTCAAAAGTGTGACATTACCCACTTTTTAATATTTTAACCACTTTACACCTTTCTTTAAATACACGTTGCCTAAAAAAATGGGACACTTTAAAGCGGAAAGAGGAGTAATATTTTACCCACTTATGAACAAATATTTTTCATTTGTGTAATTCGAAAACATTTACTATTTGGATACAAATTTTGAAGTTTGATGCAAATTTCACAACATTTTTCAAATTTTTAGATAATAAGAAAGTGGAAGGATGTACTTGAGAATAATTAAAAACAAAGATGTGGATAGCGTGGTTTTGACGGCTTTTCCGACCGTTATAGAAAAGGACGTGTCTCAAAAGAATCAAAATTATAAAAAAAGAGACGTTAGCATAAAAGGCCACATGCTCACAGCAACCGATACACGTGTCATTTGCTGCTACTCTCTCTTTATAAAAGGGGGTCCACATTATTAGTTTTTTATTAGTTTTCGAAATCATTATATTAGTAGTGGATTTATATTTTACGCTCTACACGAATATATATAATTTTCAATGGAAATAAATAAATAAATTGTTAATAAATGAATTACTAATTCCATCTCACTCATGACACTCATTTTTTTTCGATACGATTATTTAGAAGAATGATATAAAATAATAAAAAAATAGACGGCTGCTCATTTCTTTTCGACACAATTATTTAGAAGAATGATATAAAGTGATAAAAAATAGGTAGATCTCACAACTTTTAAAGAGATAATTATTTTCTAAAATAAAACAGGTCATCTTGATTTAAATAACTCAAAAATGAATATAGGTCATCTTATATGGGACATAGAGAGTACTATATACGCTAGGAATATCCATTTGAGAAGCAAAAACCTCCTTTTGAATTATTAACTATTTCAACTTTACTAAAAATGCCTGACAATTAATTTTTATTATATAACTATATTCGCATTATGTATATTTTATATGAAAAGATGTTATAAATGGTGTCTATTTAAATAATGGTCACGAGTTGCAAAGAATTTGATCTAAATTGACAATAAAGGTGAGACCAAATCAATTTATGAAAAATGATGAAATCATTAGCTTGTGCCGTCTTTAGTCATAAGTAGATTTAATACATGTAAAAATTTATTTGTAAATATCAGGAATCTTTTCTCATAATTGCACTCACTAACTAATGTCCATATTTTAATGTTTTAATGTTCATAAATTAGCATGTCTAGTATTTATATATCATATGTAGTTATGTTCGATATTTGCGTGTATTTTTTAAAAATTATAGAGATTCATGAGGTATAAATTTTTACAAATAATATCTCTCGACGAAAAAACACGAATGAAAACGTGGATGCTCTTGACAATAATTTAGAAAGTCCAAATAAATACAATAAATTGTTTAGGTTTAGTACTATATATTATCTAGGGTTTCGGTACTTTCAGATCTCATCCATATATATATATAGAGAGAGAGAGAAAGAAAGAGATGATCAAAATGAAATTAAAAACTAATATAGTCCATTTATTTTTTATAATTTAACGATCAAGATTAACTATAAATATTTTATTATCCTTATATTTTAATGGTAATCGTTTCAACCCTATAATCAATGGATATTATATATCCATTTACGATAATTGTTCTCGCATACACAATAATTACGATTACATACACAACAACATGAGTTGCGTGAACATAATAACGAATTAGAATGTAATAGTATGCACAATTAATACAATTACACGAATAACAAAGAATATAATGTGAAAGATTTTCGGGAAAAAGATCTTCAAATGGAATGTGAGAGCTTTTCCAGGTTTGGATCTCCAAATAGTGAAAATTTAGGATTGAATTATTTATATCATTAAATAATTATGAGTCGTCCGATATTATTCAATCTAAAGATAGTTAGTTCCATCTATAATCAACATTTATTGAACCTCACTCTCTCTCTATATATATATATATATATTATCGTACATATAAATTTTTGTTAATATGATCACATTTTTGCCAAAAAAACAATAACTCCACCCGCTCTGCTAATATTACCTCGTATACCATTTTTAGTTATTATATTATTGTTAGCCCATATAAAAAACTAAAGAATTTTACATTAAAAATATATCGAATTTTATACCTCATATTACCTTCCACACAAAACACATATCTCATTAATCCACGTGTCCAAAAGTAATGAGTAAATATTAGCGGATGAGGGAATACAGATTGCGGAAATACACAATTTTAGCATAATAAATTGATTTTATGATAATTTTGAGCCTAATAAATCAATAATATCTCAATCAAACCTAATGAGTTGATATTGTGATAATTTTATTTCGTAAGTGATTTTTCGACGTAAAAAAAATACAATTGACATCGAAAATAACATGTAACCCGTAAATCATTTTCAACAACGTTTCGACATACTTTATATATATATATATATATATATATATATATATATATATATATATATATATATATATATATATATATATATCACTTCTTTCTTTTTTCGGGTGCCGACTGTGCTTTTTGGTGCAAAAATAACTTATGGACTAAAATTGTCACAAAATCAATTCATTAAGCTTGATTGATGTATTATTAATTTATTAAACTAAAATATCATAAAATTAATTTATTAGATTAAAATTGTGTATTTTCTCATACAAATTACTATTACTTCTGAATCTATTGATATATCTATTACTACGATTGCTTAATACTCACGGTATTTTCCCCAAAAGAATGCCGTTCAAATAAAAAAAGGAATTTATGTCTAAATATGATGATGACCAATTAGTTTGTCCTTGACCCAAAATAGACAATAGTAGGTAGGTTGGGACCATGTGAGTTGTACATAGTAAATTCAGATTTTTTAAATTCTTGCTGGACTACCTTTTATTCTCTCAAACTCTTTATTTATTTATTTTTCAAACCTGGGCCTTCCTACCTAGAGTCTATTCTTCAAATTTAAATATGATTAATCACATGACTTCAATGTTTGTACTTCATTTTATGGACTTCTAATGACTTCTATCATAGTATAGGAATTGGCCAAAAATCGACGTTTTTGCGACCTTATAAAACTTATGTCACTTACTTTTTGGAGAGAATTGTACTTATATAACTTTTTTATATGAATTTATTGTTTTTCTAATATTTTATTTTATAAGGATTAAATCGTCAGAACTTGTATTGCATATTGAATTAAAAAAGAAGTTATATATATGCTTGTTTTTATTATATAGAAACTGTAATATATGTATGTATAATCGATATGCCCAATATATGGGTGAGTACATTCCATGAGCATAACTCATGTCATAACTCATAAATTATGACTATGATTATCAAACATACAGATTATATAAAAATTACACCTTCCGTCCTATTCAAGATGACATATTCCCTTTTGACCGCCTCATCCAAGATTTATATGTTTTCATTTTTTAGGAAATAATTATATCTTTAAAAGTTATGAGACCTACCTACCTTTTATCATATTATATAATTCTCATAAATAACTGTATCGAAAAGAAATTAGCAATATTGGGTGAGACTGAAGGAGTAAAATTTCATTCATTTCCCCATTTTAACTTTAGATCGATGAATGAAAAACAATAAATCAAATTTTGATTTTATATATTTTATAAATTTAATGATCTTGATTATGATTTCGAAGACATAACAAAATATAATATGGAATAACGTTAAAATGAACAAAACTTGAGCAATGCCACAGGAAGTGCTCAAGTTTGATGTGCATCTTATCAATCCTTCATATACATATATGTGCATTTGTGTTTAAAAGGTCATATATATTTTTCGGAACATTAAGGCCACGTTTGGTAGGTTAGTTAGGTTTCGTCTAGTTAAAATGTATTGTTCAAATGGATTTTATAACCCACCACTTTTGTGGGTTACAAATCCTAAAGAAATAGTGTAAAATTCATCAAGTCCGTCATTAAAACACGGGACCGTAAGGATATTAATATGAGCTACCAAACAGACGCATTACTCATGATAACTTTTCTATCCTACCGGAAACAGAGCTACCAAACAGGCGCAAAGTTATATTCGATCATATATAATTCAAAATCAAAATATTAAGAACTCTCAATATAGAATATCATAAAATGACAACTCATAATAACCTATGGTCCCATGTCATGTGTTGTATGCTCCATCAGGTCTCATTTCAATCATGTGAGTTATGTAAATAGAGAAAAAAGGTTGCTATCTTTTTTATTTTGAAAAAAAGAAAATGAAGTTTTAGTTACCAATACCTACTCCACCACCCAACACAATAAATATATGTTTTATTTTCAGCTAAAAATTTAAATGAATGATTAGCTAAGATAGCCGACCAATCCAGTGATAGTTGGCCATGTGGATAGCTCAAATCCTGCAAATTTTTTCTGTATTTTCAAAATGTCCACTTTCTGCTCAATTTTGTGTGGTGTCTCTCGATTCTTCAATATTATATATAAGAGAAATTGATTATATAATTATTTTTTATATAAATTACTCTCTCCATCCCCAAATATAATCCTAGTAATCTTAAACATGAGTTTTAGTAAAATTTATTGAATGTATTATGAGTGAATTAAGGGTTCTAATATAATTTAATATTAAATTAGTTAATAATGGGCTATAGGTGATATAAGGTGTAAATAAATAGGTTGTTGAGGTAAAAAAAGAGATAATGGTGGGTCATGGGTGATAAAATATGTAAATAAAAAATATTATTGAAGGTAAAATTGAGAATATAGTTTTCATAAATAGATAGAAAGAAAATTGGAGGATGTTCCAACTAGGGTGCTTAAACGGGATCGGTTATCGGTTAACCGATAACCAAACCAAAAAGTCGGTTATCGGTTAACCGATAACCGATTTTTCGGTTTCGATTCGATTATCTGCCCCATTGCAAGTGAATTTCGGTTATCGGGTATAACCGATTAACCGATCATTATACCGATTAACGAAATTAATTAATTAATTAATTAATTTATTTAATTATTAGGTAAAATTATTTAATTTAATATTATAATTTCGTAATATTTGAAATAATCTCGGTTAATTTCGGTTATTTTTGGTTAATTCGGTTATTTTCGGTTAATTTTGTATTTTTATTTTTTTTATTTTTTTAAAATTTAATTTTAATTTGGTTAACCGATAATCGAACCGACTAACCGAATCGGTTAATGATTAACCGATTGGTATCGGTTCGATTATCTATTTTGTTAGTCGGTTTGATTAATCAAACCGAACCGAATCTCACCCCTAGTTCAAACAAAGAAAAATATGAAGGAAATTAATGGACAGATGGAGTTAGGGGTGTCTAACGGTTCGGTTTCGGTTAACCGAATCGAATTTCTCCAAAAAAGTGGAACCAAAACCGAACGGTTTTAAATTTTCGGTTAACCGAAAACCTATCGGTTCCGGCGGTTCGATTTTCGGTTAACCGAAAAATCGAATTAAAATTAATTAATAATAAAAACAAATAAAATAATAATGAAAATAAATAAAATAATAATTAAAACTCGAAACTTATTAAAATAGATAAAATATTTAACAATAATCAATAAAGTAATAATTAAAATTGATTTTCATAATTTTAATTAATTAATTAGTAATTGAAATAATAATTAAAAATAAAAACGGTTTTCGGTTCGAACTGTTTCGGTTATCGGTTAACCAATAACCGATTTTTTTTCAACTCTGAACCAAATCAACCGATAACCAAATTTGTCGATTTTCGATTAACCAATTTGTCGGTTTCGGTTCGATTCGATTCGATTCTAACCGAAAATCGAAACCGCTTTACAAATTTCTAGATGGAGTATTGATTCTTATACTCTCTCCATACACCAAAATTGTATCACTTTTGTCATTTTTTACGTACATCAAAAGTGTATCACTTTCTTTTTAAAACACTATTTGTTATTATCCAATTTCTCATTATTTACCAAAATTTATTTCTTCCACTCATAGCTTATCACATGGTGGGAACATTTTTACATTCAAACATCATCCACCAATAATTTTATTAAAATTTATATCCACCAAAAATGATACACTTTTGATGGACAGATGGAACATAATTTATTTAGTTGTCATGAAAATAGGTGTCATTGTTGTAATACAAAAGATGCATCTTAAAATGATAGTTAAATTCAATAACAAAAATACAAATATTTGATATTTAATAACATATTAAACAATTTTTGCTAATTTAATTGTACTATATCTTTGAAGAGTTTTCAAGTAATCAAAGAGCTTCAATCAAACCTAAATGAATTATGAAAACAATTACCATCCTACCTATGAACTATATATTTATTTTATATATTATAAAATAAGTGACTTATAACTAAGAATTGCACCTTTAACGAATTCGGGCCTCAATGAACTCCCCTTTTTCAACCACATTTACTTATGTACGTAATGTATTTCCTAATAAAATTGTACGTTACTTTGGGGCGTTGATATAAGCTAATAATTATTTATATTATCAATATCCTCAATTGCTTATAACAATTTATATTTACTAAATAAATATGAATATATGTAATTTTTTTTCGTACTGCATCATGGTCATGGGCCCTGAAATTTTAAATACTTAAAGTAGTAAAAACATCGAGAGAGCCCATATTAGTTCTACAGAATCGGAAGACTGATTTATTTTTAATAATTATCAAATAATAAACCTGTATATTGTTTCACTTTATTAAATTGTATAAAAATCATAAATCAAACATTCAAATTGTCATGGATCCAAATAACAAACAGCCATATCTTATTATTTGGGTTTCATATAGAGATCAGAGGCCCAATACTTCTGATTTGGTGGATGGGCCCACAACGATTGGGCTTTTTATTTTAGGCCCAAGTCTTGTATTATTATTATTATTATTATTATTATTATTATTATTATTATTATTATTATTATTATTATTATTATTATTATTATTATTATTATTATTATTAGTTAGCATGAAGAACAAAGATAAGGCATTCCACGACGTATTTATATTTGGTTAGTGTTTGTTTGTTTATGTTCAAATTTAAATATATAAATAATATTCGATACTTTTTTCACTGTTTAATTGCAACTGAAAAAGGTTATATATTTGCAATATGAGAACTTGTCATTATTTGTACATAAATGTTATATAAACTTATAACTCAATGGTAAAATTAAAGTTCATGGGAACTCAATAATCAAATAAAAGTTTACAAAATCAACATTTATAAAACTGTACTCTTTGGGGAATGGATTGCCAAAGGAGAGATAAGAAGGGAGTGAATATCACTCTCTATTTTGAATAAATTGCTTATTTGGTAATTGGATAATGGATATAACCGAACCGAATCGATCACCATTTGTTTAGATCCAAATACCGATAAATTGGATATTTGGATCAGACGGATAACGATTGATGACAATTTCGGTTATCGGGTATACCGATAACCGAATGGGTATACCCAATAACCAAATTAAATAATTATTAATTTATTATTTTATTATTATTAATTAAATACACAAGTTTATTAGTTAAGTCATATTAATAATAATAAATCATAACTAATAAGAGGTGAGATGATTTTGGGTATCCAAAATCATAATAAATCATAATAATAAATCATAATTAAATACACATTTTTTTTTTTTTCTGAATTGGATAATTTTAGGTATCCAATAACCGAACCGATTATCCAATCGGTTAATCAGATAACCGATTATCGAATCGGTTTCGATTATTGGATTTGTATATTATCGGTTTCGGTTAACCGAAATTTCGGTTTCGGATAACCGAAACCGATCCAATAAGCAACCCTAATTTTGAATAGAGGTGTGAAAATGGTTTAATCGGGTTTGGTCCTTTGATCGGATTGAATATGTAAGTCGGATATAATTTTAAATTGTCCAATTGAATCGGAACAATTATGCTTCTGGCCAAGAATGCCCACAAGAATTACATTTTTTGGTCAGTCTGAACCCTTTTTTTACTTGGATCGATGTATTTTTTATTAGAATTCTTTTTTTCACTTGATGAACTTAAATCATGTTGATAATTTGATAATACAACTTATGAGCACGACTCTTTCCTTGTAATAATTCCACGCATAAAAAAAATCATATTTTTCATTGCTCATTAGGAAACATTCCATCACATAATATTAAATTTACTTATTCACAATTAAATGAATCAATATTAAATAAACAAAACTTAATAGTTTAAATCTCGAGTTTTCTTTGGAGCAAATAAAAGTATTAAAATGAAAGAACTAATTAACCCTAGCCAAAGAAGAAGAAATTAGCTAAAACACCATAAAAATAATAGAATTATGGCGTAATATATCAGCATTATGACGTAAGCCTAACCTGCATTTCAATTTTCACCATAAACACACATCTAATCACACAGATACACACGCAGAGCGACAGATATATCAACTGTTTGCGTCTAATATCCATAGATTTCTTTCAGTCAAAAACAATTAAACACAGGAAAAAAATTTCCGGTTATATCCATAAGTCTGTCTACATGTCCATTTTCTATTTAGTTATTAATCCATCTTCTGCGCGACCGCCATTTCCACAATTCAAAGCTTCGGTTTAAGCACGAACTGTTGTTCCTTTTTTCACCGCTTTCCAATTTTCAGGTGCCGGATAAATTATCTTCTACGTGAATAACGAGGCAAGTTATCTTCTTGAATCTTGCTTTGTTTCGTTTTCCCTGATTTACATTTTCATGTTCGAATTTGATCGAGGGCAGCGGCTGTTCTTGCTTTTTCTTTATATACATAATTTCGAACTTCAATTTTTTGTTACGGTTATAGGACTTATTGTCTGTTATTGTTGTGGTTCGATTTTATTGTTGATGGGGGCAGAAAAGTGAAGGGATTAGGAATTTTGATGGGGTGGGGTGGTTGGGGATTAGGGCTTTTGCGCATCAGCATTTCTTGATTTTGGTTGGCTGTATTCTTTCTTGGATATTGATAGAATAACACGATGTCGTTTATTTTCAGTAAGAGTTGAGTCTTCATTTCTTCTTCTTCTTATTTTTTTGGGAGTTTAATTTGTTGTTATGGGCTTGGAATTTCGTTTAAGCTGTGCAGTTTGATAAAGGTGTAGTCTTAGTAACAGTCATGCTGCACGGGGTTTTGCTAAATCTTGGAAGGTTTTTTGGGCTCTGGACAGATATGTAATGAAACATGATGGAGCTTTAGGAAATGAAAATAGTGATTTGAATTGCGGATATTAGATAATATGGACTGTACTTCACCTTAATCGTTAACAGTATCATTTTTTCTGCTTTATGAGTGTGCCTAGAAAATCATAAGGGAATGCTCCTCCAGTATCCTAGTTTGCATGTTTTAGTTTCTGGAACTCTGAAGTTGTAATTCTTTATCTAGTCTTAAGACTTGGGATATGGTATATACATATATGTATGTCTTACCCGTAGTCATTTGAGAAAAAATATTTCACATTCATAATAGTACTTTAAACCTATAACTTGGGAGATTACATTGTCTGAGATACCCACTTATCATAAACTTCCCACATAGTGGATATTCACTTTATGTTTAATTAGCTTGTTATATAAACGAGTTTGCACGAGTGAACAGCTATTTCATTCCTGCACATTAGTTAAAGTTAAGACGATTGGATGTCCGACAATGTATTCTGCTATCTGTTAGGCTTCCAAAATCTGTACAAGAGTGGTTATTATCATTCGTTCATTCATTCCTTGGGGTTTAGGTAAGGTCATGACAATTTGACATGATTCTTTGCATTCTTTCCCACAGGTAAGATAGCTCTGAAGTTTTCTATCTTGACTTCCTATTGTTGCGATTTTGAGTGCAATGACAGAATCTGATAGTGAAATTATAAAACCGGAGGTATGCTGTCGTTTGTACGCCTAAGGCATCTCAATGATCTTATGTGTGCATTTAATCTCTTATACTTACTCATATTTACCCTGCCCCTCTTTCCATAGTTATGTACCATATGCTTTGTAATAGCTCTGCATAGTCATTCAACTTAACAGTGCCTGTTCACGGTCATAGGATATTGATTTCATTGGTTTTCTAATTGGTGCTGATTTAGATTAGTTGCATGGTGTGCATTACAGATGCTAAAGGCGTATGTGTGGCTTCAAACTTCTGATGGTTCAATACAGCAAGTAGAGCAAGAAGTTGCCATGTATTGCCCATTTATATGTCAAGAAATACATGCTGGCATGGGATCTTCCAAGAATTATCCCATCTCTCTTCCTTCACGTGTCAATCCTTCCATGCTGAGCTTGATACTTGATTACTGCCGATTCCATCAAGTACCAGGACGTTCCAACAAGGTTATATTGCTGTTCTCTGCTTTTTCCTGTGATCTGATTACTCTTAGTGAAGAATCCATGACGCACTTTATCTGATGATATGGAAAAATAAGTTTATTGGTTTTTGTTATACTTCAATGCAGGAGAGGAAATCCTTTGATGAGAAGTTTGTCCGAATGGATACTAAAAGGCTTTGTGAACTGACATCTGCTGCTGACAGCCTGCAGCTGAAGCCACTGGTTGATCTCACTAGTCGGGCTCTTGCACGGGTAATTGAAGGGAAGACTCCAGAAGAGATCCGAGAGATATTTCATCTCCCTGATGATCTTACAGAGGTGTTCTGTCGTTGCCAGCAGTGTACATGCTTAATGTCCTTTTCATTATTGGGGAGAATCCTATTATTCTTACCTCCCTTTTCTTATATGTTCGTTTCTTACTGACACAGGAGGAAAAGTTGGAACCTATCAAAAACACCATGGATGATCCGAGGATTCGGCTTTTAAATAGATTGTATGCTAGGAAGAGGAAAGAATTAAAAGAAAGAGAGAGGTTGAAGGTGATCACATCATTGCTTTTACAGTCTGATGTAATCCCATCACTTATACTTTTAGGTTTCTATACCACAGTGAACAGAGATGTTCAGCTTCGATAAACTGCTTGAAAGTGGTTATTCAGTATGTGATACTTGAGACTGAGACAGTGGCTTTGACATGTTCTTTAGAATGTTGAGATTGAAGAGGAACATGGGGATGAGCGTTCAGTCGATGACTTGTTATCATTTATTAATGGAGGCTGTGAAGGTATGTATTCATTGTTAATTCTCTTCTGACAAATATTTAATTCGTCACGTCTGACATAGTTCCATAGTGCGACTACCTCCAAATTCATAATCGTTACCTGTGTGATACATGAATCATAAGTGCAAATGAGCTCTCTACATTTTCCCCCCTCCTATCCCTTATTTATCGTTTTAGCGCGGGCATTTAATATGTATGTTTTTGCAGATTCTAAGGGGACTAGCTCTTCCAAAAATAAAAAGAAGAGCCGTAAAAAGAAAGATCTCAAGACTGCTCCTTCGAACTGCACTAGTACTTCAAACAACAGCTCTTCTTCAAGCAATGATGTAGATGTGAACAATAAGGTAGGAGTCCTTTTAGTTTACGTAGTTCTTTGCTTATGGATTCACATCTCTGTGTAGAGATATGGTATTACTACTTATTGATCACATGTGTCCTCTTTCAGCTGTGACTGAGGACAACGACTGTAAGTATCATTGCCTCATTTTTCTACTCTTGTTTTAGCTGACTTTCCTTATGTGCTGCAGGAAACAAATGAGCTTCACTCTGAGTCTGGTAATCCTTCATTACATAACAAGTGTCTAAATGATGTTTGTAATGCAACTAAGTTGCTCGACATTGAAGATGATGGATTAGCAGCTGAAGATGAGTTTGATGGGATTGATCCTGCATTAAAAGAAAAACTTGATAGGTACGTTTATGCCTTTAGTGCTTTTTATTGGTCAGAGTGAACTCTACATCAGAAGCTATGTGGTCACAATCTTTGAAGAATTGGAAGAATAAAATGATTGGTGCTTAGTATCTTGGATCCTGCTTGTTCCCTCGTCAGTCGTCACTATTTATTTATTTAGAATAACTGAGTGGTGCAGCTGCGTGCAAGTGTTTATCTATCTCTAAGCAAGTTGCATATCTTTTATTACTGGAGTAATATCTTATGCGAAGCTACCCCGTACTTAAAATCTAGAAATAACTTATCCTATTATTTAGTTAGTTATACTAGAGGGTGTAGTGAGGAGAATGAGAACATGCCCCAATTTACTCCACCCATGATCTTAACTCAAGATTTGCGTCTTTTTCTTAAGTTATTTGAACCAAAGAGTCACATACATGTATGGGGATTATATTATCATAAGAATGCTGCCACGGACCTCCATTTGTCAAATAAGGAACTAGGAGTTTCATCTTCAGGCTTGTTTGTATTATGGTTCGATGGTCTAGCTTTTGTTAAGATTCCAATAATATTAGTTGGACAACAAGTATAACTACCGACTTTTAATTCAGAATTAACTACTGCATGTGCTAAGCTAGAATGAGACTGCCATAATAAGTTTCAAATTATAGTATTGGATTGATATTTATTGTGTCTCGAAGAATTTGGAATCCACTGAAACCTTTAGTTTATTGCCAATTCTGGTAAACCAAGCTCAATCTGCTAACAGTCTTGTCCAATGCATTATCTGGCTTGAAATCAGGAGCTTTTCTGCTTCCGATGAAACTGTTTCAGATGCTGCTTTCGAGCTTTTCTTTCTATGCTGTATATATCACTTGTACCGTAGACTGCTGCAAATAACGAATGGGGAAATAGCTGGCAAATACATGTTAGCACTGCTGTACTTAACTTTCCATACCCGAATAATTTTTTTTTTTGTTATGTTTGACTGATCAGGGAAGTGGAAGACTTTGCGAGAAGGTTAAATTCAGATTGGCCAGAAATAATGCAAGAGATTCTTTCTCGAGGTCAGGAGAGAAGACCATTACCGTTAGCAGTCAATGGAAATGGTTCCTTGAGGAGATATACAAGTAGGTTCTCTTTCTTGTTGACTAACATTTGAGGATCAACTATCATTTTTATTAGTGGTTAGGGATTCATCATTAGTTGGCATTATATCTACTTGTAGCAGGATACATGTGGCAATAAAGTCTTGCATGTCAACCAGAATATGGCCTGCCTTCATTGATAAACATAAATTCACATTATTTGCATTTCCTGTACTTCTCTTCTCTCATGTCATGTACATGTACTCTACTGATATGGAATTATTGCCATTTATACCCTTGTAACTTAAAATTACTCGAGCTTGCTCCACATGGAGAAATATCAACTAGAACTCTGCTTGGACCATGAATGAATGATGGTAAAGAACTCACTTTTGTTTCATCCCTTTCCCCAGGCTCAGATCAGCGCCATAAATGAGACCCTGGCAACACCTATGGACTTCAAAATGGACAACTGACCAGAAAAAAGAATATGGTTGGCCCGCAACAAGAGGTTGGTTGTGGCTTTCACACTTCGACACAGAGTAGGATTGACCTTCAAGTTCATCGGGAAATTTTTTGACATTGTTAGAGATTCAATTTTGACATTTGAGTTGACCTCGACAGCAAACAATAAGGGAAAGGATGCTCTTTCAAGATGCCGATACCAGCCAATTTTGCTTCTCTCTTCGTTTGCTCCCTTTTCTTCGGTTTCAAGTTGACCTACCAACTGTTGGTTGTCATAATTTTATCTCTTGTTGTACCAACCAATTTGGTCTAGAGATCATATTGCTGGGAAGTCAACAGCCAACTGAGTTGAAATGTTGTAAATATCAACTGGTTTGCTGGTTTCTTTTAATCATTGAAAGTTGATCCCTTTTGGATTCTGGGGTCAAAATTTGCCAATTTTCTCGACCTCAATTTTATATTTCATCTAATATATCATCTACACATGTTATTCTGCTCACTGTAGTAAAATGTACTATCTGAGAATGTTTACTTCGAATAATATAGCTTGCATAGAAATAATGTTAGGTTAATCCACCGACATTAGTGGATCGAATAATTTTGGGTTCGTTTATCATGTAACCCTCACGTACTTGTCAGTTTAATCTATCACTCAAAGTAAAATAAACATCTATATTGATGAATAAATGCATGGAGTCATCATCAAATTGCAATGGCTCTTTAGTCGAGTTAGAAAACAGAATCATACAATCTGCTCTACCACATCATCACTTTCGCTTCTGATATGCATCTACATACAACATATTCTGTGAGGAAATCACCGTCGCCGGATTCGGCAGTACACATGGCATATCTCATTATTGTTCGACCGGTCGGAGACGAATATGCCGGCACGGTCTATCGGGTTCGCCCCGAGACCACAGATGCTTCAGATCACCTCTCTTCTTCCCTAATGTGATCAATGTGCCTGAACAGAAGTACGAAAATAATCATCCAATGTAAGTTCCCGACTCAATGCACGAAGAAAAGATTTAAGTTTTCGTCGTCTAGGGTTTTTCTAGGTGCCTACCTAGCGTGAACGGCACGATGTAGAGCAAAGCAGGTTGGCCATGGCCATCCATCAAGTTCAGAGCCACATATGTTATCAGAAGACCTATAATGAAGCAGAAACATGTAAATCCCATCAAATGTGGAAGATGTATTCAAGAAGGTGTTCATAAGCCAAAACTACTTCCTGTAGAATCGAGTCGTACCTAAGCCGTAAGCCAGCATCGCCCAGAGAAAATATCCAGCTTTTAGGGTTTTCTTGGACAGCCAGTCATACCTGCAAATATGAGAGAATAATGCACGATTGCATGCAGAACGACAACGAGCATTGCTATAGTAGATTTGAACCTTAGGGAAAACGTGACGAGTAGCCCAGGCAAGATGATGTCACCAAATCCAATAATGCTGTATCCGCCCCAAGGATCGAACATTCGAGGGATTTTGAGAAGCATCGGAATGCCATCTTCTCCACTTCCATCACCACGAGCCACCTGCAAAATTAGGGAGACGACGTGCTTATATAGAAGCATTACTTGTATAATCTATCGGGATGAGAATGAGTATGTATATCTCGTACTCACCACTATCATCACGCTCTTATGGAACCACCACTTGGAGACGAAGACCCAAAATATATCATACAGGAATGCACAGCTGAGGAGAACCGTTCCCACCTAAGAAAGTCGAAGATGTATTCAGGTGATGGCAACCATAGCATCAAGATCATCCATTATGCGAAAGATTGAGCGTAGTATCGAGGCTTCTTGTTTATGGCCAAAAGTTCAGTCATAATTTATATTCGGATATTTATTCTCTTTCCTGAAAAAGATTTATTTCCTTCCGAGAAAGTAAAAGAAGGCAATATCACCAGAAAAAGTATTCGAAATGATCATCAGTGAGCTTCTTCCCTATTTAGACGAAATAAGAAGTAGGTTTCCGTGAATGCTGGTTTATTGAAGCTAAGACCACAGAGCAGTAATCAAGTATCAGCAATTACCTTCAGATTTGGAACTCGTATTATCTGGAGAACGGTGATTATCAACGCAATACCCTGTCACACAGAGAACGTAGTAAGTCTTCGTGCATCCGACCAGAATACATTTATTGAAAGACTAATCAAAAGTTACATCAACCAGTATCTTAATAAAGAATACTTAATAGGTAACTATTGTGTAAACAAATCCAGATAGCAGAAGATAGCAAATATAACTCAGTATTTAAGGCAATTCTGTCATTATCATAAAGATACGAGAAATTGGCTGGGAAGCCGGATAATTTTATTCTTACGAGTATATCTTGACCGATCCAAGCATAGGAGGTTTTGCGGTATACAGCCCATAAAACAGCAAATGCCACGCAGAATGGAGAGACGCCAAGTGTCAAATATGATACAGCCCCCACAACAGGTACTTTGACGAAGGACTCTGCGGCATGTTCAAACCATCTGAAACTATATTGGATTCTGCAAGTTAATGCTTTGACAAAAAATCATAACAATTGACTAGTTGGGCAAACAATGTATAACCTAGATGGAATGTGCCTTGCTTATAAATTATGAGCAGCCCCTCCACCCCATCTCACAAAAAGGGAGGAAACGGGGAAGGGGAAGAATTCTAGTAATTGGGTACCACTACTAGATAACTTCCCAGTGGGTCAATATAGTAAGAATGACACTCTAATGAATGAATGTGGAAGCGAGAACGAATATGAGTGTTTTAAGGCATTTGCAGTTATCATGAAAAACCAAGACATGAATAACAATTTTTCCTAGGCCTCTGCAGGTTTTTGTGTTATCATGTTTTTTTCTCCTAACCACAGGCATAGGTTCAACTTTGGATTTGCTAACTAGACTTGATGCACCAACCACGTCCAACTCACATAAAGTGACACAAAACAATCATCTAAGGAGACATATGCAATAGAAAACCTATTTTACGACAAGAGTACATTTCTAATTTATAGTCGTAGGAAGCTCATAAAAAAATACTAGGACACCATATGATGGTTGTCTCCCATTTGGCTTTTCTTTATTTACATTATCATTTTAAACCCAGCACGTTTTAGAGGCAATACTTTGATTAAAGAATAAACAGAACTTTAAAGATAAGTTGGAGAGGCAGCTCTCTCTCTCTCTCTCTCTCTCTCCCCCCTGACATGTCACGCGCACACATTTAAATTTATATCATCCTATTCTTCAATGATAGAAAATAAAGAAAAGTGCCAAGATGTCGTATTTTGAAAAGTAGAATACATACCATGATAATAGAGCCACCAGACAAGTTTGCAATCCCTGTAATACAGGGCAAAAGAATCAGCATTGACTAGGATCTTAAGGTGAAACATGCAAGTGTCCAACTGGTCATTCCACTTACATACATAATAGTAGCAATGAATGCAACTTAAACATAGTATGATACTATTCATGCTCTAGGAACAATATGAATTCATGCATAAGAAACAAAATGCAACCACTCTCACTCTCGCTATCTCCCCTTAGGTGTGACTGAGGATACTTTGGTAAGAGCAATTTAACTAAATTCAAAGACAAGTCATAAGCTGGACCTGACTGCCTTGTACAAACACAAAGAACATTTCCATCAACATAAACCTAGCACAAAAATAAAATAAAATGAAAAGCCCGGTTCTTCATCATACCTCTACACCACCTATGCAAAACACAACCACAAGAACCTCAATGAACGTCGATGACATCAACTTGTAGAGCATAATCAAGAAGCACGAGGCGATCACGACGAATAAAACTGCAGAGGTCGTGTTGATGTCCACAACATCACTAGAATGGCCGGTTTCGTCAATGAGGAGTTCATCAGAGCCATCCTGCCAGGTTGACATTACACGCATGTGAGACAACCTGATCTCTCCAGAGATTCAACTACTGGGGTATCATTATCAATAAGTCTTAGTATGTTACCTTTACGAGCTTGTCGTGCTCTATCGCTGCTTCTCTGGCACTCCATGCAGACCAATAAGACGCACATAAAATGGTACCAACAGCCATTAGCCATAAGAACACTTCAGCCACATCGACCTCCGGTCTTTGCGGAGAGTACATCTGAATGGACACTGGAAATAAGGACGAGCCCGTCAATAACAATGCAAGGAAACAACTACATACAGAGAGAACTACATAAACCTAAAGGTAAGAAGCCAATTTGATTGTCAACAGATTTTAAACATGCAAAAGCTTACCATGCGAATTGTTCGTCATACTTTCTTTCAAGCTTTGTCCAGCATCTTGCGGAAGCATGACAACAGGAATACCAACACGTACATCAGTTTCGTTTGCCTCGCAGACCATCTTGAATAGTTCTGAAAATCAAACCCCATCAAGAGGGACCCATGTCAAACAGTGATGGTATCATGCTACACATTTTGTTGTTATCAAGACGAAAACATGGTAGATGATTAGATCCGTATGCATTATTTTCAGTTGAGCAATAGGTTCGACACGAGGAATTGCTTTTGAAAAAGTTTTGCAAGAATAATTGATGAAAATTACTAACAAGAACAAACAAACAAAAAGACAAAATAGAAAGTCATGTGGTTAAAGAAGCCTATAGACAGCAATACTATGATTTATGCTCGTCTAGAAAGAATCAAGAATAATGATGAAGACAGAGCAAAAACCTTTCGCATTATTTATGATGAGTAAAGCAGAAGCCCCAGCATCTTCAGCAACATTTCCTTTGGTGACGAAACTGCAACTGCCCCGGTGTACCAAGATAACCTCACCTGCAAGCTAGAAACACAAAACGATGGAAAGATTAATCGCAGTATGTATAACGGCTCTTCAGAAAGCCCAGTAAAACATTGTGACACTTCCACATGACACTCATTTTGGTGAAGGTAGATTAAACAGTTGGAAGGAAGAGAGAGAGTGAGAGAGACCTTATTCCTAGGTGTACTACAACAATCAGGAGGGTCTGCAAGAGCAAGTTTAGTCTGGTTGGCACGCTTCTCTTTTGATTCCAAGGACTTGCCAAATCGTGCACCGACACCCACAAACTCGCCCACTTCTTTGCCATCCACCCAAACTGGTACTTTAACCTAACAAAAAACAATAATACTGAATACACATAAAACTGAAAAACGATTTAGATAGCATGACATGATACACAAATCTGCAGAGGAAATTATGGAGCTTGAAATAAGGGGGATTCCACACAACAAGGGGCTGCACCTACAAGATGGATGTAGGATACCAAACATTGATTCTTTATTTTTCATGATACGAGCCAAATAATCCCGGCTACAGCCAAGATACAGCTGATAGCACATCTACAATCAGCTTAGGAATCCCATAACTATGTTTCTCGAGTGTAGCTTACAGAAGAAGAAATATGGAGGTCAATTTCCAAAGAAATTTAAGAAAACAGAAAAAGTAGCAAATCACAATTAGTGCAATAAAATCCAAATCCCTTTCCTAACTATGTTCCAAGCCACCAAAACGGAGATGGATTTATTCCAATTCATTAATAGCCAATGCAGGTTGCAGCATGAAATCCATGATAGCATTAATGAGAAATTTCAGGTGATTCAGCAGGACACACCTTAGATGGTAAGTAAAGACTCCAAGGGAAATCTAAATAAACAAAATCAATATGAAAACTTCAACTATCCTTAACTTCCATAAATATCAATTGCCAATTAAAAGATCATACCCCAAAAGGTCAAAAGCATTGATTAACTTCAAATTACTAAAAATAAACTAAACAAAAAAAGGGAATTCCAGATATAGAAAACAAGGAAACTGTAACAAAACCCTCCCCCAAAGACAACCTCGGAGAACACCAAAAACATAATAAATACAGTGTTTCATCAGCTCTAAATCCAAGAATCAGTCAACCCAAATCAAACTGTGCAAAAATAGCAAACCACAAATAACTATGCTCAATAAATAGGAAAAAAATTTAGCATATACTGTGAATGAAGACAGGGCAGAAAGCAGAATATCTAACATGAAAAAATTGAAAATAAAATGAAAAAAAAAAAGATAGGAATTTTACAAGCACGAAATTGTTTTCACAACCCGGCCTCTTCGGGGCAGTGTCATCATGGTGAACTATATCACCTGCGAAGACAACGGAGCTGCAAAGCAAAGCAGCAACTGCAAAGAGAGAACAGTAGAGACTACTGTTCCTCAACTCCATCAAAATATAAAATTATAACAAAGAAATTACAATCTCTCGAAGATCAAAGAAGAAGGGTCGGTCAATAATCTATTTCCCACTTGGAATTCAATTTGTTGGAATATTAATTTTAGCAGATGCGAACTGTGAGACAGAAAGCTGAGGAATTTAGATATGTACGACGAAGGATGGAAGAAAAAGAGGTAGATAAAAAAAGGTACTATAAGGGAGCTCTCTGGCTTTCCCTTCTTTCCTTTTTTTCTTTTTTCTTTCCTTTTTTTATTTTGTTTCACATTTACAACAAACACCGTCGTGTTTAACCGTTGAACTGGTTTTCAACCTTCCTCGGCTGTTGGTACTTTAGCCGTTTCACTAGCGGCGCGTGCATCAAACGCGAGCTTGGCCTAACCATGTGCTTGATTTTTTTGTACGAGTCAATGTAAAATTACATCATCGCTCGAAACTTTGATGAAATATTAAAGTTATTTAAGCTATAAATTTTTCCATCAGTTGCTTGAGGTTTGATGTTTAACCAACTATCTAGATTCATTCCATAAGGACAATGTTATAAAATTAAATAAGTATTCTTATTCGCGTTCAATTATGACTACTACAAATATTATACTCATTTTGTCTCATCAATATTGGTTCGTATGTCATTTGGATTGTTCCATTATTATTGACTCATATAAAAAAAGGGAATATCTTTTACACTAAAAAATATCTTGAATTTAGATATTTTTACATTAAAAATATCTTCTTAATTTGTCAAAAGTTATCATACAATAATTTATATATAAAATATAATCATTCTTAATCTATGTGTCCAAAAGTAACGAGCTAACATTAATGGGACAGATGAAATATTTGTTATATTCTATATTACAAAATTCATCCGTATAGTATTAAGGTTTGGAGCTTCAATTTAAAGAAACATAAGGGAAAAAATAAGACGTTGGTTACATAAAATTTCATAATATGAGAGGGATTAACTATCTTAATAATCACACATAGATTGATTTGTTTCATTTCAATATAACTCTCAATTATAGCACTAATTTTTAATTTAACTTTAAATAATATTGCTTTATTATGACAATCCAAGTTAAAAATAGAAAAGAAAAACGAATCTTATTTTGTTGGCTGTGTTGGGTGCACTAAAAATAGAAGTAGAAACTATAAAAATAAAAACCAGAGAACTAAGTTCCTCATTTGAATTTGTCAAGACAGTAATAAACATCAGTAACACTAGAAAAATACATCTAAATAAAATCATTAAAAAAATAAACAATATTTCACAAAATCCATCTACGTATTATGACAACGACGTCGTTCTAAGTTTAAATGTAAAAGAGGTGTAGTGGACCGTACCTGCAACCGGTTACATTACATCCGTAGTTTCGGCCGTACTGATGAGACGGCGCTTTAATATTTTAATGGATTTTCTCCATATTGAGGTCTTACTTGGAGCTCGGATCTTATGCGGCAGTCCATAGTCCCGCGAGTGTAGCTTCCACGCCATTGGTTGCTGCTTCAATAAGTCAACTTATTTTCTCTTTATTTACAATTACTCCCTCCGTCAGAGCCAAGACGACATATTTCTTTTCGGCACGGTTATTTAGAAGAAGAGTATAAAGTGATTAAAGTGATAAAAAATAAATAGATTCCATAATTTTTGAAGAGATAATTATTTTTTAAAAATGAAACAAGTCATCTAGTGGGAAGACCCAAAAAGAAAAACATGTCATCTTGAATGGGACGGAGAGAGTATTTTTTTTGATCATACCCACTTGATATCAATCCAATTAGGTGGTGTTTACTTTGCATGATTAGCATTTTGAAGGATTGACTATTTGATGGATTAAATGTGTGATAAGATAATTTTTATCTATCAATCCTTTGTTTACTACAAATGATTGGTGAATGATTAAGATTGAGATAAATAATTCTCCTTTATTTGGAGGATTATTTCAATCCTACCTATATTAGTTGGATTAATATTAATGAAGAATAATTCAAAGGATTAAAATAATCCCGGGCTTTGGGATATTCTCAAATATTAATCTTTAAAAGTAAACACTTGATTAAGTTGGATTAATTTTATCTATCCAACCTAATCATGCAAAGTAAACACCTCCTTAGAGATTAAAATTTCCGATACTAAATAAGTGCCTAAACTAGAACTAAAATGGAAATTGAAAAAATTATGTAGGATTTTCAATCAAAAGAATCTTTAAAAAATTATAAAAATAAAATAAATTTTCGAAATCTATATATAGTATATAGACCATAGACCCAAAAAAAAAAAATAAAAGAAACTACCGACATGGAAATTGTGAAGGCCCAATATATTTATTTTTCCTTAGGCCCATTAAGCGCTCTAGTCGGTTCACGGCTCCATTTAGGCCAACATGGCGCCTCTCTGCTTGCTAACTCACAGTCTTCATTCATCTCCGAAAACTGCGTAGAAACGAGGCCGTCACGCCGTCGGAATCTCCTCTGCGTCTACAGCGGCGCCGGCGATTCCTGGTATTCTTTGTCTATTGTTAGGGTTATTTTCTTTTTTCGAAAATTGAGTTTGTTTTGTTTTTGGTTGTGTCGAATTTATGGGGGCACGACATGAAAAACATTGATCCTGAAGAAATATTTTCTTTTGTTCTAGTTTCTGCATTGATATGATATTGGAAATTTTAATACTGAATTGATTTTAATCTTGGGAGGATTGTATGTCAGTGTCCCTTGATTTAGAGGTTTGTTGTCTTTGCAACTACGGTTTGTCTTTAATTGAAGTGTATTCGATATTCATTGCGTTGTTTCTGTATAAAAAAATGGTAATGGCATTAACTACACCTCCAACTTCAATCCGTGGAAGATGTTGTTCTTTTTTTCGGTAGACCTACTATGTTCCAAGATTTATTGGGTGTGTGTATGTTAATTGTATTTGCATTGAAGGTTTGTTTTGGATGTCGTTCTTCTTCGTGTATTTGCTTATTCCTGTGGGATGAGTTTTATGAGATTTTAGTAGAATTGACTGGTTTAGTGGGAGTTTGAATCTAGCGAGCTCAAATGGGAGAACTCTAGGATTGTGTCGACTGAGTTAAGTTATACCCGGCTTGGGACTATGTTGGGTTGGCATTGAGTGGGTGGCGGCTTTGTTCTTCACTTTTCTGATTAAGTCCTGTCCCTTTGCTTCACAGGTTGAAGGATTATGTTCGTTGCGAGGTTTTGTAAGCTAGGAGTTCGTGCTATCAAGAACTTGGAAAAATGTATGCTTTCTTGACCTTCGGTTTATGTGATTTTCTCATTGAACTGAATTCAGTTTACCCTTTTAGGCAAATTTCATAATATCATGAACAAGCAGTTGCAAGGCCTCTCTCTCTCTCTCTCCTCCCATTAATTTTCTGAACAATCTGTTACCATCTAAGGAGATGTTGTTTTGTGTCTGACTTTATTGTAGTTCTTTGCCTATAGTTCTGAATGTTCTATACATATGGAGATCAGGTAGTTTGTTCTGTAAGAAGTAAAGCTCAAAACTGAAGAACTCGAACTTCTCTTGCTTTGGTGGGATTTGGTGATGAATTTCTATTTGTTCTGTTTTTTGCAGCTCCTACTCCAACAGGGAGGACGTCATACTTCCCCAAGGCTCATTATCAGTATTTAGGTTCCCTGGTTAGTACACCTTACCTTTACCATGAGCTTGAGCTTCTCTTTTGCCACTTACATATCTGAAAATGTTTGATTAAGCAGATGCCTATAAATGCTGACAAATTAATGATGATTAGCTGCAATCAAGTTAACGGACTTATGCATATTTGACTGAGTCAAATTTGAAGGTCGTGATAAAGTTTGCAGTATAAAGCCACTTAACAGAAAGGAACTTGTTCATTTTTGAGGCCTCAAATGAAAGCATTTTTGTTAATGATTTCAAATGAAAGCATACAAAGGAGTTGTTCTTAAATTGTGCAGATGGAAGCAGTGGCTAAAGTTTTATAATTAGTATATGTTAGATCATAAAATAAAACAATTTTCTGATAAGACAGAACTCACTGTTCAACTTTAAAATATCTGGGATGAGAGTAGAGAACATAATTGGTCAAGAGAAATTAGAAAGAATTGAATGAGACAGAATTATGTTATCGCCTTCAACTTAGAAAACTTGACATGTTTCCTTTTGTTTAGCTGTCTGGATTTCATTGTTTGATCCGACTCATGCTATTCAACCTAATACCTGTCCTCTTTCTATCTATGTATTCAGAGACATGAAACATTTTGCAGTACAGCAGCTCAAGCAAACTCAGAGCACAGTAATGAAGAAAAGGAAAAGTAAATCTTCAATACCTAATATCACCCCGCTTTCTTCATTTCCTTGTATCCTTCAGATGGCTCGTTGAGTCCCGGATCAGTGGTTCCCTGAAGCGCTTGTCTTGTTTTCTTGACATTCTTAATTGTTGCATGATTAGTTTAGCTGGTCAGTTATGTTTGAAGGCTGTCTTAATGTTAATGTATCCCAATGCTGTTTATTTCGATTTTGCAGAATAAATGTGACATTTTTTGACAAAGATGGAGATGAGACGCATATAAAGGTCCCAGTTGGAATGTCGATGCTAGAAGCTGCACACGAGAATGACATAGAGCTTGAAGGTAAAGTCTGTCTTTGTTTTACAGCTAAATCTGATTGTTAAAAAGACATTAGTGAAGTACTATCTCAAACAGTATAAATATCTTAATTCCGCAAGATTTTCACTTCTTCATTTGTTCAAGGAATCTCATGAGTAAAAATCAACTGAACTATCTATATCATGTGAATTCAATTCATTACAGGAGCATGTGAAGGGTCTCTTGCTTGTTCCACCTGTCATGTTATCGTGATGGTGAGAATATCAACCTATCATCATCTTTCATTATGAGCGTCAACCCTCTTCATCGTCCTAAGTTTCTTGTTGGAATACATTGTGCTGGCTTCCTCCCGACTTTTGATATGAGGAAAATGGACATGGAACATTCAAACTAATCGAACTCTATTATTGTGATGTGTTTGGCAGGACGTGGACCAATATAACAAATTATCTGAGCCAACCGATGAGGAAAACGACATGTTAGATCTGGCATTTGGCCTATCAGAAACGTAAGTCTCTTGCCTGACATCAATCAGTGATATTTGGCTTGTGTACCTATCTTAAATCCAATTATCTTTCCTCAGATCTCGTTTAGGTTGTCAAATTATCGCCAAACCCGAACTCGACGGGCTTCGTTTAGCCATACCTGCAGCTACACGGAATTTTGCTGTTGACGGTTTTAAGCCAAAACCTCATTAGATAATATTCTTGCAGATAGAAGATGAAAATAAGTCCCTTCTGTAGACTGGCAACGGCTGATGATCTTCAAACTGTTTCGACAGTTGATGCTTTGTCGCCTTTCTTTATGTTTTATCGCCAGAGAAGGATGCTTCTGAGTAACTAGTTCTGTAACGAGCGTTATAGTAATGTAAACGAGATATTTCATTTTTGAAGGAGCGCATTTTTCTTTTATTGCTCTCAAAAGTTGAGAAATTTGGTACTAGCAAAAGTTCTGTATCATTCTTCCACATCGTGTATATAAACGACGGATTGGGATTGCAAGAAATTAGACAATATGGAATGAAAAGGATGCAGCTAAATTCATGTCTGCAACAAATAAATGTATAGGTTTTTGAGGAATCACGAGCTTAAGATCAAATCGAGTACAAAACTTCGTTCAAAATGCTAAACATATAACAGAAGAAGCTTTTCAACTGCATGTATGTCTGCTTGTACAATGTGTCGACCGCTGACACGAAACAAAGAGAAGGAGAACTCCAAACTGAAATCCATGAGCAATCAGGAGAAGTAAACTACTGTACAACAAATGTGTGTAATAAGCCTATAGTGTAACATGTACAGAGATTTAAGAAGACTGAAAAGGCATCGGGGCAGTTTCAAGGTTAGTGCAGCCACTCTTGTATTGCAGAACGGAGAGTGTGGTTAGGCACCATATCGGAGTGAGGAAGCTTTAGGTTGGTCATGGGTGATGTATCATGCCCAGACTCCAGCCAACCCTTTAGAGCTTCTGATTCGTATGTAAACCCATCGGCTGCAACTACGGGATCCTGCATGATTTCCTGCACTCAATGATGGTGAAGTTAGGACAAGAAATGCATAGGTTCACACTCAGTTGTGGAGTTGTGGTAAGAAGAGGACAGTGTTGGTTTCAAGATTCTAGCTAAAATCTATTATCAATGCTATCTGAAAGTATATATATAAGCAATATGTACAAACCAGGAAGATGGGACATATGAAATATGCCGGAATCGGGTTCTCTTTAGAACTGAAGCGCAGGGATGAAGCCCCACAGAATCTCTTCATCGGTTCGAGCACCATCCACACTTCAGAAGCAAGATCAGGACGATGGCTGCGGTTCTTGTCACAACAGCTGAGGGAGAGGTGAGCTAATTGTTTTGCTTGCACAAATGGCCAGTCGCCAGCTGTTGGGTCGAGTAGATCTTTCAGCTTCCCATTATCTAATGCGTATTGGACTTCCTTGGTTATCCCCAGCGCAGGTCTTCCTGTTAACAACCGCAACAATATGATTCCAAAGGAATAAACGTCGGACTTTGAAGTGAGCTCTCCTGTTGCAAGGAATTCCGGATCCATGTACAGAAGCGTCCCTTTTGGGTCGGTCCTGCAACAGGGCATCGTGTTTTCTGATAATTCGTCATGAGGGAGCTTGCGGCAAATCCCAAAATCGCTAAGCTTCGACACGAAGTTGGCATCAAGCAGTACATTGGCAGGCTTCAGATCACCATGGACAATTCCCTCAGGACGGCAAGAATGCAAAAAGATTAGAGCAGAGCATAGCTCTGCTGCTATACGGATTCTGGTTTTCCACGACAAAGGCGGGGTATTGTCTTTGCAAGCAAGGCGATCTTCGAGGCTTCCATTGGATAGATACTCATAAACGAGTGCCCAAGCTTCCGGGCAGGCTCCTACCAAGGTGATTATGTTTGGATGCCTCAACTTACTTAGGATATTTACCTGAAACAAGAATATATTGAGCATAATGTTAGGACCTCAAAAATATTTACAGAGAAGATATTTCTTCAGAAAATGGTGGGATGGTCGGAAAATTCCTGCTAACACAACCAACCGGACCAACAAATTAACTGCAAAAAAGAGCTTATCGTATGAATGAGCAACACACTAACAACTTACCTCCTGTTGAAATTCGAAAGGTCCCTGAGAGCTATTTGGATGCAACATTTTTATAGCCACTTGAGTGTGCCGAAGGTCCCCTCGATATATACTTCCGTAGCCCCCTTCACCAATCTTCAAGGTTTGGCTAAAGCGTGCCGTTGCCTCTTCAATTTCGAAGAAAGAGAATTCAGAAAAGAACTGAGATACAGATGAACTTGACGCTTCCTCGGCTTGTCTTTTCCCCAGGTTCTCAGCCACCTTGAGGGCGCTATCTCTCTCAACCTGTAATTCATCTCTTTCCCTTTTGTACCTCTGCAAAAGTTCAACAGCAGAATACATTTTTTGCTCCAGCTGCTCTACCATCTTATCGGAATCTGCAATTTGACACTCTAGGGAAAGCTTCTGTTCCTCAGCAACTCTGAGCTCTTCCGCGACTTCATTTAGTTGCCATTTCATATTCTTAGCTTCTTCTCTAGCTCTTCCGAGTGCTTCTTCGATTTCTCTTCTGTGTCTTTGCTCCTCAGCATGCATTGCGTTAGATTTTTGGCCTATAATGTATATTCAATATGTATTAGCTATCTGTCAAGTCATTAATGACAGAAGGCTTTGTTTAAAAGGTTAGTAGCCTGAAAATCAGTCGGGAGAAATTACAGCACCACAACTAGAGCTGCATGAAGTATAGACATTTTATCCAATTCTTATTGCAAAATTAACAGCTCAAGCAAACTGATGGAAAAACATGTGTACTGTAAACAAGCAAATCGTAATAATTTCTCCCATAAGAATTGGCCACGAGATAGAGAAACAGTGTGATTTAAATGTGTATAAGCATAATACATGTCTCTGTGTACGAAATTGATCCTTCTTGCCTAAACAAGAAACCAGATGATAAAGAAAGCAGTGCTTAAGACTTACTCGGCGAAAAGCATCAATGGCATCTTTTTCAGCTTTCTGACGCCTGACTGATTCTTCATAAGCTTCTTTCCTAGAACTTTGTGCTTCCTCTACAAATTGCTCGAGCCTAGTATAAAGTTCATCATCCATATTGCCGTCCTGATCGAGTTCATCAACTAGTCAGCAAAATTAACAAATAGCTTTTGCTGAGAAGTGTTTGTAAGTTCAACACACTTATTGCATAAAACTTTCAGGATTATTATGAGCTTGAAAAGCAATGTAAACCGTGTTCAGATTTGTTATTGGGCATGAAGAGTTGCCAATGCTGCCTATACAAGACAACTCTATTATGCTTACAGTAATACACTTACTATAACAGCACTGGATGCCACTGAGGATGAGAGATACTCCCCATGGTTCTGAGTGCTTGGTAGGGGGTTTACAGTCGAATCCTCAATCATTTCGCTAGATGAACATGTAGAAAAGCGTGAACCTACTGAAGGAGTTCTCCTTGATTGATTTTCCCAGTCAGAGTTACCTTCTTGATACAAACTGCTAAGAGGAGAACCTCTTCCAGGGCTGCTAAAGTGCATACCATCAGACATGAACCTACGATGATTCATTGCTGAATTTTGAAGCTCCTTTCGACCATTTTCCCCTTCGGCAAGTGAGTATGATCTCCAGGTCGGCACAGCTTCAGAATTTGGACTTGCTTGAACTGGTGGAGAGTCTACCTCTATGTTAATTCCATCTAATTTACTTTCCCTAGAGAGAAATGAATCGTAGAACTAATCATCAGATAGTGGAAATTGATTGAGACTTGTCAGGGTGTGAAGGAATCATTGCAGTAAAAATCACAACAGAAAATGAACATGATTGTCAACCACAAATGATCGGTCCATGATCACTATTTAGTTCAAAAGTTGAAAACATGGTGTCTATACTAGGAGACAAGAATTGCAAGTGCCTCAAATAATACAGCACTAATTCCATACCTTGTATATATGCGGTTTCCTTTGCATATGAACCAAATCTGGCAGAAAGTAGGTGCTTCCAAGCGCACATGGATTGCTTTCTTAGACTTAGGCTCCTCCATTTTTCTGAAAGGTATACATAATAAAGTTAAACAATCACGACTCAAAAAGAAACAAATTTATGACAGAAAGTCAAGGAATTATGAAGCCAAGGGATTGTGAGGGCAAGGGAAGATACGTTACAAGCTGCCATCACCTTGGATATGATGAGGCAGACTAGCAAATGGTAAATGTTCACTAGTCATATGATTAGGAAGCTGGCAACATATTAGTCCCAAATAACTGAAGAATAAGGATGTTCATAATGCCATCACAATCTCCCCAATCATCTGTAGCATTGTGAAACTGATTCCATTTTATTAAGCACCAAGTCCATTTGGTCAGAAGATTGGCCATATAAACAGTGCTGAGACATCTACAATCTGTTAATTATAGCCTTGATGGGCACCTGATCTACATTGTTCAAGAAAGTTCCTGATTGTTGTATTGTATGGCAAAAACATGTCACCATATACCTCGAATAAGATTTATCAGCTACTCCTCCCATGACAAGCCATTTAATCTCATGGTCATATATGAGCTGGACTATGCCTTTCTCAATAGAGTCCATTTCTTTGCATAGTTTCTCAGCTCTCACCTAAATAAGCAAAAGAAATTAGAACTAAGCAGAAGCATGTGTATGACATAATTTCCAGATTAATGTCAAACAGAGATTAAATTTCTATATGAATATATTAAGAGCATGAGGCAGTCTTGTCTATCATAGGCTATATATGGTGCATCATGGATTATCACCTGCTAAATTCATTCCACCACAGTTGTTGTATTAGTTATATTTTCAAGTTGTGAATACATATATGGGTCGTGAATGAGATTTCGGAAGAGAAAAAAATGTAAGAAAACAAAAGGACCGGTTCATACCCCTGATCGTTCACAAATCCGGATATACTTGTCAATAATCTTAAGCATCTCTTGTCTTTCCTTTTCATGATATGCCTTCACTTGATTTTCTTCCAACCTACTTATTGCAACCTTAGTACCCACTGCAAACCAATAAGCAAAAAGAGATAAGCCAGCAATTTATATTTATAATGTTTGTAAAACAACCAAAGGGATATGCAAATATCCAAACCATTAGACAAGCCAGGTGATAAAAGACTTGACTGTGGTTGTTTTTTCCCTCAAAATTTAGTTTAATCGCTGTTTTCTCTTTCAGGGCAACACGGTCCCTTCAAAACAATATGTCATCCAAAGGCAGACTACAATCATAACAATGACGGGAAGCCAGTAGAATAGGATAATGAAATCAAACTACAACTAGATCTGTTTGATTGTTACGGAATCATAACTTTGACATGGCGATACATGTTAATTAATTATAATTCATAGGAGAAAAAGTTTGCATAACAACGAGAACAAGAAATCCAACAAAGAGGTGAAAGCCACTGATGAGCAATTGGAACAGAGAGAGACGAAACCGAAAACAAGAAGAACCCCAAATTTCCCATTCTCATTAACTCAGAACCAAAACGAATTTCACCAACTACATACACAAAAGATAATAGATAATGATCAATCCAATCAAGAATCCCAAAACAACTATCTCTGATGTTATCGTAACAAACAGTTGAACAACAGAAACCACACACAAGAACACACAGAGAAGACCAATCACAAAATAAAGAAAACGAAGTACAGAGTGCACCAAGAAAAAGAATTAGCCGAAAAAAAGGAGTTCTGCAACAATTGAATACTAACACACTGGTATTTTCTGAGCAGGTTGATGAATATGAATAACACAAATCTTCATCCCTCTAGAATTATGCAAAGCCCACATCAGTGTTCTCTCACTCTCCTTCACATCTTTCCCCAAAGCCACGTACATCATCTCCTCCCTAAGAGCAGGAGACGGCGTCGTTATGGTCTCCAATTCCTCCACAATTACGTGCTCACCCCTCATACTTCCTCTGCTTCTCAAGCTCAAATTCGGCGCCAAATCGATCCCCAGTACCGAATTCTGTTAACGGCCCCCGGAATTTCCACCACAGCCATCACAAAATCTCAAATATTTTCCATCCAAAAGAAGTAAAATAAGAAAAATAATAGTTATGCATTTAACAGTGATGATGAAATGCCTGAACGCAAAAAGGCTTTTAGTGGGTCGGATTTTGCTTGCAGAAATGACAGTTGTTGAAAGGGTTTACTTGTCCGGAATCATTTGACATATACGAAAACACAATATGATGGGCAATTTAATATGAGGTTAAAGATAGCTACTTGTTGCGAGATTTAACGATAAACAAGTTTGATGAAATTGTTGGGAAATTAGGAGGATTTTATCTTGGTGAAGTCGATTGAGAGAAGTCAAATCAACCAATCAGTCTTCCTTCAACCAGTCTTCCTTCAACACTAAGGAGCAGCTGAGATGCCTTCATAATTTATTTAATATGTAATACTTTTTTTCTTGAGATGATTGAATGTATAATACTTGAGAACTTTTGTAAGTTCCTTTTATAATTAGACGGATTAAAGATTTCGATCCGTATTTATATTTAATTTACAATTGTGTTGGTGTATGATTGTAACTTGATTTTTGATGGGATATGGTCCGACCGCTCAAGCCATTTCAATGACAGCCTACGAGGTTAAACCCAAGAAACCCTAATCACCTCAAAATCCTAAATTTCGAACTCGAGTCGGTGGCCACCTCCACGTGGCACAACTGGGCAAGCATCCCTACAGTGAGAGAAGAGCCCCACACACTGGGAAGAGTCCCCGCCATGGAGGAATGGGCACGCCTTTAGGAGCCCTCGCATACGTATAAATAGGAGTTAGATTGAATGTAAAGGGTTAGCAACTTGAATACTAAGAACTTTTAGCTATACTCACCGTAATCAAAACATAGTGAAAGTATTGAGAATCACTCTCCGTGGACGTAGATCTCATTAACGATCGAACCACGTAAAAGCGCGGTGTTTTTATCGCTTTACGTAAATCTCGATATCTGCATATACCGATTTATCAATCTTAATCTTGAATTTTCACATATTCGTAGAACAAACTCACAAGAAAGACTTCCCTATCGAATATAGTTGAAAATACTCTCTCGGTTCAATATTATTGGTTCATTTTTTTTTGCACGTAGATTACAGAGAATTATATTTTATGTGTAAAGTAATATGTGATACGAAATTCGAAAAACTTTTTAGTATTAAAATTATTTCTTTTTTTTGGAACGGGCCAACAATAACGGAATAACAAAAAAAAATGAACCAATAATAATAGGACGGACTGAAAGTATATGAGAATATGAATATTGATGCACAATAATTCCCACATTAGTAATTATTGTTATTACATCCACGTAGATATAGTATCCGGATAATATATACTCCGTTCGTCCACTAAAAATTTATATTTAATTTTTTTGTGGACGTTTATCTAAAGCTTGTATTTTCCATTTTTATAAACATGAATTACCTCAATCTATCATTTATTTATAAAAAAATCACACATGACTTATTTTTTTACTCTCATTACTAATTAATATATTCATTTACTATCTCCATTCACTTTATACTCATTATAATTTATTAAAACTCATATCAATAAAAACAATACAAACTTTTAATGTACGTGAAGTATATAATTTCGCATCTGTAAACCAACACTGTAGTTTCTTTTCAGATACGGAGATAGCTTCCGATAAGAATTTAATACTTTTTCTGTACTTTTCTTTCTTTGTCCCCTTTCGATTAAGCCCTTAATTAATTTTTATATCATTTAATGTGTGTATATATTACATGTGGCTGACTCACTATACCTTATAATCACTTAATCCATCAGAATCAGTTCTCTTAAATTATAATAATAATTAGTTTTAGCCCGCTTAATGAAAAATAAAAAATCGAGAATGTTATATCTGTGGCTTTAGAATATATATCTAGGTGTCAATTCTTCAAAAAGAAGCTATCTTATAATATGTTGAGGATAATAGAATATTGTTAAAATGAAAAGGTAAGGTAAATGCCAATCGTACAAATGCAATTACAAAAGTGTATATAAATATATAGATTATTGGTGCATTAATACATCAAGTTTTGATTAATTTTGGTTTTTTCTATGAACTTTAAAAATTATCATAAAATACATAAAATCACTTTAGTGATTTTATCACGATTTTAAATATTAGATCAAATTAAATCTGACTTAATATCTTAAAAATTTATCGTCAAATGATATAAACGATGTCGTAGAGAGAGGACATCAAATATAATCATTCCATCAACATAAAACAGATTTCTTGACTTCGTTTATCGCGTCAACCCTCATTACAAATATAATGTCTTCTCATTTGTTTCATCGTCTGATTCTTATTGGGATCAAAACAATCGATATTCTCTCTCTACGATGTCGTTTATATCACTAATAGTTTTGTCTACAGCAAATTTTTGAGATGACAAGTTAGAATTAATTTTACCTGAACTTGAAATCATGATAAAATTACTAAAATGATTAAATTTGTGTATTTTATGATAATTTTTAAAGTTTGTGGAAAAAATAAAAATGAACTAAAAGTTGGTGTATTATTTATATTGAAATGACACCATTTCTTTTAGACTAAATATTAGAATATGTATAGGGATGTCAATGGACGAGTTTTATCCGAATCGATACGGAACCGATCAAAACCAATTAAATTTTAAAATTATGCTTTTGGTTTCGATTCTGATTCCAGACCCGTTTCAAACCTGGACATTTTAGACACATAATTTGATAGTCGATTCGATCCGATTCGCTCCAGTCCGATCCGGAATCACTTTAGACTCATTAACAAGTATACGGAACAAGTATCGGTTAAGAACCATAACCGATACTTATTTATTGATTCTGGTTCAAGTAAAACGTATCTATTGACAAGTCTAAGCTTAAGTATACTTGTTAATGAGTCAGTTTTACTCATACCGATCCGGAATCACTCATAGTTCATTAAATTTTAAAACAACGGTTTTGATTCCAGTTTCGATTCTGGTTTCAAACTTGCTCAGATTCAGAGCGTTTTAGACCCATAGATGATGGTGAGAGTTCGGTTCGAGTCCGATATCTAATGGATCGATTTCAGAACTATAACCAATACTTATTTATTAGTTATAATTCGGTAAAATCAGTCCATTAATATCCATAAATATGTCTATGTTGATTTGTAAGTTATTACATAAAAATGTTGAATTTACCCAAATATACATTGAAAGTAGCGAATCTGATTCTCCATGAATTAATAATAATAATAATAATAATAATAATAATAATAATAATAATAATAATAATAATAATAATAATAATAATAATAATAAAAGAACATGTCTGCGTTTCCTTCTTTTCATTCCACTCAAAAAAGATTATTGGATGCATGTACTTTACGAACTTTTTATCGCACTTTTAGGTGAAATTCCATTTGTTTATACATGATTTTGATAAAATCAATCATTTTGTTTCTATATATTCTTTATTAGTTGCATAAAAACAAAGTATTTATTTAAACTTAAGCCTATGCATATCGTATCGATTTTGAAAATTTTTGCTTCGAATTATCGGGGAAAGGATTATTATTGAAAGTTTGCAAGCAAATTATATATATATATATATATATATATATATATATATATGAATAAGATCAAATACAAATCAATCTTAAAATATAAAATAAGAACCATTTTCAGCCCTTGATTCGTAAAGATCTACGGTGAATTCATCACCTTATTTGGTGGATTCAAACGCTTGGCTCGAATTCCATAAAAGGCAAATTTTAATTTTACGAATTGAAACTAACACGGTGAATTCGACGCTTTTAATGTGAATTCATATAATTTCAAGAGTTCGTAGTTGGTCAATGATGATTTTACAATAATCACTCTATATATATATATATATATATATATATATATATATAGGGGAGGGTTAACGTGAGAACCATTTTATTGTGAGAACGTGAGAACCAAAAGCGATGAATTCACGGTGAAAGTTGATGAATCCATTGGGAAAATTATCGAATCCAAAAAATAGAATTTTAGCCTCTCATGGGATTCGAACCCGGTGAAAAATCAATTTTTGAATTCATTAACTTTCTCAACGGATTCATCAACTTTCATAACGAATTCATTGGTTCTTAGTTTTAGGATAAGAATGGTTCTTATTTGAACCAAACTCTATATATATATATATATATATATATAAAAGGAGGATATGATTCTTTCAATCTTTTATCAAAAAGTCTAATAGAAATTCATAAACGAAATATAAATTTTTACATCTCGGGATGGTCCAAATTGGATTAAAACCATTAACAAGAGAAGGATTAAATGTCGGTGCTTTAATTATGGTCGAGACCAAAGGCATTTAAGGCTAGAAGATTCCTAATAGGGATAATTGAGTCTTCACTTTGTGAAGGACCAATTTCTTCATTGTTTTCCCATTTTCCATTATCATTAAATGATCCAAATATTTTGGATGCCCTTACATTAAAAATAAAAAATGAAGGGTTTAATATGAAAGAAGGAAGAAAATCTTGTTCTAATTTATAGAATTTGTTATAAAGTTATGAATACTACAATTTCTAGATTTAATTTTAGATCTAAAGAGATTTGTACAAATAGAGGAGAAACTACCCTCTTTCTGAGATATTACTAAAAGTAATATTGCAATTCCTAAAACAATAAAATGGAATCAAGTTACACTTCCGAAACACGGAAATTAGAAAGTGTAGCTCCACCAATAAAAGAAGAGAATAGACAACTCGAAAGTATAATACAATATGTTGATGGAATCTTTGAAATAAAATTCTCATCACAAAGGAAAATTAGTTTTAAAATAGAAGAAGAGGCGAAGTTCAACTTCTTCTATTCCTTTGATTGATTATGAAAAATCGGTATTTACGAATTTTAAAACTCGAAACAAGTATCTCAACCGAATATAAAGTAGAAATTCACGAAAGTAGAAGTTCTAAAAGAAATCGAGGTCACCCACATTTTCGGATATGGGTTATTAGGACATAATGTTTTCGTTATTAGTAATAACTCTTTCCCGAAAAAATTCAAAAAGTCTTAATAAAACAAAAATTATGAGAAACGAAAATGGTTTCTTTATTCCTTTCTTCTAAACAAAAATCTTTATATTCTAAAAGATACGAAGAGTGGAGTCTAAAAATAATTCTAAACTTGATTTTTTCATCAGTTACAAACCTGTATTTCTTCAAGAAATAAAGAATTTCAGTTTCTCGGATGAAAACTTTTAAATGTTATAGAAAATAAATATAAAATATTAATACATGAAACAGGAAAGAATCTACAGAGATTCATCCCCTTTTCTACTATACAAATACAAAAGGAGAAAAAAAATTTTGCAACTCCTATAAAATCGAAGCTGAAAAGGAGATTTTGATCATATTATACAACAAAATAATTTTACAAATCTCGCTCTTCATACTATTGGAAATCAAACCAACGAATTGAAGAAATTCTTTCTCCAAAATTTCTAAATCAAGAAAATTGTTCTAATACTATTATGATTAAACCACCTCCTAATCTTAAAAAGAAAATTTTTATTAAACTCAAAAAGGATAATGAGTTCTTAGAAGGTCTAATAAGCAGATTACAAAAATTAATATTAAAGGAAAAGAAAAGGAAGAAGAATGTTCCTATAAAAATGTTTACATTATAAAAAAATCGAAGAAACTTCTTCAGATGACGATTTACAAGTTAATAAACTTGTCGATGTCTCTATAGTAAAACCTTATTACAAAAATCCACTCCTATAGATCTTCAAATTGAAGAAAAAGGAGACTATGCTCAATTCGATGGTGAATCTATCACGAATGGAATATAGACGGAAAATCGAATATCGAGATAAAAACTATTGTAAAACAAATGCTTATATATGCTTGGTGCAAAATTAAAGGTAATAATGATAGGCAAATTGCTCAAGCTATTATTCTTGGGTTTACCTACCAACTACAAGGATGGTGGGATTTTATATTTCAAAAGAAGCTAAAAGCAAAATTTTAAATTCAAGTGTATTTGACCCTATCACTCAAAGAGAAGAGTCGATGCGGTTAATACTCTTATTTATACAATACTTACAAATTTTGTAGGAGCTAATGAGCTTCAATTAGATAAAACTCATAAACAATTAATGAATTTAAGATGTCAAAACTATCGATTTTAGATGGTATAAAGACGTTTTATGTCCAAAGTTCTTACTAGAAATGATTGTAATATGAACTTTTGGAAAGAAAAATTTATTCTTTGGTTTACCAACATTATTTTCGAAAAGAATTTTAAATAGGTTAAAAACAAAATTTGTTAACAATAATATTATTTGGGAAAATCTTTCTTATGGTGATATTTCAGTGAAATAATCTTTGAAGGAATTATTCTGTAATGAAATCAAATTAAAAGACAAATAGATTTTCAAAAGAATGAAAATAAAATATAATTGGAAATTTTGTGAACAAATAGGTCTTCAATCGAACGATTATCCTAATAGGATTAAGAAAAACATAAATTTAGAAAAAGAAAATTTTATTCGAAAATTATTCTAAACAAAAGAAAGCAATTAAAAGAAGTGCTCCAAAAGAGTTAAAAATCATCTTCTAAAACCGAAGAAACTAAACCTATTTCTTTGGAAATGTGGAAAAATAGGACATAAGGCTAATAAATGTTATGTAAAAGAAAATCAATAATCTTAATATTGAGAGATTTAAAAGAATCTTTATGCAATATTCTTCTTAATGAAGAAGAAGAGAAGAAGAAGATATCTCCATTACTATCCTTAAAAATGAGAATGAATTTTCAGAAATTTCAGAAGATGAATCTGAACAATCAGAATTACAAAATTGTGATTCAGATTGTGATTGTGATGTTTGTCTCATAAAATTTATGGGATTAAATATTAATGTTATTACTAAAGAAGAAAATTTTATTCTAGATCTAATAGACCAAATAAAAGATCCTATAGAAAAAAGAAAAGCTATAGAATATTATCTTTCTATCGCTTCAAATTCTAAATCTGAAAAGTCTGAAACTAGACTTACTAATAAGGTTAATGAACAAAAGGAATTATATTCCTATATCAAAATATTAGAAAAGGCTAATAAAAAAGAAAGAGAGCCTACGATTTCTGAATTAAAAGGAGAAATTAATCGATAAAATCGAAATAAAATTTCTTAATGAAAGAATTGATTTATTAAATACTAATTGGAAAATGACTCCACTTCATCCGATGAAGATGAAGAAAGTGAAAAATTACTCTTCTTGAAAAGATCGAGAAATAAATCAAATTAATTTTAAGAATCTAATTTGGATCAATAAAATTGATCAAATTCTTTCTCAAAATGGTATTCTAAAGTAACTCTTATTGTAAATAAAGAGTTTACTATTACCATTAATGCTCTCTTAGATACTGGGAGCGGATGTTAATTGTATTAGTGAAGGAATTATACCTTCAAAATACTATTCTAAAACTACTCGGTTTATAACAAGCGCTAATAAGCAACCTTTAATTGTTAATTACAAATTATCGATGTTGCTATCTCGTAATTCGAGAGTTTGTCTCAATACTACTTTTATTTTAATAAAAAATATTTCTACACCAGTAATACTTGGTACTCCTTTTTTCCAAATGTTATTCCCTATTAATAAAATTAATGAAAAAGGATTATTTACTAAAGTTAAAGGAAAAAATCTGTTTTTCCCATTTTCCTCTATTCCTTTAACAAAATCTATAAATGTTTTACAAGAAGTTGTTAAAAATAAAAATAATTTTATTAACTCATTAAAAGAAGAAATTAATTTTAAAACAATCAAAGAAAAATTAGTCTCAGAAAAAATTCAAAATAAAATAAAAGAAATCCTTCAAAAAATAAATACAGAAATTTGTGCTGAAGTTCCAAACGCCTTTTGGAATAGAAAAAGACATGAAGTGTCTCTCCCATATATTGATAATTTCGATGAAAGAAAAGTTAATACTTAAGCAAGGCCAATTCTATGGGAGAAAGATTATTAAAATTACGCAAAGAAGAAATTGATATTCTTCTTAAAAGGGTTTAATAAGACCTAGTAATAGTCTTTGAGTTGTCTGCATTTTATGTTGAAAATGCCTCGAAATAGAAAGAGGAGCTCTAGACTAGTTATAAATTATAAACCTCTTAATAAGGCTCTTAAATGGATAAAACATCCATTACCAAACAAAGAGATTTATTAAATAGAATGTTTACGAAATATATTTTCCTCTTTTGATTTAAAATCGATTCTATCAAATTCTTCTAAAGAAGAAGATAGATATAAAACCGCTTTTACCGTCCCTTTTGGACATTTTGAATGGAATGTTATGCCATTTGGTTTAAAAATGCTCAATGGAATTTCAAAATATTATGAATGAAATTTATAATCCTCATATGGATTTTATTATTGTATATATTGATGATGTTTTAATATTTTCTAAAACCATCGAAGAACATTTTAAACATCTTAATATTTTTATACAAACTACAAAAAGAGCTGGTTTAGCTATAAATCCTAAAAGGTAAAAATATTTCAAACAAAATAAAATTCTTAGGACATTATATTGAAAATAAAATTATTATTCCTATTGAAAGAGTACTTTTATTTGCGGACAAATTCTCAGATAAAATTACTGATTTAAATCAATTACAAAGATTTCTTGGAAGTCTTAATTATATTGGAGATTTCTACCAAGATTTAGCAAAAGATAAATTATTATTTCAAAGGTTAAAAAGAATCCTTTACCTTGGACTAATGATCATCTGAAGTGTAAAAGAATAAAACAAAGAGTTAAAGAACTTCCTTGTTTATCAATAGCTAATCTGAAGCATTCAAAATAGTTGAAACGGATGCATCCGAAATCGGATATGGAGGAATTCTTAAACAAAAGAATTCGGAAAATTCTAAAGAAGAACTTGTTAGATATACTTACGGTATTTGGAATAATGCTCAAATGAATTATTCTACAATAAAAAAAATTACTTTCAATAGTAAAATGTGTTACTAAATTTGAAAGTGATATTTTAAATAAAAATTCTTAATAAGAGTTGATTGTAAATCGCAAAGATATATTAACAAAGATGTTAAAATATTGCTTGAAACAAATTTTTGCTAGATGGCAAGCTATATTAGCATGTTTTGATTTTGATATTGAACATATTTCGGAAAAATAATTGTTTACCGATTTTCTAACACGAGAATTCTTGCGAGGACAAATCTTGGAATCAAATCGTGAGAAAACAAGCATTGGGTAAAAAACCCATGACTAATTTAGTCAAAAATCCAAAACCTAAAAGGACTGAATTCTTTAAAAAAGAAATTGAAGAATTACCTAGTCAAATTGATTTTATTAAAGAATTTGAAAACGATGAAGATGCATATGATATTCAATACTATCAAGATGCAATCTTTCTTCAAAAAGGATCAAAAGATGAAATTAAATATCCATATATTATATCTGGATATTTAAATTGTTGTCCAATTGAAGATGACCTAAAAGGTCTTTCTCCAGTCCAAATCGCTTATAGCCATCTTAATAAAGATCTTCCACAAGTCTTTGGAAAAAGACTCGTGATTACTTTGAAGCAATTCTAATAGAACTGGATCTGTTGAAATTCAACATATGGATCGCATAAATAAAGAATTTGCTTTTTCAAAACTTGTTATTAAGCGAATTTTGCTACCTTCAAACCTGGGAATGCCTTCTCATCAAACAAGGCAACTTGATAATTATCAAGCTAATCCCAACTATTATAATTATTTTGATTATATCAAATCATGGGATAATATTTTCCTATATGAAAATAGTTCACGAATGTTATATATATATATATATATATATATGGGAGGTTAACGTGAGAACCATTTTTATTGTGAGCGTGAGAACAAAAAGCGATGAATTCACGGTGAAAGTTGATGAATCCATGGAAAATTATCGAATCCAAAAAATAGAATTTTCGCATCTCATGGGATTGAACCGGGTGAAAAATTCGAATTTTGAATTCATTAACTTTCTCAACGGATTCATCAACTTTCAAACGAATTCATTTGGTTCTTAGTTTTTAGGATAAGAATGGTTCTTATTTGAACCAAACTCTATATATAGGGAAGGGTTAACGTGAGAACCATTTTTATTGAGAGCGTGAGAACCAAAAGCGATGAATTCACGGTGAAAGTTGATGAATCCATGGAAAATTATCAGAATCCAAAAATAGAATTTTCGCATCTCATGGGATTCGAACCGGGTGAAAAATTCGAATTTTTGAATTCATTAACTTTCTCAACGGATTCATCAACTTTCATAACTTAATTCATTGGATTCTTAGTTTTAGGATAAGAATGGTTCTTATTTGAACCAAACTCTATATATATATATATATATATATATATATATATATATATATATATATATATATATATATGGGAGGTTAACGTGAGAACCATTTTATTGTGAGCGTGAGAACCAAAAGCGATGAATTCACGGTGAAAGTTGATGAATCCATTGGGAAAATTATCGAATCCAAAAATAGAATTTTCGCATCTCATGAGATTCGAACCGGGTGAAAAATTCGATTTTTGAATTCATTAACTTTCTCAACGGATTCATCAACTTTCATAACTAATTCATTTGGTTCTAGTTTTAGGATAAGAATGGTTCTTATTCAACTAAACTCTCTCTCTCTCTATATATATATATATATATATATATTATAATGAGATAGTTAGATGTCCTTACGTGAAAATGTGTGAAGACCACATTCAATTAGAAAACGAGACCATACTTAATTAGAAAAAATTAAAAACCACACTCAATATTTCTAATTAAATATGATTCTCACATATTCTTAAGACAAAAACTTGGATGAGTTCCGCCTCACCGTGAGTTCACTCTTTTTTTTGTTAAAATAATTATATATTAATTATGGTGAGTAAGGATAATTAGATTTTGTTAATTTATAATTAAATTTATTAATTTTTAATTATAATTTTTAATTCAAAATTAGAATTTAATAATTCATAATTATGGTTTATTAACTCACAAGTAAGGTTTATTAATTCATAATTAAGGTTTATTAATTTAAAATTAGGGTTTATTATTCAAAATTATGGTTTATTAATTCTAATTAAACATTAATGATTCAAAATTAAGATTTATTAATTCATTATTAAAGTTTATTAATTTAAAATTATTATTTATTAATTCATTATTATGATTTATTAATTTACAATTAAGATTTATTAAATTAATTAATTTAAAATTTAATTAAGTGTGTCTCACTGTGCACACGACACCCATAGGATACCGCCCCCATCCTTAAATATGAAAATTATAGCAAAAGACTTTACATATATAATATAATAGTTAGCTTACGAGTAGTGACACTAACTTATCCATGAGTTTTGTGTTGATTAGCACGTCATGTGCTGCTATGCGAGGTTTACATTGAGTTTTCATTTATAGTAATTTTTTCTACTTATTATTAATTTATTACTATCGTACATTTACACGCTGATGTGCCTACGCTAAGTAGGTGATCATGTTCAATTTATTCAGTGACGAAAATATATAATTCTCTTTAAAAAATGACAAAAATATATAATAAATAACTAACTTTAGATTTAGAAATCTCTTTATTTTCCCGGAAACTGTACGTTTCCAATAATTAAATGATGTATCATTGGAAAAATTGGATGGCGTCAAGAATCTAGAGAAAATTGATCGATCCAATCGAAAATTAAATTCATATTTACGCGTTTTTGGATAGAATGAAATAATTAATCTGGTTTTAAGTAGACCAGGTAACTTCTTAATTCTTAATTAAATTTTGTGAAAAGTTAAGAACATTATCTAATTTTATTTTTTATTAAGGTCAAAATCGTTGGTGAATATGTCAAAATCGGTCGGTCCACTCTAAATGTAGGAATATTCTTATGGCCATAAAGATACCATCTATTAAATCGTCGCCCATGGCCTGCAGTTATTTGTTTATTTAGTCAAATTTAAATATGACCTCTTTCCTCCCATCAAAACAATCTACTTTCATTTTTATACAAGTTAAGAAAATATATTTAATGTTCTTTAAGAAATGTAATTTATATGCAATTGTTCTATTTTGTCCGTATTTATTATCCTGTACACTCTTTTTTATAAATATTAAATAAGGTTATTTTTCAAAAGAAAATTTTAGTACAATTCAAATTAAGAAAGTAGACTATAGTTTAAGAGATCTTAAAAAGAAAAGAAGAACTACTTTCATAGTACAAAGAGAGTATAAATTAAGTCTTAACAGTTGATATAACATATCTAAATTTTATCTAGGTTTCATATTTTACAACTTCAAATTGTTAATCGTGGACGCAAACCTCAAAGCTCATCATGCCCCTACTGATGGGATTTGCATGTTTTGCCAGGATCGTTGGACGTCGGTAAATTTGATGTTGCAATCTCTTGTAATGCATCAGATTTTCAGGTTGATGATATTTGATAAATTATCTATCTCAATCTATTGAGATTAAGCAAATTATCAAGCGTAATCGATATGGATCTAATAATTTACCCACATGCCATCATCCTGAATGGGGAAACATTGCAGGGGGAAGCAACATCAAATCCACCGTTGGACGTCAGTGGAGCATTATCTCATATTCTACCCACGGGCGAGGCTATCTTGGAAAAGTAGCACAATGTTGGTCTAATTGAAATCTTTATAAACTCTTTCCTTGTAGCTCATGTTTTGGAGAATCCAGATCAGGATTGTGCATGAAACGAACTGAATCGAAAAAATCGATTGAACCGCTCGGTTTCGAGTTGTTCAATTTGTTTCGAAGGTTACCGATTATCTATTCAGTTCTTTTTTTTAGAAAAATAGGTTTTCGGTTTGATTTTTGATTTTTAAGTTTTAGGTTCGATCGATAATTGAACTGAACCAAACCCATTATATATATATATATATATATCATTCAATAATTAATAATTTAATTTAATATACTTTTTGTTTATTTGTGAATGAATATTGATATGTTGGATGTTGCTTAAATATTTGTGATGTTTTATTGGTTATTTATGACGTCGTGATTTTTTTATGCATTGGCTTTGAAATTAGGATAACAAAAGTTTATTTGGAATATATATATAATCGATCGGTTATATATATATATATATATATATATATATATATATATATATATATATATAATCGATCGGTTCGTCCGATCGAAATCGATCGATTTCTTCGGTTCGATTTTCGACCGATCCAAAAATTCCAATCGGTCGACTCGGTAAAAAAGAATTTGGTTCGATTTTTGGTTTGATAGAAGGACAATCGTTCATTCTTAAAAGCGATGTTCTTAAGACCAAAATGTGGGCGAAATGGAGGATATCTCGTATCCGAAAACTAGCGATTCACCTTGTTAGCCTTCCAGGACCTAAATAACTCAATTTCGCCAAATATCTCTTCTATTACGAAGACCACTGGGGCACGAAGCTTATCCAGATTGGTAACCTCTACGAGGAAGAACAACTTGTCCCCGATGATATTATGGAACTGGCTCAATCTAACCTCTTTATAGATATATTTCACTGTGTATAAATCAATTAATAGGACAACTATATTATTGCACATGCGCATTTTACGCTCACTTAATTGGACCGTTAGTTTTCCTTCTTGACTTAGAAGATATTGGTAAATGATGACATTAAGTAATCAATATACTTCTTCCTTCTAAAATAAAAATAAATAAAAATAGCAATTGGCCATTTTTTAAAAGGGTAAATATCAATTAATGTTACAAAGTTTCATGATTTTTCAATTAATATCACAGTGTAAATATATTGTTATTTTGGCTCATAACGTTTCAGAAAATTTCACTTAATGTCCTGCCGATCAATTTTTGGTTTACAAACGTTTATGTGGTTGTCGGAATTCCATGTTGGACTCCACGTCAATATAAAAATGAATAAAAACATGAAAAACACATCCAAAACGGCGTCGTTCTATTTCTTCTCTTATATTGGTGTGGAAAAGAAATGAAACGACGTCATTTTTGATGAGTTTTTTCACGTTTTTATTTCATTTTTATATTTACGTGGAGTCCATCATGGAATTCTGACAACCATATAAGCTTTCGTATGTCGGAAATTGATCGACGGGACATTAAGTGAAATTTTCTGAAACGTTAGGGACCAAAATAACAATATGTTTATGTTGAGACATTAAGTGAAAAATCGTGAAACGTTGGGACATTAACTGATATTAACCCTTTTTAAAACTATATAATTAAACGATCGCTCGAAAGCTCAATTCATCTTCTCTTCTTTTTTGGACGGTGCAGCATCTATTCCCACAGTTTTCTATATTTTTCGGACCCTCTAATTCCACAACATTCTTATTGTTGTTGTCGTTGTTACTATACTATTATTATTATTGCTACCGAAACTGAACAATCAATATGTGCTCGTTATAAAAAGAATTGGTCTTATTACACTCGGAAAACATAAAAATGGAGCAATTCTAACGGGACATAATCAATTAATGAATCTAGTTCTTTAATTTTTATTTTTTTTATATGTGGTCTAAATAGCTTCTTCTAATAATATTTCAACCAGCATATTATTTTTAGATTTGGATAAATAATCTGCATCATATCAATGATCTCATACATTTTCGGCACTGAATACTAGTGTAGTCAACAAATTTTATTTGGAACTATTCTCTCGAAATAATCAGCCATTATGTAATAAACAAATATTTCATATTAATTATTAGAAATATTCGATCGTTTCGAAAAGCAGCAGCCCAAATCTCAAACAATGATACAGGCCCAATTGCTTCAGCCCATTTCCTACTATATAAACCCCCCAAAAGGAACGTTTTTTCGCTCCATTTCCCCCCTCACGCAGCAGTAGCACGATCACGCACTGCGTTAGTTTGAGAAGAAAACTTTCTGCAAAAGTTTGATTGATTGGAAATTGTTTTAATCTCGAAATTCAGAATTCTTGAAGCTCAACGGCTTTGAATTTGTGAGTTTGCGCCGAAGTTGGATTTGCGATCTAAAAATGAAGCTGAAGATCAACAAAGCTTGCGACCTCAGCTCCATCTCTGTTCTTCCTCCTCAATCTAGGTTTGTTTCTTCTTCATTTTGCTTGTGTTTTGTACTAGAGCTGTAATTTCTAGAACGATTTTTTATATTTGGATGAGTATCTACGTAATGTACGTCATAGAGATGCGTCAATTAGCTCTAGTTTGTTATAATTAACTTATGAGGAAAATGCAGCAATCGTTTAAAAATAACCGACGCTGCATATTTATTTTGTGTCAAAATTACTGGAACTGTTAAAATTTTATAGTCAAATATTGCTCGGATGTTGATTTTTCCCCCTGGTGTTTCGCATACATTGAATCAATAAGGAGATCGAGTGGGGTTTCCAGTGGATTAGAGTCTTCTTCGATCTTCGGGAGAACCCAAACAGCATCACAACTTCGGCCACAGCAATCTCAGCTATCACTTTCTCAGGGAGTTTCTTCTCAGCATGGCCACTTCTCTCAGTTTTCACAGAATTCTCAAGATGAAGTCCTGACTAATGAGGTAGTGATGCATGTGATGTTTGTTGGTGCTTGAATATTTGGACACATATATACATGTATGATAGTATACCAATACTTAGTTTTGTGGTTTGCATTAGAATGTTAAAGAGGATACTCTTTCTGAGATGGTTTAAAATCACTGTTTTCAAATATATCTGAAAGCATCTGTATGCACAACATTTTTCCTGAAAAAATGAGATCATTTAGTGTTCTTTGTTTAGCTATTTTAGCGGTGTTAGTTTTATTCACACTAATCTTGCTAAGTTTCTTTTGAATTTAAAATATAGAAAATAGGATCTCAAGACAGAGAGAGTTCAGTGAAGAGGACAAGCTGCTTGCCTTTAATTGATTCTGCACGAGAGGAAAATCTGATGATGGTATCTAGAACTTCCAACCAATTGATGCGCAAATGGCCTAGTCAAGAATACAAATGTAAGACTCACCTTGACTGTTTATTGCAGCCTGGAGGAAGAAATTATTTAGCTGCCTAAAGCATTCTTTAATAGTTTAAAAACTTTTTATCAAGAAGCTCTGATAAAAAGTAATAATAACTCCATGAAAATCTGAAATATTCTAATTCTGAATTTGAGGTGGAATTAAAGCATTTCTTAATTGGATTAGTAACAATAAACTACTGATAGAAAAATTAGTCCTTCTCTTGTTAGAATTGGTTTCTGAACAACTTCTTCTCATAAACAGGTCATATTAATGAAGAGCTCGAACATAGAATTGGAATGATTGAAAATTCATTGAGCAGGCTTGGACTGATCTTGGACTCTGTTCAGGGTGACATCATGCAAGTAAACAAGGGTACAAAAGAATTAGCATTGGAGAGTAAGTATACCAGATCTCGTATTGTTGTTGTAGAACAAAATGATTGCACATTGAAAGGTATTATTCAGAGAAAAATCCATAAGCTTCCTTCTCCAATAAATTCCAGAAATTCTGAATGCCTCCAAGTGATTGTCTAAGAGCTACCTTATTGTTAGTTTGGAGAAAATTTTGTCATAACTTCACGTTTTGGAATTTGATGCAGGATGGATATTGAATTTAACAAGTATTTTATTAACCATTAGCTCGTAATTCATTACTTGTTTGTAATGCTTGTTCAGCAAAAGACATGCGGCAGAAATTGAACGCCCAGGATGACTCACTGCAACTGATGGTAAGAAGTTTTCAGCAGGCCCTCAGACAAACCTGTGCTTCATAAGGACATGCTATTGAATTTTAAGCATGTTAATGTAATTAACCAGAACAAAGGACAAGAAGCCATCAAAACTTGCCTGGACATGGGCTTGAAATCTCTGTCTGATCAACTCAAGGAGATTATGAACCAAGAGAATTCAGGATTGATAATTTCATCTCTGTCAGATCTATCTCAGAAAATTGACAGTCAAATGGTGAAATTACAAAACGATCTACATAAGGATTTCTGCAAAGAAATACAGGCATGTGTGTAAATTGTAAAGCAGTCTATTGTATCTAAAATGGTGTTGCCCTCTATAATAGATTGTTTGATCATATCTTATGTTCATATACTTGTAGGCAATTTCTTGCAGCATGAATTTTCCCACTCAAAAAAGAGTAACTTCCTCAACAAACGGGTCAAAAGCAGTCCTCTCTGCAACTGTATGCCCTTCAAATATTTCATTAGTCGTTCACGATTCTTAAAGTGCTATCAGATAACTTCTACATATTTATTATGCTTGTAGGCTGTCACCTGTCACCCTTCTCCCCAGGAAGTTCAGTTTCCAGACTAGTACGTACAGGCTTCTGTTGACTAAAATTGTTGTATTCTCATCTTGAATACTGCCTTTTCAATAACAAGTGCATATCATGCTGGATTGTGTCTAAATTCCAGAGGTTTTGATTTACTGGCAGATTAAAGTTTATACTTATTGTACTAGTCTTCTGGATACATGTGTGCTTTTGTCCCAAAAGTGTCCTAGTGGAAGTGGTGCTATGATATATCAGCAATAAGTGTCAATACATACAAAGCTAAATCTAACATTTCATGAACATAAAAGTCTGGCAGAATGCTTAAAAAATAAATATGTAATTTAGAAGCTGGCATATTTTCGAGTCTCGATGTGCCTGCTTGGATTTACAAAGGTACTTTTGCTCACTCTCTTCACATGCACCCAACTGCAATTAGGGCCTTCGAATACATCACAATCTGGAACCCTGTCTTAGATTGTGTCTGCATCTTATGGGACCTGTTTTAGATCTTTTTCTTCCATTTATTTCCTTATTCTTTTATACAAGTTTGCTTCCGTGTTTCCTACAGCCTGTAAGTTTTCCTTGATTGCAGTACAACAAGGCATTTAAAAACATGGCAAACAACTCGACCACCAAAGGTCAAATTGGGAGGTTGGACATCAGTAAAGCAAGAACTTGCATCCCCTAAAGTTGGAAACCATAATAAGAGAAGTGGCCGAAAAAAGGTATCATTACATCAGTTGGTAGCCTTTAATGCCTTTGCTTCGTTTCCTCTCCATGTGTTTGTGAGATCCCGTATATATTTAAGATTTGTAAGCTTAACTGTTAGTACATTGCTGTCAATGATATTTGCACTGCATTAGTCTTATACAAGCCTTATTCGCAAAGTCCGCATGTTCATTGGCTACTCGATGGTCAATGATAAATGAATCCTAATATGGTAACAGGAATGCAAGACTGTTATTGAATTGGATGAGGAAATTGATGCTGGTTTTTCCTGCTTGTTCAAGGAAAAGGGAATAGGTAATATTTCAGTGGTTTCATCCAACTCTAGTTTACAAGATTCTTTTTGTTGCTTATTTTGTTTACTCAGCACATTAAAAATATTTATCTAAAGTTTGGAGATATAGAATATCTTTTATAGCCAGAATGAGGACTTTTTCGACAGTCTGCTATATGAGAATCGCTGCAAGAGATCCACAAAAACAATTTTAACTATTCATTATATATACTTGATGTAATTTGCTGTTCCATTTGGGGGTGGGGGTAATAAACCACAATCTAGTACTTATTGAGTTGTAATATAAATTCATTGTATGTGAAATATTTCAGTATTTGCTTCTGATTTCAATTGTGGCTTCTTGTTTTTGTTAGAAATAGATAAATTTTCAATAGAGGAAGCCAAGAATGAAACTGCACGTATCCTAAGAAAAGCCAGGAGGAGAAAGAGGAAATATTGCAACACCATTATCATAAATTGAAGGTATTTCATTGTTATTAGACAATTCTGATCACAATTGAGCTCATAAAATTATCCATTGCTTAACTAATATTCACCTATCACTTGCAAAAGAAGCTCTAAAAACTGAAGTTAATTTCCCCCCCTTCTCTCTCTCTCTGCGTGGAGCCATGACAAAAATTTGTTTCTCACTTTTGTGCTAGCGTGGTTGTATCAGTTAAGAATATTGAAGGAGCTCAAATAATGTCAGTAGTAGCAAGATATTTCTGACATGGCAGAGGGTTCTATAATCTGTCAGAGCCCTAAAAGTGAATAAAGATTATTTCACTAGTCCTTCCCACAGCAGCAGGTATGCTCACTCCTCAAATTCCATGATCGCCATACCTTGTATCCAACTGTATCATCGCCCATTCAATCTTTCTTGTATTATGAAACTCTGAGGAAATCATTTTTTGTATAGCCGTGACCGTAGTTTGATCTTTGTTCCTTTTCTTCAATGATAACAAAATGCGCTCATTAAAATAAAACCATTCACCACATTGACGTACATTTGTTTCATCATCGAGTAAGTAAAGGTATAGCTTTCATCGAGACTTTATTCTTGTCCTATCTGGATAGAATCTCATCCTTTGCTAAGATAAAAAAGCAAATATCTCCTTAGAAACAGACTGTCATACACACACACACGTTGTGATTTTGCTTTCATGGTAAAGCATAATTCCTTCCTATCTATTTGATAATAGGCAAGTCAGATGAGGACAAAAGAAGTTGCTAATGCCGCGTTCATGTCACGCTAGTCAAGACTTAGCTCATCACTTTGGCCTTTTTTTCTAGCTTCTGCATTGTGTTAGGTTGCAGTAAATTTGGCCAGCAAATTCATTCTAGGTTTAAACACATTACACTCAACGTTTGCATTGCATCATCCTATAATTTCATCTAAAGTCATTGTATCAGGTGGGAACCTATGGTAAATTAATGGTTATAAAGTCTCATGGGCCATATCGACATCGATAATTCTAGGATCTCGGTTTCTTCTTTTTTGAAGAAAAGCCAAGGTTTTATGTTTCCATTCACGTGTGCTTGAATCAATCATGGATATTGCTTATTGTGCACGATTTTGGGATTAGTTTTCCCTCTTGAATCACATCATGAATTTGTCCGACTTGAGATTGAAGACATATATACATTACATTAGGTCTTTGAGTTCAATATTAAGCTTAGCTTATTCTATAATGTATTCCCATCTTGGACTACACTAGATAATTATTTATTAGAATCCCATTTTCGTATCAATCTTTGGAGGATAAAAAGTAGGAAAATCTTGTTTTATAATTCAAATGATACGTTCGCAAATACGTTGGGGACCACACGTTTGGATCTATATACCAATGCGTTATTTATTTTTGTTAGTAGGTGTTCACTTTATATGATTAGGTTGGATAGATAAAATTAATTCAACCTAATGAAATGTTTATTTTAAGGATTAACATTTGAGGATATCCGAAAGTTCGGGATTATTTTAATAATTTGAATTGTTCTCCATTAATTTAATTACAACCAATATAAGTGGGTTTGAATAATCCTATAAACAAAGGGAGAGTTATCTATTACAGTTTTAATCATTCACTAATCATTTGTAGTAAACAAATGATTGATAGATAAAATTATCTTATCATACATTTAAGGGTTGTTTGGTTTGAGGGATAAGGGGTGATAGATAAAATAATCCTGCTTAATCAAGTGTTTGGTTTGCTTGATTCGGCCTGTGATTGATTGCTCGACCCGTAGTTTTATCACTCAATTGGATGATTATTGATCACCCTAAACTTCCGTGGATTATTTAATCACACTACAATCTTAATACAATATTATAGAAATACCCTCATTAAAATAAATAAATAAATAAATAATAATAATAATAATAATAATAATAATAATAATAATAATAATAATAATAATAATAATAATAATAATAATGTTATTATGCTCATATGGGTTGCAAATTGAAGAAAAATAAATCAAAAGGACAATATTGATATTAAACTACATTCTAATCATAATCCTTCAATTAATCATATACCATAATCAATTAATCCAAACATAAAATTAAATAATCCAAATAATCACACCATATTCTATCTTATCAATCTTATTTATCACATCCATCAAACCAAAAACCACCTTAATCTATTAAATAATCAATAATTCAAAATACAAATCATGAAAAGTAGACGCTTCATTCGAAAACTATTGTTTAAATAGAATATTTCTACTTTTTATTAAAATAAAACAGGTTTTATTTTGTCCAGTTTCTTTTAATAGAATTAGAATGTTGAAAAATAGATTTTAGGACATTCCAGCTATGTGGTATTTTATACATAGACGAGAGAACATATTTTTACACTTTGTTTTTATTGGCGGGATAGGAAAATATATGTATAAGTTCTCGACAGTCCCCAACTTAAATATGGTAAATATATAGAAAGAAAGTAATCTTCAAATTTGGAGTGTTGTAGTCGTGTTATTTCCTCTATGACGCTCTCCAATTCATTTAAGCGATTTTAGATTTCTTAAGGAAGCCTATACTGTCGGCTAAATTAGGTTGATTTCCTTTTTCTTTTCTTTTTTCAATTAATACAGAAATTTTAAAGGCTGCATCACGGTGAACTCAAACCCGGGACCTTTGGCCTCGGGCATTAACCACTCTACTACTAGGCCAACACACACATACACACACACAAGTTGATTTCCATTGTTGCACACATTAAATTACTATTCCATCAGTTCTAATATTCATGGTATTTTTGTACGTAAATTAAAAAGAATTATATTTTATGTGTAAAGTAGTGGGTGTCACGAAATTAATCATTTTTAATGTAAAAGTGTTTCTTTTTTGAAAGCGAGATGAAACAATGGGATAGAAAAAAAGCATACGTGAATATTGGAGCGGATGGAGTATAATTTTTTTTTTCTTTTATCGCATTAAATTATTATAAATGACGCGTCATTCTCTAATCGTCCAACTCATTATAGAATCCATTATTTTACTACCGGAAATATCACTTTACATAGTCTATGTGGTTATGATTATTGATTTTGGTGCAACAAAATATTATCTTTTAATTATTTATTACAACATAGAACACTGGGCTTCTGAGTCATTTTCAAGGCAAAGAGTGTTGAAAGCGAAGTCGTATCCATGCCTAACATAGGGCCACTGATGTGAGAATTATCCTCTAACTTTCTCTTTAATAAATTAGCCCCCACCAACTTTACTCTTCCTTTTAAATATTATAGTTAAATATTATAGAACTTCACTCGTCCATTAAAAATATTCATTGATTTTAATGGCACGGATTTTAAATTATAATGAGTGTATAGCGAGTGAGATAATAAATGAATAGATTAATGAGTAATAGAATTGAAAGATTAGTCATGAAGATAATCAATGAATAGATTAATAGATAGTAGAATTAAAATTTGGGCTATGAATTTTTTTTTAAATTGATAAATTGAAGGTAAAAATTATGAAGTTGTTAGAATCATGTCCAAAAAATAGAAAATAAATATTTTTTGTGGATTGAATGTAACGAAATTAATTAAAATGAAGGGAGAATCCGTTTTTGTTTATATTTTCTGGGGTTTGAATAAAATGTTTAGTTAGATAACAATGTTTGTTTCGTGGTAAGTCACAATTGTCAATTGTGGATAATTAACATCTCAATTAAACATCTCCTTTTTGAATTTGCATTTTAACTTTTGACTTTTCATGTTCTTTGTTGTCGTTTGAAAAGACAACTGTCAATTCCTCTGCACAGAAAAACTAAATTTTCAAAAATTGTATACTTTTGTAATCATTTTTTCAAGAACTTAATAACGCCAAACACCCCCATCCACCTTCAGTTCCTGCAAATTCAAGCTACAACAACTAATAATCACCAAATTCTCTCGAGGTTAGCTTATTAAATAAGTTGTTCAACCAATTACAACTTGTCAAAAGTAGTTAAGATGGTCTTTAAACATATATTTTCTTTTTTCTTTTTTGGGTCTGCGTAGTACTCCCTCCGTCCCACCCAAGACGGCTCCTTTCTTTTCGACACAGTTATTTAGGAGAATGATATAAAGTAAATAAAGTGATAAAAAGTAGGTATGTCCCACAATTTTTGAAGAGATACTTATTTCCTAAAAAGGAAACGTGTCATCTTGGATGAGACAGCTCAAAAAGAAAAGCGAGCCATCTTGGGTAGGACGGAGGGAGTAATAATCTGTAAATATGTCAACTAATATTGGATCGCATGTGTGAGGATAAATAAATTGGTGGCGGATATGATTAAATTTCAGACATTAATGAGTGCTAGTTCTTGGTTGTGGGCATAGGTAACTTTGCTCTCTCTTCTCTCCACACCCTATCTTACTATTATTCCTTCCATTTTATTTTATACTCCCTCCGTCCCCCATATTCCTTCTTAGAAATCTTGGGTGTGAGTTTTAATAAAAATTGTTAAGTGTATTGTGAGTGGAATAGGAGTCCCATATTAATGTAATATTAAATTAGTTAGTGGTGGGCTATAGGTGGTAAAATATGTAAATAAATAGGTTGTTGAGGGTAGAAATGAGAAATAGTGGTGGATCATCGGTGGTAAAAGGTGTAAATAAAGAATATTATTGAGGGTAAAGTTGCAAATATAGTTTCCATAAATAGATAGAAAGGAAATTGAGGAACGTCCCGAAAAGAAAACTAGAAAGGAGTATGGGGACGAAGGCAATATTTTTCAATATTCCAAGTCTCTTCTTTGGTACGAAAGTAAAAAGGGGAAAAGTGGGATAGATTTTGGCCTCAAGGGAGAAATTTCATCCTTTCTTCCCTTTTTCTTCTACGATTTTATCCCCCTGAAAATTTGGGGGTGGGGAGGGCCACCCATTTGTTTAGGTAAATGAAATAAGCAAGGATAGTTATATATTAATTATATATTACATGACGAAATTGCTGAAGAAATGCGAATAATAAATCAACTATGTTAAGTAACAAAAAAAGAAATCAAATTTTCTCGTTGATTCGCAAACTATTTTAAGTTATATCATATTTATTAAATAATGTCACACTTTTTTTAAGAGGCGAAGTTCACAAATTCAATTATGACTATGTATGAACAAATCTCGTTCATACGTAATTACCTCGCAAACAATGAATTTTAGAAAGAATTTCTGGAATTCAAGTTTAAAATAAATAGTTAGGGTTTGTTTTAATTTTTTTTGTGTTCTTCTCATATTAATTTAGAATTAACGATTTATGTTCGTCGTGTTCTTTCGATATTCTTCTCGTCAACTAAGGTATATCTTTATTTGTTTCACTCGGATGCTGTATCATATAGTATTTCACAAATTTATAATACTGCGGGCACCATACTTTTACCTTTCTCTTCTAACGATAATTTTCCACAGTAAAATCAACATCACGTTAGACATCACATCATTATATGTTTGTATAAAGTATATTTGATTATGACAAAGAGAAATTAGTCACACTTCTAAATATAGACGGTAGAGGATCTTCATTTTTGTAATTACTCACAAATTATGTACGAAAGATAAATTGTACTAGACACGATAAATATGATACATATCAAATTTTACTCTTACTAGCACCCATCGTTTTATATTAAATATTGCATCATAAGTAACATGTAGATATCCACGTAATAGCACAAACAAATTCTTTTGCTAGAATATATTCTCTCGTCTCATTATTGTTGGCTCGTTTTCTTTTTTGGATTGTTCCGCTATTATTGGCTGTTCCAAAAAAGAAAATAATTTACACTAAAAATACCTCGAATTCGTGTCACACACTATTTTACATATAAAATACAACTCTCATTAATCTACGTGTAAAAAAAATGTGTCAATAATACAAGGACGGAGCGAGTACAAATTTACGAAAGTTGGCGCTCAATACCTCAATTTACAGAGGTATCCGTCCAGAAAGAAAAAGTCGCACTCACCCTAATATACATATCATTTACGCGTTACTAACGAATTTATATAATCAAAGATGGTGGTGCATTTTATATATATGTAAGGGTTAACGTGAGAACATTTTTATTGTAAGAATCTGAGAAGCAAAAAATGATGAATTCGTTGTGAAAGTTTATGAATTTATCGGGAAAGTTACTGAATTCAAAAAATGGAATTTGAGTCCCTCATGGGATTCAAACTCGGGTGAAAATGTCAAATTTTTGGATTCAATAACTTTTTCAGCAAATACATCAACTTTCATAACAAATTCATTTTATTTTTTGTTCTTATTGTACGTAGATTTATTAACTAGCTAGGTGGTGATAGCCTCATAATATTATTAGGGATAAGGTACAAATACACCATGCGTTTACGAAAAACAAATACACCCCTATCGTTATGTTAGGTGCAAAATTATCCATAACGTTTCAAAAAGTCATAAAATACTACGAGCACTAACGGGGTGTCTAACTCTGTTTATATAATTTCCGATTTTTCTTTTCTTTTCCTCCTAATCCCTAGATGAACATCCCATGCTCCACAATACCCGTAACGATGACCGAGCTCATGACCGATGAACATCCCATGCTCCACAATACCTGCACCTCAATATCCTATCGCTCGCCTTATTCAAATCCCCAATCTCCTCTCAAAATACGGATCGATTATGTAGTTCCGTTGTCGTTAACGTCGCCTCATCACCGTCGCGTGTCCTCGACTGCGGCCGCAGCCGTCGAAACAACGCCTTCAACCGGCTCGGAGTGGCTCCAGTGACGGAATCACCTCCACCGCATAGCCAATCCGCCCGCCAATGTGGCTCACCAATTTCGACTCGTCGGCGATCACGATGAATTTTACGCTAGCGGATTCCATCATTTCTCCTCAGCAATGAGCCGCTGCCCGACTAGGTTTAATTCGGATCGACCTCGTCGGCGCCATCGATGGACGGATCGATGATCGGGTAGGTGTCGAGATCGAAGAGCGGGATCCGAGCGATGCCGCTGTTCGTGAGGTTTGCGTGGAGGTGGCGATCCCGACGATCTCGTTTAGCTCCCTCGCTTCATGAGCTCGCCGATGCGGTCGACGGCGTGCTTGGCGGTGGGCCGGTGCGAGGCCGACGACCATGCCGGAACGCACTTGCTCGGCGGCTTTGTGGCGGCGATCTTCTTCAATTTATCCCGCATGAGGAGCGGCGGCGTGGTGGGGTCACCATTGGTGGCGGCAGTGCGGCCGTGGTTAGGGTTTCGGATACTAGGAAATGTGGGTGAGTCACGCCATGGCTTATGCTCGTATTTATTGTAGACCATTCGAAAAAAGTAAAGGAAAAAGTATCGAATAATGTCAAAATTCTTTTGCGAATTGGTATGGGGTTTAGGATAAGAAATTGGATGGGCAACGATTTGTACGAAGAGATATGTAGGAACAAAAGTACGATGATGAAAGTTTTTTTTTTTAGGGGTGGAGGGAGGAGGGGAAAAGGAAAAGAAAAAATCGGAAATTATATAAACAGAGTTAGACACCCCGTTAGTGCTTATAGTATTTTGCACACTTTTTGAAACGTTAGGGATAATTTTGCACCTAACATAACGATAGGAGTGTATACGTTTTTTTTCAGAAGCGTACAGGGGTGTATTTGCACCTTATCCCATATTATTAATACTTAAATTGATCTTAAATCTTGAATTTAGTTATTAAATCTAAATTAATCTGCTTGGTATGGATCTTATAAATGACCGGTGCAGCATTAGGGTTTGTTTTATACTCCCCCCGTCCTAATAATGATGACCCATTTCTTTTTTACACGTAAATTAAGAATAATTGTGTTTTGTGTATAAAGTAATGAGTGACATGAAATTCGATGCATTTTTTAGTGTAAAAATGTTTCATTTTTTGAAAACGGTCCAACTTAATGGGACAACCCAATTCCATTAATTGGCAAAAGTAATTACTTTATGATTATAAATAAAATAACAGCTAAACAATTTAAACCAAACAACTTGTGAGGAGGAAGGGACAGCTACTTAATTATTAATTATGTAGTTTTAATCTTTTGTGATGGAGCCAGACCAAATTGAATTCAAATCTCAAAATAAAAATGACATAGTAACAACAATCATTACCTTCGTTATTTTGTTGTTGTTAATTTTTAAATATGCAGTAGTGAAAACAAAATATACTTAATGCCAATTCCCAAAAATAACCTTTCAATTTTTCTTAGCCAACCATCCAAGCCCCAAGTTCTGATTTTTATGGTATTCTAGTAAATGCTACACCAATAGATACATAAAAAATCGGTACTTAAAATAGATGATGAATGTTATGCATTCAGTTACACTAGTCGAATTATTGCCTCGATCCATAAAAGATATATATATATACAGAAAATGGAAGAAAAAAAAATAAATGTAAAAATATAGCAAATTTGGTCTCTATTTATAGAGACTGAAAAACATAAATATTAATATATTTATATTTATATTTATATATTATGTAAAAATATAATAATTTTATTAATATATCTAACTAAAATATAACCAACCAATAGAATTGAGACAGGTGTCTTCAACCAATGAAGGTCTCATATTTCACACAATCGACCATCTTTTCCCCTCTCATTTCAATTTTTTTTAAAGAATTGACTAGGTGGCCTTCCATCACCCACATTTTTTCCACCGATAAACATGGTTTTTGAATGAGACAATCTAAAAAAAATACGAGTCAATTAAAGCAAGATGAAGGGACTACAGATTATGATCATACAAAATATAAATGGCAAAATGGTCTATTTACTACAAGCAAAAAGACAACTAGTAGAACACATGGTATAAGCAGTCTTCTCTGTATTTCATCGCAACCTTCCAATTTTCATACATTACTAGTCTTACTATTTTAAATTGCAATGTTAAACAAACAACATAAAAACATTCAACAGCCGTTTATGTTTTCTTTGGTCTATTGCGTGCAGTGTGTTTTAGAGAGATGGACTGCAGGTACTTTTTATACACTTTTTTTTTTAAAATATACTCTCTCCGTCATGTTATTATTAGCTCATTTCTTTTTATACTTAGATTAATAAGAGTTATGTTTTATGTATAAAATAATATTTTGTACAAAATTCGAGATATTTTTTAGTGTAAAATTGTTTTATTTTTTGGAACAGACCAACAATAACGGGACAATCAAAAAATGAAAATGAATCAACAATAATGGGACGGATGAAGTATTAAATGTAAAATCATGGCTTACAATATTTACAAAAAATGTTAGCTCTGGAAATATTATTAGTAGGAATCTGTTATAGTGGACGAAATGAATGACTACAAATTAAAAGATAGAGATATTATTGAAAGGTTTCTATATGTAAAAAGTTCAAATGGAATCAAATTTCATGCACTATTTAGTGATTAATTATAGATAAATACAAGCTAGATATTGATGTAGAGATTTGTGGGCGATTTTAAGGAAAATAGATTATCGTAATGCAATTAATTAAAGGATTGTGAATAGATGCTACATATTAAGACTTTACTAATTTAAAAATTGTAGCTATTCAAATTCAACTAGAAATATATTGATGGAAATTACATAGAAACGCGATTATAATTTATAATTTATAATTTATAATTCATAATTCATATTGTAAGGATGACATTTTATCCACACTCGTCAGTCGTCCATATTTAATAAAAGTACTCCCATAACTAACTGTACATGAATATGCTTCTTTTAAACTGGTCGAATTTAAATTCTAACTTATAAAGTACCACGAGCTATTTTTTTATTTTTTTTATTTATGGAAATTCACGATTGTTGTATGTGCATTGGATAAATTCTATGTTTATATGCAATAACTTTCAAATATGTGGTTTTTTGGCTACATAAACTCATTTTATCACTGAATCGTCCCAAAGGACACACGACAACGCTAGCTATTATTAATACATAACCCAGGATCCTTATATACAATGGTGAAATAAAAGCTCAAACGAGTTTAGATCAGTTAGTTAAGATTATGATTTAGAAACGAACACATGATCGATTCTAGCGATCGCGTGTAGAGTTTATAATCTTGGGGTAGCTCATTGTGGGTACTAAACAAAATTATCATAATTTTTTAGCCGATGAGTCACCGTGATTTACGTCTTCATATTCTCATGGGACTGAGATGTGAGGTTCTCAGAGGAAAACTTCTTCTTTTGGAACAAGCAATTAAATCGAAAAAGAAAAAATATAACATACACTTTTTATCAGATCCGAAATTAAATCGGTAACATGCCGAGATTAAAAAAAATGACATTAGACGCAAAATTAAATAACTAAATTCATATTCAGTAATTAAATAATCACCACTGCTGATAAATATATATGTATATATTAGAAGCCATATTTTAGCATAAATCTAGTTTCCGTCTGTTTCTAAATTTTCACTCCATTAAATGGTCCCTCTCTCTCAGTCTCTCTCTTCTAAATCTCTCTCATTTTACATTGCCACCCACCTATCAGCACAATTGTCTCTCTCCTCTCCCTGAAAAGTGCTCTCTCTCTCTCTCTCTCTCTCTCTCTCTCCATGTCACACACACACACACACACACAAACGCAGGCACGCAGTATTACCTACACTTTCCAACCTTCCCTTGTTTCTTTTTCCTTCTTTATGTCTGGTTTTACAGTCTTCAATGGCTGCCCCACACATAAGTTTTTGGTTCCAATTTCTTAATAAGTGGGTGGGTGATTTACCCCTGTGGCTCTCCCTTTTTGGTCGGTCTGGAATTTGATACTCTTCCACCCCAGCAATCAACCACTCTTCAGTTTTTCTTCAATCCAATTCACCCTCAAACTTCTATGAGTTGAAAATTTGTATATACCTGTCAAAGGTAGGATTTTTGTTTCTGGCTTTTGGGATTGTAAAAAAAAAAGATTTTTGGTGGGGTTGTCTTCATTTTGTTCCCTTTCAATCGAATAATCCGATCTCGTTTGGTCTTTTTGCTTCTGAGACTAATCCAGAATTCGTGTGAAATCATTTTTTCCGAGAGACTTTACTTTTGGTATTGAGAACTGAGGCTGTTTGATGAATTGACTCAGTGATTGATTTTTCCAAGTAACGGTTATTAAGGCAAAATCTTTGCTTCATTGAGTGAGAAGTCGTGTGGAATTGCCATCATCTAACCTCGAAGGCAAGGTTAGATGACTTCGATCAAATCTTTGAAGAGGCTGTAAGATTCCTGGATAAAAGGATTTGGAATTTTGTTTCTGGATTAGCAGCATTTCAGGCAATAATTGTTTCGTTGAAGGGAAGACCACATTGCCATTATCATAACCAACTTTCACTTTTCCAATCTTGCTGGTAGAGAGAGAGAGAGAGAGAAGAATAAAGTTGATTCCTTACCAACCCGGGACGGCTACAGTGATTCTTTGGGTTTTAGTCTTAAACTCAGACAACAGCTGTTTCATAGATTCTTCCAAAACAACATTGGGCTGCATGTTTATATCATTTTCAGGTAATAAATCCTAATGATGTATCTACTTTTATAATGGATTCCATTTTTTACTTATATCAGTTCCTTTTATTATATGTCCTTGATTTTCTTGTTTACTTTTGCCCTTTAAATTTAGTGAATCTTGATTTAGATGCTGAGAAGTTGTTCTTGAACAACTCTCTCTCTTCTTAACCATGAGAAAGGCTCGTATTGAAGTGCATTTTGGAGATGTTATGTGTTTCTCATTCTTTCAAGTTATATTATATTGTAATATTTAAATTAACCTACGATTTAATCATGACACATACTGCTTCTTTATGCAATTGAATTCTTGGATTTTATATTAGCCTGTGCAGTTCTAATGTATTATTTCAAACCCTTCTCATTTAGACATTATGTTGAATATTTTGAGGGCTAGTTATCATCATCAGTCTAATTTCTATCTCAAGTGAGTCTATCATGCATTCAGGAATATGCTAGGTGCTTGAGATAGCCTTTAGCAGTGAAACATTTTTCGGTATTGTTTTCGACTAATTAATCGACTTCCTATCAGCTAAACTTGTGAAGTAGGGAAAACTGGAAGTAATTCATTATGGCAAAGAAATCACAGAAACGCCTTTTGAGACATGAAAGAGGCCATGCAGGTTGTATATCGGGTTTAATTAGCATATTTCACTTCCGCCATGGACGAACCACCAAACGTCTGCTTTCAGATAGAAGCCATGTGAACAAGCAAGTTTTCAGTAAGAGCTGTACATAGAATTAACTATTGATCCATGCCACTTTTTTGGATATAAGCCATAAGGTAATTTAACTTTTTAATGGATTTCTAGGTGGTGAATATTCAGGCAACGAAACTGTAATACTTGATCCGACTGAAGAATGCGAAGGCATCGTGGTATGTGGCTCAATCTAATGCCTGGATTGTAATTTGGTCGTTTTTCGTTTCATAGTAAATTAGTAATAATCTGGAATGAATCAGGTCGCCGAAGAAAGCACTATGCCTATGCTCGACCTTGCTAAAATAAGTGTCAAGGAACTCATGGAAGAAGAGATGCATAATGAACAGGGCTCGGGAAACCCTAAAGATTCTGCTACGGGTTTGGAACAGAGCAACTCGAATAACGGAAATCATCTTAAGAAACGTCAAAAGAAAAGAAGCAGAAGCCGCATTAAGTCTAGTGATCTGGATGTCTCTGAGCTGGGCACGTCTGAACAGCTGAGGCCTGAGAATTATAACCAGGTTCAAGAGCAAAGGCCTTTAGAGAATCTCGATCTGGAAATGATAATGGAGGAGTTGGTGCAGATCAACCAGAGAAACGCAAACGGCTCAAAGAATGATCTTCATGGCAATCTCGATAGACCATCTGGTCAGACAGTTAACATCGTTGAAGAAAAGCTGGTTGCAGCTGTAATGCTGCTTGCTGAGCAGCGGCTGAACTGCAGCAACCGTTTTGGGGAAGACGGGAATAATTGTTTCTCGAAAGAGTTCATGGAAGCTTTGAAGACGTTAAGTTTAAATAAGGGCTTGCTGTTGAAGCTAATACAGGATCCAAACTCGAAACTGGTGAAACATGTGCAGAATTTAGAGGATGCTCGGTTAGGCAGAGATACGGTAACCAATTCGTTGCCAGCGTCCAGTTTGTCGGAGGATAAGCCGGGAAAATTAAAATTTGATGAATCCAGTGGCCATAAACAGAGAAATTTCTTCCGGAGAAGGACCAAGTCTCTCGAGAGCTACCCCGTGGCAGGGGATAAAGATCTTCTGAATCATAATAAAATCGTGATTCTGAAACCGGGGCAATCGGGGGCGCAGAGCCCTCAAATTGATACAAGAGTTAGCAGCCTTCGGTTGCAATCCCCCAACATGGGCAATAAGGTGCAGAACGATAAAAATACATCTCATTTCTCTTTTACGGAAATAAAAAGGAAATTCAGGCATGCAATTGGGAAGGAGCGACAAGGCATCTCTCCCGATAGACTTAACTATAATCCAAAGCATCAAAATTGCAATAGGGGCGACAAAGGCAGTACAGGAGAAACTCTTTGCTGGAGCTCTCCGAATAGGAACCATTTTTATACTGAAAGATTTTTAACATCTACTCCTAGCTTTAAGAAGGACGAACCGGAAAAGTTGAAGGATGTGGGTTCGACAGCCGTGAATGAAACCAGCCAATATTCAAGACTTGGGGGATCTAACATCTATGTCGAGGGTAAGAAGCATCTCTCTGAGATGCTGAATAACGGAGGTGAAACCCCAGACTCAGTAACTCGGCAATTGCCGAAGTCCCTTGGTAGAATCCTCTCTCTTCCCGAGTATAATAATGGCACTCCTTGCTGTAGCCCTAGAAAATATGGCGATGATATCTTCATAACGACCCAGATCAAATTGTCTCCACGTGGCATAGTTAGGAATGATTTGAGTGGTCTTTTGCAAGAAAACCTTAACAATCATCCGAGTCCAAGAAAGCAACATTTGGAGAGTCCACCGGCCATCTCTAATAGCAACTGCGAAGACAAAATACAATCTCTGGATACAAGTAATAGCATCACATTCAAAGATGATCGAGTGCATTTAATCAAAATTGAATCTGTAGCTGAAGATACTTCAGTTCCCGAAGGTAATAAATTCCGCCTATTTTGTGAAATATAGTCTTGAAGGTGTCCAACTATTTGATCACACTGAAAGAAATTGTTCTTTTTAAACAACAGCTCAAAGTTCGCCTGGAATAGCTGCGGACATTGAAGAAACAACTGAATCAAAACCTCAGGTAGAGGAAGAGATCATTATTAATTCTTCTGAATCGTCTAATGATTTGATTGGTGGAGATATTGACAAAGAAGGCACTGGAGAAGTGGACAATAAACAAGTTTCTCCTCGGTTACCGGTAGACTCTTCCCCATGCTTCAATTTGGTGAGTCTCCATTGTTTCGTTCTTTTTAAATCAGACAATAACTTGAGCCGTATAGGATCAAGCCCTCAATCCACGTGCTGTTCTTTTCTGGTGTTCCCTAAATCAGAATGATCTTATCATGTTTTTTGTTCTCTTTGATTTTGCACAGCTTTTTTCTGGTGAAGATCAACTACTGCCTTCACCGAGTCCCCCCCACGAGGTCCAGTAAGCAGTGAAATTGAAGATTCAGACTGCGCAATGGACAAATTGGAGCGACCCAGCCCGATATCTGTTCTTGAGCCATTATTCACAGATGAAGACGTCAGTCCTGCAAGCACCACTTCGCAACCAGGTTAGACTATGAATAAAGAACTCATGTTTGGACTTCTGTGTTTATCTTTCATACTTAAATATAAACCTTTGTGATATCTAGTTGAAAAAGAAATCCATCCGCGTCATATCCATTTTGAAGAACAATCTTCAGCTAGCGACCCAGGAATTTGTACAAGAATTTCTCTCGAGGATGAGGAATCCGCATTCGAATATGTGGAAGCCGTGCTGCTGGGTTCGGGTTTAAACTGGGACGAATTTCTCTTGAGGTGGATTTCTATGTACGAAATTCTTGACTCATCATTATTTGATGAAGTCAAGTTATTCTCTAGCCGACCCCAACATGATCAGAAACTCCTCTTTGACTGTGCCAACGAAGCTTTGAAAGAGGTGTGTGAGAAATACTTTGGATGCTTTTCTGGAATATCAAATGTCAAAATGAATATCCAACCGGCCCCGAGAGGGATGGATCTGATCCAAGAGATATGGCAACATGTCGAGTGGCATCTGCTTCAGCTTCCACAGCCTCATTCCCTCGACCAGCTTGTCAAAGCAGACTTGGCAGGGTCCACAAAATGGATGGATCTCCAATTAGATGTCGAGCTTATTGTTTCCGAGATGGGGGAGACCATTTTCACCGAACTGGTGGAGGAAACGGTTCTGAACTTCTCGGATGACACGTTGGAGTGTGAGTTTGCAGTGCTCCAAACTGAATCCGATGCCATTGAGGCCATGTAGAGTGAGGAGAAGCATGGACTAAATCGGTTTCAAGCTGAGATCCTCTTCACATGATTGCTCATATACACCCGGAAGAAGACGAGGGTGTTTCCAGACCAGGTTAGGTTCTGATGAAGGTCTGAAACATCTACCTTCGACATAACTCAATATGGTTAGGGCTTCATAGTACAGTAGTCTTGTGTTTGTTTTCGTGTTAGGAATCACAAAGAATGGACAATTCCACCACATGGAGGCGTCCACAGGTACTCACAGGAGGATACTTAGTTATGTTTGATGCCATAAGCCCGTTTTTATGGCAGGTTCAGCGGGTTCTAACCTCATAATAGAAGATCAAGGTTTGTGCTGTATGATCCTAGAATAATACAGTATGGCTTCTGCTTATTTGGTATGTGCAGAATCCTCCACATGTTTGTAGTTTTTTTCTGTTTCTTGTTTGCACATAGGTGTTTGGTTTGTAAAGAAACATGGTTGTGTTGACTCCTCAATTCTAATGTTCATCATGCTGCTCGTCTTTTTGAGAATCATCGGTGATCCAATTGTTCTTGTGCTGGTTCAGAAAAAATCATGTGCTCGTCTACTTAGCTTAAGATTGTGTGTTTGTCGTGCAACATGAGTCTAGCCTCTGCAGTTTGGGTTTTAGCTATGTCTATGGGCTAGTGTTTGTGCTGCTTTTACAAAGCAAAAATTAGTGAACTGCACACATTGAGTCATGTGAAGCTTGTGGAAAATTTGGAATATTGGAATATACTGTTTGAACCATCTCATTCTCAAAGCTATAACTCAGAAGCAGATTACAATAGCAATTGTTCAGAAATTGAAAATCATACCTACACATGCACTAAAAATCATATGCCACAATTTGTTTTAACTGTCGATCTACATCAAATGTTATATGTTCTGGGCCAGAAATAATGTGAAAAGATTGCAATAACCATCTTCATTTTGTTTTCTAAAAAAAAAAATCATTGCAAAATACACAACTCGTCAAGGCTTCTACACGACATGTATTGGTGAAACGAAATTCAGAGGTCCTTTCTTGGCAAAAGATCTGGTTTTGCTTTCCGGCCCCTCTTCTTCCTTGCTGTCTTCTTTTCCATTTTCTGCAAATGGAGCCGAACCTTCATGTTTCATGATGATGTATCTCTGTCAAGATGTGTGTTGGCACTGCAAAACAGATCGTTCAAACACATCGAGCAAGTAAAGTATTCCTCACTGTATAAAAAGAAGTTTTATCTCAATGGCAAAGATCATCTAAACTGAAATACCTTCAATATCTGATTTCAGGAACTGCAGATGTTGATTAGCTCTATGTATAGTGGAGCTAAGCAGTCAATCATCTTCTGATAATATTTAAATTGTTCCATATGAAAAGCAGTAAATCAATATGCCAATGACAAACATGAAGAGGAAAAACATGGTTACCAATCTGAAACAGTGATCCAACTTCACCAACTGCAACTGTAACTTTTTCTTTATATGCTCTTCTGCACTTGTTGCTGGAGGCATCCATGAACCGTGAATCAAGGAGATCGAAGCTGGTGGTTCCTTCTCCATTGTTTGAGAACTGTTATTAAAACCTTGAGTTCATCAAACACTGCGTGAAGAACTTTGCACCAGTTACTACTTATCTAAACAAGCAAAATGAAACCAAAAGGGCTAGTAATTTCAAGAACATGATTTGATATTTCCAATCAAAATTAGAGCAGATCCTGGAATTAGAAAAAATCTAATACTGGTAACTCTGCAGAGTATAAGGATTTGAAGACTTAAACTATGGTTAAGAGGAGCAAAGAGGCAAGAATCACACTGGATAACTAATCTTTTTACATGAAAATACAAAGATTATTTATCAACATAATATTGCATTAATAAAACAACAATTTTACATCTTTTGCAAGATGAAACACACATCAAAACTCTATGATCACCAGAGACGGTAACAGGCTCCGTGACCACAACCTCTCTTCATATGATTAAACAGTCATAGTTAGTTAAGGTGGACTTTCATCGAACACTTTGCAGTCGATTGTGAAAGCATCATTTAAAACAGTATCATTAAATTTTCAAAATCAACGCAGACAATACCTCAAGCGCCCATATTAATTACAAAAACAAAGAGACCATTTTTATGACGAACATGTTTACAGTTCATAATCCATGATGATCGCTGAGCACCAATACCAGATTTTTGTCGCTTATTCATATTGATCTGAACTACTAAATTAACTTAAAATGACCTATTGTTGAAACTGATCTGAAACATAAAAATCTGGAAATTTGGGATGCACATCATAATTGTGAGAGTCAATTTGTTTTTACTATTTTAAGCTTTCAAATTAAATTCTAGATGACTATCTAATGTGTCACTGATCCACATGAAATAATAGATTTAGTCTGATCTGTCCTTTTTAGTGTATCTATAGTTATTATTTGTTTACACATATACACTATAAGTCTATTCCAAGTTGGTAACATGCTATTATAGTAAAATCTTTCTTGTGTGCGTGTCTTTGATACATAATTAATAGATCTTGATTGATGAAAAAAAGTCTATTCCACCCATGGATCTAATATAAATCATCATTATTCTAGTAAATATAATTAGTAGATCTTAATTGATGAATGAACAAGATTGATTTTTCAAATGGACGAGCTTTCTTACACATAAGATAATGATTATATTTTCAAATATAAAATTATGTTTTCTCTATTCCTTATGCTTTTTATTTATGCATAATATAACGCAATTTGATTATTTTCTTTGATCATCTTCCTTACATATAACACAAATTTTAACTCTCCAGCAAAGGAAATTAAAAAGACTAAAACATAAACCTAATTAGAATCAAATCATAGCTGTAAACAAAAACAGAAATGCTAAAATAAACATAAACCTAAGTACTCAATTTGATGCATGTATTATATGGCGAATGTTAGATATAATAAGTACCAAGTATTCAGTAGAATCAGTACTGTGGCGAATGTTATATAACTAACACGGTTTCTCTCTCTCTCTCTCTCTTGTGTATAGAAATAAATTACACAGTGTCGATCAAGAATCGAGTCTTAGCAACCGTAGATATGGAATTTCATCTTCCTTATGGTGATTTCTTGTGGACACTAGACAAAGTCCTCATTGCTTCTTAATCGTTGAGTCATCATGATTTGCCCCCTCATATTCTTATGAGATTGGGGTGTGTGAGCTCCCGATAGAAGAGCTTCCCATTTTGAAACAAGAAATTACACAACACTTTTGTTTAAAAATCTAGAAACAATGTCCAAGAAAATAGAGTTAATTTTTAATTAAATCCCAATCTTTCGATTTTATCAAATTAGGCATAAGTTTTAAATATTTCCATAAAGCTAATACTGTAATCTAATTTTTGAAAAGGAGTCTGTCATCTATCTTCTGAATTTGCCCCAAAAAACCCAATTTTAGCAAAAATATAGCTAAATAATTTTCTCATGTCAGCAAAAAAAATTAACAAGTCAAACCCCCAAAAAAAAAAAAACTACCCACAACGCCCCAAATTGCAACTCGATTTGTGGGGAAGCCTTAAGTTCGATGCGCAAACTTTCAAACTAAAATCTCCAAATGTTCACCGATTAAATTGATAATACGATAGGACAATTTAAATATTGGGCTTCGAAAACTTTCGATTAATTTTGTATTAAGGAGTTGGATGGACGTCTAAATCTCAGTTCTAAATTCGTAAATAAACATATATGAGAGACGAACTTAGTATACATTGATAGATTGTAATGTTATTTAAAATGTTTTAAAAAATTGGTCTAGTTTGCAACAATGTTCAAAAATTGAGATTTAATTAGTAACTAATTCGAAAAAAACACATTACGAAATCATTGAAAGTCACGACAACATTAATCTCAGTCCATTGGCTATTCTAAATCGCAATAATATTTGGGTTGGTGATACTAAGAGAAAAATACATATCAATCTTTATTGTTGTTGCAAACTACATTTGTAAAATAAATCGAAATAATATCGTATAGTAGTCAATACGAATAACTTAGAGGGTGTTTGGCTGAGCTTATAAGCTCTTTTAAATAAACATAAGTTGTTTAGAGCTTATAATTTGTCATGAAAGTGTTTGACAAAATAAGTTCTAAAAATATCTTATATCTTTGTGAAAATAAGCTCCAACATCTTATAAGCTCCCCTAAAAATAAGTTGGTCAACCCTAACTTATTTTTTCATAAACTTATAAGTAATTATGAATTTACCAAAATAATCTTATTATAGTTCGTTATTTCCTACACATACACTATCAACTTCACATCTCGTCAATTTTATCTATCTAACTATGATTCTCTCTCTAACTTACGATTCTTTCTCTAGCTTATAAGATCAATTATCCAAACACTTTAACAACTTATAAGTACTTGAGACATTATCTCTTATAAGCTCTCTAAAATAAGCTTAGCCAAACACCCCCTTAATTGGTGAAGTGATAATCACAAATGACGACTGATGGGTCTTGATCACACATAATTCATATTTTATAAGTCTATATTACTAGCAACGTTTGCATTTAGCTAAAATCTAATGTATAAATAAAGCAATCATAAAGCTAATACTATAATCTATTTTTTCTTGGATTTTGAATAGGAGGCTATTATCTATCCTCTGAATTTGCCCAAAAAACCCAATTTTAGCAACAATATAGCCAGACAATTTCTCATGTCAGCAAACCAAAATTAACAAGTCAACCCCCACCCCACATACACAACCAATCCGAACACCAGGATTTTGTTTGCACTTCACACCCCATAAAACACATAAATAATTTATAACCCCTAATTTTGTTAGAATATTTAGGGGGTGAGCAAAAAATCTGAAAATCGAATATCCGATCCGAACCAAACCGAAATTTAAAATTCGGTATGGATTTTTCGGATTTTCGGATAGGATCGGATTGAAATTTTTCAAAATTTCGGATTTTCGGATCTGATCGGATTGGATTTTTTAAATCCGAAAAAATCTGAATCCAAATTATATATAAAAATAATATTTTATTCAAATATGTTTAAATTTAATATAAATATATATAAGAATTAACAAAAATTGGTTTCGGATTTTCGGTTTTTTCATAATTTCGGATTTTTCGGTTCGGTTCGGATTTTTGTATAAAAAATTCGGATTTCGGATATTCGGTTCGGATCAGATTTTTTCTTTCATAAAATTGATTTTCGGATCGATTCGGATTAGACAAAAATCCGAACCGAAATCCGAATGCTCACCCATAAGAATATTGATAGTTTTCAAATCTTATCACACTTTTGTGATGCGTCAACAAATATGCTATATTGGAAACTTAAATATTTTCTTAAACTGAATTATTAGTCTTGGTGCTTTTTTCGTTTAAAACGAATGTATAAATTAACTTTGTTTAATTTCACATTGAGACAAAGTTATTCAAAAGATATTTACTAGGCATGATGACTGATACGTGTGTTATAATATTTATGACACCTTAATATCTTGTTTACTTCAAAAGACACTAAATATCTCGTGTGTGTATGTGTGTTGGTCTAATGGTAGAGTTGTTAATGTCTGAGGTCAAAGGGTTCGAGTCCACCGTGACGCAGCCTTTAAAATTTCTGTATTAATTGATCAAAAAAAAATCACCACCATAATTTCACCACCATATCATAAATCAATAAAATAAATTATCATAATTTATTATCTGGAGATAATATAATATATGTTTCAAACATAATATCGATACTTTGTATGATAGAAGACATATTCCGATCAAATATATCAAACTTTATCCCATATTGTTAAACAAAGTCTCAAAGTATTAAAGTCATAAAACTAAGAATGCCTCTAACACTGTATTTAAAATGTTTTAATTTTGACAAAATAAATATGGTGAATATGTCAATGTGGATTTAATTTAGAGGTGTTGAGGAAGATTAGTTACTAAATATTTACTTATTCTGAAGGGAAAAAAAATTTAAATTGAGGCGATTTGTCGTTTTGGGTACGAAATGTAAATTATTATTTTATTGGGGATAAAAAGGCGAATAAATGAGATTGCTTATGGGTGCAAAATTTACTCCGTTTCGTTGTCTAAAAATTACTAAAAACTCAATTCCTCTCTCTCTAAACTTTCTCTTTCTGTATCTTCAACCTATAGATACACCGATACATACAGATACAATAAAACAAGTACGTAATCTAGAATTACCCTGAATTTGATTCCTCCAACACGATTTCAAATCCCTAATCTGGAAGTAAAGCTCCTGTTATCGACACTTAAAATCTCTCATCTTCCCCTCCATTTCCGCAATTTCTCTCATCAGTTCGTGATTTTAGTTATCTGTGAAAAACCCTAGCTTTTGCTTATTTGCTCCTTTGAACCCTAGTTTAAGTCCTCAACTCCCAATACTTGGCAATCGTTACTCGCGGGATTTTGGGATTCGTTTAGTTTGCGATTTCTGACTTTGTTTATCAGGTATACTTTGATTTTGATCTCGTTCCCTTTTGGGAACGTTAAAAAAGCGTTCTTTTTAATTATGTGCTTCTGGGTTCGTTGCATCATTGGCTATTGATTAGCTCATTTTGAGTTATTTGCTAGTTTAGATGAGTGTTAGTTTAGTAAAGTATCTGGTGTATGAGCTGTTGGTGTAATTGAGTTTGATACGTTGAAGCTGCTGATGCCAAGCTCTTGAATTGTTGTTTGATGGTATTGGAGTGGTTATTAGGGGTTTGAATAATGATAGAGAGGGGCTGATTGTTGGCATTATTTTTTGGGGCTGGGTGGTGGTTAAATCCAGAATGAAGCATGTTAATTTGATTAATGTGCGAGGCCAATTGTTTTATGTTATGCTTCTTGTTTTCAGTTGGAGAGTATGATTACTTCTTTTATTACATAAAAATTAAAGTTAATAGAAACAATTGAATTGACATTAAGAGTGCGTCCAAGCGTTTGATGTTATCAACCTTTGTTATGCTTTATATTTTTTTTTACAACTTATCTGACTGGTACACTACTTTCATGTCGAAAATTAGTCGTGGCGTGAGCCATATAAATTGCGTTGCTATGCCTTTGGTTTTTGATGGTCTAGGACCTGTCAAGTTCTTTCATGTATAATTTTCATGTTTTGCAACATTACTAAACTGGTTTTCTACACAAAAATGTGTTTTTTTATAAATAATATAACTTTTAACTGTTTTTTCATATGGAACTTCTCTTATTCTTGATCTATTATCTCTTGTAGAATTTCACTGGCTAGTTTTAGATGGATTATGGCAATTCCTGAATAAATTGCCGTGTTAGATTGGCAAGCATACATTTCGTTTTGCTGCTCAATGCTGGTGGCAGCATGCAGATGATCGTTGGAAGAGATGCAAAGGTATCATGCTGGCAGCTGCACTAGTGCAGTCAATAACAGTGCAATTTCCGGAATACAGTCAAGGGATGCATCCCGTGCTGACCCATCAACTCTGCCTCCTAACTTCTCACTAAATTCAAGGTAGTGATCCACTTGCATGTAGTTTGTCAAGAAATTATACTGTATGGATACTGGGCTGAAGTAGGTCACTTTGATAAAAGAATTATGACGTTCTCGTGAATAATCTTTTCCCCTTAGAAGTAGCTTTACTTTGTAATCTATTAACGTAATCCTGGTAGTTCACTTCAGACTTGGTAAGTTTTCCTGTAATGAAGGAGGTACTCTTTTGCTCCGTGCTCTTCAGTTTGTGAAAGATAAATCCTTGATCTGCTTTAAGATTATTCGGATGAAACTGACATGGAAAACTGGATTGAAATGAAAAATTTCCAATAAAACACAATGGTATAAATTGTTTTACTCGATATGTAAACTTAATAAAATTTATTGGAAGCAAATTAATGATAAGAATATTGGGTTGATGAGATATTAGTAGTTAAAACATACTATTTCATTTGCTTTTCATTCTTGCATATCATCAGTTTATATGGAAGGGTTAAGTTGCCATTTTTCTCAGTTATGGGTTCAATACTACTGATTTGAGATGGGATTTATGGTATCATACACGTACTATGCAATGCTGCTCCCTTTCTTGCTGTAGCACATATTTTCTTAATTATGATTGGAAGAGATATTCTGGTAATTGGATGATTCTTTTACTCTTCTCGCCCTAGATTTTGTTTCTATTAATTTATATGTTGAGGCTGCTAGCTATTTCACCCTAAGCATACTGTATATTGTTCTTTTTTAGCTGTACATAAGTTACGCAACTAAAATCTAACTTGATAGTCTCTTTCACCAAAATGCAGTATGTTTATCTTGTTTCATCGAACTGTTGAAGCTATTTCATCTTTAAGCGGTCTATTTACCTTGTTCTCTCTCTCTCTCAGACGCTCTGCACAGCCAAATCAATACAAATTGAGGTGTGACAAGGAATCATTAAACTCCAGGTAATTTCATAATCTTTCTTTATTTTTAATATCTGGCCAACTACATTTTTCATTCGGTGGACCTCAAAGTTCCTTGGAACAAGAGGTTCTTGTATTTCTCTCTCTCCTCCATTGCTTACAGACTATAATGTCAGAGCCATATGACTAATATCTTGATATCCCACATTGTTCCTGAGGTCTCATTCACAGTTCCATTGTACAACTTATCATCTCCGTTTCCTAACTCAGCTGTACTTTATGGTTACAGACTTGGGCCACCTGACTTTCACCCGCAGACTCCTAATTGCCCTGAGGAGACACTTACCAGGGAGTATGTGCAATCTGGTTATAGAGAGACTGTTGAAGGACTTGAGGTAGTCTTTACATATCTGTTTTGTATATTCCTGGCGTATGACTCTCTAATCATACTTCTTTTGCATTTGTTTCTTATAATTCATTGTGATCAAATTAAACTCAGGAATCCAGAGAGATCCTCTTATCTCAGGTTCAGTTTTTCAACAGCCCAACTATTGCCAAGTGCAAAGAGGTGCGCAGTAAAATTTAACCAGGAACCTTCTCATGTTTTCCTAAGAATTTAGAGGACCGCTCGTGTTTGCTTTGTAGTATACATGAAGCTTATAAGTTAAATCGAAATTTACCTGCAGGCAATCAGAAAATGTCATAGAGCAATTAATGAGTCTCGTGCCCAGAAGCGAAAGGTGCTGCATCATTCTTTGCTCATCCTAGATAGGGGAGAAAAAAATACTATCTGTTTACTTGTAAATGGATTTCGTGATTTTTTGTTACTATAGACATGTTTTATGGTTATGCCTTCTGGATGCTGATGACAAGCTTTGACAATAATAAGTATCCTTCAAATGCAGGCAGGTCAAGTTTATGGAGTGCCACTTTCTGGTACACTATTGACCAAGCCTGGTATCTTCCCTGAGCAAAGACCATGTGGAGAAGACTTCAGGAGGAAGTGGATTGAGGCATGTCCTTCTACTTCCATTCAAATTTCATGAAATTGATACTCGACTTCTCATATTCATGCTTGCTTAATATAATGAATTGCCTTCAAGGTTTTGGTCAGGCATATTCTCATATGAGATGCACTCTTATTTGGTTTGTGAAGTTTGGCAGGATTGATTTCTGATACTAGGAGGTTGTATGCTCCTCATTTCTTCATCTACATAACATTCCTTCAATCATTGAGCGTTCATAAGATTATTAATTTGAATTGGACGACATTATACAGTAGTGTAGGTTGGATTGTTAATGCACAACCATAATGAAAACAACATTTTGCTGAGTCCCTGGATTTCCAATCTGGGCTTGCCTTTAAAGGGAGATCCATGTATTATAATGAAATATTCCTAAAGCTCTATATTTGGTTCCTTCTAGCTTCTATAAAGTTGTCCATTCAGTTGTATTAGTGTAAATATCAAGACTATGTGCAATGTGAAGGGAGTGTTGGAATGAAGGTGGAAAAATTTCTTGATGGCATTTGATGTCAATTCAATAGTGTAATGATATTCTTTTGATAATTGCAAAAGCAATCAGATTGCTTAAGTGTTTTGAGCTTCTCTCCAGGGTTTATCACAACCGCATAAAAGATTGCGGTCATTGGCTGACCATGTGCCTCATGGTTATCGGAGGAAGTCCCCGTTTGAAGTTCTTATTAGAAATAATGTGCCATTGTTGAGAGCAACATGGTTTGTCAAAGTAACTTATCTTAATCAGGTACGAATGTCCAGTTAAGAGAAGAAGTGGCTGAAGCCTTAAAAAACTGATTTGCCTTCTTCAGGTTTGGGATTAGTGATCTTATATTTTCTTTCAGGTTCGCGCGACCTCTTCTAATTCATCATCTGGGTATCATGACAAAACTCAAATTTCACGTTCAGAACAATGGACAAAAGATATTATAGAGTACTTGCAATGTCTATTGGATGAATTTATTACAAGAAACAATACTCATTCAGCATTGTATGTGCGGGATGGGTCTTCGCAAATGATGTTTGCTGGTTCAGTGCAAAAAAAGGGTGCTTCGTTTTCATCTCTGGTAGATGGTGAGGAACCTTCCCTGTATAATAAATGGTGGTATGTGGTGAGGATTATTCATTGGCACCATGCTGAAGGACTGGTCATTCCTTCTCTCATTATTGATTGGGTTCTTAATCAGCTTCAGGTATTTATCTTCTTTTCCTTACCTCATCTATTGAACGTAAGAGATTTGCTATCTAGAATTTGTTCTGATGATTGTGTTATCCTTTTATGCTCCAACCTGTGAAATCACGTCACTGCAGGAAAAAGAATTGCTCAGTGTTCTCCAGTTGCTATTGCCCATCATATATGGTGTCATAGAAACTGTTGTTTCATCTCAGACTTATGTGCGCACACTGGTGAGGATTGCTATTCGGTTCATACAAGAGCCTTCTCCTGGTGGTTCTGATCTTGTTGATAATTCTCGGCGTGCATATACTACTGCTGCTGTTGTTGAGATGCTACGTTATTTGGTACTAGCCGTGCCTGATACTTTTGTGGCTTTGGATTGTTTTCCCTTGCCAGCTTGTGTGATAAGTCATGTGGTAAATGATGGAAGTTTCTTATCCAAAATTGCTGAGGATGCTAAGAAGGTGAAGGGCAGTCAAATTGAAGTATCCGGAGTACTTAGGGATAAAACCCATGATGTTCAAGCTGATGCCTTTTCATTCAAAAGTGTTGTTTCTTCAATTCAAAAACGTTCAGAGACTCTTTCAAGAGCAGCTAAACCCAATCATCCTGGTCACAATGTAGCAAAAGCCTTGCAGGTGTTGGACCAAGCTCTCGTGCATGGGGATGTAGGAGTTTCTTGCAACTTGCTCTTAGAAAATACTTGGGATGAGATTTATACTGAACATTGGAGTGCTGAAGTGTGTCCCTGTTTACTTGCATCATTTAAGCATAATAAGGTGACACCATCATTACTTTGCTCCATTTTCCTCATTTGTGAATGGGCCACCTGTGAGTTTAGGGATTTTCGTGCTGCGCCTCCTCATGGTCTGAAGTTTACTGGCAGAAGAGATTTCTCTCATATATTTATAGCAATACGGCTTCTAAAACTGAAGATGGCAACCTTGTGCAGTTCGAAGCCGAGAAACAAAGATCTTGTAGATATTTTTGAGAGTCCAAGCCTTTTGCATGATGTTATTGTATGTTGGATCGATCAACACGAGGTGCATAACAGGGAAGGTTTTACAAGAGTGCAACTTCTAATAAGAGAGTTGATGCGATCTGGTATTTTCAATCCTCTAGCATATGGAAGACAGCTGATTGTAAGTGGAATCATGGATGGCATTGGACCTATGGTTAACCTTGAAAAGCGTAAGAGACATTACAAACTCTTGAAGCAGTTGCCTGCTCCCTACATTCGTGATGCTCTGGAGGAAGCCCAGCTTGCTGAACCACCACTTCTTTTGGAAGCAATGAATGTTTACTCAAATGAACGCCGTTTGCTACTTGATGGTTTGTTAGGAGTCAGTAAATTAGGTGTCAGAAATGTGGCTAAGAAGAAAAAGTATTTCCATATGTCTGAAAATGGAAGTGGCTCTCCATCCTCTGTTGATAAGTGGTATTTTCAGGCAACATCCAAATTATCAATAGATGCTGACATGGATATCAAGCTTGAGGAGTTAAAAGGTTCTATTTCGGCACTATTACAATTTCCCAATCCTTCTTCATCAGCTGATACTGGAGTTGATGAATCTCAACTGAGCACTAAGAGACCTGGTGGTGTCTATAATAGAATTGATGGCGTTGAAGAAACATCTGAATGTGAAGAATGCAGAAGAGCGAAGAGACAAAAATTAAGTGAAGAAATGAGCTCAATGCATTCGAATCCAGCAGATGAGGAAGAAGTATGGTGGATAAAAAAGGGGCTCCAATATATGGAGTCATATAAAGCAGAACCGCCACCTAAGCCTGCCAAGCAGACCTCAAGAAGTAGGCAGAAATCTGTCCGGAAAACTCAAAGTCTTGCACAATTAGATGCTGCTCGAATTGAAGGTAGTCAGGGAGCATCTACAAGCCATGTATGTGAAAGTAGGGTAGGGTGCCCGCACCATAGAAGTGTTTCTGATGACATCACAAAATCAGTTGATGTGGCCAGAAAACCGCCCTCTGGAGATATTGTTTCAATTGGAAAGCTTCTGAAGCAGATGCGATTTGTAGAGAAGAGGAAACTGACTGTATGGTTGATAGCTGCTGTCAAGAACCTAATTGAAGAGGCTGAAAGGACCGTGCCTAAGGTTGGTCAATATGGTAGGACAATTCCTGCTAATGATGGTCGAAGCTCCATTTACTGGAGGCTTGGCGAAGATGAGCTGTCAGCAATTTTATATTTAATGGATGTTTGTCATGAATACACTTCAGCAACGAGGTTTCTTCTTTGGTTGTTGCCGAAAATTCCTAATAATCCCGGTTCTGCCATCCCCAGTAGGAGTATCATGATGCTTCCTAGAAATGCAGATAACGATGTCTATAACATTGGGGAGACCTTTCTTCTGTCATCTATTCGCAGGTAAGCTCTTACTATTTCTTCATCTCATTTGTGGATATTGTTTGGGGGCTCGCCTGTCCCTCACTAGAATCTTGTCGATTATTCTTTCAATATTTGCACTTAACCCTGAAAAATATGTTCGTGTACTCCCCTGAGAAAGGCACTGCATATATAGCTCAGACTCATACAAATTATTGCATTTTGTTGATTCTAAATATTGTCTCACGCATCTAATTTTCTTTGTTTCAGTTATGAAAATATAATTGTTGCAGCTGACCTTATTCCTGAGACTTTGTCTGCCACAATGCGTCGTGCTGCCACATTTTTGGCATCTAAAGGCAGGGTGGTTTCTGCTTCACCTGCCTTAGTCTATGCCCGCCAAATCCTAAAGAAGTACAGCAATGTAACCAGTGTTGTCGAATGGGAGAAGACCTTCAAATCCACATGTGATAAGCGACAGAGTTCTGAAATAGACTCTGCAAAGTCCTCAGAAGGGGACTTTGGCTTTACCCTTGGTGTCCCAAATGGAGTGGAAGATCTCGATGATTATTTCCGTCAAAAGATAACTGGTGCAGCAAGAGTTTCTAGAGTGGGTTTGAGCATGAAAGAAATAGTTAACAAGCATGTAGATGAAGCTTTTCAGTACTTCTACAGCAAAGATAGAAAGCCTTATGGAGCTGGAACAAATAAAATCCCAAGTTTGGAGAAGTGGGAAGATGGCTATCCTTTAGCTCAGAAAATAGTGCAGGGATTGATCGACTGCATGAGACAAACTGGTGGGGCTGCTCAGGAAGGTGATCCTTCACTGGTATCTTCTGCGATTGCTGCTATTGTTAATAATGTTGGACAAGTAATTGGCAGAATCCCTGATTTATCTGCCAGCAGTAATCGCTCAAATGTCACTTCCTCTTCTGGATCCTTAAATTTTGCACGGCGCATTTTACGTGTTCATATCACGTGCCTATGTATATTAAAGGAAGCACTTGGAGAGCGTCAGAGCCGAGTCTTTGAGGTTGCTCTTGCAACAGAAGCTTCTTCTGCTCTCATGCAAACTTTTGCACCTGGAAAGGCGCCTCGCACTCAGTTCCAAATGTCTCCAGAATCCCTCGATTTCAATCCAAATTTACCTAATGAAAATCTAATCCAGTCAAATAAAGCAGCTCTTTGGAGAGCGGCGAGAATAACAGCTGTTTCTGCACTTGTCGTCGGGGCAATTCTCCAGGGAGTTGCTTGCCTGGATAGAATGGTTACCCTATGTAGGATTAAAGAAGGACTGGATCTAATGCAGTTTGCAAGAAGTCAAAAAACTAACATGAATGGAAATGCACGCTCCATGGGAGTTTCAAAGATTGACAACCTTATTGAAGTTTCGGTGATCTGGTTTAGGGTTCTTGTAGGGAACTGCAGAACTGTTTGTGATGGACTTATTGTGGAACTCTTGGGTGAAGCCTCAGTTGTAGCTCTCTCGAGAATGCAGCGAATGCTGTCTCTGAACTTGGTCTTTCCACCGGCCTATTCGATATTTGCCTTTGTGATATGGAAGCCTATGCTTGATGCTAGTGTTGGAGTACGAGAAGATTCACATCAGTTGTCTCAATCGCTGGCTGCAGCTATAGGTGATGCCATAAAGCACTTGCCGTTTCGTGAGATATGTTTCCGCAACGCTCATGGCCTGTATGATCTCATAGCTGCAGATACCCTTGATTCGGAATTCGTATCCATGCTACAATCTAGTGGCACTGACAGCAACTTGAAAGCCGCTGCCTTGGCCCCTCTTCGTTCTAGGCTTTTTCTAGACGCACTCATAGATTGCAAAATGCCGGATCCCGTGATAAGATTGGATGGCGGGAACTGGATATATGGTCAAGGTGAACTGAAAAAACAATGTGCAGAAAATGTGAAAAAGCTTATGGGTAGGCTTGTACATGTTTTGGATACCCTTCAACCTGCCAAGTTCCATTGGCAATGGATTGAGCTTAGGCTCCTCCTAAATGAACAGGCTGTAAATGAGAAGATTATGGAAAACGAGATCTCTTTGACTGATGCAATAAGATCTCTCTCACCTCATCCCGATAAAAATAATGCTTCTGAGAATGAGAGCAACTTTGTCCAAATTATCCTCACGAGGTTGCTGGTCAGGCCCGATGCTGCTCCTTTATTTTCTGAAGCCGTGCATCTATTGGGGAAGTCGCTTGAGGATTCAATGCTATCACAAGCGAAATGGTTGCTAAGAGGTGCAGAAGTTCTGTATGGTAAGAAAACAATTTGGCAGAAAGTTATGAATATTGCTGCTGACATCAAAGAACTGTCTGTTAAGCCTCAATACTGGAAGCCATGGGGATGGTTGCACACTGATACTAATTCAGTGAGTATTAAAGGTGAGAGATTGAAACCCGAAGCTGGTGCCCTTGAAGAAGGAGAAGTCGTTGATGAAGGGGCTGATTCTAACCATTCTGGAAAAGGACATGGCCTTTTGGCTGTTGAAGGGTCGGTTTTCAGTCAGCAGCATCTGATGGAGCGAGCTCTCATTGAATTGATCCTTCCATGTGTGGATCAAGGCTCTGATGACTTGCGTAATAGTTTTGCAAGTGAAATGATCAAGCAGATGAGCAACATTGAGCAACAAATAAGTACAGTTACTCGTGGAGGCAGTAAGTTGGCAGCAACCCCGTCTCCTGCGATTGGAAGTCCTGCCAATAAAAGTGGCAGCCGCAAGAGTGGGAAAAGCGGCAGTGCTGGGATACCGAGACAATCTACTGTATCTACTGACACTGTTCCACCTTCTCCTGCAGCACTGCGAGCCTCCATGACTTTGCGGTTGCAGTTCCTTCTGAGATTACTCCCTGTTATTTGTGGAGATAGGTAATTTTGCTTCTTTTTTTATTATTGTATTATGTCCTTTTCTGGTCCTTGTTAATTTTTAATTGAAAAACTCCTTATTAACTATTGCCTCCTTAGGAATGCCTTACTTTGATATTACCCTGCCAATCTTAAACATTTTGACTGTATGGTCTAAATTATAAATTGTTGACTTCTACTGTGTTTGGTTCAACGTAGATGTCATGAATCAACTTTTCGTTCTTTCCACTGTGCAGTGTACTTTGATATGAACAACCATTTTTGCCTGGTTACATTTATATATTGCGTGCTTAGATAGCTTTTACTGTTGTATGCAGATATTGTTGAATATGCTATCCTACGAACAAATACGGCACATTTTGCTTATTTTGAATGCAATCACATACTAATCTGACATCTCGTCTTTCAGGGAGCCTTCAACCCGTAACATGAGATACATTCTTGCTTCAGTGATTTTACGTCTCCTTGGAAGCCGGGTCGTGCATGAAGATAGCTCCCTCTATGTAAATACCGCACTGACTTCTTCGAATAGAGATGCAGAATCTCTTATGGAGAGTTGTACATCTACATCGTTTCTGTGTGGTGAAAGTCTTTTTGATTGTTTGTTGCTCGTGCTGCATGTGCTGCTGAGCAGTTACCAGCCAAGCTGGTTGAAACTGAAATCTGAATCCAAGTCCACCGTGTCCAGCAAGGACTACGCTGCCTTCGATCGTGAAGTGGCAGAAAGCCTGCAGGTTCGACATCTTTCTAGTTCTTTCTTAATCCTTAATATTGTCGTTCAAAAAGTTCCAGTAGGAGAGGGAAAATGTGTATTGCAGTTCGATATTCTTTTTCTTACATGTTGAGATCTTGTCGTAATTCTGCAGAGTGACTTGGATCGCATGGAACTGCCCGAGACAATCCGATGGCGTATCCAAAGTGCATTGCCAATTCTCACTCCGCCCATTCGATCTTCGCTCTCGTGCCAGCCTCCTTCAGTGCCGCCTACTGCCCTCGCCTGTCTTCAACCGAGCAACCCGGTGACAGTGTTAAACCCATGCAGCTCGAACCCACCTCAGAGGAATCCGGGCTTTCCCGGGCGTACCAACATGAAAACAAAGTCGCAGATGTCGCAGCCAGACCTCGACCCGGAGATCGACCAGTGGACCCTTTTGGAGGATGGGGCTGGATCGGGGCAGCCCTCGCCCAGTTCCACGGGCATTGGCAGCAGCGACCATGCTAATTTCAAGGCGTCGTTCTTGCTCAAAGGGGCTGTGAGAGTGAGGAGGACCGACCTCACGTACATCGGTGCAGTAGACGAGGACAGCTGATACGAAGCGTGGCCTAGACTTCCTTGTATTGAAATTTTTTCATGTAGGTTGCCTCCTTGATGGTCTATTCTCGGGGTGTGGCCGGTGTTGGCTGCATCGGCCGAGGACACGGCTCCCGAGACTCATTCTTTACGGGTGCCTTGGTGGTCCAGTTGAACTTGAAGATGCGAAATCTCTATCTGGCTTCCTCTGGCACGTGCTTGCGATCTGAGGCCCTGCTCATCACTAACCCCATTCGATTGTTCCAAATTTCTGGATGATGCATTTCATAGTTATTGTATATATAGATACGATATAATTTTCCTTTTCTCTTTTATTTTTTGTCGTCTGGAGCTGGGTTGAATGTATGAGGAATGGGGCTTGTAGCTTCTTTGATGCTCAGCGATATTTTGTTACAACAATCATGGTCTCTGATTATCATTATGTGGCGATTTTTGTCCACCTTATAATCCCCCTACTCCTGGCTGTGCTTGTTCGATTATGATTTTACGTTTAATAAATTGCAGAAACACAAATACATATTTTTTCACAAGCAACATAAATTGCTCTGATTGTCAACTATATATTTTCACACAGTTACACGCACTTTACTAGTATGTATTGATCAAAATCAACATTTAACACAACCTAGTAATTTATCTTCTAATGATCATTCTCTCCACATTCATCTTTGAAGCCCAAAACTTAAATAAAAAACTGTTTCCAAACAAGCATATGGAAAATTTCCAACAAATGCACATGTTCAGAAACAGCAGCAACACAATCTTGTAAGGACTACCTGACAGCAAGAGACGACATGCTTCTTGTTCTACATTGTAAGTTTGTAACATCCGATACAACAAAAAAGACGCAGCACAGCCGCTCATTTCTTCTTATTACTACCTTTATTCAGCGAGGAAAACACCGTCTGTCCTGAGATGGTTTGCCTACTAGAGGTCGTCAATCCAGTCACCATAAATCTTGCTAATCTTATCCGGGCCCTTCCATTTCTGATTAGGCCTCTGCCCCGTTCTCTGTATCGTGTTGGACAGTCTCTGGGGTGGGATCCCCATATGATAGCCTTCGGGGTGGGGAAGAGCTGCAACAACGGTATCAGCCGATGCTCTTACAGGTTGTTTGGTGTCAGGAGTTGAAGGGTCTTTGGCTTCCGGGTCCGTTGTTCCGTCACTGTAGTTGTGTAGTTCTGTTTGATAGGAGTTTTGAGTTTGTCATGAATATATAGAGTGAAATCATCTAACAGAATGACTGCTATCGAAGGGGGAAACACAGAAAAGAGCAAGAACAAAAGTAAACGGCAGGAACACCAAACACCATATCATATATAACGGAGTTATCAAGATTTGTGTGACTGGAATGGTGTAGCACTTAGGTATTTGTATAAGCTATGAATCAATTTACGGAGCACTCCGTTCATTCAAAATTGTGGGAAAAGGTCCATTTACAAAATTCGGCGTACACGGAACTAAGCAATAACCAAGTTTGAGGCACACTCCGGTGCATCCGCCATAATGAAATCGTTATTGTGACTACTGACTAGTAAACTCTACTAGGGATTGATAAACCCTATTTGGGGTGGATTCACCATACATCCAGATGTACACAAGTTTTTGCATCTATTTATGATCCACCCCTTGGCATTTCTATAGCGATCTCTTTTTTCCTTTTCAACAGTATCACTTCTAAGCAACAAAACAAATTGAGCCAATTGAAACTGAGCAAGTAAATTTACGTGCAAGCTAATAAATTCGACATACATAACTTTGAAACGAAATAGATTCAAAATTGCAACATAAACAAACGACAAACGCTATACCTGCAGCACCGTGAGCAAAGTGGCATTTGCTTCCAAAAGGGCAGTATCCAGTAAGCTCCCACTTGTTACAAATTCTCGTTTTCCAATTCGAAGGCTTCAATGTCGGTCCACTCGCATTGCCTCCATATCCACTCCCACCACCATTGCCATTGCCGTTGCCATTGCCACTGCCCGGCCCCAAGCTTATTGCCACACTTTCTCGGGCTTTGGACTGCTCGTCGTGAAGGAAAGTGCAGTTCTCCCATACGGGCAGCCTTCCTCAGTATAGAACTTCTTGCAGTGCCTTCCTTTATAAGACCTCTGCGTCTCATCACTGACCCCAACAATGGGGATCTGAAACTCCTCCCTCGGTTCAGATGATGATGCTCGTTCCTCCTCATGTGCAGCCACGATTTCTTGCCAATTATCCGGCGGTTTTCTGAGCTCTTCAACGCTGTGCGCGAAATTACAGTTAGTGATGTACGGGCAAGTCCCAGCACGGAACTTGCAACACAGTTTGGTTTTGTAAAACATCTTCCCAATAGCCTTTGACCGGTTAGAAGCTGCCCCGCCATCTCCTGAATTCGAACCCCTTGATCTTTTATTCGGGGGCTCACTTCCTGCACGAGCCCCATCATAACTCGAGTTTGAATTGGTGTCAAAAGAAGCTTCTCCATTCCACATCCCATAGTCATCCTCTGTGGCCCAAACTGCTTGATCGACGAACCCGGGTTCCCAACTCTCGCTGACAGGATTCCGAGAGCTCCCGGAGAGAACATGAACCACATCGCCACTAGATAATCGACTCTCACGACGATAATCCATTTCTAGGTAGATCAAAACTTCCCCCCAACAAACAAATGTATCCCCAAATTAAGTAAAACTTACATCCAGAAACGCTGATATTGAACCCTAACCCTTTCTTGAAGCAAACAAGAGAATCATAGCTAATCTTATAAAAATACAAACTTTAGCTAGAAATAGCAGAAAATCGGAAGAATACAAACAACACTGCAAATTATTGAAAACTACTTTCCTTAACTCTAATTTCAAATACAACAAACAAACAAACAAAAGCAAGAAGCTGCTTTTGCTTACACCACGGCAAAACTAGCTAAAATCCTAACACAAAGTGGCTAAAAATCCAATCTTTACTGAGAAAAAAAAAATCAAATATCAAGATAAGAGGCTAAAAGTGAAGATTTCTCACCAAAATTGAAAGTGTTCTCGAGATCTCGGACGCTCTGAAGGCTGAAGCTACTAATTTGAAGAAGTAGTAGCTATGTTCTAGGTAGTAGATAATGAAGCTATTTCAGATAAACTTATCAAGATAAAGAAGGGATTAATTATGGCGAAGTTATTAATCAGGCAGTTGGAGGAACTAACTGGGGAAGTAATCAAGCAAATTTGATGACACTGCACTCAACTCTCATTGATTGTGTGCCGAAAATACGTAGAAAAGGATATCTCGGGACTCGTTTGGTTGCAAGTATAGTACGAAAACCCATCTAAAATTATTTACACGATATATCTATGCTTGTAGCCAAACATGGCCAGCTTTGTGTGTGTGTGTTTTCCCTCACTTTTCTCCCCTATTTCTACAGAAAATAAAAAATTGCTAAAAAGAAAATTTGGTTCTTTCAGCGACTGCCTCAGTGTAATTATTTCCCCCTAATTTGAAAAGAAACAGTGATTAACACAAAAATTCATTGTAGATTATTTATTTTTATATAATAAAAGTATTTAACACGCTTCAATTTTAGCCTTTATGCTTTATTATCAAACCATATATCTAATCACATATTTATAATTTATTGGAATTAACTTGTATTATGAATTCTGACTCGTAAAATATAGCACACAAGATTATTAAACCTTTTACGTAATTTATATAGAAAAACATCTAGCTATAGGTAAACCAACCCTTTTCTTATTTAATATACCGACAACTACATAAAATAGAATTTGATACTACAACATAAACTCTAAATAAAATAAACTTCACAAAAACTCCTTTACATCCGTCCTCACGATACAAACGGATAGAAATATCATTTATTTTTAACAAAAATATCATTTACATTGAAGAAAATTATCATTTCTTTTTTATATTGTAGTTCGAAAGTATCATTTACATTTTATATTAAAAAAATTATTATTTATACTGAAGAAAAATATCATTGTTCGTACATACGAACGTTTGTACATGAGACCATCTCAATAAACTTATAACAACACTAGGATAGAAAACCAATATATATACACACAAAATTATGTATATCTGTCCGCAAGGTATGGACGGACTAAATTATCATATATTGTTAAGAAAATATAAATAGAAGAAAATATCAAAATCTGCATATACTGACGGATGTATATGAGACCACCTCATATATATATATATATATATATATATATATATATATATATATATATATATATATATATATATATAGAGATGGATAATGTAGGAACGATAATTTGATAGGAAATGAGAATGAATCATGCATTTGATTCATTTGGATCAATGGTTAAGATTTAATTTTGATTATATACAGATTTTGTGTACTGCGGATTCTTGTAGTAGACTAGAACCCTTCTTGTCTACGTTGCTGAATGAAAGATGTCTAAGCTAATAATTTAGCATATATGCTACGAAGAGATGAAATATGTCTTAAACTAATATGCTATATAGTAATTCGATTGTGCTACACAAATGTGAAAAATATGCTAGACTTATATATCTATTATTATTTCCTACACTTATTTTCATTCTCACATGAACCATCCCCTATATATATATATAGTTTGGTCTAAATGAGAACAACTTTTATCCTAAAAACTAAGAACCAAATGAATTTGTTATGAAGGTTGATGACATCCGTTGAGAAAGTTACTGAATTCTAGAATTCGAAAATTTTCACCCGGATTCGAATCCCATGAGGGGCGAAAATTCTATTTTTTTGAATTCAGTAACTTTCTAAACGGATTCATCAATTTTCACAATAAATTTATCATTTTTTTATTTTCACATTTCATATATATATATATATATATATATATTATTTTCCTTCCCTCTCTCTCTCATAAAAACACTTATTTTCCTTCTCTCTCATAAAACTCACTAACGTCGTGAGTAGAGGTGGCAAAGTAGCGGGCGGGCCGGTCATTCCCCACTCGTCGGCTTTTATATTTTCGGGCGGTCGGTAGGGCAAATTTTTCGGCCTAGAAATGTGAAGCCCAAACCAACCCCAGGCGGATTTTCTATGGACGGCTTTTTAGATTATTTTTAATTTTTAAATATATAAAATTAATATTTAAAATTTTAAAAATAAATAAACTTTGTATTTTATCAATATTTTGTTTAGAGGAATAATATTGTAATTTTGACGATTAGGAAATTCACAAATAATATGTAAAATGATGGAAATTATATCTTAAAATTATTGTTATGATTTTAACCGTCGAGGAACGGTACGAAACGTGCATAATATTTTTCCAACCACGAAAACAAAAAAAGCAGCTTGCAAAACCAATCAATAAAATACAAAACTAAAGTAAAAACAAAATCAAAGTTCAAATTTAAGTAAATAATTGTTTTAGCAACTGCCAACCGTAGAGTATGTCATAATTTAGCTTGTGCTAGATTAGGTAGATTTCTGGTTCTAATTAATATTATTAAATAATTATAGATATGTATATTAAATAATTTATAAAATATATATATTTAATAAAATATTAGTGGGCTTTTTAGCCCAAAACCTCGAACTTTTTGCCCGAACCCAGTAGGCCGGGGGTTTTTGGCGGTTTTTTAGGCGGTTTTCGGACCTTTAATTTTAAGCCAAACCAACCTAAACCTGGGCCCAGGCGGCTTTTCAGGCCGAGCTCATTTGCCGGCTCTAGTCGTGAGGTCTAGAAGTAGTAAAGTCCCCTTTACTTTCCTGGTGGTTTTCTAAGGTTAACCTTCCCAAATATATATATATCCGTCTGCTTCTCCCCTCCATTATTTTCCTTCCTCCTCTCTCTCATAAAAAACTTATTTTCCTTCTCTCTCATAAAACTCACTAATGTCGTGAGGTCTAAAAGTAGTAAAATCCCCCTTTACTTTCCTGGTGGTTTTACGACGCAGAAATCATGGATGTTGGTGTGGAGAAGAGAGAGAAGAAGGTTTTCGCCGAGAAGAGAGAGAATGTAGGCTTCTCCGACGAAGCATTGAAGAAGTGTTTGGAGGAGAGGAAGGGTGAAAATTCCGCCATGGCTACATGCAAATCGATCGTCGACGCCTTCAAGGTAACATCTTCTTCTCCGCCGCCGCCGCCGTCGTCTTCTATGATTAGGAAGCCATTGACGCCGCTGAGACTGAGGAGTGGTTGCTTGACTGATGTTTGAAGTCAAAATTTGGAAATTTCTCATCACGAAGGGTTTTAAGAGTTTCTGCGATCAATTATGTGCTGGCGGTAATAAAATCGCGAAAATTGTTTCATTTTCCCCCTTTTTTGGTGTGTTTTAGGGATGGGGTGAGTGGAAGTGGTGGATCATGACACGAAATAATATTACAGATCAATATGATCATTTACAATGTACAAGAAAAAATGCTCGCCAATTCAATACGAAGGAATGGAAAAATAACTTTTTTCAGACAAACTTTTAATATCAGTTAAAATTGAATTTTGAGAGGTACGTAAAAAGGTTATAAATCGATCGCAGATGGTGAAAATCTTATTACAATGCCTTGGATTCATTAGCTGTAGATTCTTCACTTGAATTACTGCAATTAATTTTATGTGTTGTATTCCTATTAATTTCATTACACCCTGTCATTAGTTCGATACATGCATAAAAATGTATTAAAAAAAGCAATAAATTTTTTTGTTTCTTTGGAACCATGTTTATATTAGTGTTTAATAGTTCATTTACACTCTTAGGGTTAATTTCTCAAAAGGTTATCAAACTATAGGATTTGTATCAAAAAGCGTACTAAACAAATTTTTGTATCAAAATAGGTACTAGATTTATCTTTTTCTTTTACACTTATAATGTCCTGAATTTTTTTTCTTCTACAATTCTATTATCTAATGTTCTCAAAAGAACAAAAATATTATTTTTTATTCACTATACACTCAAGAAAACAAATTTAGATTTTTTCAAAAAAAAATTACCTTAAGATAAAATGAATATGCATAAAATGCCCACTTTGTTAAAATATTTAAAATTAGATAATAATAATAATAATAATAATAATAATAATAAATCTAAAATTAATTTTTTGGGAAATAATAATATTTATCTAATTTTAATATGTATATTATTATTATTATTATTATTATTATTATTATTATTATTATAGTTAGCAAATAATAATATTTATCTAATTTTAAATATTTTAACAAAATATATATTTTCTGCAGATTAATTGTATCTTAAAATTATTTTTGGGAAAACCTAATTTTATTTTCTTGAGTGTATAGTGAATAAAAATAATACTTTTATTCATTTGAGAACATTAGATAATAGAATTGTAGAAGATTTTTTTTTTATAAGGACATTATAAGTTGTAAAAAAATAGATAAATACCTTATTTGAAAGAAAATGAAGGTTTAGTATCCATTTTGATACAAAATTTTGTTTAGTACCCTTTTTGATACAAACCTTAGAATTTGATAACCTTTTGAGAAAGTAACCGTACACTCTTTCTTACGAAGGATGTAAGATTATTCTAGGCGCTAGACTTAATTATGAAACTTTATTTACCACGTAAGATAATTAAATACGAAGTCCATCTTTTTGTCATAAGAGAGAGCTTTTTGAACTTTAAAAAAATATATAAATATAAGATAAAAACTAAAGAGCTTTATGAAAGTGGGGATAGGTTTACTTGAGCTCCATATATATATATATAGCGGTGGTTCCGGTGAAAATACTTATATGTGTAAATAAAAAAATATATCATAATTATAGATCAAATCTAAATTTACGGTCTAAATTAAATTGAAATTAATTAATGATGTTAGCAATTATTTATTGTGATTTATGAATAAGACATAATAATGTTATTAAAAAGAAATATATCATCATCATCCCATAAATCTCGCCACCTTTCTTAATTATATATATCCATCCGCCTCTTTCAGATCTTCACAAAATATAGCACATATTGAATAAATTTGTTGCACATATATAATGAAAATATTGCATTATTCGTAGAATTAAATATTGTATATTTTCCCATATTGAATGTGAAATGTTGATTGTTGCACACATAAGATAATCTGTAACATATTTAAAACATGTATTTTGCTCAATTTATTGTTGCACAAACTAGATTACAACAAATTCCTAAAATCAAGGAACAAAATTACTACTATAAATTTTAATTAATCCAACGAATTTAAAATGTAGCATATGTAGTTATGAACTACAACACAACGTAAATTAATATTGTCCGGCTTAAATTTATTTTGATTTCTTACAAAAATTTCATTTCTACATGATTCATCATCTCTCTATATATACAGCTCAACTGAACCTATCCTTTAACAGATCTAACCAAGAATTAGAGGCGTCAACGTGAATATCACGAATGACTTATTGCCATGGGCAGAAGAAACTGCAATATTTAGAGGGTTTAGTTCTAGCATGACTGAAACTCAAGAGTTACTGTTTGTCCTTGTACATGAAAAAATGACTGCAAAGGCAAAACACTTGTTGATTTACACTGATAATTTGACCCCTTCATTAGAAAAAGCAAAAATATTGTCTATGATTGGCTTCTCTTCTTGCCTATACTAGAACAAATAAATGCACTAAAAATCTCTGTTTCTTGCCATCACCTGCTGCTGCTACTCCTGACTTTTCATTGTTTTATCTACGAATACTACATCATCAATCCAAGCAACGATGTTAAACGCCAAGCCTTCCAGCACCCTAGAATAGCTCTCGAGCACCGCCTGCCCAACATCCTGCAGAAACGACATTCAGTGACACGTTAGTGCAAAACTGTCTCAGACAAATCTCATTGCATCTTGTGATTTTTGGACAGAAAAAGCTTGCCTTGTTGTACTGGATTTTACTCGTATCAAGTGTAGTCTGTGAAAGCTCGGGATATCTCTGCTTCAAGCAGAACAAGAGAGTCTCGGCTCTTGCTGCCAATATATGATTCTTGTCGTTCCTGTCTATGTCAGACACGAGATCTTTAACCACATCCCACGATGATTTGGATTGAGCAATGCACACTTTCCGTCTCCACGTGTGCATGGACGCCTCGACCTTGTCTGCCAGCTCGAGGGCCTCGTGCTCGGAGCTTATGCTGAGGGAATCAAGCAGATGGTCAGGTGAGAACTTCTCTGCATTGTACATGTAGCGGTAGATTGTATCTCCCACAATTGCTTTTCCACTCTGAGTAAAATTGCAGAAACAATTACAATTCGCTCATGATATAAATTTATACAGAATTTAGAATTTTGATTACCTTGGGCAGGGAAGCCATGTATGATTCTGGGATCTGCATTTCAGAGAGAATGCCACTGTTTATGGCCATTGCTGCCTTGTGAATCTGGCTAGCACGGTCGTGCTTCTGACTCAGATGTTTCTTGCTTTTCTCAGAGAGGCCACCGAGGGGCACGCATGGGACTGGCAGCCACCATTTCTCCTCGTTTCGCTGGGGCTGTGGCTGAACGATCTTCCTGAACGAACCCGAACGGGTCGAGTTCCCCGACATGCTCCCCTGCTCAGCATACCAAAACTCAGTCTCCTGAAAACTATCAAGCACATCCTGTTCCACAAATCATCATCAGAGCTTCAATTTTATTTTTATTTTTTTATTGATTTTTGTATTCATTTTTTTACCAGGAGCATCGCATCGAGTTTCTTCAAGGCTGGGAGGTTCATGTGAATGTCTGATCTAGGCCTGCTTGCCATCACCTGCAAGCGAGAAATTTTACCTTAGTAAAACGGTGGCAAGAAATAATTTTTGCGTCATTTTGTAAGATTTTTTTTTCCACCTCTAAAGTAGTCCCATCTTTTAATGTTTGTAATGAGGGGCTGAATTCTAGCATATAGTCACACACATATAAAGACAGTTCATTTCTCTCTTCCACATCATCTTCTTCTCATGATGCAATGGCTCTAATCTCTGCTGCTGACCAAACACAGATGCTGCATTCCACAAAATCTTGAGAAAATCAGAGAGAGAGAGAGAGAGAGAGAGAGAGAGAGGGGAAATAAATAAGCCAACCATAGAGATTGGTTATGGCATTTGAGATTGCTACAGCAGTACAAACTCCTTTACCACTCCCAGACATGTCCTCTCCAAGCAATAGCCTTGAAAATCTCTCCTTCATCAACTCTAGCTCTGTAATAATCAACTTCCCAGTTATTACAATTGAAAAAAAAAATCTTGGTACATGAATTCACACACAGAATCACCTAGATCCATGATCTCATCATCCAAGCCCTGCTTGTGCTGCCTCATGCCTAATCTCGAGAGGGCGGCGCGTGCAGGGGATTTGAGGCCCTGCCAGCTGAGAGAGGAGGCCGCGTCGGAGCAGCTGTGATCATCGGAGAAGGCGGAGGCCTCGGAGTAAGTTCGGCAGTAGGCGAACGAGTCGAGCGAGTGATCTGCTGAAGAAGGAGAAGGCTGATATCCCACATCATAACTCTCATCACTATTTGATATGCACTCCATTTCTCACAATATGGTTCCAAAACTGCAGCTTTTTTTGTTTTATTATATGATTTGGGACTGATCACCTGTCAAGAATTTCACATATTATACATGAATTCAAGATTCTGAGATGAGATAACTTTATTCTTGTAACTTGAATTTTGAATGCCAGACTACCCGGGAAAATCACCCAAAATTCTTGCATATAACAATAGGTTGAAAAAAGGATAGGATAAAAAAGCTAAAAAGGGAAGTAAGTGTCACTATTTCTGTATCAGAAGTTCGAATAATTTCTGCAGCAAAGTTGATGAACAAAGCTTATGTTTTTAAATAAACAACAAAAACAAAGCTAAAACGGCAGTGATGAAAGAAAGCAACGGTATATTTCTTTATTTACCTTTTAATGGTGGCAAGATTTTGAATTTGAACAGTGGGAAATGAGGACTACCGTTTGAAACATCTCTGTCTATCACACTTTTTTCTCCTCTTCTTCTTCTTCTTCTTCTTCTTCCAAAACCAACCTTTTTCTTTTGTTGCTTTCCAGAATCTTGAATTGCAAGCCACTGATCAATAAATAATATTTGACGATAAAAAATGAATCCCAGAACAAAAAAACTCAGAATTTCTTGAGCCCTTTTGGTTAATTGATGCAAATTGAATAGAATTTGGAGTTAGAGGCCAAAAAACTGGGATTGAGATATTGGGAGTGGGATTGGCTGGGAAAGTGGCGTGATGTGTTACTTGCAAATGAAATAATAATTGTGGGGGTTATATCAGTATAATATATAACCTAATAATTATACAATTATAGAAATAGTTATTAGTCAATCTATAAAATAATTTTAGGGTCGGAGTGCTGTCTTTGTATACTTCCATGAGCTCAAGGGCTGCTTCATATAGAATTTGAAAAATATAATTTGGTAATGGAAAGATAACATATAAAAATATAATGACTTTAATGTAGTCTCCTCAGAAGTAATTATTTTATTAAGAATCGTTATTTGCGACTTATTATATAAAACAATATAATTAAATCAAGTCTAAGTAAAATTCCATAATGTATTAGTACTATTCAAGCCCAATCTTTCTAATTTACGAAGATTAATTATATAATATACATATTTTTCTAGATATATTTATATTCTTAAATTATGAATGAGTAATTCGATGTAAAAGGAATATGTAGATTTTAACTCAGAAACTTTTAAGTCACATGTTGTATCAATTTGGGCACAAAAGAGAGCAAAATAGGAGAAAGTTGTCATCTTAGTTGTGACATTTCAGTTTGCAATGAATGTGGAAACGTTTTGAAATTATAAAAAAAAAATTAAATAAAATATGTTGATTTGTTGCTCAAGATAATTAAAAATATATATAGACACTGATGAATTTTATTTAATAAATACAGATTCTCTGAACCATACTTAGGTCCAAGTGATAGACGTGCACGACACGATTTTGCCTGCTTTTTGGTTCACAAAAATGGGTCTTAGCAACGTGCATCAGTTAAAGGAGTGTTTCAATAATTGAAAAAAAATAGTCAATGCTTGTATCGCTATAGTAATGTCAATAGGAAACTACACAAATCTCATAAAGGATATGAGAATATACCCAAATGTTATAAAAACATGCGAAATCGGGAGGATACCCCAATTACTCTTCAAAAAAACAAAGTCTGATCGGTGAATGACTTAAAGCTGAGGAAGGAGTTGACTTAAAGCTGAAAAAACTGAATAAATTCCCGTTGCTCGGAATCTTGACTGAGCGTGGAATCCGATCGCCGATCAGATTCGATCGGATTTTATCAATACCGATCGGATCCGATCGGATTCGTCCCCTATTATATAGAGTTGAAACAATCAGTCCACAAAAAAGTTATCAGAAGAAATAAAATCTTTGTTTAAGCAAATTGCGGCCAACTTCATTAATTTAATTTCCCTTGAAAAACTGTATTTACTGTCAGTAATTTAATAGATTAATGTGTAATTAAGTGACAATGATGATAGAGATCACCCCTTTTTATTTTCTTTTTTTTTGCCAAGGAGATCACCTGTTTTTCAACTATTGCTATTTGGTATATTGTAAAAATATATATATATAGTGGCATTGACCATTAGGTTCGATTAGATCTATGTTTTATTTTACTTTTACATTTCTTTTTCTTTTTTAGACCCAAACTTTTACATTTCTTGAAAAGTCTCTTATTTTGTTTTTTTCTTCGTGAAATATGGAAAATTAATACTCATTCCGTCCACTAAATTCGTGCATTTAATTCTATTTTGGCCCGTCCACGAAAAATGTTTACTTTTCTTTTTTTGGAAATATCAACTTTATATTTTTACCCTAAACATATCTATTTATTTATAAAAAAATCACTTATGGCCCACCTTTTTACACTCAACAGCTATTAATATTTTCATTTATTATCCTCATGGCATATATTTTTATACTCACTTATTTTACACTCATTACAATTTATTCAAACTCGTGCCACCAAAATCAATGAACGATTTTGGTGGACGGAGGGAGTAAGTTTTAAGTCTAACTACGGAAAAACTGGCCCAAACTAATACTTATATACTGAATAATTAAAACAAAAAAGAATTTCGCAAATATTTTAGATTTTAGATTTATTTCACTTGCCTCTGATCATCCAAAGTTCAATCTCTATCGTTACTTACAAAGGCATACACTGAAACGTAGCACAAGAAATTCTGTGTACGTGTGTTGGCCTAGTGGTAGAGTGATTAATATCTTATGCTAAAAGTCTCCGATTCGAGTCCATCGTGATGCAATCTTTAAATTTCTGTATTTAATTGACAAAAAATAAATAAATTCGTAACGTTTTACGTTTAATAAATATATATGACGATACCACAAGCAATGGTCGTCTCGCCTTTGTAGGTATCATTTCAAGCACGAAGTTGAAAGGATCTTGTCAAGATTTCCTGCTGGAGTTGAATAATTTTAACATATAGGAATGAGTATTTGAAGGACTAGACGATGAAAACAACGTCAAAATCTTTCAATCTAACAAAGTAGACGATGAATTAGCCTATATTAAACGTATCTCTACAAAAACCTGATGAAATCTTGCTTGTGGATGTTTGAGTACCACTTTCGACAATGACATGGTAACCAACAAATTCAACAACGTTAATAGCTCCGAACACAAAAGAAGTTAAACATACAAAAGAAAGAAACTTTAATCGAAAATGTTGTTCTTAGGCGATTGTACTACCAAGAATTTGGGCATGTTCAATGCCTTAGGTGCTAACAAGAAACACCTTTGTTTCTACACGGGCTTAGCTCGGTTGGTTAAGAGCTAACATGATTTGGAACAAGGACCAAAGATCGAGTCCTAGTAGCCACAGTGTAGGAGTTTCACCCTATTTAAGGTGGCTCCTTGTGGCACTAGGCAAAATCCTACTAACTTCTTAACTGCTGAGTCATCGTGATTTACCCCTCACATTCTCATAGGGCTAAGGTGTGGGACTTCTGGGAGAGCTTCCTCTTTTAAAACATGGAACAAGAGGAAAGAGCTTTATCTAAATGTAATTTTAATATCTGTTGCATAGAGGGTTTACAAGAAGTATTATCTATTGTGTGTGTGTGTTGGCCTAGTGGTAGAGTGGTTAATGCCCGAGGCCAAAGGTCTCGGGTTCGAGTCCACCGTGACGCAGCCTTTAAAAATTTCTGTATTAATTAACCAAAAAAGAAGTATTATCTATTAAAGCAGTCATTATGTAAACTTCAGTTAAATAAACTCCTTTATGATGTCTGTTATGAAGCCGGCAGAGATGAAAACAACGTAAAACTACAGATATGAACAAAAAAACCGAGCAAAGGGATATAGTTTTGGTAAAAGAGAGAAATTTTAAAAAAGCAATTTATGGAGTTGCATCACAACTACATTAATGTTATGCAAAGATCAAGTAAAATGACATAAAATTCATTGACATATATATATATATATATATGTGTGTGTGTGTGTGTGTGTGTGTGTGAAATTCATATATATAGCCATCCAAGTTAAGGAATGTCAATTATAGCCACCAACATAAAATGTCAAATTATAATAACTTACTACTGTATTGGGACTATTATCACCAAATAATGCGAATAGGTCCAACCAAGTTTAAGAATTAAGTAGGGACTGAAATTTAAGAAAAACATATAATTTAAGAATTATCCCAACTCTTATATTTAGAGTCATCCTTACATAAGTCCACATCTATTTTATCATTACCATTAACCCAATTTCAGTCCCTACTTAATTTGCCAATATTAAGTACAAAAAAAGCAGCTAGCCATCATTTTTCTTTCTTCCAAATCTCTTTTCCAAGATGATCTATGAATCAGAAAATCCCTTACACCTACCAGTCTTAGACGATGGATTGATCCTCTTTAACCTCTCTAGCTGCTGCCTGCAGAGAATGAGGCTTCTTCCAGATCATCAACCAACTACTCCTCCCTTCCTCGGTCCTCAGAGCACTGAGGAAGAGGTGGAGGGCCTCGGCATGCACACGGGCATGAGTAGGAGGGTTGCAGATGAGGTCGAGGAACGGAAAAGGGATGAGCATCGCCCTCCCCTCGTGGTGAATGTCGGGAAATGGAGCAACGAGGTCGTCCAAGCACCGGGTGGTCCTGGGCTCGTTGGGCTTTTTCTGGTGCTTCGAGGATGAGAAGTTTGTCGTGGCGCTAGACGACGTCGTCGGGGAACCGGGTACGAGGATGTTCTTGTGAGGTTCAGGGGGAGCAATGACAGGAGTAGGTTTACCGTCAAAGATTTTGCAGGTGTTAGTATGGGAGTTGAGTTTCTTTTTCTTTTTGGCATTGTTTTGGTATAGAATGCGTGCGTACGTGTGAGTGTGTAGTTGTGTTTGTTTTGTTCAATTTGTTGAGATTGGGAATAGTTTTGAGGTGGTGGTTTTATTATGCAACAAAGGCAAGGTGTAATAATAAAATATTCTGTGTGCGTATGTTGACCTAGTAGTAGAGTAGTTAATGTTCGAGATTAAAGGTTTTAGGTTCGAGTCTACCGTAATGCAACTTTTAAATTTATGTATTTAATTAACAAAAAGAAAGGTATTTTGATGAGTATGTGCAGCCATATCTTTTGTTGAAGAATCAACTTATACGTTGTTTAACTCGAACAATAATGTGTATATTGGCGTCCCTGGGACAACCCGTCGTTAAGGTGGGTTCACATGTATGAGAGGTCATAGGTTGAACCCCACCAAATGCCTCTATGGGTTTGAGCGCATCACACCCTGGTTTTCAAGTATGGTTTACGTGTTGTGTGGTTTGCGCGCTATTGCATTGAACGTGAGATTTACCCAGTCTTGACCCTAAGATAGGCTGCAGGTTCCCCATAATATCAAAAAATAAAATAAAAAATAATGTGTATATTGGCGTACAAAACTCAAAAGTAGGTCATTGCGTGACATTTTAGCTATTATTTATTTATAGTGTGTGTGTGTTTTGAGCCAATATCTAGTGCTAATGTGGTAAAGAAAAAAACGAAATATCATTTCACTATACAAAAAATATATAGATTTTTCAATTAAATATATAAATTTAAAAGTCGTGTCCCAGTGGATTCAAATCTGAAGGTCCCGGATATTAATAATTCTATCATTAGTTCAACAAAAAATATAATAAAAAATTATAATCTTTATATTATCAATAGTGAGGTTAGTTGCATTTAGAACTATAGTTTTTCTTTTGAGTTCACTGTTATGTTAATTTATTTAACTATTAATATATCGACATATTAGAAGATAATATATGACAAGAAGTGTGCTTGGTTAAAAATGGTTGACATAATACAAAAAGAATATGAGTTAATTATTAGTAATTCAAGTTATATATCAGTGTTTAATTCGTAAATCAAATTAATAAAATTTTATTAATAGATTGAATTTGTAAGATAGTGGAGTTATACGAAGTAATACAACCAACATTTATTTAATTCGGTGGTGTTTTTTTTTTTCTTTCAAAATATAGTTTATATATCGTGAATTAATATAATGAACTGATAAAAAGTGATTGACAAGTGATATATATCAGATATAAAATTAATTTCGTCCAAAATAATGATATACAATTAATCAGAATGAAGTTGATCTATAATTTACAACGTTATTTATTTTTGTTAATATTCCTTATTTTCCTGGTATTTATATCAATTAATTAATAAATTATAGAGTTTCTTCTTATCTAATAAAACCTAATTCCCCTCTGCTTCCAATCTCAATTCGACTGATACTCTACTAAGAGGAATTAGTTTCGACTATAAATTATTCTTCAAATCAAAGCCGTGCTTACAAGAACAGCGGAGAAACAAAAAAAAAAATATCGATCCACTTTGTTTTTCAAAGTCCGATTGAAAGATTGAAATTTCTCACAGAAAGAATGAAGGATCTCATAAAGATTTTTCTCCCAGAAAGAATGAAGGATCGCTTAAAAAGGATCGAGGATGGCAAGTATAGGAAAACTGGTGAGCTTATTCTGATAATTTTTCTGTTTGTTTGCGTGAATTTTTTATTTTTGTAGGGTGTAATTATACTTGCAAGTATTGAAACCCTCGTATTTTGTGATGCTTTATTACCGAGATCGTTCCTACACAGACAAAGTTCTACAACTCATGGAGAAGGAGAAGGAGAAGAAGGAGAAGGAGAAGGAGATGGAGAAGGAGATGGAGAAGGAGGAGAAGGAGAAGGAGAAGGAGAAGGAGAAGAAGGAGAAGGAGATGGAGAAGGAGATGGAGAAGGAGAAGGAGAAGGAGAAGGAGAAGGATCTTTTCAACACAGACAAAACGGAACGACTCCTGGAGAAGTATCGTTCCTACGCAGACAAAGTTCTACGACTGATGAAGGAGGAGAAGAAGAAGGAGGAGGAGGAGGAGAAGGAGAAGGGGAAGGGGAAGAAGGAGAAGGGGAAGTATCTTTTCTACACAGACAAAACCCTGCAACTCCTGGAGAAGGATCGTTCCTACATAGACAAAGTTGTACGACTGATGGAGGAGGAGAAGAAGGAGAAGGAGGACTAGAAGGAGAGGGATCGAGTGTATTAGTTTTTTCATTTGTCGATGATTTTTTAAATCAATTTTTATCTAGTATCCGTTGTTATTCATTAATTTATTTAAGTTTAATCTTATTGGATATGGTTGGATTTTGCCTTCTTTTTGTTTAATATAAATGTGATAGGACATGGTTGGATTTTGGCTTCTTTGTTCTTTATACTAATTAATGTAATCGGAGTTTCCTTTGTATCCAATTAGTTCGCATAGATGGGAAAATAAGATGATGCGTGATGAAATAAGATCCCCAATAATCTTGCTCTATCTCTCTCTTTCTTTCTTTTTTACTACTATTATTTAAACTCTTTCAATTAATCTCATATTACGAAAAGACGGATTTGGTGAATCTTCATTCTTATCCGACAAAATTAGGATCCGTTTCTAAAAATTAAGGTAATCTCAAATGCATTTTAAGATGCGTTTTGCAGCACGGTTGGAGATGACCTTAGTTGTGTATTTGCATCTACTACAACCTTAAGGGTGTTTTTGGACATTAGCTCTTATCTTTATTAAATTAGATTAATTGCAATTTGAAATTGTTTATATATATATATATATGGGTTGTCTACATTTACGAAATATTACACCCAATTTATCATATAATCTATCTGTACATACATGTATGTGTTTGTATTGTTATCCATTGCAATGATTAAGGATCATTATGTACTTCACTATTGACAAATCCACATGCAAGCATCCTAATGCTATCTAACTATACACGTACTATTTTTGGAAGATTATGTGCACTTAAATGAATCCTATACATCTTCAATTACATGTATTACGATGCGTATTTAAATACGTGAAAGTCAATATTTTTAAATCATAATTAGTAAATGATAGATTCATAGCATTATATATCAAATTTCCTAGTATATATGAAGGGTGTTTGGAGAAACTTATTTTAAAGAGTTTATACAAAGTTTATAGGTTAAATAAACTTATTTGATCGAAACTTATTTTTGTTTGATTTTATTTTTTGAGATTTTGTATTTCCTTTTCTTTATCTGGACAACAATAAAAACTATCGTTGTCGACCCTTTTTTTTCACTTTAAAAAATAAATCTGAACTATTTGAATCCGGTAGACCATCTTTAGTAAGACTAAGGCCATCTCCAACCATTTACTCCAAACTCAAACTCATTTTACAGTATGTGTCACATCAAACAGTAATTCATATCCAACTATTTACACCAAATTCAAATCCAAAAGAATATTCTTCATATATTCCTTTTCACACTACTTTTATACTTTTACAATCATACATATATATTTTCTTCAAATTACATACTAGCACAAAAATTTAATTGCTAATTTTATATAAATATATTTATTAATAATCAAAACTTGATTATTAATAAATAAACAAATAAATAATATACAAAATTTATTATTTATTAAATCTATAAAATTTATTATTTATTAAATTATCAGATTTTGATTTAAAGAAATGAGAGGAGAAAACGTCTTCTCCCCTCCCCTTTCTTCTTCTCCCCATTTTCTTCTTCTTCTTCTTCCTCCTTCGTCTTCTTCCTCATTCTTCTTCTTCTTCAATTTCCACAAATTATAGATTCGATTTACAATATTTCAAATATTTGCGTTTTGTGAATAGTTGCGTTTCTACTGTTCAAATCCATCGATCTCCTGTATTTTGCGTTTGAGTTTGGAGTATGATTGGAGCAATTTTCATACTCCATTTTGAGTTTTGGAGCACGATTGGAGATGGCCTAAGCGGAGAGCGGTATGGATGATATGTACAATATGAGATGTTTTAAAAAGATGCAACTATTTTTAAAAAAAGAAAACTCGGAGCATGCACCATTTAAAATATATAGATTCTTTGCTCCGTGATCTTGATTTTCCTTTTCTTTTGTTTGATGGCTTAAATATCAAATAGTTTATGATCGCTAACAGTGAGAATTCCGAAATCCCACCTTCTAACAATTCCCAAATCCAAGTTCTATTGTTTGCTGCTAACATGGTTCATCTTGAATTCAGAAATAACATAGTCCGCTTGGGCAATATTTTATTGTTCAAAACGTGTCGACTGAAGCTGGTTTTGTTCCTCTTTTTTGTTCTGCAGTCTAAAGCAACCATGCACAGAATGGAGGTACACCCGCAAGCTGGTTTTGTTCTGAGGTTGTCACGACCGGACTTTGCTAAGGATAGCTAAGTCGGGAAATCATGACCAGGGATGGGGAATTAGAAGAGGGGATAGAAAGGGGTCGAACATGCTTAACTAAAAGCTGAACCGATAACTGTAATTAAAATATAATCAAGTGTTTTGCAGCGGAAAAACATAGCTGAGATATACGTATGAAGACATGTATCTCGGGCATTCTTGACTAAACTCGACAAAAGCTCGGCTCTGCACTTCACCATTCACATCACAGCTCAACCTGCATATTTAGAAATATATAGCTGAGTACAAAAGCACTCAGTGGTCACATGCCAAAAGATACATACATACTTGTGTAAACTGTAAATTGTCATGTCATCTCGACAGTAACGCAAGTGGTTTTATCTTAAAAGGCCCAAGCTTACTAAATTCTTTTGTGAAGCTAAAGTTCATCAAGATAATCATAACTTGAGCATCTCTGATCTATTAACAGTGTTAAAACTGATGGTCTAGCTTTGAAATCGTTTTCCGCTTAGTGTTAAGGTCATCTTTGGAAAAAATGTATCTACTAATTGGAATCTCACAGGCTTTTCCATATCGTGGAAATGAGCATCACGTCCCTTATTTTTATGTACACGTCTCACCTACTTATAGGATTTTAAGGACGGCTCAACCATCTTAAATGTAGATCACTAGGAATCTCAATCTCAATAAAACAATGGATTTCATATCACTCTATTCATTTATACTCCCAATAGAGTTGTCCTAAAAGCATTCTTCGTCCTTTTAAACTTTTGTTTAACTATAATACACATTTCTAAGAGTATATCTCATACTCAACTTTGTTGGTTTAACTGGCATATGAAAACTTGTCTCAATGAGAACTATGTTGTATCTTACTTGATACATCTCTTTAAATGTTGGCAATTATCTCATCACTGATAAATTGGGTAGCTATCTGAGTAGACCCAATAAAACTTTAATTCTTAAGGTTGAGGGAAAACCTACTATGGCAGCTTGTAGTCATAAATGTTCGAATCTTAAACTAAACAAAGTTGCAACAGACTGACCATAAGGTCGAAATGATTTGACCAGAGAGTAGAAATAAATTGACTAAAGAGTTGAATAATTAACTCATTGTCGAACTTCAACTGGCCTTTGAACAAAGACGGAAACATAGGGGTGTAAAAACCCAAAAGACGACTGCTGAGATCTTCTTGATCATATGGGGTGATCAGACCCATCACAATCACATCTCAGTCATATAGATAAACAGTTTTGAATATGAAACTCCTTAGCCCTTGTGGGGATATGAGTAAACTTCACTGAACTTGAGGCTATATTCTAGCCTTTAAATATCCTGGCTCTATTCTTCTCATTATTCTAGAGTCCTTCAAACTACTAGATAACTTATTAAGATTGAATCCTTTTATAGCATAATTATTGCATCATAAACTAACTATGAAAAATGATGCATTGGTCTCAAACTGCTATGTGATAAAGGTAGGATATTTCTGTACAACTCACTAGTTAATCTAACTGTCTTTGCTTAATCATAGAGTTAAAAACTCAAATTGTTTCTCAACTGAAACTGGGTCATGTGGTTCAATTACTCAAATATCAAAGCGTTGGTGTAAGCTGCAACAATTCCTTAACATACTTAAAAGATCTCAAGCTATATCTTCATGTCTCGTTTAGACATAATCTTCAATAAATTCTTATTTCTTACCATCTAATATTTTTTTTTAACCGTAACCACTTACATAGTGATAAGTGAAGGGTTGAAAAAGAACTTAGCTCAATATACAACTAGGTTAATCTTTTGAACTATCGTCATCCATGCGAACCATGACGCAAGTAGGTCGTTATCAAGTAAGCAATAATCGAATTGATGATCCGACGTGTGAACAAGTTGAACGGAGGACTATGCCCATGTCTTTTTTTTTTTTTTTGGTAATTTAATACAGAAATTTTTAAAGGCTGCGTTACGGTGGACTCGAACCCGAGACCTTTGGTCTCGGGCATTAACCACTCTACCACTAGGCCAACACACACACATGACTATGCCCATGTCACTGCTTATGAGTGACACTCATCTTTAAGCTGCATTGCATTTTTGTTCTTGATTCTTTCTTGCTTTATGAGTGACTTCGTGATTCGTTTCTTCCTTGTTGGCTACAGTGAAATGGTATCCACTCTCAACTTGTGGTAAAAGGATAACTAAGATTCTTCAGTCTTCACTTTAAACTGTAGTGAAGATGGAACTAAACTTCTGTCTACATCCACTTCTTAGTTAGTGCAACAGAAAGGGACAAGCATCTTAAAGCATTCTATGTTCTTTGAGGGAAATTTAACTCATTCGAGGCATACAAGCATCATAACTTAGTAGACTTTCTCATAAACTTGAAGTTTCCAAAACTCAGCACACTCGAAAAGTTTTCACTCAATTCTTGAAAGAAACTAAACTGCTAAAATATAAATTTTAGCATAATACTGAAGAAGTATGCATTTGCATAACATTTTTTAAAATCTTTGTAAACTTACATTCGTATATGAGTTTCATGTATCGCATAACTCTTTCAAAAACTTTCAAGAAGATGTATGTGAAATCTTAGACCAATTTTTGAAATGGATTACCTTGTTATCTCGTTGAGCGTGATGTAATGGAGTGCTGAGCCTTGTCGACTAACTGTTAAAGAATCTAGAGACTCTAATTAAACTTAACTTGAAAGAACTTTAGGCTCAAAGCGAACGAACGGCTCTGATATCATTTTGTCACGATCGGACTTTGCTAAAGATAGCTAAGCCGAGGAATCATGACCAGGGATGGGGAATTAGAAGAGGGGATAGAAATGAGTCGAACTTGCTTAACTAAAAGCTGAACTGATAACCGTAATTAAAATATAATCAAGTATTTTGCAGCGACAAAACATAGCTGAGATACACGTATGAAGACACGTATCTCGAGGCATTCTTTAACTAAACTCGATAAAAGCTCGGCTCTGCACTTCACCATTCACATCACAACTCAACCTGCACATTTAGAAATATATGCAGGGCTGAGTATAAAAGCACTCAGTGGTCACATGCCGAAAGATACATACATACTTGTGTAAACTGTAAATTGTCATGCCATCTCAACAGTAATGCAAGGGGTTTTATCTTAAAAGGCCCAAGCTTACTAAATTCTTTTGTGAAGCTAAAGTTCGTCTGATCAGACTAAGTTCTTTTGTAATCTCCGCATCTGTAATAATTGTTGTGTCCCGGGAAGGAGACCTTCTTCCACGGTCACCGGACCGGTCACCCCTTTAGGATGACTCTCGGTCACTTGTGTACACAAATCCTGCTTAGGGGTCCCTAGCACAGGACTCGATTTCGATTCTCGGGTTTTTGGCATAGCCAAACACAGATAGATATCATACCCAAATCTCAAAACATTTATGGCAAGACAATACTTGAAAGATTTTCAGTTCAAAGATTTTGAAAAGAAAATAACTACTTGAATAAATCATTTGATTTTGTTTATATATAAGAAAGCCCACCTGATTGCAAAGCTTACTCATAATTCAACGAACTCCTCATTGTTATTCTATCGTCACTGCACGCTTGACCTTTATTGTAAAAATTATAAATAAAATTCGAGCGGCTATTCTTAATGAAAGAACTTCCAAACTTTATTCAATAAGACATTATTAGGGATTTTCACTCTTATTAAGTCTCGCTTCATCGCTATAATAAATTACTAAGAATTCTAGCTCGTCTTCTAATGTTTAGAAATTAAAGAATGCTTCCCTTGCATGATTGATTAAGATGAAATCGATCGCTAATTAATAATGGATCTTAGACGGATCTTAATTAATTATTCCATAATTAAAGGCTAACCCAATAGCTTAATTTATTAGTCTAAACTAATTCTTCTTAAACTAAATTTTATTATTCATTAGGACAAGGAAAACCAATTTAATGATAAACGAATTTCGAATCTTCGCCCCAAATATTATCCAATTAAAGATCTTCTAAATAATTAAAAATTAAGAACTACAATCCAAATTAATTTAATTAAAACAAGCTCAAGGGGTTAGTAATAGCAACCCATCTCCTTATATGAATTAATGGGCCCAGAATTTGTATAATTCAGCCCATCATCCCTTAATTCTCGGCCCACAGCTAATAATATACAAGGCCTAAACTCTGGCCCAACATTTTCTTATTTTCGGCCCAATCTAAAGAAAAAGATAGCCCAATTTGGGCTCTAGGAATTTAAGTAAAGAATACTTTGGCCCAAGCTCTATTTCTTTGTTGAAGGCCCATACTCCAAGGCCCAAATAAAAGAAAAGACCTAGCCTACTACTTTCATTTCATCTCTCTCACTCTCCCTATCTCTCTCTCGCCTCTCACCGGAGGCGCCGCCTCTCTCCCTTTCTCGGCAACTCCGTCGGAGCCCGACGAGCCGTCGCCAGCATCTCCTCCTCTCCTGTCTCTCTCTTTCTGTTCATTTTTTTTTCACTCATACACACAAAGCTCACGCACATACTCAGACAACCTTCATGGCCCACTTTCTCGACGGTATCGCCGTCGCCGTTGCTGGTCCGACGCCGCCGCCGTCCCCCTTCACCCCGTCTTCTTTCTCATCTCTTTTCTCTCGCTTCCTTTCGCTATCTCTCTCTGGACTGCTGCCGTCTGCTCCCTCATCTCCTACGAGACGTCGCGGTCGAGGTCGCCGTCTCCGGTGACGGTCCTCGTTCCTCCCCTTCTTCTGTCTTCACGACTCACGCACACAAACAACTATATTTCTTCTCTCGGCGTCTCGGTCATCTCTCCTCCCATACTCACATAGCAACAAACGACACCTTCTCATTTCTTTCTCCATTCAGCAGCCGTTGCTTCACTTCCGGCGGTACGTCATCGCCTACAACAACTACCGTCGTCGGCGGCTGTTATCTATCCTCAATCTCCCTCACGTATATTAGAACATAATTTCTCACCCCCACTCTCGGCTACTCCGGCGCTGCCCCTCCAAAATCCAACGCACGGGTGCTGCCGTCAAACTGCATCGCGACTTCCCATCTCAGCCTCTCCTATCTCGATCTATCTCTCTGTTATCTCTTTACACACAGAGGACACGTCTCCTATTCACCCAGGTCTGACGTCGGCGCTGCCCCTGGGATCCGGAGAGCGCGTCGTCGACGGTGACAGCCACCGTCGTGGCTCGCCTGTCACAACATCGTAACACCGCTGCCAACAACCTCCCCTCGCGTTGAACTCCTTCGGCCGGTAGCAACAGCCAACCCGGCCGTCGTCGGCTCTCAACACTTCCCACACGTAGCTTCTAATATGCACTTGAGATTTTATCTAATTTTACAAAATCTGTTCATATGACAAGTCCCCCCATTTTTTCTGTTTTGTATAAGCAACAACCTATGTTTAATGTGTATGTGTTTGTTAGAAAGTTATTGAGCGTCTGTGAAGGCATATGAAATGCTTGTTTTCTCTGAATCTATGTTAAATTATCAAGTTTGTGAAGGCATGTGATTAACGAAGCTTGACATATGAAATATTTGTATGTATATAAATATATACACTTCACGAAATTATAATATAAAACTGTGAAATCGAAGCTTAAGATTAGAGCTACCTTGTAAACGATTCACATTTCGTATCTCGATCGAACTTGGGACGAGCTTGGACTTGTAGAACTTTAAAAAAAAAGGGCTTTGGGAAACTATCTATCCTAATTCTCTATATGGCCGATCATTTAAGAGAGATAAGGGAGGATTTTGTGTGTTTGATTTGTGAAGATTTGATTTAGTAGTAGTGTAGAAGAGTTGATATGAGCATTGATAGAAAGGTGATGGGTGTCTATTTCAAGTACAAGTAGGGTGCAAAAGTTGAGATGCAAAATAAAACTAACACGACATAAAGTAATCGCGGTATATTTCTTTGGTTTCCGTCTACCCTCGCATTTTCGATACCCGTGATTGGGTATTAAATTCCTAAAATATCTTGCGTAGATATGTGAATAGCAAATTCTTAACTCGTTGCCACTAACTGATACTTGAAAAAGCACATTTACTTAATCTAAATACTTATTCTTTGGAATGTGTGATTCTAATTTACTGTAATTAATTAATTAACATCATCGAAAGTCTGGGATATTACAGAGGTAGACCTGCAGGATATTTGCTCTACAGGGAACATATATGTACTCCAATGCATTAAACCAAGCTTGTTTGATAGCTTGGAGTTTGTTGAGATCTGCAGATTCAAATGTACCCTTGTCTCACTATCTTCATTTCTGGTTATTTTTGGCTTCTCATTTTCTCTTATAAACAGCAAACACAACATTCTAAGTTAGTTCCCTCATTTCCTTTGTGTATCTGATTCCTTCCGTAGGGTGATTTCTGCCGTTGTCGACTGAAACTTCAAAGGTGAGTCGCAGACCATTTCCTTCATTTGCAACCAGCTTCTTTTTTTACTTTTCTTTTTGGATCTAAGTCTCATTTTATTTTTTTAGTGTGCAGTGTTATCGGCGACGTGGATTGACTGATTCGACAGAGGTAGGCATCTTGCTTAGACCCTCCTTTGATATAACTCTATGTATATCCTGCATCGAATATTTCTCGTTGTTGAACTCTGTGAATATTTGTTGTTGTTGCCAAGGTTTAAATATACGTTTTAAGCACCGAGGCGTTTTCCAATAGTCTCACGAGGCGTAAGCCTCAAGGCGGTCCGAGGCGTAAAACCGAGGCGTAAATTATAAAAACATATAAAATTTATAACTAATATAATAAAATCATAGAAAAGCATAACAAGTATATTAAAACACAAAATAAAAACATAATTTCATGTTTAAGTATGTTTGTCTCTGAAATTTAAAACTCAAATCATAATCAAACGTCTAAGAAGCTTGAATCATCTCCATCTTCATCTCTATCTTCATCTTCACTTTCGAAATCATCTTCTATTTCCTCCTCATCAATCAATGCAAGGTTTGATTGAACCTGTCCTTTTCCTATATGCATGTAATTTAAATGTTAAAAATTAACTATATATTATATTTTGTAGAATATAATTAAACTTTATGTGTAAGAGATTAAATATAACCTTTTGGTTGACTTCGTTTCCTCTTTCTAGGTACAAGAGAGCTTTCCCCCTCGTCTATTAGTATGATTACTTCAACATCTTCACTAGTTGGGTCAACTACCCACTCATCATCAGAAGGCACATCCTCAACAATCAAAGGATCATCCACATCACTTCGTGATTGTTTCTTCAGATGTTTATACTTGAGTTCCTATTGTACATGATATACACCAATTTGTTCAACTTCAATGTGCTTAGACGATTTCTTCTCTTTGTGTGTACTTGATTGAGCGTACTCGATTACGTTCACATGCGGATCGAGCAAGTTAGACCAAGAATCATCATCGCAAATGATTTTAATTCTGGAACTTCATCTCCAAAAGTGTCCCACCATGCAACTAATATATAAAAAAAATGTATTCAATATTTTAATAAACTATTATGAAATAAAAATAAAACTAAATCAATATAATAAATACCTGGTGGACGTGTCAAATATGTTCCCAAAGATGACTTCAAGCCAAACAATCCTATCTTGTATTTGTAAGAATCAAGTTGGGAGTAGATCTTGAAATATTTGTCTTGATTTGGAACGAGTCGTTCCAAGCACCTGTATAAGCCACTTTTTATTTCCGGATGTTCAGAAACATTGGGACTCCACCTATATCAAGGATTCAGATAATATGCAGTTGCATGCAAGTCCCTGTGCAACTGATTATCCCACTTATGATCGATGATATCCCAAATCTCCTTATAGGAAGACACTTGTCCGTCGAAGTTCATTGCTATCTTTTCTTTTGCCTCATCCATAGCACCATAGATAAACCTCATTGCCGGCGTCTTCTCACCATCAACAATCCTCAAAACATCAACAAGAGGTTTTGTGGTTTTAATAGAATAAACCACACTAGGCCAAAATGAATTGTCATTCATGACGATCTTTTTCACCTCTTTTCCATCAGCTTTCTTTGCCCATGCACAATCAGACCATTCTCTCGATACAAACATCGATTGTAACGGTTGCTTCAGTTCTTGCATACTCTCTAAAGTCAAGAAGGCAGTGGCAAATCGTGTTGCAGCTGGTCGAAGGAGATCTTTCTTTGCAATTTTTCTAAAAAGACTCAACACCCACTGATGGTTATATATGAAGTTGCTCACTCTCTTTGCCTTAAGCAAAACATTCTTGTGTTGTGGCAACTCACCAATTTTCTCAAGCATCAAATCAATACAATGTGCTGCCCACGGAGTCCAATACAATCGTGTTCTCTTCTCCATCAACAAACGTCCAACTGCTTTATACGCACTTGCATTGTCCGTTATCACTTGAACAACAATATCTTCTCCAATTTCTTCAATAACTTCATCAAGCAATTCAAACAATTTTTGAGCATCCTTCACACAATCCGATGCATCAACTGTTTTCAAAAAAACAGTCCCATGTTGATTGTTCACAAGAAAGTTGATAAGACTTCTATTTCTCATATCTGACCAACCATCCGACAGTAGTGAAACCCCAGTTTTTTTCCATGTTTCTTTAATCTCATCAACAGTCTTAGTTGTTGTCTTCACCTCTTCATCCAGTATCCAACTCCTAAGCTCGTGCATTGTTGGAGCCTTTAATCCCCGTCCATAATTTCCAACAGATCGCAACATATTAATGAATGATGCACTTCTTGCAACATTAAATGAGATCCCATTCTCATAAAAGAATCTCCCAATATCTAAGCAGACTTGATTTCGGTGTTCTTTAGCAGCTGCTGGGGCTATTTTACCATCTTGAGCATCATCATTCACCACAAACCGATCCATGGGCCCTCTTACACCTCTAGAACCACTAGGACAAGACCCAACAACATCAGTTGTAGCATTTGTGCCACAACCAACACTAGCATTGGTTGCATTGATACCAAAATATGACCCACTGTCCACCATCTCCTCAAAATTCATTTGTCTTTGATGTTTTGTGGTTTCAAATGCCTTCAAGTACTGCTTAATCTCATTTTTCACCTCTTCGGGTACTTTTGAACATGGTTGCACATTGTTATGTGTGCATGCAAGATGTTCCTTTATTCTCTTTACACCCCCCTTAATGTTTTTGCTACAAAACTTGCACTCTAAGTATTTGTAGCCTTTTTTCACACCCGTTGGTGGTACATCAATTTCAATTGCATATTTCCAAGCCGGATCTCTTCTATTGCTCATTGGATATCTATAATTAAATCAAAATATAATATCAAATAATATACATAAACTATAGCAAATATATAATAATATACACAAATTACAACAAATATAAATAAACATATGCTTACAAATTAAACAATATGCATATCATAGACTCACACATCCCTATGCCTACAAATTAAATAATATACATATCATGATTACAAATTAAACAATATACATTATACATATGATAGACTAGGTGACTCTCACGTCCATTTATCTACAAATTAAATAATATACATGTCATGCCTATATATTAAACAATGCATATTAAATAATAGTCATATATGTACTCATTTACAATCAGTCAATCACACGTCCCTATGAATATTTGCCTACAAATATTACACTAATATACATGTCAGCCAAGATATTAAACAATATACATATGCCTGCAAATAAATAATAGTCATGTACAGATGTACTCATTTACAATAAGTGAATCACACGTCCCTATGTGGCTGTCTAACTACAAATTAAATAATCTACAGAATATTACAACCATACATCTCGGTCTGCCTTCCCAAATTACAAACAAACTTACAATTTTTTTTTTTTACAGAAACTACACGATGCTGTACGCTGCTGTTCTGTTCCGTGTACTTTCGCAGCTGCCGGACCGGTGCCGTCGCCGGAGGAGGGAGATGCAAGGCTAGAGCACGGAGAAGGAAGGGCAGAGATGAGCGGGAGAATGAAGGTAAGTTCAGAATATGTTTCATGGAGAAGGAGTCTGCTGCTGTTTAGCTGTTCAATTCATGCATTAAATAGAAGTAATTAGGTTTAAATTATTGTTTTTGGGCTAATATTTGAATAGCCCATGACTAATTAAGGTTAATTACATAAAGTTAAAACAGAAAATTAGACTTACCTCACTTCGTATCTGCGCAAACCGCCTCGCACCGCCTTGACCGCCTCGCCGCCTCGCACCGCCTCGGAGCTCCAGAGGCGTACTGCTCAGCCCTCCCTACCGAGGCGCCGCCTCGAAGGCGCTTTGCCGGCTCCTCGCACCGAGGCGCGCCTCACCTTCGTTTTTTTAAACCATGGTTGTTGCTTGTTTCTTTTATTGTCGGGGACCAAATCCGCTTTCTTAGGAGCAGTATCAACAGATACCATCTCTTTATCAACTATATTATAGGATTCCCCATGATGTAAAAGAAAATAAAAAGAAAAATTAATTTAGTCCAAAAAATTGATATTGCTTTAATCATAATGAAGTTGATCTATATTTTCTTCCCTCGTTTTCCTTGATCTCTGTTTCCGCCATTCTAAGCCAAATAAACTACATAGGATTGATAAAAATTCGCTGAACCCATCCACATCAAGATTGCCGCCTAATGACTCAAAACGAGGATCCTCTACCACCATTTTTAGGAGCTTGAATCTACTCTACTGATCTCCATCGGCCTATTCTTATTAGCTCGACCGCCTTTTTTCCTCTGTCTTAGGCTTCCTATATACTAAATCAGAACCATCAGACCTCCTCGAATGTTACTTCAGCAAGCTCACGCTCTATTACATCCTCTTCCTCAAAGGAAGATTCGTGGTCATCATTGTCAAAGGAAGAAAAATCTAACTCTTTTGTTTTTCAAAAAAACAGAACTTAGATTTCGATGGTCAGGCAGCGAAATGAGAATGAGGCGCACCGAAACTTTTTTAAATGTAAAAATTAGGGTGAATCATTCACAATCTGTTGGAGAGAATAACTCAGACGATATAAGAAAGCTTCGTAGTTTTTTAATATAGGTTCACTTGAAAAATTCTAAATCTTTTCAAACTTGCTTTGTATAAATATTTTCTAGTTTAAGTAAAATATAAATACCAGTTGTAGCCAAGGAAATAATATGTAGAATATTTATCTTGAAAGGTCTTCATAAATGCTGGAATATCTCGTGGAAGATTTATTGAACCTTTCCATCTTGCGCACATCAGTGAAGATTTTACCGCGGAATAAAGTGGATTGTACCATATCAATCCCAAATCTAAAATACATCTCGGAGTTTTAATTCACAGCCACACGTGACTAGTTCTAAGATGTGCTTTCATCATAACAAAGTACAAATGAAACACCACATTCTAATATGACTAGCAACCACAAGCCAATGCATACATAAGAAAATAAAAGACAATGAAGAATATGTCAATTTTGCAACAATATAACATCTTACAGTAAAAAGCAGGGCAGAACCCCAGCCGACTGACAATAATTATAGGTGTGATGCATAACTTGCAGATTGAGGTGCAAGATCTTAAGGGATGGAGAAAGAACGCAAATTTAGTATTTAGTAATAAGGCTTCTAAGAAAGGAAGAGACATGGTGGTGTATCATCAACATGGCTATTTCCACTTCACAAGTTTCTCTGAATTGATAAGGCTTACTCTCAATCATGCAATGATACAGAGCGAATAAGTGATGCAGAATCTGCAATGGCGTACAACTCAACACTACCTTTTTGAGTCCCAACAGCAAAAATCTTTGGAGCCACTGATGCACATACAGCAAACGCTGAAATTTAAAGTTAATCCACACTAATCTTTTGGTTACCCGGCAAGCATTGTGATAAAATACAGACACAAAAGCCAACAAAAATGACAATCAACACTTTCTACGGCACGGTCTCGGGAGTAAATTTTCAAAATGCAATTGCATGGTAGCCAATCGATGATAAGAGTTAATATGCGGCATTACATAGTTCGACTTGAATAAGCACACACCTGTCTCAGTTTAAAACAGGACAATAAATGTCGTTGAAAGTAAATATTATAAAATCATAGGAAGAAAGAAGCAATTTTTCATTTCAAATTCTCCACGTTGTCCTCTACTTCTATTACATCTCTTCACTGCAACTCATTTTGCAACAATTCAATCTATTTTCAACATCTGTAACATATAGGGGAAAAATAGAAATATGTAAGATTACCATTTACATAACAACAAAACAATGCCAAATGAAATTTTCTAATTACAGCGGAATAAAGTGGATTGTATCATATCGATCCCAAATCTAAAATACATCTCGGAGTTCTAATTCACAGCCACACGTGACTAGTTCTAAGAGGTTTCATTTTCTTTTTAGTACATATCAAGACCACAAAAAAACAACAATAATCAAACAACACATCTTGATAAAATCGGAAAAAAGCAACAAAAATCACATACCCTATGCAATTAATAATGAATGGCATTCAAATAACTTAAGATATACTAACTTTGTCAATTGTTTTAAGTGATGACAAGAGGTAAACTGTACTAATAAAGGAATAGCAAAAAAAAAAGACAACTATAAACACTCACTTTCTGTTTTTCATGTTTGCACGAGGTCAACTCTTGCTTAACTGACCCATTCAATTTTTTTTCCTCTACAAGTAGAAGAAATGACTCAATCAAATACTCAAAAATACATTAAACCGAAACGAGGTCTTCAAGTAGTAGATGTGTACCTTGTGAACTTATCTCGTTACTTGTCAGCTTGCATAATTCTTCATCAACCATCTCGTTTATTTTTTTCATTTCAAATTCATGAGTTGCTTGTATCACAATGAATGATTCATTTTTGTCTGCCATTTCATATGAGAGTTCCTACATAGCATTAAAAAAAACTTTCACTTCTTGTCGTGATGAAGAGCGGCACATTACAATTCAACACTTCTAGAAACAACAAGAGACTTCAATCACAAAAGCTACCATAGTTAATAGCGGCGAGAGTTTTGATTAGTTTAAAGCATGTAGTAGATTGCTACTAATCTCGCCAAATACTTTATTGGTTAGACTAAAGTACTGATTTGTACAAGTTTAAATACATACATGGATATCTATGCAAAATCATATTGCATGTATAAATATTGAACTAATAAACATGAAAGATAAGAAATGAGATAAATGAGCAAAAGTAAGTGTTGTTTGGATGAAACTCTTAAAAATTATACCTTTAACTGCTTCTTAAGTCTAGCCGATTCATCTTCAGCACGAAGTCTTTGCAAAAAAAAGATACTCGTATATAAAAATTTGAACCATGATCTTTTTCCTCTTGTTCATATTCATCACTAATGGTGCTTACCTCACACTCAATTTGAGCTCCATAGCGGACAATCGTGGTATGTAGACTGAAAATCTCCTTTTTGTAGAACTCGTTTAGTCTAGAAATCTCATTTTTGTATCCTGAGTTTTGAAGTTGCAGTTCCTTAACCATACTCTCACTGGCCAGGTTCATTTTCTCTGTTTGTTTATTTGTCTGTGCATTAGGCATGTAGGAAGATTTTAGCAAACAATTTTTAGATTTTATGGTTGCTATAGAAGATAAGAGATCGACCTCATCTGAAACCTGTTGTTTAATACGGTTAGACTCTTTCACGTCTTCATTTAATTTCCGAATGTTATCCTCAAGTTCAACTGCACATTGATATATGTTCATACTTTCAACAACATTTAATATAAATTACATAGAAAAATGGATACCTTCATGAAGGGCGACATCAATTACGTGTGTGAGGAAAATGATGGCCGATATTATGAGAGGAATGTAGTCGAATCATTCACTTTTGAATGTTCCAAGCGCCCTCATAAAATCAAGAAGATGAACCAACGTATCCACAAAGAAACACGTTATGTGCACTTTTAACCATCTTCTAACGCACGTCATTCTCAAAAGCAACAAAACAAAGCCGAAGAATTGGCCGATGGGGAAGTTGATAAGAACTATAATATTTGCAAGGTCCTCCTTTGTAGGTGTGAATATTTTGGCACACCAGAAAATGATCAATTCAACCAACAACATACAAAGCGCCATGAATATTTCGAACGGTGCAAGCCACTTCATACCTACTCAGTGTGTCCTAACAAATTCAACAAAGTAGATTAATTTCATGCAATAAATTGGATCTGGAACGATAAATTTACTTAAATCCTAAAATTCATACGCTTTTATGTTACAAATGGAACAAAGTTCAACATGATGGTGTTGGCCCATCCAATGCAAAGAGTCTAGAGGGTGTCGAAGATGACACTGGAGATGGGGGAGATGGGGAGACTAGAGACAAAACTGGTGATGAGGTACCTAACTCAGAGGAACAACTTGCCGTATGATGGAGTAGTTGGTTGTTCATTCCATTTGTCAGTTCTTTGACAAAAATTGGACAATTATGTTTTGATGTTTCAAGTTCTTATGCTTTTTTTTCATTTTTTTTTTTTTTTTTGTTTTCTACAGAGTGTAGCCTTTATTTTTTTTATTTTGATGAGGTTCATGTTGTTCGCTCCCGATTATCACTTAAGGGGGAGCTTATTAATGAAGTCATGTTTGTTTCATTGAGGGAGAGTTTCAAGTATCATATGTTCACGTCATTTTTGCTCTGATGTCTAACTCATTTATTTAGAATTTTTTTTGTTTCATGTTTATTTCTTATTGATGCAACTTGTTTTGCCTACACAAATGACAAATAAGGAGATTGTAAGTGTTAAAGTGAAGAAGAAACCTGAAGATTTTAGAGAGATTTGAGAAGAGGAAGAAAAGAGATTGAGAGAGCATGAGTAGGGAAGATTTCTCAATATTTTCAGAATAATGTTTACACGAGCATGCATGCATGCATTTATATAAGAGAAAAACAGAAGAAGGCAGTCGAAGCTTCTAACAACAAACTTGTAACAGAAAAACTACCAAAACAAGAAGCTAACAACTAGACTAACAAAATGAATAGACTAACAAATACTTTAATATGCTCCAGAGAAAAATTCTGAACTCTATCCATGATCATGCATCGGTGCCAGAAGCAGCTTGCTACGTAGATGACAAAACCGCAGTGGCTGATTTGTTTACCAAACCCCATCGGTGCATCTGTTTTCCTCTTGTATAAATGCATGCATGCATGCTCGTGTAAATATTATTCTGAAAATATTGAGAAATCTTCCCAACTCATGCTCTCTCAATCCCTTTTCTTCCTCTTCTCAAATTTCTCTAAAATCTTCAGGTTTCTTCTTCACTTTAACACTTACAATCTACTTATTTGTCATTTGTGTAGGCAAAACAAGTTGCATCAATAAGAAATAAACATGCAACAAAAAAAATTCTAAATAAATGAGTTAGGCATCAGAGCAAAAATGACGTGAACATATGATACTTGAAACTGAAGCAAACATGACTTCATTAATAAGCTCCCCCTTAAGTGATAACCGGGAGCGAACAACATGAACCTCATCAAAATAAAAAAAATAGAGGCTACGCTATGTAGAAAACCAAAAAAAAAATGAAAAAAAGCATAAGAACTTCAAACATCAAAACATAATTGTCCAATTTTTGTCAAAGAAATGACAAATGGAATGAACAACCAACTACTCCATCATACGACAAGTTGTTCCTCTGAGTTAGGTACCTCATCATCAGCTTTGTCTCCAGTGTCATCTTCGACATCCTCTAGACTCTTTGCATTGGATGGACCAACACCATCATATTGAACTTTGTTCCATTTGTAACATAAAAGCGTATGAATTTTAGGATTTAAGTAAATTTATCGTTCGAGATCCAATTTATTGCATAAAGTTAATCTACTTTGTTTAATTTGTTAGGACACACTGAGTAGGTATGAAGTGGCTTGCACTGGTCGAAATATTCATGGCGCTTTGTATGTTGTTGGTTGAATTGATCATTTTCTGGTGTGCAAAATATTCACACCTACAAAGGAGGACCTTGCAAATATTATAGTTCTTATCAACTTCCCCATCGGCCAATTCTTCGGCTTTGTTTTGTTGCTTTTGAGAATGATGTGCGTTAGAAGATGGTTAAAAGTGTACATAACGTGTTTCTTTGTGGATACATTGGTTCATCTTCTTGATTTTATGAGGGCGCTTGGAACATTCAAAAGTGAATGGTTCGACTACATTCCTCTCATAATATCGGTCATCATTTTCCTCACACACGTGATTGATGTCGTCCTTCATGAAGGTATCCATTTTGCTATGTAATTTATATTAAATGTTGTTGAAAGTATGAATATATATCAATGTGCAGTTGAACTTGAGGATAACATTTGGAAATTAAATGAAGACGTGAAAGAGTCTAACCGTATCAAACAACAGGTTTCGGATGAGGTCAATCTCTTATCTTCTATAGCAACCATAAAATCTAAAAATTGTTTGCTAAAATCTTCCTACTTGCCTAATGCACAGACAAATAAACAAACGAGAAAATGAACCTGGTCAGTGAGAGTATGGTTAAGGAACTGGAACTTCAAAACTCAGGATACAAAAATGAGATTTCTAGACTAAACGAGTTCTACAAAAAGGAGATTTTCAGTCTACATACCACGATTGTCCGCTATGGAGCTCAAATTGAGTGTGAGGTAAGCACCATTAGTGATGAATATGAACAAGAGGAAAAAGATCATGGTTCAAATTTTTATATACGAGTATCTTTTTTTGCAAAGACTCCGTGCTGAAGATGAATCGGCTAGACTTAAGAAGCAGTTAAAGGTATAATTTTTAAGAGTTTCATCCAAACAACACTTACTTTTGCTCATTTATCTCATTTCTTATCTTTCATGTTTATTAGTTCAATATTTATGCATGCAATATGATTTTGCATAGATATCCATGTATGTATTTAAACTTGTACAAATCAGTACTTTAGTCTAACCAATAAAGTATTTGGCAGAGATTAGTAGCAATCTACTACATGCTTTTAAACTAATCAAAACTCTTGCTGCTATTAACTATGGTAGCTTTTGTGATTGGAAGTCTCTTGTTGTTTCTAGAAGTGTTGAATTGTAATGTGCTGCTCTTCATCATAACAGTAAGTGAGAGTTTTTTTTAATGCTTTGTAGGAACTCTCATATGAAATGGTAGACAAAAATGAATCCTTCATTGTGATACAAGCAACTCTTGAATCTGAAATGAAAAAAATAAACGAGATGGTTGATGAAGAATTATGCAAGCTGACAAGTACCGAGATAATTTCACAAGGTACACATCTACTACTTGAAGACCTCGTTTCGGTTTAATGTATTTTTGAGTATTTGATTTAGTCATTTCTTCTACTTGTAGAGGAAAAAAAATTGAATGGGTCAGTTAAGCAAGAGTTGACCTCGTGCAACCATGAAAAACAGAAAGTGAGTGTTTATAGTTGTCATTTTTTTTTGCTATTCCTTTATTGGTACGGTTTACCTCCTGGTATCACTTAAAACAATTGACAAAGTTAGTATTTCTGAAGTTATTTGAATTTCATTCATAATTAATTGTATAGGGTATGTGATTTTTGTTGCTTTTTTCCGATTTTATCAAGATGTGTTGTTTGATTATTGTTGCTTTTTTTGTGGTCTTGATATGTACCAAAAAGAAAATAAAATCTCTTAGAACTAGTCACGTGTGGCTGTAAATTAAAACTCCGAGATGTATTTTAGATTTGGGATCGATATGGTACAATCCACTTTATTCCGCTGTAATTAGAAAATTTCATTTGGCATTGTTTTGTTGTTATGTAAATGGTAATCTTACATATTTCTACTTTTCCCCTATATGTTACAGATGTTGAAAATAGATTGAATTGTTGCAAAATGAGTTGCAGTGAAGAGATGTAATAGATGTAGAGGACAGCGTGGAGAATTTGAAATGAAAATTTGCTTCTTTCTTCCTATGGTTTTATAATATTTACTTTCAACAACATTTATTGTCCTGTTTTAAACTGAGATAGTTGTGTGCTTATTCAAGTCGAACTATGTAATGCCGCATATTAACTCTTATCATCGATTGGCTACCATGCAATTGCATTTTGAAAATTTACTCCCAGAGACTATGCTGTAGAAAGTGTTGATTGTTATTTTTTGTTGGCTTTGGTGCTGTATTTTATCACAATGCCTGCTTGCCGGGGTAACCAAAACAGTTAGTGTGGATTAACTGTAAATTTCAGCGTTTGCTATATGTGCATCAGTGGCTCCGAGATTTTTGTTGTTGGGACTCAAAAAGGTATTGTTGAGCTGTACGCCATTGCAGATTCTGCATCACTTATTCGCTCTGTATCATTGCATGATTGAGAGTAAGCCTTATCAATTCAGAGAAACTTGTGAAGTGGAAATAGCCATGTTGATGATACACCACCATGTCTCTTCCTTTCTTAGAAGCCTTATTATTAAATACTAAGTTTGCGTTCTTTCTCCATCCCTTAAGATCTTGCACCTCAATCTGCAAGTTATGCATCACATCTATAATTATGTTCAGCCGGCTGGGGTTCTGCCCTGCTTTTTACTGTAAGATGTTATATTGTTGCAAAATTGGCATATTCTTCATTGTCTTTTATTTTCTTATGTATGCATTGGCTTGTGGTTGCTAGTCATATTAGAATGTGGTGTTTCATTTGTACTTTGTTATGATGAAAGCACATCTTATTAGAATTTTGTTTTCAAAGAAAAAATCAACTGGATTATGTGGTCTCTAACTTATATGCTAGTTGAAGCGAATCCTTTTCTCTTTATGTTAGCGGTGTAGCTTGTTTTGTCATTTTCCATAATTTTCATTTATTGACATGTGGTTTTGTCACAATTGTTGGTGATTGTAGGTATTAATTGCTTTTCTACCCCAAGATATCACCTCGATCAAAGTTCACTACTTTGCCAGAAGCCATTGCTTACAAAGCCAATGGTCATGGATGTTTATCAAGATTATTTGCTCATCACTTATCGCCTGTTTGTTGTTCATATATACCATGTGAAGATAACTGGTGAACTGTCACCTTCTAGCTCTCCAGTAATTAAATGTTTCATAAAGGATTTTCTTGAATAGTTGTTAAATTATTTTGCCTGACAAACACTGTTATAGTTCTGTCAGTGTCAAATGAATAAAGATTTCTCTCAAATAACAGTATAGCTGTAGTATTATACTCTTCATACATTTTTAAGTGATAAAATGACAAACAGCTTTCTACAGTACAAGAACTTTCAATCATGATTGCGAAGAGCCATCCTGCTGCAATTCATTTTATTCCCGGTCAGCTTCCACAGGACTACATGTCAAAGAAGTGATATATCATCAACCCATGAACCTTCCAAGTATGTGCTTATTCTTTATCTGTGGCTAGTAGTTCTCAATGTATTTAACTTTTCCTGCACATATATGTTGGACCATCCATTAAACTCTTCATGATCTATTGACAGTTCACGTTTGATATGTGCACCAGTTACGTCTCTTCATCCCGTCTGATGTTTAATTGTATTTTCTCAAGTGGTCTAGTAGTAAACAAGGTTTCTGCTATTGCAAGTGCTTAAAGTTCTGCATTAACATTTTTTCATGTCAGCTAAATTATGTTTTTTGATGTGATACTAGTTGGATCCGGAGCTTGAATTTGATTGTGAGGTGTACCCTCTTGGTATACTTCCAAATGCTGGTGTAGCAGTCCAGACTACAGAGTTCCCTTGTTTTGCTCTCCTCAAGCTCAAGAGCAAACAATGTTGGCTATCAGCAAATGAGATTTTCTTCTGTGACATAGCACTTGCTATGAAATTTAGAATAGAGGCCAGTTCATCTCTGAAACACCTCTTTTCTGATGTGCCACTCTAATTTAGAATAGAGGCCAGTTCATCTCTGAAACACCTCTTTTCTGATGTGAGAGGCATCAGTGTGATCTTACTGAACAATTCTTTAAATAAAACTTCTTTTCCTGAAAAATTAGGAGTAGTTCCTGCATGTCACATAGCTCTATATCAAAAAAGTTTTGGTTATGAGTTTTACTGCAGAGGATAGAAGGAAGAAGCTCTACGCCTTGCCCAATTATCAGCTGAGAAGAGAGAAACCACATTATTCTCATTGCTTGGAATGGCTTCTATTTACAGTTTTTGATGCTGGAATTTCCAGGTAACTGATCCAGATATTCTGTCCATTCATATATTTCAATACAGGCCATTCAAACTCATCTCAACTGGGCTTCTTCTGTTCTGGCCGAATTCAGAAGCTTTTAGTCTCATGTCTCTCTTCTGGAAAAGAGCTGTGATTTGATCGGAAACTTTCCTGAATATTACGATGTTGTTGTTAGTGTAGCACGCAAGACTGATGGTCGACATTTATTGTCTGCTGCCGGCAGATCAACTGAGTACGACACTTGATTTTCTTGATTTTGCTTTAGAAATATCACAGAAACTCGTTTGCAAGGGAAGCTGTAACTGTACTATTTTTTTCTTCAACTAAATGAAACCTATTGACATTATCACTCTAGAGAGTAGAAGCTATGAATTACGGAGATGTTAGGTTGTTCTTTGAGAAATTTTGGTAAAGCAAACACTTTGAGATGTTTGAAATATCTTTTTTTATGAGAATCTTCGTGTTGTGCTGGTTGAAACCTTGCTTGCTTGTGTTGCTATTGGTTATTGCTAATCAATAATCAATAATCAATAACCAATAATTTGTCATTTTAGACTTTTAGTTGTGGGATTATTTTATCTTCTTTATTTATTTATTAATTTGTTTTAGATTCATTGGGTTTTCTAATAATTTTTTTTAAATAGTACTTCCCCAGTTCCACCAAATTAGTCATTTGTTTCCTTTTGAAATGTCTCAAAATATAGTTCATATTTTTAATTATTAAAATTTTGTTCTGCTAAAATAACTTTATTTGATGTTTCTGCAAAAGAATAGATGAAGAATAAATTAGGGCAAAATAAAATAACTGGATATAATTTATATTTTTAAAAAATATTAAATATAATTTTTAATCTGTTCGAAAAATGAAAGTAAATTATTCCGATGGTCAGAGCTCCGGAAAAGAAGTGAGAATACAGAAGCCGGAGCAAGGGGGGACGCCAACTCTTAAAGGAGTATTATTTACATAATCATTGTGGATATGATGAGATATAATTTTTAGAATTTTTTGTCATTCAATGTTTTAACAAATAGAGGTACAATATTATGCATTAAATTCATTTTTTTATTGTTTTTATGTCTACGCGTTAAACTAATAAAATATGATTCGTTGAATATGGGTTTTGTATATCGGCGTAAAAAACTCAAAAGTAGGTTATTGCGTAACATTTTAGCTATTAATTATTTAAAGTGCGCGTGTGCGTTTTGAGCAAATTCCTATTAGCAGTGTTAATTGTGGTAGAAAAACTAATATTTAACGAAACATCATTTCTTTTTTTCTTTTTTTAAACTATATTTTTTTTTTTGGTAATTTAATACAGAAATTTTAAAGGTCACACACGGTGGACTCGAACTCGAGACCTTTCGCCGGCGATTAACCACTCTACCACTGCGCCAACACACACACACACGAAACATCATTTCACTATACAAAAAGTATACTCTTTATATTATAAATGGTGGGGTTAATTGCATATAGAACTATAGTTTTTTTTCCAGTTCACTATTATGTTAACTTAATTAAGTATTAATATATCAACATATTAGAAGATAGAACTCCTTCCCATCCTGGTATAAGCAACTAGGGGTGAGCATTAGGTCGGTTCTGTTCCGAACAGAAAATCCAAAACCGAAAAAATAGAACCATTCAAAAATTTCAACCGAACCGAACCGAATTTTAAACTTCGATTTCGGTTCGGTTTTTGGTTAACCGAAGTTTTAATAATTTTAATAATTTAATTATATATATATATATATATATATATACTTCGGTTCGGTCCGAACCGAAATTTCGGATTACTAAATCGAACCGAACCGAAAAAAGTTCGGTTTTCATTTTTTGCATCCAAACCGAACCGAAGTTTTTAAAAACCTATCCAAACCGACCAAATTGCTACGGTTTGGACTCGGTTTTGCTCACCCCTATAAGCAACTCATTATTTTTGACACGTCGATTAAAAAGAATTATACTTTGTATGTATTTTTATATGTGAAAATGATTATTTTTTTCAAAATAAATAAATTTAGGCCATCAGGTCCAAATTTTAAGAGCCCAGCTCAACCCCATTCGGGTCATCGGGCCATCAGGCTAAGCCCGCCCGTAAGGTAATACGATATTTATATACATGCTATTAGTTATTATAGTATGATACTTGAAGATACTTTTTAATATATTTGTATGCGTCTTATTAGGTACTGTAATATATCACATAGATTACGTAACAAAAGCGTCTCATAATGTTCATATATACCTAACAAAACGCTTATATACCTAATAAGACGTTTATATAAGCATCTTATTAGATATTATATGAACAGTCACCGAGCGGACTTTTTAGCTCAAAAACCCCGGTAAGCCCACCGGGCTACGTGGGCGGGCTTTTTAGGTTGGTTTTTTTGGGTCACTATGTTTACGAGCCCAACCCGACCCGTACCCTGGACCGGCCCAACGGGCCGAGCCAATTTTGCAGGCTCTAATCACAAGGTACAATTATTTCCATAATTATTTATTAGATTTATAAGTTGAATCGAATTGGTTCATCTACATACGATCCTTAACATACATAGATGAGAACAAACCATGTCAATTAGATTTACATGATTTGAAAATCTAATAGTTATTTTTAATTATGCATCTGCATTAGTTATATGCATATTTCTACATATAATTGTGCATTTGTGCATCTGCGTCATACTTTGTGCAACAAATCTGAAATGTCCATATTGATTTATCAAATGTTGATGTTTGTACTCATATTTACACTATATAGGGACTAAGGAGTGTCACACGATAACCATTTTTCTATATTTATTTATATATGTATAACGCGAACGCAAATCAGTGGTTTAATTTGGGGAATATGATGGTGGGGAGATCTTCCAATTACTTTTAAATATATATGTTGATGCCATTTGAATGTCAAGCGGATTGGTATTGACGTATTGTTAGTAAAAGTTGCTTCTTCCGTTTGTCAATATTTAACAAGGTTAGAATAAAAGTTTGAGTGACCTAATGGTTTCGTTAGTCAATATTTAACAATGTTAGAATAAAAGTTTGAAAGTAATATTATAGATATTTTAAAAACATTATTATTAATAGTATAGAATATTCTAGAGGGTATGTCCATACTTTAGATAATTTTACCAATTACAAGCTTTTTATATTTGCGACTATTAAAAAATTGTGAACAAATTGATAATTTTTGAATCCCTGGTCATTTAGCAAAATTTTACAGTTTTGTTAGAGATTTGTAACATTAATTAAAATAAATAAATAAATAAATAAATGTATGCTCCACTTTGTATATTCATGATTACTAGTAGAATTTTAAACAAATCCAGTCGATAAGTTTGATGTTTGCTGTGACTTGAGTTTTGGTTTAAGATTGACAAACCATGAAAGGTTTGAATGAAAATCTAATTTAGCATCTCGTGTTATTTTTAAATAGAAAAACTGAGTTTGAACCGATGAAGCTCTCAAAAGATTTTTAAAATGTATCCATAACCACTTGGACACAATGCTTCTAATAACTTTTTTGTTATTGTTATTTTCAACCTTAATTTTTTATAATATTTTATCTTGAAAAATTTATATCACGGATACTCCAATTGATTATTGGTTAGTGGTTTTGTACGTTAATATTTTTAATTTATATCCTGTTTGTCATTACTTTCGTATCGACGAAAGTTATATTTTTATATTGACATGGAGTTTAACATGAAATTCCGATAGCTACATAAGTTAAATGTATTTTTTGAAACGTTAGAGACCAAAAATAATAATATACATATAATGGGATATTAAGAGAAAAATTATAAAATACTGAAATATTAATTAATATTTATCCATTTATTTAAGTTTAATGTTATTGGATATGGTTGGATTTTGCCTCCTTAGTTTAGTGTTGACACGTTGTTATTGATTAATATAAATGTAATCGGATATGGTTGGATTTTGGCTTCTTTGTTCTTTATACTAATTAATGTATTCGGTTTTCCTTTATTATTGTGTAGCCTATCAAGTATGGGTGCTTAAATGGGTATCGGTTATCGGTTAACCGATCACGAAGTCGAAAAAATCGGTTATCGGTTAATCGATAACCGATTTTTCGATTTCGTTCGGTTATCGATTACCCATTGCAAGTGAATTTCGGTTATCGGTATAACCGATTAACCGACAGTTATACCGATTAACGAAATTAATTAATTAGTTAATTAATTAATTTATTTATTAAGTAAAAATTATTTAATTTATTATTATAATTTCTGTAATATTTGAAATAATCTCGGTTAATTTCGGTTATTTTCGGTTAATTCGGTTATTTTCGGTTAATTTTTGTATTTTTTTTATTTTATTTTTTTTAAAATTTAATTTTAATTTCGGTTAACCGAACTGACTAACCGAATCGGTTAATCGGTTAACCGATTAACCAATTGGTATCGATTACGGTTAGTTATTTTGGGTGATTTCGGTTTCGGTTCGGTTAACCGAAACCGAACCGAATCTCACCCCTACTTCAGTGTCAAGTTTTCGCCGGAAACCACTCTTCGTTTATGAAATTCATAAGTAAGATTTAAAAGATTAAGTTAATATTTTATTTTAAAATATTATTATTATGATAATTTATCGAAAGAAATATTTGCCAAACATTACAGGGTAACATTTTAATAATAAATAAATTAAAAAGATATGTTCATTCTTAAAATCTCAACTCTGTCGCTAAAGGAAATACTTATTTCCCCCTTAATTGAAGAAACTATTTATTTCTATATAGAATCGATAGATATTCGTACTGAACCAAAAATTTGATTAAAAAAATATTTTACTACTTATTCATGTCATCGTCATGTATAGTAATATCCATTAGTTTCCAAATTTGTTTAAGTTTATAAAATATCAAACTAATAACAAATAAACTTAATAAAAACATGAACATTACTATTTATTTCAAAAAATTTATTCAATCAAATTAGATTAAAAAACTATTTATTTCCATCTTAGTATTAAATTGAAAAAAACGATTTAAAAGAACTGTGTAGATTTTATCTTTTTATTTGAGTTATGAGTTTGTGAAGTCTTATGAAAAATCGATGTGAGATTAAAATTGTATAGTTTTATTTAGATGCAAAAGTATATCCTTTTATTTGAGTTTTAATTGTGGAGTCTCACTAAAATCGATGTAGAATTCAATTTTTTTATAATTTCTTTTGCAATTGACAAAGGATCATAAAAACTCGAAGTATGATTCCACGAAGTATTCTTGAATAATAGGAATTGAACTCTTAAATAAAATTCCTCACACTTTTAAATAAATAAATTATACTTCCAATTTATTTATACTTTTGAAAACAATAGATTATATGCCTAATACGTAATTTGTTCTTTTCTTTTAATTCTGCCTACTCAAAGATATGTAAAAATTTATCGTGAATGATTTTCTTTCAATTCTTTCAAGAGTAATTTTTACTCTTTTTCTCATAACAAATTTAGGACCTTGAAAAATATAAGTAAGAGCGTAATTTAGTCGTGTCAAACTGAATATCTTCAAATTCTCGACTTGTTTAACTAAAATATATTTTCCTCATAATATTTTAGTTTATGGCCCCAACTTTCAAGATTTTCATAAATATCCTAAATTTTGATAAATACAATAATTTATGGCTCGTTTTTTTGGGGTACCCAAATACTGTATGAGACGACATTTTATTTGAGGTGGGATATTTTTTGGTTCGAAGGAAACCATGTGGGAACAATATGCATCATCTCAAATTGACACGACATCCAATTCCATACATAATTTGATACCTATTAGGATAGAGAGAATATTTACACAGTTGATGTCTTAACAATCTTTGTATTTTGTAAAATATATCCAATCATGTAAAAGTTCTATATTGAAGTTGAATAAATCCCCGATGCTTTACTCTTTGTTGTCGTTTCCTTTTGAGTTTTGTAATTAGATTTTGTGTGTAAAATACGTAATTTTAGTTAGAAATGTATATATTCATATTCTAACTCGACTCGACAAAAGTTCGTTCGAATTTGTTTAATGAAGCTCGTTAGCTAAACAAACCAAGCTGAGCATGATATTGTTAGCTCGTGAACAAGTTATTAAGCGATTTACTTTGAAAATATAAAATTATTAACTATATATAATTATTTTCTTTCTATAATTAGTAATTATTGTGCTAACCTCTAACTATTTTTATTTGTTCTAAGAAATCAATAAATATATTGTGTTATTATGGATAAAATAATTTATTTTTAAAATAAAATAATCAATATTCTAAACATATATCTAAATTTAGAAAGCTTGTTTGGGTTCGATTAAAGCTCGAATAAGCTCGTGAGCTCGAAATATTCGATAAATAAAACTCGAGACTAAATTCGATCTAAACAAACCAAGTCGATGGTATTCGGCTCGGCTTTAGGGTTCGATTACACCCTAATTTTAGTTAGACATATTATTTTGAAATTCCTCATAACCCATTAACAACAGTTTTGATTCCAAACCTACCTAAACATGAACCGATTCAAACCTAATCCGATTGTTCTAGGTTTGATAATTTTTTTGTGTATATACTATAAGCTTGTTTAATGTATTTTAACTATTTTATTACTAATTTATTATAATTTTTATTAAATTATGAAAATCATATAAACCAATAATCATTTTAATGTTTGAACAATTATCCAACCTTAACCCATAGTTTAATGGTCCAAATCTAATATCTAATGACTCGATTCCAAAATCAGAACCAATATTTATTGATTTTGGTCGGATAAATAATAATAATATAGCTCTCCTTTCAATATTCTTTTTCAGCGTCCGCCACTAAAAATATACATGAAAATTATATATGAACGATGAATAGTAGAGTTGCCAGAATCTACAACTTTTCTGATCTGATTTGTATTTCCACCATCTATAGACTAAACATGAATATTACTAAAAATTTAACACTTTGAACATCAGTCAAAGAATTGAACCATCAATTTTCCTCACTTCTAATTTCTTCTGTCAACATCTCCAACAATAAATCACCTCATGCTTTCTGAATTATACATACGAACAATCATGTGGAATGCTCGAATTCTCACCTTCCTCCGTCTCTTTGAAGGTTCCATAAGAAGGCGAGTACGCATGGGGAATATCAAGAGCAACGGCCCTCTCCAAGGCCGCCCGGTACTCGTCCCTGTGTTCTTTCGCAAGAGACGCCTGCCGCTCCATCCTCTGCGCTGGAGGAATGCCCATAACACGCTCCTTTTCCATCATACACTGCACTAAGAGAAGTCAAAACACCTTAGTAGCGCCATAAGAATATCAATGGCAGCTAAAACATCGGATCGAGGATGTGCTTGCTATATTTTTCGGGTTAATTGCCACAAAAAACACGACCTTTTACCCGAATCGCAATCCTCAAACCACTTTTAAAACGTTGCAGTTACAACAATATCCCTAGCTTTTTCGATGTGTACCACTAAAACAACACAGTATGTTATAATTGCAAAAACCAGAAAGTGGTTTTATATTTGCAACATTTTGAAAGTCGTGGAAAATTGCACTCTACCAATTACAAATGACAAAACTTACATCGAGCACTTTTTCTGATTCCTGCAGTATCCAAATGATAGCATGATCCGATGTTATGTTGCAGGAGAGAACAATGTGCTCGAACCGCCCATCCACGGGCACTGCTGTTCTCACAAGGGGCTGAATTCTTTTACATCTGCACATAGGATGAAGAAATCACGAAATTTAATTACTATATTTCGTCGTGCTAATTTATGGAGCGTAGAAAATGTTGCTTTAGCCGTATATATAATACGAACGTGCATATTTCTAGTTGCACGACCAAGTTTCACGATCTCACAAAATCTTTAACCCAAACACTTAGAAGAGTCGGGGAACATATCGTGTGTGCTTCATCTTTTGGAACTAAGTGCCATCAAATTGAGGAAGATGCATCAAAGGGTGCGAAAGCAGATGCCATCGCATTGTTTTTACATGGATATAGAGTTGATTTTCTTGGTCATCCAATTCCTAAATCATATTTTTAAGTTTGTTTTTGTTTTTTAAGGTACGTGCAAACATACCTGAAGGGTTTTCTCACGATTATGTGATAGAGGCGGCCGGGTGCATATAGTCTCCTCGGGTCCTGCAGCATCTTTTCCTCGACTGTGCATGTATCTTTCAAACACGTTATGCACAACAAGCAGGGGAAACTATCAAAGAGAACATCCATACGTGTTATTAATAGAAATCCCACTTTTGTGCAATCTGGAATCACCTTATTATGTTACAGTAATCAAAACAAAGCCACATATGTATAGTTTTTTCTCTTAAGGGGCATCTACTTTGACAATATACAAGCCTTAGTATTTGAAGGATTATACGATCAAACAAGGTCAAAATTATTCAAGCCATCAAAATATGCAGTTATTATCATAATCTAAACTATCACCATAAACACCCTCTTACACGAGCCTAGAAAATTGTTTGATCGAGCTCTGACATTAGCTTCCAATATTGAAACACGAATAAAATTAATTGCAAAACATTCCCCAACCTTAAAGCAGTTTGATTTCAGTAAAGGTTTAAATTGTGAAAGCTTTTAGTTATAGCAATGGATAACGAACACAGTCCCATCAAATCCTAACCTATTGGACCCATTCTGGCTGAAGCCGGCTGCTGAGATGGCAGCCATGGCCAGACTCCATGACTTCCAATTTTTAACCAGACCAGTTTCATTCTCTTGCGTCATCCACTCGTTTGAAACTAAATTTACAAACCAAAATTGTATTTTAGCCCCCTATATTCCTATAATAACCTGATAACAAGAGTTTGTTTAAAATTGCAAATTGCCCCAAACTTTGTGCATTTTTATGATTAACCTTTTGAGCACTGAAGATGCTGAAGGACTCAAGAAACTATTTTCACTAAGGTCGACAAGCATATGAATTGGTTGTTTTCTCTATTGCATTAAAACGGCATCAAGTTTATACAAGAAATGAACCAAACGGAGGAATTTTAAGAGAACAGTGTAAAATTACAATATCAAAAAAGTTATCTACAATAGTATGCCAATTAAAGTCGCCACCTCATCCAGAAAAACTCATCTTGAGAGAGACAAAATAAAAACAGAAAAGAAAAAATAACACTAAAATCAGGCAAGAAATGAGATCTTTTACCATAAAAGTGACTTGAAGACATGTTCTAGCGCAACTGTTGTCCGTGGTAGAAAATCATCCTGAGCAGCAGAGGTGAAACCAAATTCAGATCATTAAACAAGAATGTGCAGGCAGAGTATGCTTAGAAAACAGAGGCAAAACATGGTCATATTTTGGCTGTTCATTTCATCTCGGTGGACTAAGGAGCCTCTTGTTATTTCACAAAAATGTACTCAAAATAAACTTACAAGCCATCTCGTCGCATATCTTTTAGTTTCTTTCTGGTGAGGCAGACACGTTTATAGTTTTATCTAAACACATTCTCAACCACATAACAAGAGTTTAACAGTGCACTCATGGACAAATCGACAAATAGAAAGTCAAATGCAAATGTGATCTCAGTATTTTCCGATTTTTAATGATGAACAAAATATCTTGCGACCTTATTGAAGCAACGCAACAAAGTTAAAAATCGCAAGTATACAACACTTGTTACCTGCAGCACAACTGAATTAATGACGTCTGCATATCTAACCGCCAAATTCAGCGATATACACCTAGCAGGAGCAATAGCAAAGCACCTAATCCTCTTCCTCTCGACAAAGCCCAACTTATCCCGATTCTTGACCGCCAGCATTGTCAGCAGAGTCACGACCCCAGCTCCCAATGAATGCCCAGCAAACGTCAAACTATAACCCGGATACTTCTTAACCAGCTCCCTCAACACCTCACACTCTTCCTCCAAAACGTACTGAGCTGCCTTCAACAGCCCGTTGTGCACATACCCCCCATCAAACGTCGTCTGCCCCAGCTTGTTGTCAAGCAACATTAAAATATCACTCTCCTTCCCTATATTAAGACCCCTTATTGCCAAAACAATATCCTCGTTATCATGATCGAGGTAGATCATGTAGGGCGACACTTTCCCCTCAGTATCCGCATAATCTTTCTTCATCAACATCCACTCAGGATTCATCCCGTACCCTCCATGGGGAGCCCAAATGGGGTTTCTAAGATCATCTTCATACACAGATAGAATGTACCTACAAAGTCGAGGGACGGGCTCGAATTCGCTGGCTGTTGCCAGCCCCCAATTCTCACTCTCCTTGCCAGCAGTATAGAGAAATTTCTTCCACGCCCAACGAATGCAGGCTAAAAAGGAGACGCATTCAACTAGAGGCACACAGCAGGCAACAGACATTGATGCCTAAGATTCCAATCAAACCACCACTAATCAAGATCAAAATATTTCACATCATAAAATCAAGAAAATGATATATAAAATGAAAAATGGAGTCTTTAAACTTGTGGAAGGAAGCTAACATTTGTGAGACAAAATCCAAAAAGGGGCAATATTCTACTCTGTCGACTACTAAACAATAGTGATAGAAAATGGCAATGAACAAACAAATACAAGAACAATAAGGATCAAAATCTAGCTCTAGCAAATCAATATTAAAAAAGAAAAACAGTTGTAAAAGAGTAGACAACTTATATTAAGGTTTTCAGCAGCCCTTTTATGGGAAAGTCCAAACTCAACCAAAGCTTTCAATTTCTAATATCAAGTTTTTTTTAAAAAAACAAACAGCAAGTAAGTACAATAATTAAGCTTTAAAAAAAAGACTAGAATTTTGTGGTAGAAAGCAATTCTTCCAGAATTCTCCAGAAAAACATCATCATTTGAGGCATGAGTTCTTGCTCGATGTGGGAAACATAAGCTGGGTTAAAAAGTCTATATAAATTATGGAGAAAAAATATACAAAAACAAATTACAGAGCAACTAGAAGGAGTAAATTTCAAAGAGCCACATAATTACTAGAAAACAAAAATATAAAGATAATAAATCCCAGGATGAAAATCTTGGAAAGACGTAGCTTACCTGCAACCTCGAAGCTTTTAAGTCAATGCCATAGTTGAACCATTGGTTCCCTTTCGAGTTCTCACGCTTTTTTGTTTTTTTGGGTTTGGTTTCTCGAATCTGCTGCTTCCTTATGCGTTGTGCCTTCGTAGATTCCCTTTATCCTTTTTCTCTTCTTTTTTTAATTATCGCAATTTCAATTGAAGCACGCCGCCCACGTGCTTAAGCGATGATGACTTCGCTAGACAACTATCCTAGTTGTCCATTTAATTTCACTCGACACCTTCACGAAATTTATTTATTTTTCTTTTATTGATACAAAATTCATCCAAAATTCAATATTTTTATCCATATTTAATCTGTTTATATAAAAAAGAACTATCCATCACTCATTTTTTCCACTCATACGATATATTTTATTACGTGAATTTCATTATCTACTCATTTTATATTCATTGTATTTATAACCATCTATGTGTTTATTCATTACATTTAAAAACAAAAACTAGTACTTTATATTTATCCGTGGTATTTGATATAATTCATTCACTGCTACTGGTATAATTAATGATATCCTCAACACCTATTGCTATTATATTGGTGACATAAAATAATTTAGCAAGTGTGCGTACATTGGTCTAATAGTAGAGTGATTAATATCCAATGTCAAATGTCTCGGGTTCGAGTCCATCGATCTTTCAATTTCTGTATTTAATTGACAAAAAAAATTTTAAAAAAAAATAGCAATTAATTTTTCCCATCATATTGTCTCGTAATTAAAAGGTTGTGAACTCGTATCTTATGATTTTATCCATTTTTAAAAATTTGAATTGTGTTAAGTATACTTTATGATTCAGATTTTGAAGTTTTTTTTACGTTAATTTATTTTTAAAAACTTTTGTTAATTTTTTCCCGCTATAAAAAATCCGACATCAAAAATTCGAATCAACTCGCCAAATTATCGCATGGAATTTACAATAAGAGGTGGGAACTAATTTCAGTTTGTAAATTGCATTATTCTATTTCAATCAATATTGTAATTACGCTTATTCATTGTATATTCAACACGAGAAAATGACAAGGTATTTAAGCTTGCCATCAACGGATTCTCGATCACAATCTAAAATTAAAATTTTATACAAAGTTTAGGATTTTTTTTTAAATAAATGAAATTCAAATCATTTCTAAAAAATATTTCAAAATTCGGACCATAAACGATAATTAACCATTTGAACTATTTAGAGCATGGTCTTAATGACAACTACGAATAATGAAACAAAATATCATGAAGATTGATGAACTGGATTGGGATTACTACATCTATGTAATTTATCTACTTAGTTATATACTTATATTGATAATAAAGTACTACATGGGGGGTAGTTTTTGAGGGTAGGTGATATGGCAATATGGTTCAAATCGTGGCTACACATCGATTCCGTCATTGATTATCGAGTGTGGCTCTATTAGTTTGTATTTTTATTTTATTTTTACTTATTTGGTTGGTTGTTTTCAATACAATAGAGTCGGGTTAAAATTATATAATAATTATTTTGTTAAACGTGGATCGATAGTGATGGAATAATCTTCGTATATGTCGTTGAAATAATAATGAAATTGGCCTACAAAATAAGTCTGGATGAGGTTTTGTGAAAAAAGACTCCGACGTTCAAGTTAGAATATGTAGAAAGTGTTTTTAAATGCGAGAGGATCGCAAGAGAACAATAATGTTGTTTTACGAAAGTATGTGTATATGAAATAATGTATTTGATATCTTGTATGAATGGGGTATTCATAGAGTATAGATGGAGATAATATCGGGGTAGTGACGTCATGCATGAGATAATGCTCCGATATTTTCGGGTAGTGGGCGACGTGGAATCATAGGTATTGTCATAGGGCTCTGTTTCAGATTAGTGTTAAGGCTCAATTATGTTGCAAGAAGGGCTTTTGACAGGGACAAACTATTGCTCTAGTAGCAAGAGGTTTGTCTTGTTGCTATAGATTATTTTTTGAAATGTCTTTTAATGTGTATTTTCCATTGAGGACCCTTTAAGGGTATATTTTGTCCATATCACAATAATAAAGGATACGACCTACCATATAAAAAATCTAAAATAATAGAATAATAGTTAGGGAAATTAAATTTAATATCGATAGGGGGAGAATAATTGATATGTACAATCTTCTTCTATTTTCTCATTTCTATATGTAGACATTATAGATTGTTGGATCACTTAGTAAAATCAAATAATATAAATTGTGGTAAGTATCAGACATTAGTAAAATCAAATAATATAAATTGTAGTAAATATTTACTAATTTGTTTTTTTTTTTGACGAAAATATTTACTAACTGTTGAAACTTAAAATTTGAGGCGGCCCATTTTATTTTGTATTGAAGGAGATACCAAAGCCCACGAAGTAATTAAAAGCAAACTTTACTTTTGGAATACAAGAAAAAGAACCAATATTTAAACAAAAGAAAATATGAAATATAATAAATGTATATGTGAGTGATAAAAAAGAGAGGCAGAAACAGTGCTCTGGGCCGGCGGTGGTGGTGGAGGCGCCACCGCCGGCGGCGATGCGAGCTTCCAGGAGCTGCGCGACGTCCACTCGCCCCTCACGTAGTGATCATCCGCCTGCGCAGCTGCACCGAGGCTCTTTGGTTTGATATTGTGATATTTGATTGTATAATTCGGAAACTATACGTAACTTTTGTTTACCTACAGCTTACTAATTTGTGATGTAGAGAGATTGCATTGAATATGATTCTTTCTTTTATTCCCGTTTTGGCGGTGGAAGCAATACGCAGTGTTTATTTTTTAATTGCTTTCGATTTTCGTATTGGATTTTTGAAACATGGTGGCTTCTGTTTTTGGTAAATTGTACTTCGTGCTTGATGCTGAAAGAGGTAACTGGCTTCATGCTTGTGATTATTTTGTTTATCAAGCTTTCTCTTACTAGGATCTAATTGAGGTTCAAATTAATCACAATTTCTGTGATATTAATGAAAATAGAAAGTTCAATTTTTGATATACTTTATAGTTTGTCGATCCTATGGACCTCTGTTATAATATAAATAGAATTGTTTGATTGAATTCCCCCATAAGATTTTCCAGTAGATGGTTTCAGTGTTTTTACATGAGTAGGTAGCTATGACACTGGGCTGATGGCGCCTGATTAAGAGGATTTCTATTGATTTAGTGCGGGAATGGAAGCCATGCTGCTCTCCATTTCTGGCTTTAGTTGTTGTGACGTGTTGTTATGTTCATGCTATTGAGCATTATGAATTGATGAAAATTGTGCAGTGACAATGACTAGAGGATCTTCCAACAGAAAGAATGAACCTTCATTCACCAAGGTTGGGTGCAAGTGTGGATATTTGTTCCAAAATGCCAAAAATTAGGAAAGTATTCATCTGTAGTAAGCATTTATGTGTCCTATTACACTTCATCATAATTAGTTCTAGGCCAAAAAGAAGGAAAGTATTCATCTGTAGTAAGCATTTATGTGTCCTATTATGCTTCATCATAGTTAGTTCTATACTGATTGAAAATATGGTGATTATTTTAACTTGTGTGAGCCTGTGAGTTTGAAATTGACAGTTAAGAATAAATAGGTAATGACAACCAAATTATGTAACCTTTTTCAATAATAAAAAGAGTTAATTTTAGTTGATTGTTTTATCTTTTGTTGATTTCATAAAGTTGGTTATGAAGGGGCTGTGGATTGCTAGAATTTCTTGGATGCCATATTTATTAGAGCATATACCTTTCTTTCTTTGAACTGTAGGTTGGTATTTTGCCTTCTTTTTCTTTTTTAGTTTTCTTCATAGTTTGAACGAAACACTGAAGCAAAGTGGATTTTAGTGAGTTTCCTTGAGTAAATGTGGCTGAGTTGGCTAAAGGAGGTGCATGGAGAACATTTTATCGATTATAAAAGGGCAATTTTGTCCTCTCGTTTTAAATTTTGTTCGGGTCTAACTTTCCCTACTTGTATTTGAAGAAGTCAGTAAATAATTTTCTCTCTCTCATGCCTCTCTCTCTCTAGCTTTCCTCATTCGATTTCGTCTAATAGAGGGTTAGGGTTTCCTCTTTAGCTCTGACTCAATTAATAATTCGTTTGCGGAAGAAAATGTGAATCCAGTACAAAGAGCTACCCGAGAAAGGTCCTTGCCTCAAGCCAATTCGTCTTTTGCGTCCAAAGAGTCAAAACTTCCCTCATTGACGCCAGAAACGTCTTTCCCTTTGCCCAATTAATCCATTCAAGTTTGTGTGCCATCCATCTCTTTTTGGAACAAGCTGTATGAACATCCAGATCAAGGTATGTGTGAGTTATACTTGTACATTAATTTGCTGTTTCTCCTCAATGTGATGACATAGATTGTTATACAATGCTCCCTTTTCCTGCCTGTTTGGAAAGTGGATTGTTCTGCAACCAAATTTTTTCCGCACTTCCCTTAATGAGTGAGTTTTGAGTCCTGATCTTTGTAGGTGAGGAAACTGTTATTCGAGTTCCTTATGATTTAAAGCTTGGGAAAAACTTAGTATATCTGCAATTTAATTCTTAATTTACTTAGAATTGTTTGATTAGTGAAATTTTATCTGCTAATGGAATGTCATTGGGAGAGTGGAATCTATGTTGCAAACATAGTAGGGTTTCAACCCAGAAACCCAGTGAACAGTGTCAATGAAAGTTGTGGTCTTGGGCCTATTAGTAAACCAGATTGTGGTGCGAAGGGTGGTATGTGCCAACACGAAATGTCTGTTCACACTAATTCGACATTGAATTGCTACGAAAGACCATTCCAATCTGAAGTGGAAAGTGAGCGACCAAACAAAAGAGCTAAGAATGATCTCTTGGAGGATTTGGCTACTTTTGAGCACAAGAAGGCCATTGGAAATGTGCTTTACAAGACAAGATTATGTTTCCAATTCCGTGCAGGCTCTTGTCCATTCATTGAAAATTGTGATTTTGCTCATAGTATGGAGGAACTCAGGGAACTACCCCACAATTGGCAAGAAATTCTGGCTTCTAAGGAAGAACAGATGGAATCATCAGAGCAGCCAAGAGAGGTATTTCAGATACCAGTTATGAGTTTAAATGAAGAGACACATAGACCTAGTTTGAGGCAGCACTGCAAGGGTGTTTTATCTAGGGTTGGTTGCGAGTATGGCGAAAACTGCCTTCTCATTCACAATGAGCATTATATGGAAAGAAAATCTGCAGCAATATGTTTGCTTCCTGGCCCTGGTGGTGGATTCGAGAGCAATGGAAGTAAATTGATTTTGAATGCTTCTAATTGGAAAAAAAGGCTTTGTAACAAGTGGGAGTCAACGGGGATCTGTGTCTATGGAAGGAACTGTCATTTTGCTCATGGATTTGCAGGTATAATTTCCTTACCCATTTCAATCCCAAGTGGCAATTCAGATTCTGCTGTCACATTCTTTGAGTTGCATTTATTAGTGTACCCATGTGTGTGAAATTTCCCTCTTGGATATTTTAGTGCAAATGTTTGTTATGCTTTCTTTGCAATTAATGTATTAAATTTCCTTCGCCAAATGTGTTAGTATTTCAGTTAACTTGAACCTTCTTCTGCTAAAATTGTAAAATGTTGGTGGAGACTGGAGAATGCTTACAATGCTTCTTCCTTTCCTCATCTTCTATGGTGCCCCCATCCTTATCTGTCTATTCTGAATTCTCTATTAATGCCATAGCAAAGCAAATATATTACAACTTCAATTCCAGATTGATGCACTTGAAAGATTGATATAGAAGCATTACGAAAATTCAGTGACAATGATTATTCATTTGCTTATTTCTTTCTTTGAACAATTATTCCATTTCAAACTACCAATTTTTGTTGATAGAAATCCTCGTCTACGTTTTCTAGGAAGGGTATTGTAACATACATTTAACCATTCTATACCTCCCTTGAGTCGGACAGGGCAGAATTATTTCGTCTGAAAACTTGCCCCTACCGATCTTGGAAGCCAAACTACAGCTTGCAAAACAAGGAATTATTTCCACGTAGAAATTAATTCTGCATTAGATCATACTTGTCCTGTTCTTTGAAATTATTTTTCTGTTTGATTGGTTCGTGACTTGATAACGAGCTCAAGGCCATCTTGAACAGAGCTGCAACATTATGGTGGATGGCGAGTGAAGGAAGAAGGCATAAGTTCTTCAGCCTTTGGTGCCAAGCAAGTGGCGGCAGTACCTGCTAAAGCTTCTGTGGGTGCTGTTGGTGCCCCCGCGTCTCTTGTTCCTTACTCATATCACATTGGAGTTCCAGTATGGAGGCTGCCTGCTGAGATACCGAAGAGTGGAGAGACACCTATCCGGAGAGGGAAAGGGTCAGGCAAAATTACCAAGATTTATGGCGATTGGATTGATGACCTCGAGTAGGCTTCCCAATCAGGCATGCTTGATATTGATAGGGATTCGCGCAACCATCCCCCAGCAAAGGACTGCTATTATTTACAATGAAGATGACTTTCATGCTAAACTTAAAGCTTGTGGTTTGAAGTGTTATACTGTTGTCTTGGAATTTGTCCTTTCCAATATTTGATGGCACAGACTACAAATGTCTTTGGATCTTCGTATCGGATTGTTCAACTTTTTGTGCGTGCAATTTTTGAAGTTCTGCTGAAAGGTAGTATGAGTCATCTGCAATTCGTTTATTGGGTTGGACGTTTGTATTTAGGTTGTTCTTGAATAACAATTTAGATAAGTAACTGCTCATAAGCAGGAAAATGTAGCCATTTAATTCAACATAATTATATACACTGTATGCTTAGATTTTAGAATGTGTTTTATGGTTAAGTAGGAATTTGGTACCACTTATACCTGAAAAATCGCTCGACTTTGTATGAACTAGTAATTGAAACATATATTGACTTTCAGATAGTGATTATCGATTTCTCTCGACATAAGAAAAAAGGAAATTGAAAAACAAAATTAAGGCATCTACGACCTTGAACTATTTAAGTGTTGGAAAATCGTATAAATTAAAGTGAGAACAACTTGCTTTGATCAATTTTAACCAAGTGTTTGGACTACAACATAGTTGATTCCCAATCGATCATGGATAAAGTGCAAAAGTTTCAACTTATTGTGCACGACGTCCATGTTGAAGTGATGGTCCACACGGAAGGGTTCACCGTTGCAACTCGCTCCCACCTAGTTGGAAGCAAAATCAAAATGAGATAACTCTTTAAAGACTTGATCGTCATGCTCCATATCGAGTCTGACATGAGAAAATAAGATCACAAGCCTAAAGGCCCATCCATGCAAAAGCCAACATGTTGGAGAGACATGGTCCCTCCAACAAACGTGTTTGCTCCAAGTGCCAAAGACAAGATAAAGGGAATATGATTGCACGTAAGTTTGACGACGACTGCTACAATTGTGGCAAACCCATCCACACGACAAATGAATGCCGAAAGACAAGGAAGAATAAGAAGGCAAAGTATGGTGCCAATGTTGTTGAGAAGGACTTCGATGATTGGGACAAAGATGATTTGGTTGTCGTGGTCATTGAGGAGGTCAACCACATTGAGAACCAATGCGGTAGGTTCGTTGATATCGACACAGCTGCGCATGTGTGCTCCAACAGGAGAATTTTTCCACCTACACATCCAGGTGAGGGAAGAAAGCTCAATATGAGAAAACAAAGTGTCTTTATAGGTATCTAGGATTGATGAGGTGGTACTCAAGGAGTTGAATTTGAAGGATGTACATGTTCAAAACATCGACAATAACTTGGTTTGGAGGCTCTATGCTAGTGAACAAAGGCTTTATACTAGTGTTTGAGTTCGATAAATTTATTTTGCCTAAATTTCAAAAGTTCATTGGTATGGATTATCTCACCAATGACATTTTCAAAATAAATGTAATGGTTGTGCACATTGTAACCAAGAACGTTGTTAAGGAGAATGCATCTATTTTTTCTTAGTTGATCGAGTGCTCAACTTTATGACATTGTAGATTGGGACATGTAAATTTAAAAGCTATTAAAAGATTAGCAAGCTTAGATTCACTAAAAGTAAATGAGATTAATACTAAAACCAAATATGAAGTTTATGTTGAAGCGAAAATGACTAAGTTACCGTTTCATTCGGTAGATATGAGTGCGAAACCTCTGGAACTTATTCATGTTGACGTGTATGATCTAAAATTTGTGCAAACTAATGTGCAAAGAGGTATATTATTACTTTATTTGACTTTGTATAAGATATTATTATCTCTATCTTTTAAGAAGTAAGACAAGACTATTGAAGCTTTCAAGAACTTCAATAATGAAGCCATGAATAAACTAAATTGTCCAAATAAGATGGTTCGAAGTAATAGAGGATGAGAATATGCAACTTCATTTGATGAATTATGCATCAAAAATGATATAATTCATCAAATGACGATCATATCGCCTTAGTCCAATAACGTTGTTGAATGTAAGAATCGAACATGTAAAAAGATGATGAATATTTTGTTGATTAGTTCAGGATTACCCAAAAATATGTAGAGGGGGCTATTTTAACAGCCAACTATATATTAAACAAAATTTCACTTAAAGGAATGGACGTTACTCCCCACGAACAGTGGAATTGAAGAAAATCATCATATGAATACCTCACAATGTAGGGGTGTTTGGTGAAGGTTAAAGTGTCTTTTCCTAAAACAATCGATCGCATTTTTATAATGCACTGAGCAATAACACATATCGTTTCCTAATTCATAAGTCACGAGTACTCGATAAGACTGTTGGAAGTCAAATAAAAAATGCAATATTCTTTGAGAATATGTTCCTTGTAAAGATAATGATAAGATTGAATTCAGTTGCAGTAGCAGAATTGAGCATGAAGCCACTAGTTTTAAACTTGTGGATGTAGAGCCAAAATCACATAAGTGACCGAGTCCTAATCCTGAGGATCTATAACCTAGACGTAGAAAGAGAGTTAAAGGCGAAAACCTTTGGTCTTTATAATATTGCATTTATGTTGGATGAAGAACCATTGTCGATTAAAGTAGTCTATGCTAAAGCAAGATGTGATGTTCTAGAGAAATGCTATTCAAAGTGAAATGGATTTTGTTATGCAAAACCACACATATGTGTTGGTTGATTTGCTAGAATGTTGTAAATCATTAGAATGCAAGTAGATCCTTAAAAGAAATATATGGCAGATGAGTTAATTGATAAATATAAAGCTCCTTTGGTATTCAAAGGTTTTAAACAAATGGAAGAGTATGATTTCTTTGATACCTATGTGATAAGAATTATGTCTATTCGTGTGCTCCTCGTTATTTTTGCTATACACAATATTGAGATTCACGAAATGGATGTTAAGACTGCATTCTTAAATCGTGATTTAGATGTTAAAATCGGTATGGAGCAACCTGAACGATTTGTAGTACATGGTCAATGGAAGAAGATGTGAAAACTTGTAAAGTCTCTATATGAATTAAGGTAAGCACGATTACAATGACACTTGAAATTTGACAATGTTATGTTGACAAATGAATTTAAAATCGACGAATTTGATAAATATGTTTACATCAAGAACACAGATAACAATTATGTTATATTATGTCTTTATGTAGATAATATGATGATCATAAGCAGTAATAACCAAGTGATTAATAAGACGAAACACATATTAAAAAGAAAATTTGACATGAAAGATATGAGAGTAGCTTATGTGATTCTGAAAATGAAAATTTATAAGAACACTTGATAGAATTTTCTTATCACTATCTCATAATGTTGAGAAGGTATTGAAGAAGTACTATGCATTTGATGGTTTGTCAACAAACACCCTGCTATAGCTTAATATTCACTTAAATAAGAACAATGGTGAACCTGTTGCACAAGAGGATTATGCAATGGTTGTCGGGTGCTGATGTATCTTACAAATTGTACTCAACCTAACTTAGCTTGCAAGGTGAATAAATTAAGTAAATATATGAATAATCCAAGCATGGAGCACTAGAAGACTCTTGTGATGGTTTTAAGATACTTAAAGTATACTTAGAACTTTGAGCTACAATATTCGAGATACCCCCGGTGCTTGAAGGATATTGTGATGAGAATTGAATTATGATTAAATGTACAAGGTGATCGAGGGAATGAGTTTGAAATCCATGTCTTTAAAAGCTATTATAGTAGTCACTCAACCATTATGATTGAAGATCACAAGAATTTAATTTAGATGGTATTTGGCTAAGTTTATTTTAGAGAGCTAATAAGTTCCAAGAGCTTATAAGATATAATGTTTCAAGAACTTATAAGTTGTCAAAGTATTTGGATAATTGAACTTATTAGTTAGAGAAAAAAATCATGAGTTAGAGAGAGAAAATCATAGTTAGAGAGAGAAAATTGACGAGAGTTGAAGTTGATAGTGTATATAAAGAAAATAACTAATCATAGTAAGGTTATTTTGATAAATTTAATATCGCTTAACAACTTATTTTAAGGAAACTTATAAGTAAACATTTGTTAAACACCCTCTTAATGAGAGAACAACCTACAAAGTGTATAAGCTGTTTTAAAGAGTCTATAAGCTTAACCAAACACCCTCTTAATGAGAGAACTGAACTGTAAAAATTCGTTAAACACTCAACTATATCTATTTCCTGAAAAATAGCAAGTGAATATAAAAACATGCCTAATGGTGAGATTAAGAGGTGTTTTTGAGCAAAAGCAATATAAGTTATTTTTAAGTTTAAAAAGCAACATATTTGTTTTGGAGCTTATAAGCTCAGCCAAACACCCTCTAAGTCTTAAAATTAATCATTCCTATTTAATTGGACTCGACGAGACTTAGATCGCCCAACTATATATCACATGGTACAAGTCCTGAATGGCCATTTTCCTTATTCATCACACGCTATGTCGTGCTTGTGGGAGTAAGAAACGCAAATAGGCACAATATTTTTCTAAAGAAGAATTTTTTTTGTCATTTAAGACTATTCTCAAACGAAAACGTAAGTTTGGCATCAACTTTTGCTTCTTCCGTAAATCTTCGATGATTCGTTATTCTCCGATGAGATTGGATTGCTAATTTCAGAAGCCGGTTCCTCCAAAGGTGAATTGTCGAGTAATTGATGCTATTTTACGTTAATAGATTTCACATTTTGGATCTTTAATGTAGCATTATTGCACTTTAATCTGGGTGTTTGTGACTGAATTTAGTTTCTCTTTGGGAATTCAAATGAAGTTTTCTCCCCTTATTGTTAGGATTTTCAATTTATGAGAGGATACAATTGGAAATTAGATTACTTTATATACTTCAATTCTGAACTTACTGCTTTTGAAGTTAGTCGATAATGATTAAACAGAAATGTGTGTTTCTTACAAGTATGAAAATTGAGTCTGTTTGTTCATGCGTCTCGAATTTCAGTTGGTATTTTTTGAGTTCCTGATTTTGATTCATCAATGCAAAAACTGCTGAAGTTATGTAGGTCAATTAGGTTCAGATAGGAAATTACATGATTTTCTTCTTCTAAGTTTATATGATTGTGGGATTTGTGCTAGAAGTCATGATCATTCTGATTTTGGTATTGATAGAATTTATTTCCTCTGATGTTACAGAATAGCAAAAGTATGGATTATTTGGAAAGCTCTTCAAATGGTAATTGCTCAAAATTCGAGATAGATCGTCTTCTTCAATCAGTTGAACCATCTTTGATACCTGGACTCCCAGACGACGTTGCACTTTCTTGCTTGGCAAGAGTCCCTCGAAAGCATCATCCAGTTCTCAACTGTGTTTCAAAGAGATGGAGGGAGTTGGTCGCGAGTGAAGAATGGTTTTCGTACAGGCTGAGCCACCACCTGGAAGAGACTTGGATTTATTCTCTTTGTAGAGACAAGTCGGAACAACTTTGCATATATGCATTAGACCCCGATCAATTCAGAAGTGGCTGGAGGGGAATTCGTGCCCTCCCGGGTAGCTTCCTGAGGAGAAAAGGCGTTGGGTTTGAAGTATTGGGCAAGAGAATTTACTTGTTTGGAGGTTGTGGTTGGATTGAAGATGCCACAGACGAAGTTTACTCTTATGACGCTTCAGTGAACACGTGGGCTGCAGCCGCTCCGTTATCCGCTGCTAGGTATTTGTTTCAGCGTCAACGTTGATCATGAAATGCACCTCATTTGTTGCTGCAGGAAATCAATGACTTTACAGCATATTACTGTTTCTTGTTTCTTGTTTTTGTTTTTGGTTATAATGTTTCCATTCATGTGAAGATTGATTAATAACGAGACCACCAAATCCAATGAGACACATCACATTAATGAATTCAACACTGGATAATGAACTTTTTTGACATAGGAGAGCTCATGATTCCAAAAAGATCTTGTCACGACCCTACCTTAGTCTCCAAGACCCCATTATAACATCTTCTTTTGGCTTTTTTGTAAGATTGCGCGAACTCCTAATATTTTCTTCTCTTCTGTGCTTATTTGATCACTTGGCAATTATGTAATTTTAAGCGATCATGGCCAGTATTAAATCTCTTACTAGGATTTCCATGTGATTGGTTGAAATGATCTTTTGCTGATTTGAGGGTGTTCGATGCCCTACATTATCAGGTGCTTCTTTGCATATGAAGCATTAGATGGGAAAATCTATGCTATCGGTGGGCTAGGATCAAAATCTAGCAATGAACATTCCTGGGACGTCTATGACAGCCAGACGAATTCTTGGAGTTCTCATATAGATCCAAATGTGATTCCAGACATTGAAGACTCACTTATCATGGATGGCAAGATTTACATACGAGCTCGTGTCTCAGCTGCATCCTCCCAAGTGAGTGCTGTTGTATACGACCCCTCCAGTCAGACATGGCAGCTGGCTGATGCTGACATGGCATGCTGGTGTGGTCCCGCAGTTGTGGTAGATGGTGTTATATATGTACTAGACCAAAACTCTGGAGTGAGATTGATGATGTGGCAGAAAGACACGAGAGAGTGGATAGGTCTGCGGAGATTCTCCGAGCACCTTGTACGGCCACCCTGTCGACTTGTGGCGGTCGGGAAGAAGATTTTTGTTGTTGGGAAGGGACTCAACACTGTGATGTTTGATGTTGAGAGTGCAAGCTGTGTAGATGGTGTGCTGGTGAGTTCTTCTGTTTTGAAACTTGATTGTGATGATGAAGTTGTAAGTTGTAAATCTCTGGCAATTTGAGCTTCTTCTGAAAAACCAATGTAATCTTTGTTTTCCCTTTGTAAAATTGTTAATCATGTTAAAGGAGATCTGTCACGAAACAGAGAATTTGCTGTCTCACTAGCGTTTAATGATTTTTTTGTTGTCCAGAAATTTCTCATTGAAAAATGTATCAAGTTGTTACTACTTACTAGACCTCCAGAAATTCTTGTTTCAAAATTCGGCTCGGTCCGGGCGATCGGACCTGTTAGACTGGGAATTGGGAGTGAGGCCGGTTCAGGTGTGTCTGAAATTGGATTCATACAAACCGATGAAATAATCAATTGAACCAGCAATTCAAAAGGACTACTATTAGGAATTTTTAAATACTAAATATTCAAAAAAGATCTTTTAAATTATATCTGGAAATAGACTTTGATCAATTAATATTCAAATTATAGAAAATGTTAAACAATTATATCCGGGAAAACTTTGAAAGTTGAGTAGTATCATCACAAATTTAACATGGTTTGATATGAAAATACATGTATAAAAATGAACAATTTGTAATGTTACATATTATGTTTTAAAGTATCATGAGGAACTCGCAGCCGCTATTTATGATGTGCATTGGATAAACTTCACGTTCCTGTGTAACTCAAACCCATAGAAGAGTTTGATGGGTTCGAACCTATGATCTCTCGGTCAAAGAAACTCATCTTAACCATTGAGCTATATGTACGAGACAGATTTGCATAGTTTGTAATATGTTGTATGTATGTTAATAAGTCTCGATTAAAATAAATAAAAAATAAAAGTCAGCGAGTACGCATGTATGAAAAACGTTAAACTGCCATTGAGAAAACGAGGGAAAATCTCATTGTGAGAAGAACTGATGCAATGTTGAGAAACCATCTGTGGTTGGTAGATTTTCTCGAGGAATCATCAATCATGCATGAAAAGGTTACTATTCTTCAGGAATTATTCATGGAAGTGACAGCAAAAACTCCATGCATGAATCCTCGCCAAAATCGAAGCAACCCGCGGAAAAAAACGATGGATTTTCCCTCCAACTAGTCGTCGTTTTTCCCATTTCTGCAGAACAGTCAGCGACGATGAATCCAAAGCTTCCGATGTAATTTACATTTGGAATTAATTACAGCCAAAAACACAACCAAAAGCAATCACGAACTCCTACCTTGGATACGCCGACCTCTGACCGCGACTCTTTGGACTGTACGCCCGTGGTACATTCAGTCATGATCAACTCTATTAAGGCATGTATCTTATCTCTGAAGTTGTTCCACCAAGTGTTTGTGGAAAATTGCCTCTTTGACTCTGTTTCTCTCTCTCAGAACACACACATGGAGGATCATACAATTGAATCATCTCTTAATAAGGTATAATACACTTTACTTATCTACTACAGCTTAGAGCAAGCGTTGTTTAATTAACTTGCAATAGGTATATTGTGATACCATAATGAATAAATTGATGAAAATTTTCTAGTTCAGGCAAAAGGAATTTCAAAATCATAGCTTGCATTTGTATTCTATTATTAATTATAAACCTCCTTGTAAGGTCTCACACGTCGTACTTGACAATATTTCGAGATTACTATTTTGGGGAAAACTAATCTGAAGGTAGCATATGTTATGTTTTCTTCAAATCACTTTTGCCTCTATTCTCCAGCAACTGATGCCATCTCAAAGGAACGAGTGGAGAGGTCCGTATCGCCTTCTTTCTTGTTCAAGTAAGGGTGATAAAGCCGGTGTAATGGAGGAACTCGTGAAAGGTGTGAGTGCCAACCTGGCCGACTATGATAGGAGAACAGCACTTCATCTGGCATCGTGTGAAGGTTGCACAGAAATAGTTGTTCTCCTTCTTGAGAAAGGAGCTGACGTGAACTCCTTGGATCGCTGGGGTCGAACTGTGAGTGCAAACCTCACATTCCTGCAGTAAAGTTTCATCTCTAGTAGATTGCATTATACTAGAATGTTGCAATGCTTTCTCTTATGCTGTCCATTATTCTATATGTTTAATCATTTTTCTTTACCTTGTTTTCAAAAACTTAATGATCTGAGTAAAAAATTATAGGAATACTAAATGGATCATGTATTGAAATACCTTGCAGCCACTATCTGATGCTCGTAGATCTGGCCATCCGGATATTTGCAAAATTTTGGAGGCAAATGGTGGAACTGATCCGGTATATGTCTCCAGTAGTTCCTTGCCAGGATTTGCTGTTTTTAGAGAAATCAAAATTTACCTATACCTGATTGTACTAGAGTTGCCAGCAGTTCTATGCCAAGATAGTGAGCTATGATCTTAGTGTTATGGGATAAAAACCTAGTTTGTCACTGTTGTTGATAGATTCTACTAAAATTTGCACTGTTTTTCTTAGACCTAGAAAATTTCACTGGCTCAGTCTGTTTCAAGTGTATATTGGTTAGTACCTAGTAGCTCCAAGAAGTATCTCATTTCGACATGCTTGTTACAGGATTTGCTCGATTCTCAAACTCCATGTTTGGAGATTGATTCAGCTGAGGTCGACTGGGATGGGAAAACTCTTATTGGTGAAGTAATTTCTCTTCCCTGATAGTCGGTTCAACCTCCCATTGATCCATTCAAATTTTATTATTATTTGTATTGTTCTTTTATTTCTTCCCTTTGTCCAACCAAAAGTTACCTGAGCAGATTGAAGTTTTCATCTACTTTGGGGTCTAGTTTCCTTCTAAAATGACATTTTTCAAGTGTTGTGTGCACTATCAATTAATGACAGGGCGCTTACGGTGAAGTATACTTAGTCAAGTGGCGCGGTACAGAAGTTGCTGCAAAAACAATCCGTTCATCCATTGCTTCAAATAAAACAGTGAAGTGAGTTCTTGTGTTATTTGTGAAAGTTTTTTTATTTATTATCAGTCTATTAATTATCATCATTTCAGAGTGGTCTGCATTTTAGGTCTACAATGAGTGGTATATGAAATATACAATCACTGAGTTTCGGGCTTTGTTGGAGTGTAATTCACTCATAAATATGAGACACAGGCAACTTTTACTTATCCTTGATTATGCCATTTGAATTTCGTCTGCTCTTTGCTCCAGGGACAACTTTCTAAAGGAATTCACCTTGTGGGCAAAATTGCGCCACCCTAATATAGTGCAGTTTCTTGGTGTTCTGAAGCAACCTGCAGGTCGCTTAGTATTCCTCACCGAGTACCTACGAAATGTAAGTCCTGCTCAGTACTTGCGATAGTTCTTGGACGTATGCTTTAATGCTTACGTAAGTGGAAATTCTAGGGAAGTCTATATGATATTCTGAGAAGAAAAGGAAAACTTGACTCACTGACTGCAGTTGCATACGCGTTGGATATAGCGAGGTACATGCTACTGACACTCACTCCAACATATATCACAAAGTTATAGTTCAGATTGGCCATATCCACTTAGGTGTTGGTTTAGTTTACATTCGTTGTGTGTTTTCAGAGGTATGAATTATCTGCATCAACATAAACCACACGCCATAATCCATCGAGATTTAACACCAAGGTACTACTAGGTTCAGTTTGCATTTAGCCATAGCTTTGCTTCAACTTTGAGCAGCAGACATAACTTTCGAGCTACATCATTTGACCACTTCTTGCAGAAACGTTTTGCAGAATGAGGCGGGGCGCCTCAAAGTCACAGATTTTGGATTAAGCAAAATTGCACATGGACGAGATTTTGTCTACAAAATGACTGGCGGAACTGGAACATGTACCATCTTTTTACTTCTAAGAAAAGATTTGTAGATTTGAATAATTTAGAAAAAATTGACATAAAATGCTTGTGATATTTTTCCAGACCGCTACATGGCTCCAGAAGTCTTTCGAAGGGAGTCGTATGGTAAAAGTGTTGATGTCTTTTCCTTTGCTTTGATAGTCCATGAGGTATAAGTTGACTTCATATCATAATATAACTCATTTTTTCTTATTTCTCTGTCTAGAACCAAAAACTTCATCAAATGTTACTCACCGGATAACATTGTTTAGATGTTCCAAGGAGGGCCATCAAATAGGGAAGAAGAACCCGAAAAACTGGCAGATAAACGCGCATATGAAGATGAACGTCCGTATCTACCTTCCATCGTGTATCCTGAACCAATCAAAGGGTGAGTTGATTCATAAACGCAGACATCGTCGTTTTTATCAAAACTATTCAAGTCCAGAGTCTGCAACCGGGAACTATATGCCAGCATTTCAAGTGTACCTCATTTGAAAATCTTGAATCTGATTACAGGCTTCTGCAAGATTGCTGGCACAAGATTCCAGAGCAACGGCCGACTTTCGAAGAAATCATCATGCAGCTGGAGATCATCCAAGAGGACCTGCAGCAGAAAGCAATAGGTAACTGTTGTAGCTGTGGTGTCTTGTAAAGGGAGGCCTCTACCATGTATGCATATTTTATGTTGTGTTATTCCAGAAACACCACTTTTGCTGGTGTTGTTTTGGTTCTTGAAACTGAGTTGGTGGCATTACAATGCCTTCCACTCATTGCAGATCTGCAATTATGCACAAATATATACCTAAAAGGTTATGGAGAAAAACCAGATGTTTTGCTGTCATGGGAAACCGTCAATGTTTCTTACTATATAATCATAGTAATTTTAACATCATTTATGTTTTTGAGAAGATGTATTGCATTTGATTCCTTCCTTTAGTGGCTAAGTGCACTCTGTGCAAATTCTATCTCCTTATGTATGGAAACTGAATTAGATAAGTGTGGGATTCAACTTAACAGTTAACAAACCTATTTATATAATAATATAATTTACGTTATATCAAGTCTGGGTGGTGTAGTCGGTTATCACGCTAGTCTCACACACTAGAGGTCCCCGGTTCGAACCCGGGCTCAGACATTTTTATTTTTTACCCTCCTTTTTCGCAATGCTGCAGTTATCAGAGTATGTTCTCGAATTTTGGAATTTTTTTTAAGGAAAAAAAAAAGGTAAAGAAAGACTGCAGTTATCAGAGTATGAATGGTCGAATTTTGGAATTTTTTTAAGGAAAATAAAAAAAAGGTAAGGAAAGAACTCAACTTGCAAGTGGCCCAAAGGGCTAATACATATGAGATCTTTCTTACAGTATTGCAGGTGTGATATCTTCGTTACTCGAACTGTTGCAGAGTCGAAATTTAGCAGCAGATCATGCCTGAATTTTGACAACGGTGATGGAAATATCAAATAAGACGGCATTCCAATGGAACATATGACCCTATAGCTGTCATATATATACACATACATTTTGGCAGGAGTCAAAACACCTTGAGCACTTTCTTGGCATTTTTACTGATACAAAATCTATATAACCATCCCATTTCTGCATCCAATATTCAGTCTTTCAAATACTTAAAGCAATATAGAGCCAAGATGAAGAACCTCAGGAAAGCAGCCACTTTCGCTCTTCTAATCATCCTCGCTGCTCAGGCGTTGGAGGGCCGTCTCCAATCTTGCAATCCGAGGAAAGAAACCACCTCCGGGGCAATGCAACCAGGAAACGACTCCGATTGCTGCAAACAAGGGAGGCTCTACACCACTTACAAATGCTCTCCCCCCGTTTCTGGGAAGCACGGAGGCAGTTCTCACCATCAACAGCTTCCGTTCATCCATTGCTTCAAATAAAACAGTGAAGTGAGTTCTTGTGTTATTTGTGAAAGTTTTTTTATTTATTATCAGTCTATTAATTATCATCATTTCAGAGTGGTCTGCATTTTAGGTCTACAATGAGTGGTATATGAAATATACAATCACTGAGTTTCGGGCTTTGTTGGAGTGTAATTCACTCATAAATATGAGACACAGGCAACTTTACTTATCCTTGATTATGCCATTTGAATTTCGTCTGCTCTTTGCTCCAGGGACAACTTTCTAAAGGAATTCACCTTGTGGGCAAAATTGCGCCACCCTAATATAGTGCAGTTTCTTGGTGTTCTGAAGCAACCTGCAGGTCGCTTAGTATTCCTCACCGAGTACCTACGAAATGTAAGTCCTGCTCAGTACTTGCGATAGTTCTTGGACGTATGCTTTAATGCTTACGTAAGTGGAAATTCTAGGGAAGTCTATATGATATTCTGAGAAGAAAAGGAAAACTTGACTCACTGACTGCAGTTGCATACGCGTTGGATATAGCGAGGTACATGCTACTGACACTCACTCCAACATATATCACAAAGTTATAGTTCAGATGGCCATATCCACTTAGGTGTTGGTTTAGTTTACATTCGTTGTGTGTTTTCAGAGGTATGAATTATCTGCATCAACATAAACCACACGCCATAATCCATCGAGATTTAACACCAAGGTACTATACTACTAGGTTCAGTTTGCATTTTGCCATAGCTTTGCTTCAACTTTGAGCAGCAGACATAACTTTCGAGCTACATCATTTGACCACTTCTTGCAGAAACGTTTTGCAGAATGAGGCGGGGCGCCTCAAAGTCACAGATTTTGGATTAAGCAAAATTGCACATGGACGAGATTTTGTCTACAAAATGACTGGTGGAACTGGAACATGTACCATCTTTTTACTTCTAAGAAAAGATTTGTAGATTTGAATAATTTAGAAAAAATTGACATAAAATGCTTGTGATATTTTTTCCAGACCGCTACATGGCTCCAGAAGTCTTTCGAAGGGAGTCGTATGGTAAAAGTGTTGATGTCTTTTCCTTTGCTTTGATAGTCCATGAGGTATAAGTTGACTTCATATCATAATATAACTCATTTTTTCTTATTTCTCTGTCTAGAACCAAAAACTTCATCAAATGTTACTCACCGGATAACATTGTTTAGATGTTCCAAGGAGGGCCATCAAATAGGGAAGAAGAACCCGAAAAACTGGCAGATAAACGCGCATATGAAGATGAACGGCCGTATCTTCCTTCCATCGTGTATCCTGAACCAATCAAAGGGTGAGTTGATTCATAAACACAGAAATCGTCATTGTTATCAAACTATTCAAGTCCAGAGTCTGCAACCGGGAACTATATGCCAGCATTTCAAGTGTACCTCATTTGAAAATCTTGACTCTGATTACAGGCTTCTGCAAGATTGCTGGCACAAGATTCCAGAGCAACGGCCGACTTTCGAAGAAATCATCATGCAGCTGGAGATCATCCAAGAGGACCTGCAGCAGAAAGCAATAGGTAACTGTTGTAGCTGTGGTGTCTTGTAAAGGGAGGCCTCTACCATGTATGCATATTTTATGTTGTGTTATTCCAGAAACACCACTTTTGCTGGTGTTGTTTTGGTTCTTGAAACTGAGTTGGTGGCATTACAATGCCTTCCACTCATTGCAGATCTGCAATTATGCACAAATATATACCTAAAGGTTATGGAGAAAACCAGATGTTTTGCTGTCATGGGAAACCGTCAATGTTTCTTACTATATAATCATAGTAATTTTAACATCATTTATGTTTTGAGAAGATGTATTGCATTTGATTCCTTCCTTTAGTGGCTAAGTGCACTCTGTGCAAATTCTATCTCCTTATGTATGGAAACTGAATTAGATAAGAGTGGATTCAACTTAACAGTTAACAAACCTATTTATATAATAATATAATTTACGTTATATCAAGTCTGGGTGGTGTAGTCGGTTATCACGCTAGTCTCACACACTAGAGGTCCCCGGTTCGAACCCGGGCTCAGACATTTTTATTTTTTACCCTCCTTTTTCGCAATGCTGCAGTTATCAGAGTATGTTCTCGAATTTTGGAATTTTTTTTAAGGAAAAAAAAAAGGTAAAGAAAGACTGCAGTTATCAGAGTATGAATGGTCGAATTTTGGAATTTTTTTAAGGAAAATAAAAAAAAGGTAAGGAAAGAACTCAACTTGCAAGTGGCCCAAAGGGCTAATACATATGAGATCTTTCTTACAGTATTGCAGGTGTGATATCTTCGTTACTCGAACTGTTGCAGAGTCGAAATTTAGCAGCAGATCATGCCTGAATTTTGACAACGGTGATGGAAATATCAAATAAGACGGCATTCCAATGGAACATATGACCCTATTAGCTGTCATATATATACACATACATTTTGGCAGGAGTCAAAACACCTTGAGCACTTTCTTGGCATTTTTACTGATACAAAATCTATATAACCATCCCATTTCTGCATCCAATATTCAGTCTCTCAAATACTTAAAAGCAATATAGAGCCAAGATGAAGAACCTCAGGAAAGCAGCCACTTTCGGTCTTCTAATCATCCTCGCTGCTCAGGCGTTGGAGGGCCGTCTCCAATCTTGCAATCCGAGGAAAGAAACCACCTCTGGGGCAATGCAACCAGGAAAACGACTCCGATTGCTGCAAACAAGAGAGGCTCTACACCACTTACAAATGCTGTCCCCCCGTTTCTGGGAAGCACGAAGGCAGTTTCACCAGCAACAGCTTCCAGAAGGGCGGAGACGGAGGCGGCCCATCAGAATGTGACAATCAGTACCACTCTGACGACACACGGTCGTCGCACTTTCAACTGGTTGGTACAGCGGAGGCAGCAGATGCCTCAACAACGTAACTATAAGTGGTAATGGCCGGAGTGTGACGGCCATGGTGGTGGATGAGTGTGATTCCACCATGGGATGTGATGAGGATCACGACTATCAGCCACCGTGTCCTAACAACATTGTTGACGCCTCCAAGGCTGTCTGGAAAGCTTTGGGGTTTCCTGAAAGCGATTGGGGCGGCTTGGATATCACCTGGTCTGATGCTTGATTGCATCATTTATATCTGGTTAAATGATGCAAGAATATTGTGTACTATGTTATGAATATATTCCAATCAAAACCATATATTTGATATTGCTTTTTTCACATCTTGTGGCATGGGTATAATCTATATTATTAGTTATTACAAATTCAATAAACAAGTTACTTAAAAAAGCATAGCAAGATGCAAGATATGATAAGAGATCAGTGTACATTATTGAGTTAGATTTAGGTTTTATGTTTCATTTTATTTTATCCGTGAATGAGACAAGAAAGATTGATTAAAGAGACTTCGGATGAATTTAATTACAAGGTTCTTGTTAATGTCAGCAGCAAAAGACAAAAAGGCTGAATATAATTTAGCCTTTTCGTATTTACGAATACGGATTTGGCTATTTTATGGTTTGAAACAATCTTGTTTATCCAGAAATTGGCATCAACCATGTGGTATCATGTGTATTAAGATATGTAATAGAATCTTTGTATTTTACAAAAAAACTGAGATTATAAATTTCTCTTATATTCCTTCCGTTCCATTTAAGATGGTATGTATTCTTTTTTGAACTGTTCCACTCAAGATGATTTGTTTTATTTTAGAAAATAATTATTTTTTTAAAATTATAGGATCTACCTACTTTTATCATTTTAATCAACTTATAACATTTTCATAAATAATCGTATCGAAAAGAAATGAACCGTTTTGAGTGGCGGCAGAAAAGAAATTATACCAAAGACAACTTTTCTGCATAAAATTTTCCATTTCCAAACACAAATTATCTTTCCAACTTCGCAATCCATTTACGCAGACAAATGATCAAATCCACAACTTTATTTTAGCGAAACATTTTTATTTATGACTTTTCTAATTAGTAATCACACACAAAATTCTCTTCTACAACTCCATTTTTCACTAATCACTTCTCAATTTGTCGCTGAATTTTCTTCTTCAATAAAATCTCACAAAAATGGCATCCTAAACTTTCAATATACAAGCAATATTTCATCCCCAACATGTATGCTGAAGCGCTCCCTCTTCCGATTCCTACCCACACTTCCCACAATCCACCAGTAAACCGCTTCCACAGTCTAACGTTCTCGCCAAAATCAAGATTTGGGTTCTGCCATTCTCCGAAAAGGGTGTCCGCAACGAAAACCAGTTCGGGAAACGGTGGCCGTTTGGCTGCGATCAGGTGCGGCGAAATGCAAGTAGATAAATTTGACGATGGGTATTATATGAGGCGCTGCGTTGAGCTCGCGAGGAAAGCGATTGGCTGCACGAGTCCTAATCCGATGGTTGGTTGTGTGATTGTCAAGGATGGAAAGATTGTTGGAGAAGGGTTCCACCCAAAAGCTGGGCAGCCTCATGCTGAGGTGAAGCGCGATTGTTTGTTTTATGGCTGCATTTTGGTTGAAGATGGAGTTTTTAATGCTAATTTTATGATTTTGTGTTGCGGAGTTTGAAAATTTGTGAATATTTCTATGGGGATGTTTGATTCTTGCATTGTTGTTTTTATGTTCGAGATAATGCTATGCAGTTGAAATTATTTTGTATCAATGTTATCTTATTTTTTTAAGTTTTTTTTGGGGTGCTTTGTTTCTTGTGGAAAATGAGTTGTTCTGGTTATTGGTGTTAATTTGAAGTCTTTGCCTTTGATTTCTGTTATAGGCTTAAGTTTTTTAACCCAACCATTCCAAAATTTTGAGTTTCTAATATATGAATTATATCGAACTGCTCTATGCAGCTGTTTGCATTTGTTGTATCAAATCAAGAAACTAGTGAAATCTACCAAAAGAATTAGGTTGTTAAAAATGGTGGACTGATTTTGACTTGGTGTTTAGAAGTTTGGAAATTGGTTGTTTGATGTTGTGGTAATTTTTTCTTGAGATTTTTCATGTTGAGTCCTGATTTGCAGCAACTTCATATATGCTAGTGTATATATTCTTGTACAGAATCTGACTAGGCAAAGTATAGGTTTTTGCGTTGAGAGATGCGGGTGATTTGGCTGAGAATGGAACAGCATATGTGAGTTTAGAACCGTGCAATCATTATGGAAGAACTCCACCTTGCTCCGAAGCATTTATCAAAGCTCGGGTGAAAAATGTGGTGGTCGGTATGGTGGATCCTAATCCCATTGTAGCTTCAACAGGGGTGAAAAAGCTGCAAGATGCGGGTATTGAGGTGACTGTTGGAGTCGAGGAGGAACTATGCAAAAGGCTCAACGAGGCCTATATCCATTATATGCTTACAAGAAAGCCATACCTTACTCTAAGGTACTTGCAAGAATCAATCTTAATCGATCCTATTATGAAAACTACCCTTTACGAGTTGATTGATTTTCTCAATGGCTCGTGTGACAGGTATTCCATGTCGCTTGATGGTCATATACTTGATCAGATTGGTGAGGAAGCTGTGGAGTGTGGCGGATACTATTCAAAACTGCTGCAAGAGTACGATGCTGTCATAGTTTCTTCGTCTGCAATGGCTGAGAAGTCGTCTCTTCCCATTTCTAATGAACCCGGAGCCAATCAGCCTCTTAAAATCGTGCTGTCAAAATGCTCGAATACCCTAATCAAGATTCCTTCTCTCGAAGATGATGCAGCTTCAAAACTGTTGATAGTCACTGAGGAAGAAACACAGATTGTGCAAGAAGGGATCCAAACACTATCCCTTGAAAAGATAAGTTTACTTGAGATTCTTGAACACTGCAAGAATCAAGGACTCTGCAGTGTCTTGCTGGATTTGACGGGTAACACGGTGGATTTTGAGGATGTATTAAAAGAGGGCTTCGAGCAAAAATTGTTGCAGAAGGTGGTGGTCGAAGTGCTGCCATTTTTTGGAGGCGATCACGAGAGATATCTGAATAATGTGGACTTAAAAGGGAAGGTGAAGAAATTGACATCATCTGTATGTGATAAAAGTGTTCTACTCGAAGGATATTTCTGATCGAATTATCTGCAGAAACTGCAAATTCTTGTGCTGTAACACCTTGAGGTTGGTTCTTTGCCCTCGTAATCTTGTTCAAGACGACGTTTTGGTGTTTGTGATGAGGATGTGAGAGGAGGATGCTACAGAATGTGATTCCTCCATGCGTCTGTTGCTGCCAACGACAGATTTTGTTACGGTGAAACTCATGGCTCCTAGCTTGTCATCAGCATCATCTTCTTCTTTATTGGTAACCGTTTGATCTCAGATCATAGAATACTACATTGTTGTAAGCAGTTGTAGGAGCCTTGGCTCCTTAAAATAAACAACAGTGATTAAATGATGGTTCTGACTTACGTTGTACCTTGACTGTTGTTTTAGGCTCCTCCTTTTTAGTTTATACATAGCAGCTTTCTTCTCTTATAGATTCTTGTTTATGTATGTGCGTGTGTGTATATGCGTGTGTGTGTGTGCGCGCGCAGAGAGAGAGAGATAGAGAGTCATTATATTGGTGGATCTACTTCGATATGTAAATAGTATATAATGAAGTACTTCTCCGTCCCAATATTCATGGTCCTTTCTTTTACACGTAGATTAATATTGTATTTTGTGTGTAAAGTGTGTGTGACATGAAATTAGAGCACTTTTAGTGTAAAATTGTTTCCTTTTTAGAAACGGCCAATTTAATGATACCAAAAAATATATATATATATAATGAAATGCAATTTATCATGTTTTATGTTAAAATTATATTCGGATGATTTTAGCACAAATTAATTAATAGCAAATACACAAGGACATGCAATCCTATCATATTCACCAAAGAAAAAAGGAAGAACTTTTGTTTAGATGAGAGCGAAAATGAAAATAAAAGTAATTTGTTATGCTACTTATCGTTAAATAAGTGATTGATTATGTATCATTGAAGAGTATATTTGACATACAAATTACATAATGGAGTTTTGAAAGTTTTAAAATAAAAGGGATTATTGGCATCTAAAATACACGAATTTTTGGCTTATTTTGGTTTGCACGAAGCTTAAAATTGTAAATAAATATACGAATTTAAATATTGTTGTAGTTTTTCATAATTCAAATTTTCACTGAATTAAAAATCTAACATGACAATCTGATGACATAATTTGAGTGAAATGGTGTCACGTGACACCATTCCAATCAAAACGACGTTATTTTGATAATGAAATACTCAATCCGTCACAAGTTTTAATAAATGCAATAAATATAAAATAAGTGAAGAATGAGACTTACATAAAAAATATGTTTGGGTCATGAGTGTTTTTATAAATAAGTGGATTGAGTGTTGGTAAAAATATTGACTTTTGGGTGGAGTCCATGTTATAAAAGGAAATTGAACGAATCTTGTGGACATACTGAAATGAATTAAATGAATAAATATTATGAACGGAGGAGTATATTTTTTAAAATTCCTCTCACCAACTCCCCTTTTGTAGATATTTCATTAGCAAATGATGTCTTTTTTATTAGAGTGGTGCTACGTCGACATCATCTCACTCAAATTATGCTACCCGATTGTCATAATAGATTTAATTTGGGCTAAAATTTTAATTTTAGAAAAATTACAACAATATTTAAGTTAGTACATTTATTCACAACTTTCAAAAGTTATGTACAAAATCAAAATATCCTCAAAATTTATATATTTATATGTCAATAATCCAATAAAAATAGAAACTTTTTTGAAAACAAGTTTTTGTAGAACAACTGTATGAAATAAATAACTGCTAATATCCATATATACAAGAATTCCGTGTTTATATAGGCTAAACTTTTGGCATATGGGTAGAGGTGAGCAAAATCGAATCCAAACCGAATAACCTAATCAGACAGTGATAATTTGATTGGTTTGGATCGATTTTTAACAGCTTCGGTTTTGGTTTGGATGCAAATATTGAAAATCGAATTTTTTTTCTGATCGGTTCGGTTTAGTATTCCAAAATTTCTATTTAAACCGAACCGAATCGAAGTTTTTATTAGTATATATATATATACTAAATTAAATTAAATTATTAAAATTTATGGGCACATATAGATTAAATTAAACGGTAACAATATTAAATTTAAAAGTTAGTCGGCTTAATCATATTTAATTATAATAAATATGATATAATTTAAATATTTTTAAAATATATTATTTTATAAAGTGTTATATCTAAATATTGCAAAACGATTAATTTATTTCAATATTAATTTATTGTTATCAGTGTTTGATAGTTGGATTTATGCTATGAATATTGTTGAATTTAAGGTTAGATTATTGAATTGTTAAATTTATGGTTTTATTAGTTTCTTGACTAATTTTGACAATCAATTTATTGAAATAGTAATTAGAATTTTGATTAACCAAAAATCGAACTAAACCGAAATTTAAAATTTAGTTCGGTTTGGAAAAAAAGTTTGATCGGTTCGATTGAAATTTTTGAACAATTCGATTAGTTCGATTTTGAACTTTCAGTTTGATTTTCAACCGAACCGACTTAATGCTCACCCCTAACTGATCTGAGGGTCGTATATGTGATTAAATACATCCTAGAGGGTCAATATGAGATTTTGATAGATTTCCACAAAATTGCCCAGTTTTATCGTGTAATATCTAATTAACCCACTGCGACGTGAACTTAGAGAGAGAGAGAGAGAGAGCGAGAGCGTCAATGGAGGAGTCGAAACCCGTGCCTCAGAGCAGAAAGAGGCCTCTTCAACATGATATTCAGGATTCTCCCTACTACAAGATGCGTCGACTTCTCAAAGACCTTCGCCCCCATTTCATTGAGGTGGGGTTTTCTTGCGAAGTTTTCTTGTATTATTACGTCAGTTTATCGAATTCTGTTACGATCTTCTCTACCTGCCATCTAGTTTTCCCGGGCTTATCTATTCTTGCAGAATCATTTGTCTCCAAGCCCAATGATTAAAGGGGGAATTAGCAGAATAACTTCGTTAATTAGTGCGTGCATAGTTCGATTTGCTGTGATTCGTCTTAAGTTTTAATTCTCCGCGTTTATTAGCTTGTTGAACTAGAAATGTGTTGCTTAGAGTAAATTCGTAGTCTTGAATTTGTATTGGTTTTTGTTTTCTCAGCATAATGTTCAATAATTAAATAACTAATTGTAGTGGATGTAATTTCAGAAAAGGCTGTTTCAGGTGAAATTAAGTTTTAAATTTTTTCGTGCAAAGTAAAAACTATGTTTAAAGAGTTAGAGCTTTATCTTCTTGAATGAGTAGACAAGTGATGTTACATTAAGCAAAGGATCACTCAAGAACTTTACCAGAATGTAGAAACTCTATTATTTATTTTTATTTTTCTAGATAGATATAAGGTAGTACTTATGTATGTCTGCAATAAGTCGGTGTTTTGGGAACAGGCAGATTTTAAAGAACTAATTTTTTGGCAAGTAGGTTTCTCTTTCCATATGGTTTCTTTTGCTGAAGTTTCATAAGCTTTTAAAGAGGTGCACAATTGAGGGTTTCATTTTGTGTGAGCATTATAGCAATTCTAATGAATAAACTTGGTTCTTAGATAGACTAGATGTGATGTTTTGGTCTCTATGTATGACAACAAATCTTGACCCGGGTGTGATCTTGGTTGTTGCATTTCATATCTCAGAGTTTGAAATTTTGGAATATTTGTTGGAAGTTGCTGTTGGAAGGGCACTTTTTTATGTTCAATTTTACCGCAGTGGTTGGAGAGCTATGGAAATTGCCTATCATTTGGAAAAAAAATTGCAGTTTGTAGTGTTTTATATTAATTAAGAAATGCACATTAAGTTTGTTGTTGCTAATCCAGCTAGTTGACCCCATTGCTAGTGGTAACTCTAAATATTGTTATAGAACATGAGTTAGTTAGGTGCATGGCCTGATAATTGTGTGGTGTTGTAATCTTACAGGTGCTCAAGACCCCTGATTTTCGGAATTGCAAAGCAGCTGATGATATCCGTCAAGGTATGGTTTGTCTTCCACGATAAATCTCTATGTTCCTTTTTTCGGTGGGTGGATTGATTGACCACACTTATGGTCTTAATGGCTTTTTTTCAGTAGTTGAACCCTTCCATTTTTTGCGTCGTCACTTTGATTTCTTCTACTTGCACATAAACATGTATTCAATGAGGGCTGGTATTCTTCCTAGATAAAAGTTTAACGCATTTACTTCCTACTAGTCATTTTCGAAGTCTGCATCTGTATGCCTTATAATCTAGTAGTTTGATTTGAAAACTGTGAGCTTAAAAATTATAGCCTCTCCTATCACATTGCTGAAGCTACAAAAGCCCAAAAATTACAGAGTATTTTTCACAATTACCTGCTCTAGTGCTGCAAAAATCTACTTGAGCTTAATTTCCTTAATATATTATCCTTGCAATGAGAAAAAAAAAAAGGCAGACTTTTACGTTTTCCACAATGGATCTCGTGACCATCTAAATATGCTCTGCAGGGATGAAGCTTCTGATGGAACTATACCAAGAGATGACAGAAAAGTCCGTTAAGTTGGAAAAATGTAGCAACGGTGACATATCCGATGCCAAGAAAGCAGAGGAGCATCAACAAGATGTGAATCCTGCCGACAATCCTCTGCTGGACGATGTTATGTCTGTTCCGCCTCCAGAGAGTCAGGAGCAAGGAACGTACATCGTTGGGGGTTCTGCTTTCGGGTGGAACTTCATAACATACCATAGCAAGAAAGCTGTCTACTATGGGCGAACAAAAGAGGCTTTTCGAGCAATAAATCCCAAGTCTAGCTGAGTGAAGAACCACCAACCCTCCTCTTTTATCTTCTAGAATGAATGATTGTACGACATGTTTAATGTTTAGGGTCTTTTCTTTTTGTCCTTGTTGTGTGGAATTGTTGTAGTGCCAGTTTCTATCACAAGCAGATTTTGCAGTCTTCTATACATTCAGAAGGTAGAGAAAGAGATGGCTCAGCTTATTTGTCTTGATGTATTTTGCGTTATTCTATACAGTTCTTATGGGCAGTTAAACTTCATACTTAAACTGTTGGATGTTAAATTTATGGACTAACATAAATAATGCACTTATATCTTTCTAGGTTTAATATTGAACCCTTTTATCACCGTTGAGAAATTTGCTGTTGTCTTCGGAGGAATAAAAAAAGATTATTGGTTATTTGGTTTAGAGAAGATTGCTATGTCCCGTTTGACTAAGCTCAAACTTCACAAGAAACTATATAATGCAACAATCTACTCAATATCAATTCTACATATTTGGCACCTGTCCTATTCAAGGGTGTTCATCAAACATTTGTGTATGGTTAAACAAATAAATCACTACATTTCATTAGATCAACATTACCATTCAATTATACTTTGTTTTTATATCGAAACTCAATGGTAAACTTTCACAGATCGAAATCTTCTTGTATATGATTTACGAAACGTTCACAATTATCAAAAAGGGTCCATAGCTCAGTGGTAGAGCAATTGACTGCAGATCAATAGGTCACCGGTTCGAACCCGGTTGGGCCCTTCAAATGTTGTCTTTTTTTTCACTAGAAATTGACTGCAGATATATATCATGCTACTTCGCTACACAATTTCGTTTTTATACATTTAATTAATTAAACTTTGGAAAGCTTTTGGCACCAAATAAGTCTTGCCAGAATCTCCTGCTAATAACATATACCACATAAAATGCAGATCAAGAATATTCCAATATGGACGGTTTTCTTATTTTCATTAGACGCTTTTATTAATTCTTACAGCTCAGCCCAAGAGGCGAAACCTTTAAACACTCAGGATTTTTTACACGGCCTTGGCTACTTTCGGGAAAACAAGTGAAGTGTAAGATATATAGATCGACTTCTTTATGATTGATCTTATAGCCAAAACTATCTTTCTGGACTATCCCGTGTATATTACTTGTGCACTATTTATTGGGAAAGTGGAAAGAATAAAAAGCATACGAGGCAAAAACCAAAATATTTGTAGTACATGGCAAAAGTTACATATATTTTCCAAAACTTAAATACAAAACTGTCATTGAAAATTCCTACTTTTGATCAAATTTCAACCAGACCACCTAACATAGAGCTGACAAGCAAAATGAACAGCCCATAATAGCACAAACCGAATTTCCTTGCAGTGATCGAGCTTTCAAAGAAGATGGGACAATAAAGAGTAAGAAGCAAGTCCGAAAATCAATGCAGAAAACACAATCAGAAGCGCCGCATGTCTCTGGGTGGCTTGAAGTGCAGCGGATGAGTTTCTGGGGTTGCTGTATCATCCTCTTTCCACATTTTGATTGTTTTGTCTGCCTCGCAAGTTATAAGTCTCGACCCGGTTAAATCGTACATGATGGAATAGATACCGGCTTCGCTCTCCAGCGAACCTGAAATAAAAGATCTGGTTAAGTTTGATGCATAAATCAAGAAGATTTAATAAACAAATTTTGAGCTACAGATGCATACCAGGTTGAACAATTGTTTGTGCTTGCTGAAAATTGTGACCACTATTCCAGTCCCAGAACCATAGACTTCCATTATCACCTAAGATTATTTAAATGGGAGGAAATAGAAGGAAAAGTCATTTGTCGCTGTCATCGAACAATTATAGAAAACAGAAAAGCGAGAATGAGCTGCTGCCACAAGAAAAAAAAAATCCTTCGAGAAGGGGAAAGATAGATCTTTTCAAATTTAACTCACCTGCAGTGGCCAGTACACCCTCCACGTTGACTGCTGCGGCATTAATAATTGTTTTCTGTTGAGAGCTGCATGAAGAAAACGTGAAATCAGTTATACTACTAAGTTTGGAATATGGTACAATCACACGATGCCACAATAGTTAAGCATTATTTGGAGGGAGAGAGTGTGTCTGCTGAAGAAAAATATCATCTATATACATTCAAATGCGACCATATACTCCCAAGCATTAAAATGTCTATGCAACTTGTCAAGATCAAATTTAACGATCAAACTGCTGCAATTCACAACTACTTTCACACGAACATTTCTACCTATGTGATTGGCAGGTAGCATGACTTCATTCACAATTCTCAAGTTCAACCAAACATCAATACTAAAAAGATTTATGATACTTTATACAGATCAAAAGTCATAAACTTTCAGTAACAAACTATTTCTGAGGGGAAAACAGCAAGACCCACATTGCACATTCCTTAAGTTCACATAGTGCAGTCGTGATTCATAGAAACTTACAGCATGTTGTGCATGAATTCTCCTCTTGGAAGTCTAAACTTCTTAATATTCTCAGCAGAGGCAGATACAAAACAGTCCCTGGAAAAGGAAACATGAAATTAGGCCAGTATAGGGTCATGGAAAAAGATAAAAGTCAACTCCCACAATTGCTACAATACAAAGAATTATAATGCAAAAGAAAATGCTTACTCCGTTGGATGTGGAGCCATAGCTCGTACAGATTTCTTATGATGTGTCAGGGTTGACATTGTTTTACCTAACAGGACAAGCACTTTCACTTTTAAAAAGACAGATGAAACATTATTATATTAAGAAATACAAGTATTTTCAAAAGCAATACCAGTTCTAAGATCCCATAACTTTATTGTTGAATCATGGGAGCCTGTAATGACTTGTGGATCCTGCAAGAACAAGTCAGTTCATGAGTTATAACTAAAATAATTTTTTAGCTTACTGCATATACTTTTGACAAAAATAGTGATGCTACTTTCCAAGGTATAAAATAAGCACGTACTGTAGGTCGTGTGAATACTGAACAAACAGTATTATCATGCCCAGGAAGTGTACGAATTTGCGCTTTGCTGCGAATATCCCATACCTAAAACATCACACAACCAAAATTAGTACATACTCACTGAAAATAGGTACCATAAGAGTGTAAAATACAATACATACCCGACAAACAGAATCTCGACCTCCCGTGAGCAAAATGTCAATAGTAGGATGAAGTGCCAAGCAATAAACGCCACTAAGGTGACCGTGATAAGAACGAATAACCTAAAACAAAACAAGCGACATTAAATGAGCGATAGATGTACTCAACTGAAGCAGCTGTTGAAATTGCAGGACCGACCTTATTCTGCTCTAGGTCCCAACATTTAACTAATTTATCATCACCGGCAGAAAACATGTATGTATGCTTGTTGCTAACAGCCAGACCTGCAAGAAAATTTGGCTCTTATATTAATACCACCAAATGAATAAAAAATTGAACAACACAAAAAGACAAAGGGAAAACTGAATTACCTCGTACTTGGTCGATGTGACCAGTAAGAGTGAGTCTCAGTCGGCCACTTGCTAGGTCCCATATCTTGCCAGAATAGAAGGAAGAGTGAATAGAAAGAATAAAACAGACTGGTTAGTTTGAGAACATAATAAAACATGAAATGTCAAGTCCTTGATCACAACAAATCCTTCACCCATTAAATTCAGATTGTACAGAAACATGCCCACAAATAGAACTGGACACTTGAATATTTCAACAAGAACAACCATATAATGGCATCAGTTGTTAATGGATGTGGGACCAGATCATCAATCAAAAACATTCCTAACTGCCAACTGATGTGAAAAAAGAACTTCCAAATCTCTCTTACTATTTGTGTTAGGCTCTGTAAGCAATGTCTAATCCAATTACAACTTAAAATTTCAAAAAGTGAACAAAAAAAAGAACTGTTTCCACCAAATCTCTAAAGAAAACTCGGTAGTAACCAGATACTTAAGGAATTAACATGCACATCACTTAACATATACCATCTTCGTTCAATTTTGTTTTTCTCAGGAGACGGACTTAAACAGTTTCAAGAAAAACAAGATATGTATATCTAACCTTGATTGTCCGATCGCAGATCTCGTGCAAAACCAAGTGTTACTTGGGTCAATAGCAATGCATCGCACCCATCCCAAATGGCCACCGATTACCTCTGAGATCAAAGCTTGTAAATTAAGATGGGTCGAAGGCGAAGAATCATCACCATGTATCGGTGAGACATGGAAATAGAACCGCACTGTAATTCTTCCATGGTGCACGCCAAACAGACGAGGCCATCCGCTGGAATTCTTTCCATGATGGCGAAGTTGACATGTTCTGGGCATCGCAAGAATGTAAGATATTTATCATACAGATGATGGTGTCATCTCAAATGCGACAAACGTCAAGCTTAACATGATTTAGATCCAAATGAATGACATGTTGTAGTATTTATTATTGGGCTCAAACAAAGTCCTTATAGCCACTGATTCCCTTGCATCCAAAGTGCACAATTTGAAAGTTGAGACATTAACCCGTGAGCAAGAGTGTTCAATATACTATATATCTGCATATTTACCGAGACAAAAAAAAAAAAGCAATGAAAAAGTATAAATAGAAAACCTTTCAGATGAGACATGAGATGGAACAATAGCTGAGCTCCTGCCTTGACCACCAACATCCACTCTGAACCAAACATTCACAGTTTTAACATCTTTATGTTACAGAAAGATGAAGTGTGTAATGAGTGCATATTCATTAATATGATACATTAAGAAATGCACCATAACATAATTAATTTTGAAGTTCTAAGTCTCTGCACTAGTAGGTGATGAAGGTATAGTGGTATGGTGTAATACTAAGTAGGAAAACAAGATCTAAGAGATACATACGAGCCCCTAGGTTGCCCCGTCGAACTAGTCACCAAATCCCTCAGTGGCCCTCCCATCTGTAGCATTTGATTGTTGAGGACCTGAGAAAATGTTAACAGCTCAGTCAACTAGTTACAGACCATTACGAAGATGAAAAAGGGAGGTGATCGTGGAAGTGTTAATGTGATCGGGCCTATGTAACTGCAGCAGGTCTTACCAGAGATAAGCTCACATGTCGCTCACCCTTCGGCTAATCTAACTCATGTAGAAAATAGTGATGGTAGTTTTGTTTTGTGAATTTCCCAATACAATAATTTTGTGTGATCTTTTTGTGTAAATGAAAAAAAAACCATGCACTGCAACAAACTAACAGCTGTAATGTTTTAAAATTGGCAAACTTAAAATACCTGGAAGTGCAAGGGCGTTGGAGGGAGTAGGTGCTTGCTGTGCTTGACTTTTTGCCGCATTAGCAGCATGTTCAGACGACAATGTCTTCACTCTTACATACTCAGAATTGAGCTACAGCATAAAATACTATCAAAATGAGAATCTGAATTTTTTGAAGTAACCAATACAGTTGTATTATATGCAATAGAGAGGTTGATAGCTATTAGACATATCGGAAAATGATGTTCAGCGGTCTCGACCTAACTCGTACAGGCACTTTGCAGTTGAACAACCAAAAGGAAGTCATCCAATTCTTGACCTCTACACCACTAAAAAGTAAAAATTGGTCTTTTCTTTCCTCTACGTATTAAAATTGTCGAAAGGCTTTAGCTCCAAAGCAATATTTAGCATTAAGAAAGGGCTTTGATCGCCCGGATAAACCCATTGCAAGCCAAATCCAAATAGTTGGTAATAGGGGGAGAGTGGTTCGTGGGTTGTAATGTAAAGCTAGGTATACTTTGCCTACACTCTCAAAATAAAATGCACATGACCCATTTACTCTTCCTTCATAAAATTACCAAATCATGCATTAAAAAGAATGAGAAACAAAAAATGCGGTATTCAGCACTGACCTTATGACTTATTCGAATCTTCGCGCTGCAAACCGATAAAAGAAAAAGGAAAAAAAAACTAATCAATCGATCAAATTAGGAATATAAAGCGGAATTATCTCGTGAACTCCAATTGCATTGTTCTAAACAGCAGTATACCAACAAAAAGTATCCAGAGTATTGTAATTTTAGGTTTCAAAAAACCTTTCGGCATCGGGAGGCGGAATTTGGCCGTGGGTAGGAGAGAATAGATCGAGCGCTCGCTTTAGGGATTTGAAACTGAGCTTCTTCAGCGACTGCGGCTCTATGGGCAGCTCGGTTTCCATCACTCCCCTGGCACTCGGCTCTGGGAGTCTAAGCTGAACTGTAAAGTCTGATCAACGGCGGCCGCTCGACGACCAATCAGTATACCAAGGCGCTGGCGCCACGACGGAGCGCGTCGGCGGATGGGGGTAAGGGCTTTGGGAACGGCAGCGAAGTTGGGGTTTATATTATTTCGCGTGTATGTGTATAGTGTGACAGTGAGTAATATTGTGATCGACTCTGAGCTATCGATTATTGTTTATTTTTAAAAAAAATATATATTTCATATCACATATTTATATAAAACAAACTCTTCTTAATTTATATATAAAAAATGAAATCAATAATACTGAAATGAAAGAAGTATATGCGTTTTCATTAAAAAAAAAAAAAAAGAAAATACCACTCCGAATTCCGAAGAGATCTATATATAATTCTGACGCCCTCTTTTCCACATCAGAAATTCAGAATCCTGACCTCCTTTTTCATTAAATAAGTCTAATTTTACGGTATGTACCTATACTAGTTTTACACCCGCGTTGCGCGATGCAATGTCATTATTTATAATTTCATGAAGCGTCATCTAAATAGTAATAAATTATGTATGTATATATTTATTTGTTTGTAAGTGATTACATCATACATAAATATAATTTCTGCATACATATTATATCATATATTATTATGTACTTGGATAAACAATTCATTGGAAATATTAGAATCATCCCAATTATTAGTTAATAATTAATAAATCCTATTCATATCTAAATGAAGTCTAAAAACAATTCATTCAAATGCCCAAAAAACAAAATCATTGTATTATATATTATTGAAATAAAGAGGTACATATATGATGTATCTATACCGATGCAGTTAATTTAAGAATATGATTATGATTTAAACACTTATATAAATATTTTGAATATTATAAAGTTAATTAAAAATTAAGCTTGATTAATAGATTAGCATAAAAATTACTATTTCTCATGATGACTCCCTATATTTTGCTAACTCTCTCTCTCATATATGCTGCAGTGTTAAATTTATGTACATATAGGACTGTGTATCCGGTTCGGTTCGATTAACCGAACCGATTTTTCGATTACCCGAAACCGATTATTCACTTTGGATACTAACCGATAACCGAACCGATCGGTTATTCGGTTAACCAAATAACCGATCGGTTTAACCAATCGGTTATTTGGTTAACCGAATAAACGTTTTTTAAACCCTTTTTTTTTGCAATCAAAACCTGCTGTTCAAGAACGGTAACTTGAGCGGGAAAGTGCATGACATAACTATAGTTCAAGGAGCACAAAGCAGAGATTGCAAGTCATATATTGCATTTCATTTTCACCAAAATTTCACAAAATATTATAACTTGAGCTCAAGATTATCTAGCTGAGGGATACAATATTGCATTCATTTTCACCAAAATTTAACAAAAGATTCTAACTTGAACTCAAGATTAATACCCCCTCATACCCAACCCAATTGGCACACCACTTTATGCACAAATATTAAGAAAAAATAGGTTAAGGGGTTTAATGGTGTTGGTCCCACAAGATTTAATGCTAATAAAGCCTAGGAGAGAGAAATAGGTGGAGATAGAGGCCTAGCCTAGGAGAGAGAAATAGGTGGAGATAGAGGCCTAGGAGAGAGAAATAGGTAAGAGTGATTAAGGGAACTAAACCTAACCATTTTTGGCATGTGCCAATTGGGCTGGGACGGAGGGAGTATTATCAAAGCTGAGAAATAGAATATAGCAGCAAGAGTTATGGCAGATTAATATTTTTTTTTAAATATTAATTATAAAATGAAATAAATAAATAAATATATATATATATATATAATTATTTTCGGTTATCGGTATACCCATTCGGTTTTCGGGTATACCGATAACCGAATTTTCAAAAAATCTCATATCCAATACCGAACCGTATCCAATGAAATCTGTTATTCGGTTAACCGATATCCATTGGTTCGGTTCGGTTATACAAATATCAATATCCAATACCAAATATCCACCCCTATGTACATATATAGTTTACAGTTCTGGGTATCTTAGGCTGTGATTGGTAGTGTTTTTAAGGGTAAGTCTGGTCTGTTACCTGACCCGCACCGAATAGATGTCCTGCATAGATCTCATCATAATTGAAACACAAGTTCTTCCTCCTCCTAGTTTCTATTTCCTCAGGTGTTAGTTTCTCTCTTTGTTAGTTCCTGATTGTTTAAGGTGTTGGTCTTGATAGTAGATTTTTTTTAATCGTTCAACTTGTTATCTTTTATTTACATTATAGTTTTGAGTTTGTAATTTTGATCGTACGTTTCTTCTGTACTCATTTTTAAGATTTTTTGTTTTTAAATTATTGTAGATTATAATGAGTTATTATTACGTGGTCTGAAATTTTGAGTTTCTCTCTTTATTATAATGAGTTATTCCAAAATTGCATCCAAATTTTGATTTTAAATTCTATATTTGAGTTATTATAGAGAGAATTAGGAGGCAATGATTGCTGGAATAGGGAAGAAGCTAAAAGATGTGTGGGGTGGTATTTGGATTGATTTCAAATTATGTTTCAACAGGATATCTACAGACTTCAAATTAATTTTTGGAATTTACTAAAAATATTGATAAAATTAATTTTGAAATTTAAAATTAACTATAAAATGCAATGATTACTCTTGAAAAGCAACATCCAAAATTAATGCGAGGTGCAATGCACCGATTTCGATTGAAAAGCGACCTCCAAAGTTTAAAAGTTGTATTTTATAGAATTTAATGTAATATATTTGAATTTGTCAATCTTGAAACCGGATTTGGCGCGATCTCTTTGAAATTTGAATTTGTGTCAAAATTTGCTTGGAATTTTTTTCTCACGATTGCATGATTTTGCATTAGTTTTGGTGCATGAATTTTCGGTCTTTGCATGAGGTTTAGGCGGAAGTGCATGACATAACTATTGTGTTTTAATATAGTTATAGATTATGGAAAATTGAACTAAAAAATTATTGTTTACATATATGGTCGCTAAAAATATTTTAAAGATGACATTATATTTATTTATTTAGAGATAAGGATCTTGAGTTTTGTATCCCGATCATTAACCTTGAATATCAACGAGCTATAATATTCGGTGTCGTTAGATAAACATAATTATTAAATCAATTAATTTTGTCCGACTCTTAAAAATGCCTAGCAAATATTTCCATAAAAAATTAATCAATTCTATGCCCTCCTTTTTTTATACGAAATTCTTTATCCATTCACAAATATATAGTAGAAGATTATTATTCTTGCTCATTGTCGTGAAGATGGTAAATAAATACAAAGATAATATATAGGTTTGCTATAAAAGAAATAATATATATACAAAATTAGGCGGAAATACTATGAAATTGCTGGTATAAATGAAACTTATATATTTATAGCTAGGCTCTAGTTACATATATGAATATGTAGTGTTTATTAATCACGAGTGCTTGAAAAATTACATAAATATCATAAGCAAACAATAAATAAATATAACATTCACTCTTCTATTTGTAGTATATAGAAAATATAATAAGATAGTTACCAGTTTCTATCTCCAATAAACAAAATTTAATATTATATTTTTTATTAATACTAATGAATACAATTTTTGTAATTTTTTGCATACAATTCTTATTTTTCATTAAACTGATTGTACATACATTTGGCAAATGGACCTCCTACAATGAATCTGCTAAAAGACAAAGTTTTTTGGAACAATAAAACAAATAAAAAAGCTGCAAAAATAATTATTACATGGCTGAAGCATATTAGTGACTGCATGGGTATTTGTGCATGTTGTATGCACATTTTCTAAGGCTGCATGGATCTTGGGCGCCAAAATCTATCGTTGCATGGAATTTAGGCGGTAATATACAAAAGCAGACTATTCTATTTTAATATAGTTATAGATGTGGATGTGTATAAAATATTTGTGTTATCGCAAGATATTGTGATAGTTGATGATACGACTTAGAGGTGTTTGGTGAGTTTATAAGCTCTCAAAAAACATAAGTTGTTTTCGTTTTAAAAACAGCTTATAAAATTGTTTGTGGAGCTTATCTTGAGCTTATTTAAAACATCTTATAATTTGTTTAGGAGCTTATAAACTATTGCAAAGTATTTGGCAAAATAAGCTCCTAAGCGAACATAATGTATGAAAATAAGCTTCAACGAACATAAGCTCCCTAAAAATAAGTTGCTCAAACCCAACTTATTTTTCATAAGCTATAAGTAATCATGGATTTACCAAAATAACCTTATTATAATTCGTTATTTCCTACATATCACTACCAACTTCATTTCTCGTCAACTTTATATCTTTAACTCACGATTCTTTCTCTAACTTATAAGATCAATTATCCAAACACTTTAAAAACTTATAAGTTCTTGAAACATTACCTCTTATAAGCTCTTGAAACATCTTATAAGCTCTTGAAGCTTATAAGCTCTTTAAAATAAGCCTAGCCAAACACACCCTTAGTATAAGTAAATTAGTATTACACAATGATAAATAAATAATAAATAAGTTGACCATCAATTTATTTGAAGAGATAATTGTTGAATAAATCAAGATTCTACAAATTCGACATTTTCAAAAAATGTTTCAACAATTAGAGGCGTCGAAGCATAATTAGACCGACCTCCAATTTAAGAGCTCAAGTCCCCCTCAAAATGGGCATGTCCATTGACCATGCTTTATGATGAGCAAAGAATAAATATATGGAGCAATTTGCAAACAAGTAAAATTTTATGGTGTAGAATAGGCGAAAACCGTTGAAAATCCATTAAATTTTAAAGACTACAGGGCAGATCCATAGTTATGGTCCGATCCGAAATCTCTTATTTATGCAAAACCCTATCATTCAATATCCATTCGGTTCAAAATCACTCAAATCATTAAATTATAAAGCAACGGTAGTTCTAGTTTGAGAATCGATTAATCGATCAATGTCTAATTTTGCTGATACAAGGGATTGAGACAAGGGCATAAGTTACCTAAATCTCAATGCAAAACCCTATCATTCAATATCCTTAACAAATCACTAGTGTTGGGAATCGATTAATCGATTAATTTTGCTGATACAAGGGATCAAACGCAAGACTTCTTCATTAGGGAAAAACTTTAGGTATTAGTTGAAACCAACTAAGCTATGATAATAACATGTATTCTATTCGATTTAATTTTATTTATTATTACTCGATAATTAGTAATAAAAAAATATACAAGACTTATTTGGAGAGCATGAACTTTAGGCTTATGTCTAAACCAACTTAATTGCATTAATAATTTAAATAAGTAATAATTATAAAAGTAAAAACATATATAATTATTTCCGATTATTTCGGTATACTCAAACTTGCACTACTGAATACCGAACCGAATTCTATAAATTCGGTTATTCGATTAACCAATAATCAAATTTCGGTTGTGCAATTATCCAATTAACCATATTCAAATTCTCACCTCTACAAATCAATGAAAATTGGATCGGTCCAATATGCATTGAGGTTCACATCGTTTTATCCAATTATATAAGTATTTTAATAATTTTAAATTAAGAAGATAAAATATACGAAAACAAATACCAATTCCAATATCTCACAACTTAGTTCTTGAATCATGACACCTATAATGAAAATAACATCTATTTGCTTTCAAATGAGTTTTCATCAAACAACATATAGAGATGAACATCGATGTTGTAAAAAATTAAGGTCGTTTTCTCTAGGCACGACGAGCTGGTATGAGGCATAAGCCTCGTAATAAAGACAAAAAGAATTCATAAAAAAATATAAAATAAATATAAAACAAAAATAACAAGCCAAATATTAGGGTTTAGTGTTTAGTGGCGAGGACAAGCTGCCACTAACAACATTTGGTGGCGGGCGGGGGTCAGCTGGCTGGGTGAAGATGAGGTCGTGTCTTCGCAGTGTGAGAAAAAGAGACGCAATGTAATGCATTGCCTCTTTCTTTTTCTTTTTAAATTTCTATAAATTTTATTTTCATGAAATATATGGTAAGATTGAATGGGTTTTAGGGTTTATTAAGCCTGACCTAAAAATTGGGCGCAAAAACCTTAAACATGCTATTACCGCCTTGGAGTAGCCTCAGATTGTCTTGGTGCTCGGAAGCAGCCACCGAGTCTGGTGAAGTTTAAGCCTCAAAACCTGTTATTGAGACGATCACCTTGAGGCGATTTCCAGCCGCTTCGCCTTGAAGCGCACATCGAGACACATACCTTATATGTTTTTTACAACATTGATGAACAATAGAAAGCTTTTAAACTTATCGTTGAAGACACATATATCTAAGAAGATACATGATAAAATTCATAAACTCGAAAATTGATGCAAAAGAAAGCAAGCAACATATATACATAAAACTATCAAATTTAGTTCGCCCTGTAACTATGGTTAGACGGATCTAATTTTGGGGCATATTCAAACTACCAAGAATAGGCACAAGTTCGGTGCAAACTGCCCATTTAGCTTGTGGGTTGTGGCCATCTTGGCAAAAGTGCACTATAACTTAATTCTAGGGCAAGCTAGTTGTGAAATATTAGGTTCCATAGATTTTCTAGCTGAACTCTTGCTTGTGTCGATCTGGCCAATTGCAATGATTTTTACAACTCTATGTACACATTCCAAAAGATTCATACCTCTTTTGAGGGATCCATATTAGAAAAATGTACATTCAAAGCTTTTGAATTTTTATTCTTTATTTTATCGGAGATGAAATTTAAATATATTTTACCAAACACACCTTAAATCGTATACAAATACTCTGATAAGAAATGCATGTTAAGGTTTAATTTTACACAAAAAAATATGTTATATTATGAAAATTCAAGATTATGAGTTGAAATTCATATTTTAGTTATAACCAGAAAGTGTATTCATAATTTTATATTGTATAGTTAATTGATATTAGAGATCCATGAGAAGTTTGGACTTTGAATTGTTTCGTAATGTTAGATCTTAACATGACTTTGAGAACTTTGGAGGCTTCAAGAGAAATAAAAAGAACTTCGAGGGCTTCAACGAGAAAAGAAGAAATTATGCACCGCCTAAATTGAAGCCCTAGGGTTTTGTAATCGTATCCCACTCGACGCCCCAACTGGAGTGACATCACCAAGAAAAATGTCGAAGAAGAACGATTTAGGGCGAAGAAAAAGGCTACATGATTTCGATCTAAAAAGTACTGCATATTTATTCTTCTTAATTTTGTTTACTTGCTTATCTTGTGATTGCGCTAGATCAATTTCGTAGTTCACTTTGTTGATCATCAATTTCTCACGTTGCTTTCGATTGATGAGGGAACAGGAGAAAAAGAAGCGAAGGAAAAGCGGGAAAAGAAGCTCAATGCCAAGAAAAATAAGATGAAAGTATGAATGCTTCTTCAATTACTATGAAAGCTCGCTTGTTTTCTTCTTCGATTACTATGAATTTCTGTTTTCTGCTGAATATAATATATTGTTATTTGATTACTTATGGGATTTCTGTTTCTGCATATTACGATTTTGGCTAGATGAAACTGTTTTTTGCATGGTTTAGTTGATAGGTTGGCAATATCTTTTCTGGGTTTGGAGATTATTTTATTATGTATATTGAATACCTTTATTTGTACGGTGTTTAGGTTGATGGTAGCAATAAGAAGAAGAATGCTGGGAGTGGATTCCAAGTAGGAAAGAAAAAGTTGAAAACAAGGATGACGCCATTGGCCAAAGCTAAAGCTGCCCAAGCAATGGAGGTTGACAAGTAAGGTTACTGTGAGAATGGATTAAGTGCAGCAGAAAATAGGAAATTGGTTGAATCTCGTTGATTGTAGCTTAGTAACTTCAAATTTCATCACATTTTGCTTTCTGAAATCTACCATTTATGCTTTTGAGTTTTTTAACATCAGTTTTGGTCCGTTTATGTTGGAATTTCATGTAGATATTCTTGGGTGTCTCTTATTAGTTAAAGGGAATTATAATGAATGAAATATGACTAGTCGTTGCAGTGAATCTGGTAGAAAGTGCAGGAATATGGTTTGACATTATTTTTTATGGCTTAAGGCAGTTCCTTGAGGTCAAGACAATCCCACCTCACGTGCTTGACTTTGTTGTTCAGTTACTTTTGCCTGTTGCTGTGGTCCTATTGTAACGAACCATCAGTCTAACAAATCGAGCTTGCACCAAGTTGATCTCTTCTCTGAACTATATTCTCAATCTCCCCCTACTTCTCCTTGCTATAGAAACAAAGTCTGTCTTGGAGTATTACATCTGAGGGCAATAGATAGGAGGTTGTGTGTGTGCAAATGGCTTTGCTAACCTAACCCAAGCTGATGGGTCCCTTCCCTGTGTGTGGCTTATCTTACAACTACATTTCCTAGCAATATAAGTAATGCTTTTGGTCTAGCTGCAATCGCTCTGAAGTAGAATCTATGCTGTCTTATTATCATATCACCATTTTCTGATGTGATCTCATTTATCATTGAATGACACTCGTTCAATCTTAGCATGGACGATAACTACGCTTTTGTAGCTATTGAACCATCATGTTGGAGTAGCTTGTAGATGAATCTCATGCCATCATAGGATGTATCTTTGAATATCCTAAATTTCCTCTAGTTGTGGCTGAGTGAGGTCCAAATATCGTAAATAGAGCATTCATTTGCACAATTTAGTTGGTCGTCTGAGGTTCTGGTTTCACTATCAAGCATCTTTGCATTGCAACTGATATAGTTTCATTTCATATTCTGCACGTGTTTGGACTTAAATGGACTGTTACATGCTGGTAGAATCTCATATGTTTTGGTAAGTATTCTTATTGAGATTGAAGAATGTGTGTGTGTGTGTGTGTGGGGCGGGGGAGGGGGGGGTCAGGTCAGGTCAGGTCCAGGATTGTGACTCTAGTCCAATAATTCATGAATTATTGGCGAATTTCACGAGTTCGAACGAGATCAGTTGTGGTGACGTTGCGAGGTGTGGACAGAAACGTTGTCATATCCGGGATATGGGTCCCCGCATTGCCGAAGCTGGAGCTTCAAACGTCCCATCTGTCATCTTCTGTTTTCCCAATACCTTAGGGCGCGCGGGTTTTTTGTCCTGGAGAAGTGGCACGTCCCATCTTCTTACTCTTGAATGTCCAAAATGGCGTCAAATTTAAACAAAACTAATTCAGCAAATTAATTTTATTAATTGATATTTTTCAAAAGATTTTGTAAGCGGCATGTTATTTGACATTTATCAACTAATTGGCCATAATTTTACTTGTACAAGTCGACTTAAAGGGTTGACGAGTTAAACTGCTGTTAAAATAAAAAACTTCGGGTTAAATTAGATAATCATATTGATATGAATTTTGGGCATAATTTGATTTTTTCACGAATTTTAAAAATTATCAATAAATATACGAATTTGATATTATTGTGATTTTTTCACAAATTGAATGACGGTTAAAATTGAAACTGATATGGTAGATGATGTGGCGTCAAAACGATATTATTTTACTTATATAATATATATTAGTTTATGTTTAAATACATGAGCTTTTGGATTAGTTTATTTTTTCCATGAATTTTAAATGTTTGTCAATAATTATACACTTCATATGATTGTATTTTTTTTTCACAAATTAAATGATGATCAAAATTAAAGTTAACATAACAATGTGACATCATTTTATCAAAATGATGTTGTATTTCTTATACAATATGTATTAAAGAAATCTTATATCTATTTTAACTCACATTCACATAGTATCCCACCTCATCTCTATTTTTCTAATCTCAACTTATGATAAGGTTTTGGTTGGAGAAAGCTGTGAGGTGTAATTAACATTTTTTAAACATATATTCTATAAATAAAATAACGTCGTTTTGATAAAGTGATGTCAAGTCGTTTGTTATGTTAGCTTTAATTTTAACCATCATTCAATTTGTAAAAATATTATAATAATGTTAAGTTCGTGTATTTATTGACAAATTTTTAAAGTTTGTGAGAAAACCAAAATGGATCAAAAGTTTATGTATTTAAGCATCAATTAATATATATTGTATAAGTCAAACAACATCGTTTTGATGAAGTGATATCACGTCGATTGTTATGTCAATTTCAATTTTGATCGTCATTCAGTTGTTGGAAAAATCACAAATTCACAATAATGTTAAGTATTTATTGACATTTTTATTGATAAAATTTTAAAATCTTGTATTTAGAAAAATAAACTATGCTTGCTTAATGGACAATCATCATTATACATACTTTTTATGGCATTTTAAAGCAAAATTATAGTTCAGTGTTTTCTTTTACTCTAGAAAAAATCAGTTGACGAAGAGGAAATATAACATCGAAATTTACCGATCTTTCAAGAATTTCCACGTCTTTAAGGGACGTGGAAGCAACGTATTAAACGAACAATGAATTATTCAAAACGTCAATTGGGAAAATGGTGCTGCAAGATTGGCTAAAATTTCCGAATAAATTCAAGAACAAATATCTATATTCAAATGGTAGTCGATTAAAGTCGACGGCCCACATGAGCGAGTGGGATAAAACGTGTTAGTGATTGAATTGAAGTGTGACAATCTCATTGGCGAAGATATTAAGATGAGAATTATGGACCAAGCACTCGATTTTGTCTTGTTTTCTCGTTTCTCTCTCTACTTCAAACCACTTTCCGACCCCCAGTTTTCATCTTCATATTTCAACTAGTATGTTGCACCAATATTAAGATATATCTACAACATAATCATCATATACAAATGTATTTTAGAATACACAATCGAAAAACGAGAACTATTTAAAATAGAAGATTTGGTGCGACGATCGGCCGATCAATGATAAATAATGGATCCCTGACGAAACAATTAAATTTTAAGCGGTTTTCGGTTTTTCACTCATGAGATCCGTTAAATATATCTAAAAGATTTGATAACGATATCATTTATAAAAGAACTATTATTTTTACAAAATTTGGGCTCCAAAAGTTTATAACAAAATTTTAGGACATTGAATATTTATTTTTTGAAGAAATATTTATATTAATATAAAAGGATATATAAAATTTTGGGTTACAGTGCGAATCGGTTCCAAATGATGATCCGAATCGCTTAAGACCATAGTTGATCGTCCATGCTCCGAATCCAATGTCTAGATCTCAGGAACGGCCCTGGAGACGATTACCCCCACACCCAAGTGGAGAAGAAGAGGAGACAAGCAGTAGAAAGTCTGTGCTGCATCACACATCCGAGAAGCATATTATCCAAAAAATACTGAGTATATTATCCAAAATAATTGTGTCGAGTTTATGTAATAATATTCAAAATAATGCTTGTTAAAGAAAATTCAAAGCAGTTTGCTAAGTACTCTATTTTTTGGAAAATTTCAAGATTTCAACCATATATAGTTATCACTATACACAAAGATTTCCTCCGTGTGTAGATAAATTTCACATAGACATTAACCAAAATAAATAGCTATATCTGACATGGAAAGCCCGATTGCGGCAAAATATCTACTCGCGTTCTCCACAGGCATTTAGTCAGAAAAGACCAAGAAAAAGCACTGCATATCTTCAGATAAGAACGCTTTCAAAGTTGTGGTGAGTTCATCCATGGCTTATTTCTTCTTACTGTTACTGTTAATCTCTGCCAACCCTTTTCCGTTTTCCAAGACTATGACTCGGTTTCGCATTCGTTCGTCAAGTTTCAGTCTTTCTCGACTTCTCGAAACCATTTTTGCATGTTTAGTATGAACTGTGTTCTTCTGAGGCAATGGCGTTCTGTCTGAGAGATGGGCTCTGTTCTTGAATTTCTGCTTTAAAGATTGTTGTGTGATTGAGACGGAGTGTAGTGGGATGACAATTGTTTTCTGTTTTAGTTTGTATGTGCCTTCGACTAGAAGCATATTTTACTGTCCTTTTTGGTTTGGTAGGATGTGAATTTTCTTGATTTAAACCATTAGCGTAATCAGTTCCTCTTTCCAATGAAGCTTTTTTCCCCTTTCTTTGCTGATTTATAAAGTGTGAGTTGTATTGCACATTTGATTTTAAACTTGTTTGCCCTTCTCATCTTCTTTGTGTATCTTTTCATGATTATCATAGGTTTTATTTGATGGGCTGTTATATCTGCTGAGATTCTCTGTCTATAGTGTATTCAATAAAAGGGGCTCATCTAACTACAATGATTGGTTTCTGTAAACTGGATGAGAGAGAGTTTAGTGTCTAGATTTGGTATGATTCTTGAAACTTTTATGTTTGGTGTTATTGTAGTTTTATCAAGTGCAGAAGCCAGAAAGTAAATGCATGGATCAAAGGGACGCAATGACATTAGCAGGCTCGGGCTCGTATTACATGCAAGCCGAGTCTGTCGCAGGGCTGCAAAGCTCACCTAGCATGAGTCCAATGTCGAATGCTGCTGTGCACTTCCAATCCAACACTGGTGGCAGCTTAAATGTGTCGTCGTTACCTTTAGATGCTCCATCAGCAATGTCTGCTCATGGGGTTAGTGTAGGTCCACATGCTATGCAGCAGCAAGGTGAACCTGTGCGCAGGAAACGGGGGAGGCCGCGTAAATATGGACACGATAGTGCAGTTTCGTTGGGGTTGTCTCCCTCTATCTCGAGTCCTACACCGATGGCAAGAGCGACTCAAAAGTGGAGAGGGAGGCCACCGGGGGCTGGACGTAAGCAACAGCTGTCGCCTCTAGGTAGGTTCTTTAATTTCCCATCTTGATCAAACTCACTTTGGTTTTTAGAACAATATAGTTAATTGATGCAAAATCTTGAAAACTATTGGATTCTGATGTTTTTTCCTCATGAATGAATCTTTCTCTTATTTTTGTAGAATGTAGATACATCAACCTTCGTGCGTTTTGAAATTTTTAATACTAATCTGGTTCACATGTTTTAAAATGGAATATTTAGTATTTGGCTGATTTTTCGAAGAACTAATTACCTTTTCAGGTGGATCTGCTTTCCGCGGAGCTGGAACGATGACTCCGCATATCATCAACGTTGCAGTTGGAGAAGTACGTACAATTCTTTGCAATTCATGTCGTATAATTGTAGATTTTGTGCTACTTGTCTTCATCATCCAACCATGGCATTTCTAAAAAGTAATTCAAATTCAATATGTTTTAAGGCATTTTCTGATTTGTGGCCATATATCAAGGTTTGGTAATACTGATGAGGTGATAGTGATTGATAGCTGCTCTATTGCAGGATATCAAAAGAAAGGTATTGTCTCTTTTACAGGGACGGAGAGGCGTAGTTATCTTGTCGGGCATTGGCTCCATCTCTGCAGCAAATATCAAGATTTCAAATTCCAGTGGAAGTGTCACATATGAGGTGAGGTGTAAGCTAAGCCGTAAGAACTGCTATAGGGTTAGAATATCTAAGATCTTCATAAAAGAACTTAGCCTTTCTATCTGTAGGTTAAATTCGAGGAATAGTTGTTGTCTGAAACGAACCGTGCTCTTTCATCCTTTTGTAGGGGCACTTTGATATGGTAAATCTATCGGGCTCTTACATCAACGATGTTGATGGTCCTCACGGCCCGACTGGTGGTCTTAGTGTCACGTTTGCTGGTCCTGATGGTCGTCTCATAGGTGGCCTAGTCGAGGGACTCCTCATTGCTGGCAGCCCTGTTCAGGTGCCACTAAAACGCTCTCTCTCATGTCGAAACCAACTCAATTTATTATGATTTTCTAGTGAATTTTTTTAATGGCTGCCCATATCTATTTACTATGATTTTACTTGGAGAAATGGGATTCTATAACATAAATGAACGTATATAAGATTTTTAATAACTTTGATCAAATATTTGCTTTCATTTTTGTATTCAGATAACATATGATAACCAATTTAATCTTCTATTTTGGTTGTCGAAGTTTTTTTTCTTTTCCATTTTGTTTTGTTGATGATGAACTGCTCCAGGTGATTGCTGGAAGCATGGTTCCTTTCACTTCTAAGACCAAAAACAAGGCACCCGAAGATCTGGAACCTTCTGGAGACCCTCACCATAGTACATCACTTGGAAACCCGGTGAATCCAGCTAACGTTAGTCAGAATCTCAACCAGATGCACGCCTGGACGAATTCAAGATGATGGATGTATATGAAACTGTTGCGTTGACATTAACTGAAGCTGGAAGGAAAGGAGCAGTTCTGCTCGATGCATTTGCTTTTCTTACATGACATAGGCTGTCCCACAATGTACATCCCTCCATTAAAGATTTTCGTCGTACCTTGCTGTATGAACAACAATAGTTGTAATTCTGTCTTGAGAGGACAGCTCAAGAAGCATTTTGTATACTCAGTTTTTTGTATGAAATTGGAAGCTCTTTCTGAATCTTGTTGAGTGTGCATTTTGTCTTGTCACATGAGATCCTCTATTCTCGATTGTCTGTGAAATCCAGCGATTGGCGTTTCTGTCGCGATCCGACTAAAGGGTTGCAGAGTAAATGCATTGATTGAAGAGAAGGCTCTGATTCATGCTATTTGAGATAGGAATGGCACAACATATCTCAGCATTTCATTTGCTTATATCACTTTTATTACAGAAACATGGTAAAAACTTGTCTTAAGGCTTCAATTTTTTTTACTTTTTATTTTATTTTGAATGTGTAGCATTGTTTTTTAAAAAGCAGTATGCTGATTTGTATAGTATTTTATGCCTTTTGAAATTGCATACTGAAATGAGAGAGACATCAAGATTAATGATTGAACTTAAGTTACTGATATGGCCATTTTCAGATGATCCCAGAACCTGTATTCATACAAATTTTCTTGTTTAAATATGAAATAATTAATTAAACAATGAACTAAAATGTAGGTAGAATCTTTATTTAATATGTAGGATAAAACATTTACAATATCTGCTTCCATTACTGTAATATCAAATATATATGGATAGATTAAGCAAAATTATTTGGAAACAGACAAAAAGCAAACATCATTATTTAACAAGATCACTGAATTTTGCCATAATGCTGCATATTTTATACTCTCTCTTTTCAAGCATCTGACCAATGTATGTCCAAACCACCCCAGTCATTTTCAGGCACACCCAAAGCCTTCCAGACGGCCCTCGAGGCATCGACGATGTTGCTGTCGCATGGCGGCTGGTAGTCGTGCTCATCATCGCACCCCATCGTGGAGTCACACTCATCAATCACCATGGCACTCACACTCCTCCCATGGCCATAAATGGTGATGTTGTTGAAACACCTCTTCTTTTTGTTGAACCAGCCAGTCGAGAGTGCCACGATCGGGATGTCATCCGAGTGGTAGTGGCCGTCACACTCCGATGGCCCCCCACCGTCCTTGCCCTTCTCGAATCCGTTGAGAGTCAGGAAGCCTTTAGTCCTGCCTGAAACCGAAGGTGAGCATTTGTAGATGTCGTAGTACTTGCCTTCTTTGCAGCATTCGGAATCATTGGACTTGTTGCATTTGTCTTTTGGTGGCTTCTTCCCCTTGATCTTGCCACTTGGTTGGCAGGGCTTGGCCTCGATTTTCGGGCTGAATGACACGATGAGAGCAGAGGAAATGATGAAGAGCAAGAACAAAAGAGACTGATTCCTCATTTTTTTATCTTGTAACTATTGATTAGTTGAGCTCTTTTGTCGAAATTTAGAAGTGAATGCAGCCATTTTATAGAGGTTTGAAGAGAGAAATTCGTTTGTCGTTTTCTTGAAATAGAACTAGAGACAGATTGTGTCTTAGTTCTTCTATTCATGGACTGTTGTATTAACATAGTATACATAACTAATTGACATTAACAAGAATAGTTGTTTGGACATATCATTATTCCCACAATGAATCTTTGTTTCTGATTCTGTCATAATGCAGGAATCTCTTCTCTGCTTTTTATATATTATAGCCTGCTAAACTGTTTGACCCCTTATTTAGATGATATCCATGCAACATTAGGCAACGGTGAAGAAGACAAATGACACGAAAGAAGCCATCCCAACTTATCATATTTCACACGTCTAAATCATACAATTCTGATATGAAATCCTATGTGCTCCATTTTCACACGAGGGCGATGTGATGGAGGCAGATGTTCTGTCATTGATTATGTTGTTTGTTTGAACTATCTCTAGACAGCAGTAAGCAACAAGACGTTAAACCCTGAATGATTACAATTTGATGAATTTCTTTCTTTTTCTCATCTTGTCAACAAAGAACTACAGCTGATCACTTTTTTTTCCCTCCCTTTGTGTGATTTAAGGATAATGGTTAGAGATTATAGATATAAGAAAGAAAAGAGGGTACTGTTTAATATCTACTATGATGCCAAAGATTTAAATTTGTCACAGGTGTGAGAAATGATACATAAAACCAGTATTACTGTATATCAAGCTCTTAACATGACTTAATAAGGTAGATAGTCATATTTTTACATGATATAAACAAGTATAACTGTCATCAAGATCAAAAGATGTTACTAAGCATCAGACCACGTGATATCCAAGTCGCCCCAGTTATTTTCAGGAACCCCCAAGGCTTTCCAGACGGCCTTTGAGGCGTCGACGATGTTGTTAGGACACGGTGGCTGATAGTCGTGATCCTCGTCACATCCCATCATGGAATCACACTCATCCACCACCATGGCTGTCACGCTCCGGCCATTACCACTTATGGTGACGTTGTTGAGGCATCTGCTGCCTCCGCTGTACCAACCAGTTGAAAGCGCGACGACTGGTGTGTCGTCAGAGTGGTACTGATTGTCACACTCTGATGGGCCGCCTCCGTCTCCGCCCTTCTGGAAGCTGTTGATGGTGAGAACTGCCTTCGTGCTTCCAGAAACGGGGAGAACATTTGTAAGTGGTGTAGAGCTTCCCTTGTTTACAGCAATCGGAGTCGTTTTCCTGGTTGCATTGCCCCGGAGGTGGTTTTTTCCTCTGATTTTGCCACTCGGGTTGCAGGATTGGAGACGGCCCTCCAACGCCTGAGCAGTGAGGATGAGAAGCAAGACGACGATGGCTCCTTTTCTGAGGTAATTCATCTTGGCTTTGTACTGTTCTGAGATTATTGTTGAGAAACTGAATGTTGGGTGCAGAAATGGGATGAAGATAAATGTTTATATAGATTTATTTTCGGTAGAAACGCCAAGGAAGTGCTCAAATACTTCAGTGTACAAAGATGACAGAGATACAGTCTTGTGTTCCATTGAAATGCCGTCCCAGTTGATCTTTTTATTAATGTTGTCAAGACTCGTGTATCGGCCTATCTGCTGAATTTCGACTCCAAAACTTCGAACAAGGAGTTATGATTCATTTTATCTGCTCATTACACCTGGAACAAAAGTTTCATGTAACATAGTAAGAAATTTTTTTATAGGTTTTAGCCATATGGGAAATTTGTTTGATGACTGAGTTCTTTCTTTGCTCTTTCTTGTTTATATAATCCAAAATTTAACAATAACTATAACCACAATCTTACTTTGTCACTGTCTTCTATACTAGGAGTGTATCTTTAGATTAACCCAATGTAAAAGTCATGTTACTTTCTATAAAAAGTAAAAGTCATGTTACTTTCTATCTTGTTATGGATATTCCAGAGTTCAAAACAGATTTTTTCAGACCAAAACAGCTTAAACTTAGTTCCTGAATAAGAAAAGCTGAGTGTTTTTTCTTGATCAAGCATCAGCCCAGTAGATATCCATCTCACTATAAGAGCTTTTCAGACACCTATGGAAGCATCTAGAATGTTCTTTGAAGCAGATAGCCATGCTCTGCATCACAACCCCATTGTGGAATTAGACTAAGAGGGTGTTTGCTGAGCTTATAAGATGTTTCAAGAACTTGTAATATGTAATGTCTTAATAACTTATAAGTTATCAAAGTGTTTGATAATTTAGTTTATAAGTTAGAAAAAGAATTGTGAGTTATACAGAGAAAATTGAAGCGAGATGAAATTGGAAGGGTATATATTGAAAATAATGAATCATAGTTGGGTTATTTTGTAAATTCATTGTTGGTTATAAGCTTATTAAAATATAAATTGGGTTTGAAGAACTTATTTTTAGGAGAGCTTATAAATTATTTGAGTTTATTTCATACTTTATAAGTTCTATTTATGAGCTTATTTTACCAAACACTTCTCAAGAGCTTATAAACTAAACCAAACACCCTCTAAATCCATTCCCATGAGAAGAGAGAGAAGCACAAGGAGCGACAGTGAGAAAGCATGCATGATATTCATTTTCTGTTTCTTGTTTTTGGATTGTTAACTTTGTTCCTTTGAGTTTTCATTCAGTGCAGACATAGTTATATGCTATACACAGTGACAACTGCCAGTTGTAATGGAAATGATGGGATTTTTTACATTAAAAAGAAAATTATGTGAATATAACAACAGCAAATATTCATCTTTGATTGGAAATCAATGTTAGAAAGCAATTTTTCTCAAGAATCATGTCTGTTATCTTATGTAAGAACACATAAATCTTGCATACGGATGAAGAAGAACAGTAGTAACGAATCGTATTCATAGCATAACACGTTAGCATGGGTGAGACTGGCAAAAACAGAATGGCTAAGCTCATAAACTGGAGAAAAATATTTATTCCATATGTATCAGATCATACATTTTATATTTTAACATGTACTGCCAACTTCTGGAAAACAAAGATTGACTCAGACCATATACAAACTCTTATTCCTTAAAACACAAAGTCACTGAATTCTGTCTCAGCGCTGTTGTTGATCAAGCATCAGACCAATGGACTACCATTTCACCTCAATCATTTTCAGGCACTCAGAGAGCTTTCCACACAGCTTTAGAAGCATCGACTATGTTGTTGGGCCAAGGCACTGATATTTTGGCTTATGTATTTAATCAAAGGTTAAGGTTTATTTATTTTAAACTTTATTTTTTAATTGTTTTTAGTCTTGATGGTAAAGTAACTAATTCTTAATTACTTGAAGAACTGGAGCATGACAGACAAAATATCAGTTAACTCAGCATAAGTTTACTGCTGTTCAGCACTTTCTTGTCATTTCCACTGCCTAAACCTGTATTTAATAAGATTAGTCCATCTCAGTTTGCATCAAATTGTCCAGTTCTTGATCACTAACTCAAAAGCAATAGATCTAATACCAATCCAAAATGAGGAACTTCACCCTAGGAGGACTTCTCCTTGTGCTGATCTTTCTTGCAGCACATTCCTCCGATGCCAGACTCCAGTCATGCAAGCCGAGTGGCACGATAAAGGGCACGACCCCACCACCGGGGGAATGCAACCAAGAGAACGACTCCGACTGCTGCAAAGCAGGAGAGACATACACCACCTACGAATGCTCTCCCCCCGTCTCTGGAAGCATGAATGCAGTTCTCACCCTCAACAGCTTCCAGAAGGGTGGAGACGGAGGCGGCCCATCAGAGTGCGTCAACAAGTACCACTCGGATGACACCCCCGTTGTGGCGCTCTCGACCGGGTGGTACACCGGAGGATCGAGGTGCCTCAAAGACATTGTCATCAGTGGTAATGGGCAGAGCGTGACTGCCACGGTGGTTGATGAGTGTGACTCGACAATGGGATGCGATGATGACCACGATTATCAGCCTCCATGTCCTAACAACATCGTTGATGCCTCGAAAGCTGTATGGAAAGCATTGGGAGTGGATGAAGGTGACTAGGGAGAGCTGGATATCACTTGGTCTGATGCCTAATGCTGTTTTTATGTGCTTTATCCAGTTTTATGTATTGTGAAATTATGTTTGTGAGAATTCTTGAATTATATCAAGAATGTATATTAATGCAGTTTTGTCTAGTACATAAATTTTTTCTTCCATGAATGTTGCACAAGTAGTAACTCCGTCACGGCCTAAACATTGATAAATATATATGGAATCTATTTTACTGACCATCAATTTACAGGTAAAATAAAATTGTGTGGAAGTTACAAAACTAAAATCAATTTGATGATGGCTTTCTGATCTTCAAGATTATATTTTTTCTCTAAAAAATTAAAGGAATTTTCTGTTGATTCTCGGCATAGTATATTAGTATGTTCTTTCTGTTTGAACAGTTCTGCACCAAATTATCAAGTCTTGAATGTTTGTTTTCCTACCATCCAAAGGTTTTTTGTCTGAACAGAGGTTTTTTCGTTTGATAATGCAGGCCCTTTCATGAATGTTAATCCGTTTCATATATGCCTTTCCTTTCTGAGCAAATTCTTTCACCATGTTATTACCAGTTTAGGACAGAAACATAGATGAATTATATAGCAGTTTGGGACAGAGCAGATAATATCAGTTCCACTCTGGTCCTCAGTAAAAAAGCAGGTTTTTGCAAGAAATTCAAAATAATGAACACCAAGACTCAAAAGTATATTCATAATATGATTTACAAAGTAATACAACACATTCTTACATCATTTAAACAAGCATTAAGCATCCTTTGGAAATTTCTCAAAGAAGGCTGTTGTTAATCAGCATATTAATTTAGAAAATTCAACCATCAAGATTTTCTTTGAAAACAACTTTCCGAGTTTTCAGTTTTGATCGGAGATCCATGTCAAAAAGGTGGTTTTTTTCAAGTAACAGAGACGATTTTATGATAGCTTTTTCTTAAAAGCTATCATAAATAGATTTGGTATCACTCAAATTCCTTAATCATTTTCTTGGCATTTTAATCATAAATAGATTTTATATTATTAAAATCATTTTCAGTGATGGACATTCGTTTTGCATTTTATTTTACTGTATGGATGAATCTGAAAAACAAAGATTTATTGGAGAAACTGCACAGATGCAGTTAATTCTAGCTTAACTGGTATGGTATTTTCAATGCATAAAGCAGTATTGATATGGTTGTAGTGAGTGTAAATTCAATGCAACAGAGTTAATAATCCAAAAACAATAAACAGAAAGTGAAGAATCAGGCTTTCTCTCTCTTCCTCTTTGCTTGCTTCTCTTGCTCTTCTCCCGGTGTTGAAGCTAAACCATGCAAGCCTAATGGCAGGATTAAGGGCCCTAACTGCGATGCTTGCTGTGATCAAAACTAAAGGAGTAATCAAATCTCTATAAAAGATTATTTTACAAAGTGTTAACACAGTTGAAATTTAGCAGATTAGGCCAATCTATCAGTCTTGGAATGGAAAGATCAACTGAAGGGCAATTTCATATGGATATTCTCTCCTCTCTCTTTCTCACACACACACACATCATGTTGCGAAAAGATGGATTGGTTTAAATCAGATGCCTTGAGCACAAATTTGGCATTTTTAAGGCTGGGAAATTTATATAAACATATAATTTCATCCCATTTCTATATCCAACATTCATTCTTCCAATATTAATCTTAAAGAAAACTGAGGTTTGAGATGAATTACCTCCGAAGAGTAGCCATTCTCGTTTTGCTTCTCATCCTCTCTGCTCAGGTGTTGGAGGGCCGTCTCCAATCCTGCAATCCGAGTGGCAAAATCAGAGGAAAGAAAACACCAGGGCAATGCAACCAGGAAAACGAATCCGACTGCTGCAAACAAGGGAAGCTCTACACCACTTACAAATGCTCTCCCCCCGTCTCTGGAAGCACGAAAGCAGTTCTCACCATCAACAGCTTCCAGAAGGGGGAGACGGAGGCGACCCATCAGAATGTGACAATCATTACCACTCTGACGACACACCAGTCGTCGCGCTATCAACTGGATGGTACAGCGGAGGAAGTAGATGCCTCAACAACGTAACTATAAGTGGCAATGGCTGGAGCGTGATAGCAATGGTGGTGGATGAGTGTGATTCCACGATGGGATGTGATGATGATCACAATCATCAGCCACCGTGTCCTAACAACATTGTTGACACCTCAAAGGCCATCTGGAAAGCCCTGGGTGTTCCTGAAAGCGATTGGGGCGGCTTGGATATCATGTGGTCTGATGCTATATAATTATCTGTAAATTTCTTACTGTTGTAAAATATGTGCCAATGACTGAATGCAAGTTCTATGAGGAAGGCAAGTGGTACTTGTCCGAGTGGTACAAGAAGACGGAAAGTACCACTCGTACAACACTCAGATTGTGGCGCTCTCAACCGGGTGGTTCAACAACTTGAGGAGGTGCTTCAAGAATATCATCATCCATGGCAATGGGAAGTGTGGCTGCCATGGTTGTGGACGAGTGCGACTCGACCATGGGGTGCGATGACGAGCATGACTACCAGCTGCCATGCAACAACATCGTTGACGCTTCTAAAGCTGTCTGGAAAGCTCTAGGAGTGCCTGAGAATGATTGGGGTGAAATGGAAATCCACTGGACTGATACTTGATCAAGGACATTTCTGACAGAAGTCACTGTTTTAAGGAATAAGAGTTTGTATCTGAGTCAAACTTTATTTTCAATAAATTTGCAGTACTTGTTAAATAATATGTATAATCTGATACATATGGAATAAATATTTTTCTCCACTTTGAGTTTATTATACTTTCATAAATGAGCTTAGCCATTCTGTCCATAATTATGATACTATGATAAATATACAACACAAATACAATAAAAATGTGTTTGATTTCCACTAGAAATAACTCAGATTCTAGTCTCTACAATCTACTTATGTATAGAGTCTATGTTGATATAATCTTATATCAACTTAGTTAAATTCATGTCCAAAAATTGGAGTGCAATCTCATAGTGATTGCCTGAGCAGAATCTGTAATCACAGTCTGATTAATTCACAAGACATATGACCAAACAGATCCATGAATTGAAGAACAAGAAACAGGAAGCTCTGTTATACATGGAATTGAGTCTCTGTAACCGAAAAAAAAGTGGCTTGCCACAGCAAATAAAAGGCTGTATACACACTTTTGTACACTAGAAATCCAGAAAAAACATAGCTAAACTACATGAATTTGAGGAAGAAACATACTGAAATCCGATGTTTAGCAGGCGTTATAACTTACAACATGCTATCGGTCCTGGCAGGGAGACGGCGGAAGAAATTGAGTGGCGCCGGAGGCAACTTGTGCCGGAATCTCGGATGCCTCATGAAATACAGTCCAGTCATGATAACCAACAACTGGAAAGGCACGGCGTATAGCACGGCGGCAACCACAACACAGAAGATCATGTACAGGACAGTGGCACGTGGGTCCCGCCAGCTCAGCAGCGCCTGGATCCTCTCCCCTTGGGACGCTATGTCACCCACAACAGTCTGAATCCTCCCAGCAATGGTCCGCAGCCGATCATACCTCATCCTGACGAGATCCGAGCCCCGTGAGGTGGGGAACGTGTCAAACTCCTCATCAAGCTCATCGGGGTGGACAGTGTCAGCGCAGGAGAGGCGTATGTTCATGTGAGGTGGGTACTTTGGCCTGAACCGGTAGTTCCAGAGCCCGATCAGGAACATGTAGATGAACAGCGTGGGCAGGATCAGTTCTGGGAAGCAGATGAGCATGATGAAGAGGATGTGCACCAGTCCGGTCGTGATTGGGTTCTTCCACAAGGAGACTTCCTTGAACCATCTCCCGACAGCAAATAATCCGTTGAAAACGGACATCAACCTGAAGAAATTGGCCTTGCTACGCCTCATGCTCCAGAGATGTGAGTCGGAATCGTTCATGTATTCGACTACTTCTCGTCTGAGAGGGGGCTCCGCACGGCTCAGACGTGCCGCCACTATATTTACAGCTTGGTGGCGCAGCATGTCAAGCTGCACCATTGTCAGCGGCATCTTGTAGTGCATTTTGGGCAGGAGCGGTTTCGAATACAAGCACATCATATCAGACATTGATGAGCACGTGAACCGAATCGCCAGATGCAGCTCTCCCATTTTCTTGACACCGGAGGGGTGAAGCACCAGCAACGGGTACGAGTGAGTATAGACCCGTCCAGTTTCAAGGGTCGAGACTCGGATCCTAACTTTACCTATCTTCAGATCTCTATGACCGCTCGAACTCCTCTCACCGATATGACCATTATCGAAAACACCAACAGTAAGAACCGTGGCCGGATCGAAAACTTCCCAAGTATACTGTTCGTTGTACTTAGGATTTAAGCTGTCTGTAATCGTCCGTGTTCTCACCCACTTCTGACCATACTTCGCCACGCAGAAAGTATCAGAAGTGCCCCGACCATTCGCTGTCTTCATTGGGGTGATAGCATCAGCACTCAAAATGCCTAGTTCAAGAATGCCAATGGGTGGCTTCCATAGCAGCTTAGCCGATGGTCGGAGATCACTGCTATAATGTGTGGATTCATCAAGCACGTGGTAGCCCCCATCGAGGCAGACACGGAGATGGATTCTACTAGCAAACTTGTCTTTCTTTGGCTCCTCAGCATCAGTCGAACTCGTGTTGTGCAGGTTAAACCATCGAGAGTGAACACTCCGGTCATCAGCACGCCGCTCAATTGTTGTCAACGGTATAAAAACCTTACCAAGAACCTCATCCTTATTTGGACCCATGCGATCTTCTACTGAGAGTATCAGATGGTCATCAAAAGGCTCGGCAGCAACAAACATCAAATCTTCATTCCACGATGCATTCATACTATGCGATTGGACAGGTTTCGTCTTTAGAACTTGGTTACCGATCTGCGCCTTAACATGTACATTTGCAATACGAGTTTTCTCTCCCAAGACCAAGTCCTGTGCCTCAATCACATTGCACCTCACATACCATAACCTCGGTGAGTGGTAGACTTTCGAGCGGATGTGAGTGGAGGCGACCGAGCTATCAACAGGACTAGCAGCATCGAGTGCCAAGCTTCAGAGAAAGCCTCGTCGGCTTGTGTTCCCATCCATACAGCCAGCATCAATTCGCCTTTCTTTTTCCTCCTTCTTGTCCTCGAGCCGATACCACTCTGGAGCCAACGGACTGTCGGGCGGAACTCTTGTGGGGATCTCTCGGAGATCAAGTCGAACAATGCCAATGACCTCGTCTTTCAGTGTATCTTTATCTTTGAGAACGACTTCCAAAACCGATGACTGTATTCTGTCCTTTGAAAATGTGAACACAGTGTTCCACTCTGGACTTTGGGTTTTCTCGAAGTGCTTCGTGACTCCTTTGTAGTTACCGAGTTTCACTTCTACATATGGGTTGAGACTCCCGGTCACATCCTTGGAAGGAAGGTCGTGAGCTCGAACAACTCTAACGAATAGGAACTGCATTGGCTCGACAAGATCATAGATACCAGATGGCTTATCTGAACGTCTAACTCGTCCCCCAATGATCTGCCCCCCTCCAAGAAACGGGCTTGTCTCTTTAAGAGCAAAATCAGCAGGATGTGAGGAGGAATTCGCATAAATGCCAAATGCTTGTGGTGCCGCCTGAGGGTGAGACCTCATTTCATCAACTCCGTGTGTAATTGGTTGCTGGGAGTGTGTTGGAGGAGGCTGTTGTCGCTGGCTGCTCAAGTTAGGAAGATGGAAAATGTGCGTATTGACCCCCTTTTGCCTTTAGCAGATGTGCCAGAGACGGCCTCTTCCCCTTGCTGAGAAGGCAAATGATCGCTTGGATGCACGGTTGAATGTGAAGACGAAGAAGCTGTGTCAGGAAGAGGCACTGAAGCTCTGATAGAGGGATCATTTGTCACAAATACTTTCAGGCCAAGCTCCCCTCTTGCACGTGTGAATAAATTCCCCTTTTCCAACGGATAGTTAAACACAACGGCATCAGCATGGGGAACAAACGACGTGCTAGTTAGTCTAACCTTTCCAAGGGAAGATTTTGAGTTGGTGGTTTTGTTGATGTGGTAGAGGTGAGCCTCGAGGATGAGATTGTGCAGGTTATCAGGATTCGCGACGTTGAAATAGAATGTCTCGTTCCAGAATGGGTCAAGGTCCTTCTCTTTAACCGTGGTGTGGAATTTCTGAGCATCAAAATGAAGCTCCACGAATGGACTGGACGAGCCCTGCCCGTCTTTGGGCAAAAGGTTGTGGGCTCTTACAACCTCCACACCTAGCTTGAGAGCATTCATGGGTTATGCCACAAAGCAGCAATCTCTTGTTTTCTGTGAATTTAGCAACCTGCTCGTGAAAAGGAGGAGCAGCGTCAAGTAATGATGAGAACAACGCTGTTTTCTTTAAGAGAGAGGCCATCTTTTTTATGCAAAAAGAACAACGCTGTTTAGCTAAGAACTATTGATTTTGTGGCATTGAATTTGAAGTGGTGAGATTAGAGATCAAGAGCAATTCACAGTTTGACACTAAAATCTAAATCTTGGTTAAAGCTTATACATTATATTCATATCAACAACGCATAACCTCGATTATCCAGCAATTTGTCAATGCCAATGAAGCTCCAGACGAGTCTTAAAATAGCAGCAAAACGTGTGAAAAAATCATTTTTATTTGACTTCACTAAGATTATATATCTCAGTTTCAACTTATTTCTCTAGACTCAAACAAGAACATATGTCATAGTTACATTATTGATTCATTTACCAGAAACCAAAAGACATTGAATTTACTCACACATTTCCTCTGTTCTCTTTCCACAAAGAGAACTTTAAGAACAATAGGTATATAACTCTCAAAAAAAAAAAAGAACAACAGGTATCCAAAACCTAAAACTCCATGTCAACTAATAGGCTGGAATAAAATACAGAATATCAATTCCCAAATCTTGCTCAAGAAGAACTATAAAAAGATTGCTTTTTTTATTATCATTCCATCAGCTAAAGCATATTTACTTATACAAAACATCCAACTTTCACGAGATTTCTATTTATATGATGACTGATCACCATAACAAAAACTCAGGAATAAGCCCAGATGAACAAGGTTCTTGATAAAAAATCACATAAAAAAAATCACACCTTCAAAATAAAATATCCACACCCACAGAAAAGCACACACACGATCACCTCCCCACACAAAAGGTGGAGTCTTTACACTACAAATCAAAAACCCACAATATATAACAACACAGCCGCTCATAAACAATAAAGAAAGCTAAACCAAAAGAAAACGATAAAAAGAAGAAGAGAAGAAACAGAACACACAGAAACAGAAACAGAAACAAAAAAAAAAAAGGTACCTCTTATCTTGGTTCTTCCACAGACAGCTGAAAAATCCTAACTTCAAAAACAGAGGATCGTGAGCTTCAAATATACAGATTAAACGAGCAAAAAGATCAGCGAAGAAGAAAGAAGAGGACGTGAGAGATGGAAAGAACTTATGGCGTTGAACAAAAAGGTTGAAAGTCTTAACAGTAGTAATAATGGAGAAGCAGGAGTCTGTCTATCATAATAAATAAAAGGAGTTAGAGATAGAGACGGAGGGAGAAGATGAGCAAGAAATGAGATAAGTGGCAAAGTCTTGGACGTATATTGTTGTCAGTTTCGATTTTTTTTTTTGCTTTTTCTTTCTGAGAAGATGTCTGTTTCGGAGTTACGTGTGTGTATGTGTGTGCTCCATGTTTCTTTTTCATTCAACGCGACGCGAGCACATTTAAATTGACATTTTATTTATCTGTATTTTGTAAGCCCCACAATTAATTTATGTATTTAATTTCTTTTTGTCATGGTGAACCGGGATCATTATCTACACTGTGCATTGATTAAATCAATGACATTTTAACTATCTGTATTTTGTAAGCCACACAATTAATTTATGTATTTAATCGCTTTTTTATCATGGTGAACCGGGATCATTATCTACGATCTGCATTGATTAAATCTAATATTCATATACAATAACAACACATCGATTAAATTTAATATTCATGTATAATAATCTGTAAATAAAATGATATAGATATAATGGTTTGAAATAGCGATCAGCAATTCAGCATACGCGTCTGGGTTTATTACACTGCATAATAGTACGATAACACGTGTGTGACATAGATATAAAGATTTGATGTTTTTATTTATTTGTGTTCGTTTCTAAAATTATAGTTTCGTGTTACTATGGTTTTGATTCAATAATACTTCATTATATAGTATATTATAATATATTCGTGTATTTTTATAGTTTTACAAGACTTCATATATGATAAATCTTGATTTCGTCAGGTAATAAATGCAGTAAAGAACACGAGGAAGAACGTGGTTCGATCTATTAAAATAGATCTACGTCCACGCAGCGAGAGAGATATGTGTATTGAGAGTAAGGCGATTACAAAGGTGTAGATGATCAGTGATTGATCTAAGTGTAGATGATCTTAGCTCCCTCTTCCCTCTAATCTAAATTCTATTTATATACCATCGCTAGAGTTTGACTCAATTCAAATTGAGTTGACTCTAATTCAAATCAGTTTGACTTAATATAAAGTCTTCTTCCATAGGATTCTTTTAGATATGCATCCGAATCTTCACGTCTTCAATTGCGATTAGAGTTGTAGTTGGTCGAGTCTTCGGTCGAACTCACATAGCCGAGCTTAATGTCGGGCCATTTATATTGGGCACGCCTTGGCCCAGTAGTTGGGCCGATCTATCATATCCCCCAAAAAAAAGACGAGAAGTGAGGTAATTTTGGATTGGGAGAGTGATTCGACATCGCCACGAAATCCATAGTCCGCGGTTGAATGTCGCTGGTTTCGCCGCCGAGGCGCTCGCCAAGTCGTATGTCGCTGCTTCGCCCCGCTGAGGCATTCTCGCCGGTCGTGCCGCTTCGGCCGTCCCGCTGAGGCGTCGCCGGTCGTGATGTCGTCGGCCGTCCCGCTGAGGCGCTCGCCGAAGTCGATGTCGCTGGCTTCGCCCGCCGAGGCGTTTCCGCCGAGGTTGAGGCCGAGGCCGAGGCCGAGGTGACGAAGGTCGAGGTGTCGACCTACCAAGGCCGAGGCGAGGCGGCGGGGCCGAGGTCGGCTTGGAAGGGAGGCGAGGCGGCGGCGGCCGAGGTAGCGGGCCGAGGCGACGGTCGAGTGTCAACTCGCGGAGGCCGAGGCGAGGCGGCGAAGACCGAGGTCGGCTGCGGAAGGTCGAGGCGGAGAGGCGAGGCGCCGAGGTGTCGGCGCATAAGGCCGAGGTGGAGGCGGCGCGGGCCGGCGTGAGGCGGAGGGCGAAGGTCGAGGTAGCAAGGCCGAGAGTCGACCGTGTAGCTTTAGAGAGTCTTGGCGAGGTGCTCTCGGAAACCCATATAACTTGATTTTTAGTCATAAATGTATTTAGACCGTAGTCATAAATGTATTTAGATCGTGTAATCAAGTGTATATCTTCAGATATAACTGTTTTTAGTCCTAAATGTATTTAGATCGTAGTCGTAAATGTATTTAGACTGTAAAATCAAGTGTATATCTTCAGATATAACTTGTTTTTAGTCGAAATGTATTTAGACCGTAGTCGTAAATGTATTTAGACTGTAATCAAGTGTATATCTTCAGATATAACTTGTTTTTAGTCGTAAATGTATTTAGACCGTAGTCGTAAATGTATTTAGGCGCGTAATCAAGTGTAGATCTTCCAGATATAACTTGATTTTAGTCGAAATGTATTTAGATCGCATCAAGCGTATATCTTCCCAATGAAGAGGTATAAATTGCACGAGATCCGATTTGGACATCGTTTGCATGTAGATGTTCAAATTAATGAGTAATCTGTGCTTGCCTTGTTTGTCGAGAAATATCGGAGGGTGGTCTCTGGCGCCGCTTAGTTTGAGTACCTTACTTGTAGTTTGTTATCTTCACGGCGCCCCTTTGAAGGTAAGTTGTGTTCATCCGAGGTGAGCGACTTCGGCACTGCATCGGTGATCGACTGCGGTGGCGCCGAGGTGAATGATTATGGGCAACCCGTCGAGGTGATAGACTTTGACAACGTGCTTGGGTGATCGTTCTCGCCATCTCGCCGAGGCGGCGCCCTGGTCATTTCGGAGAGGTGGCGACCTCGGGCGTCCGTGATTGCCGGTCCGGGCGTTCGAGGTGCCGCTCGCTCGCCATCCGACTCGTAAAATTTTGAAATCGCCTATACGGGCATCGAGGAATTCAGACACGACCGCCGGGGACCTCATGAGATTGATGGTCGCTTGTTCACCGACGTTGAGGTCGGCTTCTTCCTCTTCTAGTAGAGACGATCCCGAGGTGTATAGGTAGATCTTCTATGTAACCTCAGCGCCGTGTTATTGGCAACGGCAATTTCTTTTCCCTAGCGCTGCGAATGGCCCGGTCAGGGTCTTCGGTCCGTCCGTTGCCAGCACCAATGGCGGCGCTAGGATTTGCACGAGTCCTTGTCATTGATTTTGCATAGAAAACGAAGCTTTTTGTTCGGTTTCCCACAGACGGTGCCAATGTCCCCCATCCATCACGACCTCACTTCTACGTCTTTTTGGGGGGGGATATGATAGAAAAAAGGAAAAAAGAGGAGAAAAAAAAAAGGAACAAGGAAAGAAAGAAGATAAAAAAAAGAAAAAAAAAAGAGGAAGAAAGAAAGAAAAAAAAGGAAAAAAATGAAAGAAAAAGAAAAGGAAAAAAAAAGAAAAAAGAAAAGAAAAGAAAAGAAAAAAAAGAGAAAAAAAAGGAAGAAAGAAAAAAAAAGAAAAGACAAGAAAAAAGAAGAAAAAATAAAAAGACAAAAGAGAGAAAAAACGAAAAAGAAAAGAAAAAAAAAAGGAAAAACAAAGAAAAAAGACGAACATAAGAAAAAAAGAGAAAAAAAAGAAAAGAAAAGAAAAGAGAAAAAAAAGAAGAAAAGAGAGAAAAAGAAAATAAAGAAAAAAAGAGAAAAATGATAAATCTTGATTTCATCGTGAATAAACGCAGAAAGAACACGAGAAAGAACGTGGCTCAATCTATCAAATAGATCTACGCCCACTGAAAAAGATAAGATATGTGTATTGAGAGTGTAAAGGTGATTACAAAGAGTGTAGATGATCGTCGATCGATCCAGTGTAGATGATCGTGATTGATCTAAGTGTAGATGATCTTAGCTCCCCTATTCCTCTAATCTAAATTTATTTATATACCATCATTTGTAGTTTGACTTAATTCAAATTGAGTTGGACTCTAATTCAAATCGAGTTGACTTAATACAAAGTTTCTTCCATAGGATTCTTTAGATATGCATCCGAATCTTCTACGCTCCAATTGCGATTAGAGTTGTAGTTGGTCGATGAGTCTTCTTGGTCTAACTCACATAGCCGAGCTTAATGTCGGCCTATTTATATCGGTCCATCGCGCCGCAAGAGTACCGATCCTATCAATGTATTTGTCTAAAGTTTTACAGATTTTTATAATTGTGCTTAACATTTTGTATTATAGATTATTAAATACATTCAGAATAAATTTAAATTTTGTATATATTAATACTCATCCGTCATAGGGATGTCAACGGCGGATTTTATCTTGACCGTAACCAATAAATTAGTATTGGTTCGGTTCGAACCGCCCAAGAACATCGGATCGGACCGATCCCACCATCAAGTTATGGTTCCGGACGGTATACCCATTGCTAACCCACACTACTGTTGGGCCAAATATTCAACTTTTCGATAAAGTTATGACTTATTTATCAGACTCGACAAGATACAACTTACATTACATACATGAATTTAAAATATTTTATCAAATTTATAGTCAAAAATTAATTGTCAAACAAAACAATATTACCTTTATAATTTTGCACGATTTGTAACCGTATCGATCTTTTAATTTGTAGTAGTTACTAGGGTGAGTATTCGGTTATTCGGTCGGTTTCGGACGAAAAAATAACCGAACCGAATTAACCGAAATTTTCAAAAAATAACCGAACGAATCAATTTTATTCGAATCGAACCAAATAACCGAAATACATTTCGGTTATTTCGCTAAACCAATTTTTAACAAAATACTTTTTCAAATGAATAAATAAATACTATTATATATTGATATTATATATATAAAATAGTTTATTTATAGCAAAAAAATATTTTTTCAAATGAATATATAATAATATTATATATTGATATTTATATATAAAAATACATTTTATATGTTATATATATAAAATATTTTGCAAAAATAATAATTGATAGAATTATTTAATAAATAAATAATATATTTTACAAATATTATATATTGATATAATAGAGAGAGAGAGAGAAATAATAGGATTAAGGATATTGATATATTAAATTATAATTATAAATAAATAATATTATATACATATATATAATTCGGTTTTCGATTATTCGGTTAAAAAAATTCCGAACCGACCGAAAATCGAACTACCGAATTTTAATTCGGTTTTAACCGAATTAACCAAAATAACCGAATTAACCGAACCAAATTTGATTTTTCGGTTTGGTTCGGTTCGGTTATTCGGTTTTCGGGTATTTTGCTCACCCCTAGTAGTTACAATGTTCTCTAGATTAGTCCAACGTGTACCACTGAAATAATATTATTTTATCATTAAACAAACTGGGGATACTGTACTAATTATTATAGTATATAAAATTATATTGCAATAAAATATTTTTAAAACACATCAAAATAAAAAATAAAACTAATAAATATTGAATTTTACCCGTCAAGTTAACCCAATAAAAGTAGGAGAATTGACGACTCGAAAACCTACTTGTCATAAAAGTGCATCCACCGGTTGCCTAATACACGATCGACATGTCGAGATATAAATGTGTGACACATAACACGTAACCCCATTTCTAAGTATTTATGATTCCACCATCACACATTAATTAATTTCAACCATTTTTATTATATTACATGTTTTTAATATAAATATGTGTCTCGCCCGCCTTTAATTATAAATACTACATCTAACAAAATATATATATCTCGAATGTATATAGGCGTATTACATATCTACCATATATCCATATAGTGTGTGCATGTTGATGAAAAAAAAACGCCTGACCGAACCGACAAATGGGTCGGTCCGAATCGGGTCCAAACGGTTCTAGAACCGTAACCGAACCGAACCGTTGCTTTAAAGTTTAATGGGCTTTGAACGGTTCTGGATCGGTCCGGGTAAAGACCGGCCGTTGACATCCCTAATCCGTCATATCCAAGATGATATGTATTATTTTTTTACTGTCTCATCCAAGATGGTCTTTTTTTTTTAGGAAATAATTATTTCTTCAAAAGTTGTGGACCTACCTACTTTTTATCACTATATACGCTTCTCATAAATAATCATATCAAAAAGAAATGAATCTTTTTGGATGAGATGGGGGGAATATTATTTTATAATGTTACTGTGATTTATTGATCTCATGTCTTGTTTGTATAACATATTTGCATTCATATTCGAGTTATGCTTGTCTAGAGAAAACTAACGGCACATACTTGCAGGATTCATATTATCAGTTATGCTTGTCTAGATCCTAACCGTGTTTTAATGACGGACTTTTCGACGTAACCTTAATGCTTTGGTTCTTGAATTTCTTTAGCACGTGGGTTATTGTATTTTAACTAGACGATTAAACCTAAATGCTAGGTTCTTGAATGCACGTATTGTATTTTATAGGATTAATTGTTAAAAAAAAATCAGCATTTTTGTCCCAATTTTAAATTTAGGCATCTTTTGTAAATGTTGCAATAATGATCTAATATTTTGATTTTGTAGCAAAATGTCCTAAACTTTAAGGATGACAGCAAGATCCAACAGTTTCATTATTTGGAAATCATATTAAGGTATTTTCCACTTATCGAATTTTTTTGAATGTATTTATTTTGCTATAAAATAAAAAAATTAGACTATTATTGCAATAATTTTAAAACATGGTAAAAATCAAAATTTGGTCAAATTTGAGTATTCTTCTGCAATAACTCTATTTTATAACAACCGATTATTGTCCCCATTCTTGCACATTGCCCCACCAAACCCTCTTTGAGCCCCATTTCCAAGTGTAACAACCGAATTATTGTATGAGAAGGGGTGCTATGTTTTGACTTTAAATTACTAATAAGTTTCTACAATCGGGCATATTTACTATGATTTAAGGTTGAGAAGTTGTCTGCAATAATGCTATTTTTTACTATTATTCTCTCCATCCATAAAAAAATTATATTTTCAATTTCTTAAATATCAAGTCTTTAATTTTTACTCTCATTATATTCATTTATTTACAAAAAATTCACATAGTCCATATTTTTACTCCTATTACATATATTTACTCCATCTGTTCTTTTAAGTATTATATTAGCATTTTTATCTTGTTAAATTAGTGTCATAGTTTGTAATTTAAAAGTAAAGTTATTATATATTTCATATTTACCCTTATTCAATACTATTAAAATTTGATAATTAGTTGTATTAAATCATTTAATCATGATAATTAATGAGATCATAAATATAAATTTACATATTTAATTGGTTTGTACGATTTGACAACAGATGTCACTTATAAAAAAACAAAGTGGATATTTATTATCTACATGGTTCCCCTATTAATCCATTTACATGGAAATCTATTCATTTATTATTCCAACTCACTTTACATTTATTACAATTCGTGTCACTAAAATAAATGCAAGATTTTGATGGACTGAATGAGTATAACGATAATAATGTTTTGAAAATAGACTTTTTATCCGACGACAACTCTGTTTAATTTAAAAATAAAGTTGTATTGTATAAAATGGGTATGAATGGAGTAGATTAACTTTGGTGTCGTCTTCACACCAAACCAAACAAAAGTAGTTAAAACTTACAAAATAAAAAGCATAGCTCATTAATTAAAGAATTAATTAAGGTGTTACATGTTTTTCATAATGACGCGTTTCTATTGTTAGGCGATTTATTACACGACGGCCAACCTTTACCGAATATAAATTTCCTAGTGAATTTCTTAATATCTGGATAGCAAAATTCTATTTAATTTTGGAAAAATAAAATAAATTCATTTCTTCTTCTTCTAAAAGAATCAAGTACATTTGCACGTGTTATATGAACAAATTTTGACAAATTTAGCAATTTAGGTGAAATTAGTTGAGAAATTTGGATAACTTGCACTTCAAAATAGCAGTTGGTAGAGAATTTTGCTTCTTCCACAATAAATAATAATTACGTGGACTTAATAAAATTTCAAGTAAGATCATTCGGTTTTTTTTTTGGGCCCATAATCAAATTGCTTTTCAGTATAGAAATTATTGTGAATACTCGTTTCTCTTTCCAATATCAATCAACAAACCAAAATGTTTTTTTAAAACTTCTAGAACTAATTGCTGTATTTTTTTAGTCATCTACTGTTTATTTTGTATCCAAATGATTATTTAAATAAGTTAAGGTTTTTATTCAATTTTTAAAATTTCACAATCCACTTCGACATATACGAGTCTCAGTCATGATAGTAACATACATGTGATATTATAGTTATAGGCAAAAAAGAAAAATGAAAAAAATTGCGTGGTCACTCAAACTTTTTCAATTTTGTCACTTTCATTTCAATTTTTATTTTCTTCTTCTCTTCAACTTTCTTCCTTTCCATGTCTTGCCATTTGAATTTAGCAAAATAAATAAAATGTATAATTGAGGTGGCAAAATGGCAAAGCTGAAAAGGGTTTGCCAAAGTTAGTTATACTCCTTCGTCCCATTTAAAATGTTTTATTTTTTTTAGGCACGGATATTTAAAAAAAATGTCTAAAGTAGTTAAAGTTTAAAAAGTGAGATCCACACTTTTTGATGATAATTACTTTCTGAAATGGAATGAGACATTTGTAATGGGACGATCCAAAAAGAAAAATTGGACATTTTAAATGGGATATAGAGGAGTAGCTTTTATAAATATATAAAAAAACTCAAAAGAATTTACACAAATGCAACTAAAATAAGGAATAAAATACAGAGATTCATAAATTAAATGTTTTTTTTTCTTAATAAACTTCAAGGGCAAGCAAATAATATTGAGTGGCAAATACTGAAAAAGCATGTTGGCGCATCTGTCAATATCATTTCTCCTTTACCTCACATTTATCATAAATAAAGACACACAATAACCTACATTGGCCACTATGACTAATCCGTATTGCATGATGAAAAAGATCATAGTAGATCAAATGGCCACAAATAACTAACAAAAATCAATGTTAATTCAACAGAATATACTGAGCCTCGGATCAAAGGGAGGTGCATCTGGTCCACCCAATACTTTCAAAGAGACAAACATAACACATAGAATGTATCACACAGCTTTATCACCTTCATATGACCAACCACTAGCAATATTTGACGAGATTTTGAAAAATGTCTCAAGCTTTAGATAATACATTAAAATATCACAAACTTTGACGAGATTTTGAACAATATACACTCGTTTATATAAATTCACCAAATTTGACCATATAGTAAGTCTCGCTTGGGCTGATTTAATGGTTGAAAAAATTTCTATTTTTATCTAGACAAAAAGTTGATATTGAGGCCTAGATCATAATTGATCCCAATAGGTATCAAAATGTTCACATTCGTACTAAAATAAAAAATATAGATATATTTTTGAACGTATATCTTACTAGTAGATATAAAAACATGATTTTTTTTGGGCCTTGTGCCCTCGCCCATGCCCGAACCCTCAGGCCGCCCACCAAGAGATAGAAAGTTCTACAATGCATGGATGGCGGCGAATCTATAGTCTAATCCACTCGTATTTTGAGATCCAATTAGTTTTATTACTTTTTTTGGTCAATTAATAACATAAATTTAAAGATTATGTCACGATGGATTCAAATCTGAGACCTTTTACCTCAAGCACTAACTACTCTACTACTCGACCAACACACGCACCCTAAGTTTCGTTACTTGTCAATATGTTGAATGTTGTTTGGGGAAATTATCAATATTTATTAGGCAAATCTAGAATATTATTCTTAAGAATGAACATGGTGCTTGGAAAGATTGATGCATGATAGTATTTTGGATTGTTACGAGTTCATCAATTCACGTAATTGATGTGAGGCGTGCGTGACTAAATTTGTACTTCTTTTTTAATAGACTAATCGATAACATTATGAACCTAATTTTGACTTTATCATTTTATAATGTAAAGAAAATCAAAGTTACATGCTACGCTAAAAAAGGCTACAAATAATGTTAACAAGCTAGTTCTTTTCTTAAAAAATAAATCAATAGACCCTTCTTGGGCTTTATGGGTTGGGCTCTTAAAACCCTTCTTTTAATTTTTATTTTTTAAAATCGGGCCATGGACTCTTTTTAACATCTGTATATTCCAATTAAATTTTATTGATCATTATTAGTGGTTTTGACCTTTAAGGAAGAAAATCACGGGTTATCTCCTACTTAGAAAAGCATAGATATTTCACTTCAACATCAAAAAAATAAAAATAAAATTGAATAAGAATTCATTCAACAGAAATTAATAATATATTTTATCACCTCTATAAAACATGCCACAACTCACAATTGAAAAATCCCATAAAAATCGACTAATATTTCGTTCTTAATTACAAATAAAACTCACCACGTGCGATTGCTAGATCTTTTTTTTCACAAAATCGTCCAATATTTTTTATTGATAAATCCCACCATTCGAGTCCACCTTTAAAAAAAATCTGTATTTAATGACAAAAAAAAAAGAAGAATTGTTAGCAAAACAAAATTCAAAATCTTGTGTGTGTGTGTGGCCTAGTGGTAGAGTGGTTAACGCCCGACGCCAAGGTTTTGAACCAAAAATAAAAACAAAAATTGAGGCTGTTGGAAAATAAAATAAAATTGTTGGATGTGATTAATGATGGTCGTAAAAAGGCAAGATGAGATATGTGCCTTTAGTTTCCCTAAAAACACACCTCAAAAATCTCCCCCTTTTTTGAATATTTCGTCAACTTCTTTAACCAAAAAACAAGGATCATTTTGCATTATCTATTCATCTCTTTCTATTTCCCATTTGATCACTTCCATCTCCATTTTCATATTTTGAAGTCCCTTTCTCTCATCAGACAGAGACAAACATGGTATGTTTGTTATGTCGTTCAGTTTCTTCATGTTCATCTTCAAATTCTATTATTATTTGCATCAAATATATCTTGATTCTTGAGATGAGATATCATGTAAACTGTCAAATAAGTTTTTAGCAGAAAATCTTGTTTTTTAATCACATTTTATAGTTGTGTGGTTGTGTTTCTATCAATGTGGTATGTTTGTTTAAATTTAGTTTCAAACATAAATTTGATCATTTGATTGATCAAAAAAGTTCATCAAAGCTTGAAAATTTCAGACATAGCACAATCCACATGCATGAACCATGAAATCTTGAATCATACACATCCTATAAAGATCATGTCATGATCTGTAATTTTCTTGTCTTGATTCACCATTACACCATTGTTTTTTTCCTGCATTTGCTCGATTTTGATTGTAGGCGAACTCAGCCTCTGGAATTGCTGTGCACGACGAATGCAAGCTGACATTCTTGGAGCTAAAAGCCAGAAGAAACCACAGGTACCTGATCTTCAAGCTTGATGATGGCCTCCAACAAGTGGTGGTAGACAAGATCGGGGGCCAGGGCGAGAGCTACGAGGATTTCTGCAAGAGCCTGCCCGATGACGACTGTCGCTATGCTGTCTTCGACTATGACTTCACGACAGATGAAAACTGCCACAAGAGCAAGATCTTCTTCTTTGCATGGTTTGTTTGTTTCCCCCCTTTTTTTATAGTTTCATTGTTGGAAACTATTTAATTTTCTTTTTCTTTTTAAATTTGTAGGTCACCAGATGTTGCAAAGGTGAGGACTAAGATGTTGTATGCAAGCTCCAAAGACAGGTTCAAGAGAGAGTTGGATGGGATTCAGGTTGAGTTACAAGCAACCGATCCTAGTGAGATGAGCTGGGATATCCTCAAGGCGCGGGCTTATTAGAAAGTCTCTTGTACGCGCTGCAGCAGCAGCAGCAGCAGCAGCATCCAGCTAGTGTTTCTCGCGTCTTAATTATTATGAGTTTTTATATAATGTTCGACTACTTATAGTTTTCTGCGCAGCTCTTTCGACTACATCTGAACAGAGCTTAGTTATTTAGTATCTTTGGAACTAGTAGTACTAGAGGGATAAAACCATCTGTGTGTTTTTTGGTTATCTTATGTTTGTTGTGTTTTTTAACAAGAGTGTTCTTAATGTATTAGCTGCATCTTTTCTGTGGCTACCACTTTTTTATCTTATAAACAATGCTCTTTTGCACTCAGTTTTACTTTTCATTGCCAGATTATATGCTTGTGTAGAAACAAAAAACAGCAGAAAACATATACATGTGAAAACCATAAAACCATCTGTCATAGAAGAAGTAGCCATGAAACATATTGTGTTTCAAGTAGTTGTAAAAGTTGCCAAAAACTCATTTCAAATAGTCCTATCTCAAAATATCTCCTTCAGTTGCTGTCAATTTCTTTCACTTCTCTCCCAAAAACAACCTGGTTTGTCAGATTCTTTTTTGTCTCAAGGAAAACACGAACATCTTCTGGCTCAAAGGAAGGAGGCAGATCGCATGGAGGTGAACTCGACGAGCTTTTCACCATAGAATGTATTCTGTATCTCTTCTCCTGTCCTCTAACGGAGCACACCATTGCCTCTGAGCACACCTCCACGGCCCCTTCAGGGACAGTCGGCTTGTATTTCAAGAGCTTCGCGTACTCATTTAGGAGGTGGAAAGAGTAATCATAGACATAATCCATCACTAGATTTTCTTGGACAAAGTTGCTTCCAGCCTTCCCAATTTCCTGAGCCTGCGACAACGACAAACATCAAATTTAAAAGCTTGGGTCCATAGTGTCTTACTCACTCTAAAACTCCAATTTTTTAATCACCTTTTCTGTGTATTTGTTGCCCCATTCAACTGCAAATTTGATATGTTCACACTTGTTTTTAGTGTCGATGGGCCAGTAATGGATCGAGGGCAGCAAACTTCTTGTTAAGAAATCGTAGAACTGTGGTTTTATGATCAAAGCCATGGAATCACAAGCTAAGATATACTTCTGGCTAACAGACCAGCTAACTCCTTCAACATAAATCTTGTATCTGCCTTACATCGATCCAAGTATACATACATCACAAAAAGAGACAAAAATGAAAAAAGAATAGCAAAAAACAGCAAGAACAAAAAAAAATATCAAGCCGATCCATATACCTGTAAGTACATTGATTTGCCAAATTAGAACTCTTGAAGCCTTGCTTCACCTCTTCATTCCAGTCCTACAATTTTGAAAGCATAACGTAAACTACAATACTATGAAATCCCATCTACGACGACACTCATAATTTTCGCCTAAAAGGGCTATTGCTGAAGGAGAATTCTCTACCATTTCAAAGATCCTAGCGTTCCAATCATCTTGATCAGAGGCATTGCATTTTGTCAAGTCTCGACGTGCAGCTCCTACCCTAATGTTCCCTTTCCAATAGGCATAAGGCTCTCTGTCCTTCCACTTGATTTGTCTGTTGCTTTCTTGAATCTCCTGCTTCAGTATCTCCCATGGCTTGATATTCAGCTCTGGCCTGCAAAGTTCAAAAATGAAATATGTCCTTTTCTATTATTTAAAAACACCAGCAGCCAAAAATGAAGAAACAGAAAAATATTACCAACCCCAGAAGGACCAATCAGGGAAGACAATGTCATAACTCAATCCATCTCCACAGTAGTGGAACAATGGTGGAGGGACGGAATCTTTCCCATAGTTGCGTTTCTTGATGACGGGCTTGTCCCCGCACTCGAGCATTAGGTCCAAGTCCGGCAGCCTGCCTGGGTACAGCCTAAGAAGCTGCAAGATCCCCCATATTGTCACAATATCTCTGGTCTGAAAGACTCTCTTGTACTTCAATGTGTATAGTCTGCCATTCACTACAATGATCCTAACATGCGCGACATTCTTGGCCTCTTCCACCATCTCCATTGAGATCCCGGTTTCCTTCCACGGCCTTAGATCTTCATGGATCCACTTGAAGTAGTCCGGACATGCCCCAGTTGACGAGCTATCCAAATTATCTGTTGTTGCAGGTGGTGAAATGTTTGAGCAGTTGAGAGAGCAATCGAATTCTTCTGTATATATATAGGATGAATCTTGGACATGAAATTTCTTCTGCAGCGATCCTCTGGTTATGGACTGGAAACAGGCCAAAACCAAAGTGAGTAATGATGATGATCTTTAAAAAAAAATGAAAGAAAAAAAAAGGAGCTTACAATGTCGAGCCATTGAGTGATCAAGCCAATGATGATGAGGATTACGAGAAAGAAAACAGCAGTGAATTGAGCCCTCCTAGGGTGTTGCTGCCTGTCTATCATTCTTGAAAAAATTGTTGTTTTTGATCAATGTTTGACCTTTAACACTTCAGATTAGATGTGCTTTTCTGCAATAATTATTTAATGTTTACTTGTGTTGACTTTGTTGCTCACCTAAAACACACACCTACCCACGACACCATGCCTTTTGCTAGTGCTGCTTCATAGAAATAGTGAATAAAATAGGCCAAAGGCTAAAGGTCCGATTCGTTCGAGATCTTCACCGCCCACGCTACCACTTAAAATTTCACACACCGTGATCAAAAAAAAAAAATAGAAATAGTGAATAAAACTCCGCACGTTCCAGGGTTATAATGATTACAAATCCAACTGCACTCATGCCTCCACAGCATCAAGTTGACCAATGTGGACCTATTCTTATTAAGCTCTTGGGCTCGCCAAGTAAAGAGTGGCTAAGAACCATTTATCACAGCCTGAAGATGTACGATGGTGAGAGCCTGCATGAACCGACAAACTTGATTGAGGGATGGCGGTGGATCTTGAATCCGGTTCACATCTGCGGATTCAAATCTATTTTTTTAGAATTCGAGTCTCCCAAAAATAGAACTCAACGGATCGGGATCAGATCTGGATCGCTCCCTTTAAATTTCGAAACCAAATCTGGATTATGATCAATCCGATCCAAATCTGACCCATGGATCTATTTTATCTATAATATATATAATTCTTATTTTTATTCTTATGTTTAATTTGATTCCTACTCAATATTGACTATTTCAGATTTACATAATTCCTTTCGTCTCTTCCCCTCACTCCAATCACAAAGCTCACCCATTCTTCCTCAAATTTTCGACGACCCTATCACCATCCTAAACCTTCGGCTACCCTTTTCATCAAGATCCACTGTTCTAGTCTCTGAACTCAAGGACATTCAGAACCAACTCAGTTCCCTTTTTTCTCTCTTGAAATTCCAAAATCTCAATTTGTAGATCGTCGTCGCACTACAGGACTCGTACGTCGTGTCGCAACGATAAGTAACACTCCATGATCTTAAAAGAGAAAAAATATGGATCCTGGTCTAGATTCATAAACCAGATCTTATGAATCTGGGTTAGGATCTCATTTTTTTGGACCCAATGAATTCAGACTGAATCCGAGCCCAATCAAAAAAATTCAAATTTGAATCTGGATCTAGAAAAATCCAATCCAAACCTGGTCCATTGTCATTCCTACCAGTGGGAGAATCATTGCCTAATTAACAATAATTGTGTGTCGTTTAATGTTTTACCCTATGTTACATGGACATGGGTGCGGTATCGGACACGGGTGCGGATCCGAGTGTCAGATACATCTTTTAAGAAAATTATAGGCATGGTGATACCGTCCTAACTTTGGATACCGAATTCTACGAAAAATATTCTTGTCAATATACTTCAAAACAAGTACAAAGTAACTGCAAAATACATCAAAAAAAAGTTCAAATAACATCAAAAATACATTAAAAGATTCAACAGGCTGTAAGAAGAATGTAGAAGGAAATATTTAGGGAGACCGTAATGTTTATGACGTTTGAATCATCATTAATTGGATTAACAGGCAGTTTTTCATATAGATTGTACAAGGAAAAATGAAAGGACATATGTTTAATGCAACACATTAATTAAAAGTTAACTGTAAAACAGCTTTTTTAAGTTTGGAATCCTAACCCAGTGGATATTCTAATCCTCTCTCCCTTCATGGAGTGTCCGATGCAAATTGGAGGATCCGACACATATTTCGTGTCAGTGTCCGTGTCGAGTTGTGTCGACATGGATCCTTCTGCAAATATGAAGTGTTCGAGTAACATAAGTTTTACCAATTCTAATTAAAGTTGTGGCTGTGGTTGTTATGGAGCTGATTCAATCTCTTTCTTATAAAAATGGCTGGTATTTATTCTGTTGTATATTTGTTTGATGAATAAAAATTCTAAAATGCAAGGGTCAATTCAAACACACCACTTGGTTCACCTGGTGCATTCTATGGTAGTGCGTAGGATATTTGATATCTACTTAAAAAATATTAGTAGTAGGATTCAAACTCATGATCTCTAGACGAAGATTTAATATTAATCATAATTGATAATGCAATTTGTAACATGCAGTTGGATCTTCACCTCTGCCAAATCATTTTTCATCAATGTCAAGAATCACATTATGAAGTCTGAATCATGACACCCTCATTTACAAAATGCTCAAAATATGATCTTATTCAACAACATTTTTTTAAAAAAAGAAAAATAGGAAAAAAAAAAAAAGACAGCAGCTACTACATTAAACCAGTATGTAAGAGAAGTATAAAGGTGTGCACGAAAGAGTGTGCTTATCGTTGCTTCTTGTTCTGTTTCTCCCAATACTGATTCTCCCACGCCTCCACTTGTTTAGTCCTCTTCACCTTCCCATCGTTGAAGGCTTGGATTTCTTGAGGCTCGTAGGGTGGCTGCAACATGCACGGATCCAACTCACTCGGCCCCTTCTCCAGAGATTCCTCCATGAACTCCCTCCAAATCCCTCGAGCAGAGCAGGCCACTGACTCTGGGCACAGCTCCACTGCGCCAGTAGGAACGGAGGGCTTGTACTTCATCAGCTTCCCGTACTCGTTGAGAAGATGAAACATGTAGTCATAGACGTACTCCATCTTCAGATCCTCGTGGATGAAGCGACTTCCGGCTTCGCCAATGGACTTGGCCTAAGTATCAAGAATTGGACTCGTTTAGGACACTTTCTGGTGCAGCTGTGTTAAATGTGCAGAACTATGAAGAAAACGGTTTACCTCTTTTGTGTGATGGTTTCCCCAATCGACTGCGAATTTTAGAGACCTGCATTTGTCATTGTCCCTCACTGGCCAATAGTGTTGCTGGGGAACCATGCCTCTATTGAAGAAATCATACCAACGCAGCGTCATCAGCAAGACTGGGGAGTCACATGCAAAAATATACTTCTCACTCACTGACCACGCCCATCCTTCTATGTAAATTTTGTACCTGAGATGCATAGATTCCAAATGCATGACCAACTTTTTTCTTTTAGGATTTTGCATAGCAGTTTATATTTGGTTCATTCTTGAAGATTGCCTCTCTTATAAGCTACCTACATTTGCTACTCATACTTGCATGAAAGACTTTCAAGAAAGGGTTCAGAAAGTGAAAGATGTGGCAAATTTGTAACCTGTGGGTGCACTGATTGCCAAGATTTGATTGCTTGTATCCTTGTTGGGACTCTGCAATCCAGTTCTGAAATGCAACCAACATGAAACAAAAATAAGAACTTGAGGCATCGTTTAGTGTACACGAGATTGCAAGTGAAGTGAGAATTTTTGTAAGAACGTATAATAAAAATTTGGATGAGAAATGCCTGTTCATAAAGGCGAGTGTTCCAGTCAGTTTGAGGAGTTGCATTGCACTTCATAAGGTCAGCCCTCCATGGGCAAACATGGGGGTTTCCCTTCCAATATGCATACGGCTCTCTATCCTCCCATTTTATCTTCTTGTTTCCTTCTTTTATGTCCTTCAACACACTTCTCCATGGCCTTATATTCGTCTCCGGCCTACGCAACATCCATAATTTACACGTCACCATTTAAATAGTTGCGGTATTATTGTCTAGCATGTTCATGTTTTCAATTTAAATAGTTGCGGTATTATTGTCTAGCATGTTCATGTTTTCAATTTTATCAATACATACTATTTATTACTCCCTCCCTCCATCAAATACATTCATTTAATTTCATTTTGATCCGTCCAAAAAAATATCCACTTTCTTTTTTTGGAAACATCAACTTAATATTTTTATCCTATATTTATCCATTTATTTACAAAAAACCACTTATGATCCACTTTTTTACACTCACATACTTTACTCATTACAATTTATTAAAACATGTGCCACCAAAATCAATGAACGATTTTGGTGGACGGAATGAGTATTATGGAAAGGAGTCATGGTCAATTCAAATAATAGCACATTAATGGAAATAACGATTCATAAAATATTATTTTCATTAATTCATTATTTTTTATAAATTTGTAAAAAATAAGTTGAGATTAAAGATTTATTTTTTTGAGAGCTTATAAGATATTGAAATTTACTTATATGATTTATAAACTATTTAAAAATTTATTTTATCAAATAATTATCAAAATTTACAAATTGTTTTGAGGAGCTTATGAGCTGAGTCAAACACCCTCAATTTTATAGAGTAAAGCACCTCAACTTTGTTCTATTGTTTTAATTCTTAGTCTATTGTTTTAATTCTTAGTCTTCCTTCTATGCATCAAAGTATTTCCATTTTCGCGCCTTTTCTTTATCTTTTTTCTTTCAAAATAAAACAACAAATAACTAAAGAAACAATTAAAAGGGAAAATCAAAAGCATTACCAGCCCCAAAACGACCAGTCGGGGAAGACGATGTCCAAGCTACGCCAATCCGAGCAGTAGCGGAACAAAGGCGGCGGGGCGGAGTCTGGCAGCCGGAAGCGGTTCGCCTGCACGACGGGGCGGTCGTCGCAGTCGAACATCAGCTCCAGATCCGGCAATTTCCCCGGGTACGTCTGGATCAGCTGCGCGATCCCCCACATCGTGAACATAGCCCTAGTTTGAATCGACTTCCGGAAATTCTCCATGTAGACCTTCCCGTCCAGGATAGTCAGGCGGAAATGCGCCGTCGCGCGCGCTTTCTCCACCATCTCCTTCGTCACTCCGGTCCGTTTCCAGTGGCGGAGGTCCTCGTGGATCCATCGGAAATATTCCGGGCAGGTCGGCGGCGGATTTGCAGACGGTTCGCGCCTGATCGGGTAGTTTCTCGGGCAGGACTTGGTGTAGTTCCACGCGGAGCAGTCGAGTCCTCCGAGGGTATTTTCGGCTTTTCCGGTGGTGATTATAGAGTTCCTTAGGTAAGAGTATCTTACATAGGTTCCTTCAAGATTAAATTTTAAATTGGTTAGTGAAATCAATCACTCCATTTCTCAATACTAGATTTTTTTAGAATGGGTGACATATAAGAAATATTTTTAAAATTTTACACCAAAAACATGATTTTTATAATTAGTGTATTTTAACGATATTATATTAGGCAAAGTTTAAGCTAACGCAACCTGCTAGAAAATTACACATAGATTAACTTCCGATCACATTAAACGATGTCGAACTTTTGCAATTTCTCAAGATGTATGACTAGTCTAAGAGGGTGTTTGGTGAGCTTATAAGTCTTTAAAATACTTATAATGTTCGCTTAGGAAAATATGTTCGCAGTCAAAGCGTTTGGCAAAATAAGTTCCTAAACAAACATATGTTCGTAAAATAAGCTCAACAAATTATAAGCTCCCCAAAAATAAGTTGATCAAACCTAACTTATTTTTCATAAACTTATAAGCAACCATGAATTTACCAAAATAATCTTATTATAGTTCGTTATTTCCTACACATACATTATCAACTTCACATATCGTCAATTTTATCTCTCTAACTTACGATTTTTCTCTAGCTTATAAGATCAATTATCCAAACACTTTAACAACTTATAAGCACTTGAGATATTACCTCTTATAAGCTCTTGGAACTTATGTTCTCTAAAATAAAGTTTCACCAAACACCCCTAAGTGTGCTTTTCCGACAACCAGATGAGCTCTAATTTGATCATGAATAATCTAAAATTGTAAACCACACAATTTTGTCAAAGTCATATTTGTTGTGTCAAAATTTAAAAATCTTATTATAAACTTAAAAATGAGTAAATGTGATATCATTATATACATATTTTTTATAATTTTCTTGGTCAATAATAATTTGAGTTTTATAGTTGGTGGATTGTCCAAATATTATCGTTTTCTTTGTTTTACCAACACAATGTTACCATTAAACACGAAATTATATTAAAAAGAAAAAGAAGCCAAAGAAAAAAAGAGAGAGAACTCAAGAGAAGCTTTCAAAATTTATACCTAATTGAAACCACAGAAAATCTCTCGTAGACGTTATTTAGGAAATCTACGTAACCGTAATTAGTTAAATTCGAAGATTCATTCGTTATCACTGGTCAACAGTGTCAGTTTGGACTGGTTCGTGTCGGCTGCCAAATTATGAGGCTAGTAGTTATTAGTTTGGTAGTAACAATTAATTAATGCTGACTAATTTCATGTCATTCTCGGTGGACACGCACAATATCCTCTCATTTAAAATATCTCATTTTTCTTTATGGGTTATCCCATTATAAATGTTTCATTCCATTTTAGAAAATAATTATCCGTTCAAAAATTATAGACCCTACCTACTTTTTAACACTTTAACTATTTTATATCTTTTTCCTAAATACTCGTGTCCAAAAGAAATAAGACACTTTAAGTGGGACGGAAGTAGTATTTGAGAATATTTTTCAACTGCCAAATTATGAGGCTAGTTATTGTTCCCTCCGTCCCACCAAGACGATCTATTTCTTTTCAGTATAATTATTTAAAAAAATGGTATAAAATGATTAAAGTAATAAAAAATAAATAGATCTCATAACTTTTGAAGATATAATTATTTTCTAAAAATAAAACAGATCATCTTAGATAGGATAATCCAAAAAGGAATAAAGACCATTTTAGATATAACGGATGGAGTAGTTGGTAGTAAAAATTAATTAGTGCTGACTAATGTCATGTTATTCTCGACGCACACGCACAATATCCTCGAATTAATACTCGAATATATTTTTCACAAGTCTTGACTCCGAATTAAATGTTTAATAGGCATGTGTGATGTGTGATGTGTGCGTGGCCCAGTTGATGTGCCCTAGATGGGAGCGAGCAATTTAATCTATACCACAAACTTTTTTATAGTAAAAATTTAGAATAGCAAATCCTTTTTACAATATCGTTCTTGTTCACTAAAATTTAAGTCCACTGATTCTCTGTGCCTAATAAAATTTATTATACGAAGAAAACAACAATTTGATCATGAAGAACGAATTGATTCCATTGAGATAAATTCCTTTTCCAGATTATGTATGAACATAATGAGCCTCAGAAAGAAGAGGAAACAAAAATTTATTCCCCGGGAAAAAATCATCTGACAATAATGATATCATGCCTTACTTCTGAACATAATAATCTTCCCCAGGAAATCCAAAATGAATCCTAAAAGAACACATGCTTTGAAGTTTACGTTTCACTCGCACAAAATGAAATTAAACATTCATGCATTTATGAGAAGTTTGTAGAACACTTACAAGGTCGACCTGGCCAGTGAAGACGAGCACTGCAACAACAAGGAGGAAGAAGAAGAACAGAAGAAGTGCATATGATGAACAAACTGCGTTGTTGAACGATCTCCACGAGGGCAACCTCAGAGAATGTCTCTTGAAAGCAGGCCTTAGCCAAAATATCTTCATCATCTTCTCCTCATGCCCCTTCATTTTTTCCCTCACTTCTGAGTTCTGCCACAGACCTTGTGATTACTGCTTATACATTCAAACAAAAACTTATCACTCAAGATTCTTGAATAGTGTGTGTATGTTGAAAGAGAGATGATTGTGTATAGAATTGTGAGGGGGGGAGAAAGTGGTTTCTGCTCTAAATTCTCAAACAGATGTAGGAATATGAATAATTCTTTGCGGTCATTTTCAAAAAGAAGACTGATTTTGTAGAATTATTTATGGGTTGAAAATTGAAAATGGGATAGTAATGACTAATGAGAAAGTAAATGTTTATTCTCTCTAGAGGGTTATTCACGTTTATCTCCCATTGGTTGATGGTGGATGTCAATTGACTCTCCTTATATTGTGCCTTGTACATAGGCCGAGAAAAGAAAAATGGGTTATTTGTTAAGAGGGAGATTACATTATAATAATGATTCTACGGCGCGCTGTTTTAAAATAATAATAATAATAAATTGTATATGACCTTTGGTATTATAATTAGTAGATAGTTTTCCTATTAAACAAATTGTAGTCTATCACCCTACAACAAATGTAGATATCAGCTAATAAGTACAAATAAATATCAAGAAACACTGTATTTTATATATAGGTCAAATTCAAAAATGATCTTAACAGTCAACTCTTGTTTATATAACAAGCAAACTTTACATGATTTAAGATAAAATTAGTTACAATATACTCGACTGAAATAGCAGAATACAATTAGTAACATTAGACCTTAGTAGAGGAATTTACAGCACCAAAAAATGAGCCAAGTAAAATTTACAACTAGGAGTTTCTCGTGAAGGGTCATATTTTCTCAACAGCATGGGCAGCATGAAGATGCAATCAAGTGAAAGCGAAGCAAGTGAAAATTGTGATACTGAGAATTATACATGTGACTAAGCCCCCAATTAGGGGTTGACTACAATTGCTTCATCTCAACACATATGCAAAGTCATGCTGTAGAAAACCAGCAAGAAGAGTGGATTACCTGGAAACGTTACACCAACACATGATGGCCATTTCCTCACCGATTTTCCATCAACAAACTACTGACAAGAGATAAATTATATAAAAGATAAGCAGTGCAAGGTAAGTTTAAATATGCATAAACAAAGATGCATGCATGTATGTATATTATCTGCGAAAGAGAGTTGAGTTGAAGCAATCTTGTCATGTATAAACAAACAGCTTGTAAGGTAAGGGACATAAACACATTAGTACGAATATGGAGCATGCCCCAAGTAAAAGCAGTGAGACAGCATAGCCACTTTAGCTTCAAAAAATAGTTTTAAAAGAATGAATAATTGTAGGAAATTTACGCAGAAGAGGGGTATAGGTTGCAGCTGCAAAATGGGTTGACAGAAAATATAATAAAACAACATTGTCATTGTCACTAACAGAGACAATGATCATGGATCAGTTGTGACACCCTGAGTTAAAATGCCTCTCACAAGAAACGGACTCAAAATTTTGGGGTTTCACAAGCTAGTTTCTTAAATGTGGGCTAGCTTTTAGGGCCTTTGATGCTGCACTATATTCTTCGGCACATTCCTGCGATAGAGAAACATATGCTTCAGTCATCTCCTCAATTAATTCAAGAAGATATATACATTTTAAACTGAATATATTATATAACTCAATTGCTAGAAAATGCTTCATATTTCGTTAGATCTTCTTGGGAACTACACCCAAAGTTATGCATAAACTATGTAGTTAGATCTATATAATATGATGCACTTGGTTGCCTAGTGTTGGGAACTTTACAAAACATGCTGAGAACTGACAACGTGTACATTAGTGTAGCTTGAGTTCCCTGTTGCAGCACAGTGATGGTTAATCTTGCTTGAGTGATGCAAAAAGCTCCAACAATTTCTTCATAGGAACAAACGACTAAGTAGAGTTAAAAATAGCTTTCAATTATTTATAAGATTAATAATGATTAGTTATAAGATTAATAATGAAGGTCACACTTAGAGGTTCTTGTAATAATTTGCTGTTATAGAAGAAACAAAAGTCCTGCAGTTTTAACAGCAGTTAAGCATGGCCAAGCAATCCCATATTTGCAGAATTTACTTGGAAATATCTACTAGCTTTTAAGTATGGTGGTAGGTTGTTTAAAAGTTCACGCAGCACATATAGTAGTATCCTTGGTGGAAGGAGTCGCTAAACCTGCCCATATATGAGATACACATTGCCCCAAGTTCATTAAGGATATTGACTATGCGGTTTGTTGTGCTATTTAATCCGGAAAACAAAAACTGCAGAGGAAATAGCAAAACATATAAAGAAATTCTACAATTCCAATACTTGCAAGCGATGAAGGAAGCCAAATCAATCATTTCTTACACACTATTTAAGAAATCATCCTTATTTTCATACTAGTAGTCAATGTGCTAAATGTTTTGTTGGTAACCTCTAATTTAACAATTCTTACTTGCATAAAGATCCCTGTGTAGATGGAGACATTGCACCTTTGCAGAGGTTCCCTGCTTTCGGACAGTTGTTCCAAGAATGACTTCATGCAAGCCAGATTTATTCCAGCATATTGAATAGCTTCAATCAAGGAGAATACAATTTCAGAGATCAGACTAGGAAGAATAAAGATAGTTTCCAGTATCACATTATTTTTAAAAAGCCCACCCGCAAGTTAAGGTTTCAAGAGCAGTCTCACAATGTTGAATTTCCTTGGGTGGCACTGGAGCTACATGAAAGCGAGGCTGTAAGATACAAATAAAATAAAATTTTGAGTTGTATCCAACACTCATAAGGCCAAAAGAAGAAATACTGCACTGTATGACCTTATTCACTTTAAAAGGTTCTGCCAGTGTGTTTGACAATGGAATTATCCTCTCATATAGAGATCGTCTTAGATGGTCTGCAACAATATTTGAAGAGTCCAATTGTGATTGCCCCATAGTTATAGAGGAAATATAAATTGGTTCCAAGTAGCAGATAAGCAGACTTCTGTGTAGAAAGAAAGATTTCAACCAGACAATCACAATAAATTATACACAATGAGCAAGATTGTTTCTAATTTTGAAAAACATATCTTCACAAGTGTGTGTGGCATATATTTCTGACCAGACTAGCAGAAAAACAAATACACTCTGAACGAAGGCACTAAACTATGGACAAGTTGTCTAGTTATCAAGATCACTTTAGTAACAAGAATTTTTGAGGTAATACATGAGTCAACTTACTTAGCAAACTTTGAGGCTTTACTCTTATGAGGAAACTTCATATAAGGATTTGCTAATTAATAACCAGTTAGTTAGAGATTAAACCAATAACAAAATTAGTATGCATCATACTAACAGCAAGCCAACATGCAGGTAGCCTCTGCATTCTGCAAACCTAAAAATCATCGTAAGATAAGCAAGAACCTTGAACTCCCACGACATTCCAGCGAGCAATCTTGTCGGAGCAGCTTACAGAAAAAGTCAGATCTCCTCGACCAGGCCTCCTGTGAACTGTACCGGGAACCCGAAAAGAAGCACCTGAAGACAAATATTTGAGATTACACTCCACTACTCCAGTGATCCAAGTCAAGTGCCTCAAAAGAAGAAATCAAAGACAAGAACGTAAATGCGTGAAGCCAGTCATTCTAAAACAGGCAGCCGCAACTATCCCGCTCACCAGAACCACCAGGAACAAAAAGCCAAAATTACCATTCTGCAGTGCAGAATCTTCTAAAGGGAGGCATTCATCATTGACTTCTCTAGAGAATTAGTACTTAGAAAAGTGAACATCTGAGAATTAACTGATGCGTCGCCACCTGTTACAAAAGGATGGATCATAAATCAAGTTCAGGAATCATCTACCAAAAAAAAAAACATGAGAAATACCTAATACGTAAATGGTAATTGCGATACATACAAATGCAACTGCCCCCCAGGTGTCAATTCAAATTTTGCTCGATCAGGTTTATCCGATCTCAACTGGAAAATTGCGTTAGCCATGTCATCATTCTGCGAAACCGCGCTCCCATTTTCATGGCTAAGTTTTCTATACTTTTTGCCGTGCAAGCAATCTCTGTATAGAAATATCTAGAAAAATAGAAGAGGAACTATTAGGTAAAGTCAATAATCACGATATGTAAGAGGCGTTCTCTTTGGCTTCACATTTGAGCAATCATATTAGAAACTGAAATCCGAACCTAAGAAGAGATCGTCTGGCGATTACTTCAGCATGCGAATTGTTCACGACATCGCCGCTCGAACTCCAACGCGATCTCCGCCATACACTTCGTCCCCGTGCCCAACGCCACCACTCGTAATTCTTCACACACAATCACACAAACGAGAAACACCAGCCATTTATAACAACAATAAACGGGAAAAAATTCGGAGTGATTATCAGCTAATTAAATTAGCAAATCATCAATTTACTGCGGAGAATCTGAATTCACTAACCTTGCCGTCCTTGCGAAGGATAGGAGAGGAGAAACGACGCTAAAACGGTGAGTTCGCGGCCTTGAGGCTTCCCTTTCTTGGGATAGAATTATACATCGAAGTCACTTCTTCTGAGACCTTCTCTGCCCGTGGCTTCTCAGCTGTGTTCTCCGGTAATGACGCCATCATCTCCGGTTACGCGCGGGCGCTGGAGGAAGAGTTTCTGAGCGGGAATGCAAATTTAATACGACTCCCGTCTTTTATTTTGTTTTAAGTTTTTAATGTTAAAGGCGGGCTTTAAATGGACTCGAGAATCTATCCAATGATAATAATTATACCAAACTAGGCCCAAATAACTTCTCTGAGGCCCAATATACATATAAAAATTTGAAATATTTTTAAAAACTCTATGACTGTATTTAGATTAAATATGAGGCTATAGAATGGACAAACAAATGGACTAAAAGTTGATTTTTTCTTGACCTCTAAGCCAATAATTAAAAGTATAAATTTTTCTATACCTCTATGGTTTGAGTATGTTACACCTGATTTTTTCAAGTATGATTTACATGTCATGTGTGGTTTGCAGGCTATTGTATATGAACGTGAGGTTTATCCAATACGCACCGTAGGTAGCGGTTGCGGGTTCCCCATATATATAGGGGTTGGTTATGATGAGAAAGCTCCTTATTGTAGGAAATATGAATAGTAGCACATCTTTCATATTTGTGTAGCACAATCAGAATTATTATGTTGCACACGTTAGTTTAGCACATATTTCATCCATTCGTAGCACATATACTAAATGTATTAGTTTCGCACATCTTTTATTGCATCGTAGCATAAAAAGGGTTCTAGTGTTGCACAGTAATCTGCGTAGCACACAAAACACAAAACTATAGCACAACCGAAAATTAAATCTCAACCATTGATCCAACAAATCAAATGCCAAAATTCATTCATATTTCCTACCAAATTATCATTTCTTACCTGAACCATCTTTATATATATATAGAGAGAGAGAGAGAGAGAGAGTTTTTCAATTGATTGTTTATGTTGGCTTATCATACTGGTTTTTAATCATCATATTTGATAAATTTACTATGAATATAATTAGTGTTGTAATTACTATAATTTAAGAGTCATGTTCTAATTGCAAAACCGACGAAGGTATGTAATTTTGAAGGCAAATAGACCTTTTAAATCGATTAATATTACATGTATAAGGGTAACGTTACTCGTATATATCACTTGCGTTAGTGAAATTAAACAATTTAAATATAAAACGAGAAAAGATTTAGATCATAAATAAAACTTGTTAACATAGAATCTTGACTGATAAGTCTGCTGTAAAATTGTTGGCATGACTGGGCAAATTGTACGAAAATTAAAATAATAAATGTGGGGTTGGCATTGGTGCATGTTATGGTTGACATGATTATTCCGGTTACTATTATTTTGGTGTGACACCCAAAAGAGGAACAATTTGGCCTAACTTAGGAGAAGAAGCAATTCTGTGTCATGGGCCGACATGTTTACCTGACCAATTATATATATATTTTTTTCAAATGAAGTCATCGTACATTTTGTTATAATTTAATTTTTACGTGGCACCGGATTTTTTCGCGAATACAAAATTATTATACTATTTTTGAAACATCTTAAATGAAAAAAAATAATATATATATAGGGTTAGCGTAGAACCATTTTTATCTGAGAACCAAAAAATTATGAATTTATTGTGAAAATTGATGAATCTGTTGAGAAAGTTACTGAATCAAAAAAAAAAATAGAATATTCGCTCCTCATGGATTCGACGGGTGAAAAAATTTAAATTTTAGATTCAGTAACTTTCTCAACGGATTCATCAACTTTCATAACAAATTCATTTGGTTCTTAGTTTTAAGGATAAAAGTGGTTCTTATTTGAACTTAACTCTCTCTAGATATATATAGGGAGTGGATCAAATAAGAATTCAAACTTTTTTTAGAACTAAGAATTAATGTGATCTATCTATTTTTTATAATTTAACGATCAAGATTAATTATAGATCGTTTATTATCCTCAATTTTTAATGGTAACTGTTTATCCCTATAATTAAGGGATTTTATATATTCATTTACGATATCAGTTCACATATACACAATCACTATGATTACATGTACAACAGCATTAATTACATGAACATAACAATTAATTGGAATGTGATAGCATTCACAAGAACTACGATTATATGAACAACAACATGAATTACACGAACAACGAAAAATAGAATGTGAAATATCCAAATAGCGAAAATTTAGGAATTGGACTATTTTTATCATTAAATAATTATGAGTAGTCCGATTTATTCAATCTAACTGTGATTATTGATTCTTAGTTCTTATCTAAATGGTAATTCTCTCTATAACCAAAACGTAATTCCTAAGTTACTATGGATGAAAGTTTATACTTGATCTCATCCTTATACATACATACATACATACATACATACATGCATACATACATACATACATACATACATACATACATAGTCTTACATAGAATTGAGTTATATTAAAAGTTTATTTTTCCGTAAAAATCTAAAAACCAATGTAGTTTACGTATAAAGAAAATGCACCATTGAGTTATGATAAAAGATAATATTATTCATCAATATTTCACAGTGCAATAATTTTATACATAAAATGCATTAACTTTGTATATAAAATGCATTGATTTTAGGTTTTACGAAAAATAAGTTTTTATTTGATCTCTTCCATGTTACGTATAATATTATTTATGAGTAGTTCATTGTAAACAAAACAATTTATGCATGGAATTCGAATACTTTTGGTTTATTTTTCATGTTTAGGAATGTTGAACGCCTGCTTTATTTGTGATGGTATCGATATGATTAAGAAGACAGTGAGATATGTGTGTATGATATTATTCCGAACAACTGTAGGGTTCATAATATGATAATGGTGGCAAAAGAATTTATGCAAAGGTAGTCATTAATTAGGAATTAGGCCCCAATCTCAAAAGTTAGATACACAGCCTGGCTAATTACTAAACCCTGTATTATGCCCATTTCCCACTAACCCATCAATTATATAAATAAACAAATAAAAAGCTTCACCGACTATATAAGTAAATTTTTTGATCATTTCATCTATTTGTAAAGCAAAATCAATCTTTTACTACGAGGGTGTTTGGTTGGCTAAGTTTATAAGATCTTCAAGATAATAAACTCCTAAATAGTTTATAAGTTATGAAACCCCTAAAAATAAATGGGTTATTTGCCGCTAAATTCACGAACTTTGATACAATTCTGGTTTGTGACATGAATTTTAAAATTTGAATGACAATACATAAACTTTTGATTTGTCTGATTTTCCCATGAAACTTAATTACCTCAAATCGAATCTTACGTGGCAAAATTTAAAATGACATGGCCTCCACTTCACTTTCCTTCCTCCCCTCTTTCTCTTTGCGAATTTGAGAACCTCTAAAATGGCTTTAATGGCCACCGCTCAACCACTATCGAAAACACCTCCAATTTCCTCTCATTTCCACACCCAAAATTCACATTCAACAAATCGAAGTTTGGCAAACCAAAAATTCCGAGCACACTCATCCCAAAACGTTTGAATATATCAAATATCCAATTCTACACCCCTTCTAAAATCTTGTGTCCATCGTTCAATTTTCTCTTATTCTACCCACCTATGGCTTCAACCGCTGTCGTGAATACGCTCTCCGTCGCCAGCTTTCCGAGCTCCGATCTCGCTACCCCGTTGACGATGAAGTTCATGAAATAATTTGCCGCATCGGCGGCTTGGTTCGTCCTCGCATCGCCAGGTATGATGAATTGCTCCAATGCATTTTCGCCACCGCTACTAGTCATGGGATAGAGAGAAAGTGAGGTGGTGATTGTTGTAATCAGTAGCGGAGCCACGACTTATGATGGAGGGGCAATTGCCCCACCTCAAAATTTGCTAATAATACCTTAGTATTAGGAAATATTATAATTTTATCAAAAGTTGCCCCACCAATTTTTTTTAAAAATAGGGGCAAAATATACTTTTGTTTCTTCAACCCATTTTAAAATATATACGTATAATACATATGTAATTGTGAAAGAGAATAAAATTAAAAGAGATAATTAGAAATAAGAGAGAGAGAATAAGTCAAAATAAACTAAATTTTTCATTTTTTTCTCAAACTAATCAGCAGTGTTCTTCTTCTCTGTCTCATACTCTGTTTTTCTCCATAGTTATTCTTGAGAAGGTGCACCCCTAGAAATCATCTCGACGAGGGCATCAAGTGTGAGTTTTTGTTTCGCTTTTTATACTTCATTGTTTTTTCAATTAAATTAGGGTTTTACATACTTCTTCGTAATATGTGATTTCTCAACTAAATTGGTATTTTTCTATGCTTGTTATTTGTTGAATCTGCTTGTAGTTTTCCGTTGTTGGGCCTCTGCTGAATTGACGACTTCTCTTTGTTAATTGAGATTTTTGTTCAAGGATGCCAATCGAGTGTTTGTAGTATTGTTTGTTTCATTTTAGGTATAGATAAATACACCCATAATCTTATTTCACGGATGTGCATTCTTGTGAAGACTTTATCAATTTGAAAGGGATAGGAAGTCTTGCAAGAGAACTGGTGACGATAAAATGAGATATTGTGTATCCGTTGGTGTATAAGCTCATTAAGCTTGCACTTGTTTTACCTGTGGCAACTGCAACAGTGGAAAGAGTTTTTTCCGTCATGAAGATTGTGAAAAATCGGCTTCGAAATAGGATGAGAGATCGTTGGATGAATGATTGTTTGGTTACTTACATCGAGAAGGAAATTTTTGGTACAGTTGATAATGAATTGATATTACAACGCTTTCATAATATGTGTAATCGTAGAGAATTACTGTAAAAATATCTTATGATATAACTATTGTCTAATATATTTTTGAGTTCTTAAATATTTTGCCCCCCCTATGTCCCGGGGCCTGGCTCCGCCACTGGTTGTAGTGGTGGTGGTCCAAAGCTGGGGGGAGGGCGTGGATGGGAAAGAAGAGAGGTTAGAGAGAGAGAGAGAGGTGTTGCTGGTCCAAATATGGGGAAAGGGCGTGGGTGGGTGGAAAGAAGAAACGTTAGAAAAAGAGAGGAAAGGTGGTGCTTGTACAGAGGTAGGGGTGTGGCCGTGTGGGTGGGTCATGGGTGGGAAAGAAGAGAGGTTACAGAGAGGCGTGAGTGGGTGGAAATAGATCTATCCAAACCTGGGAAAGGAGGAAGAAGGTGAGGTGGAAGTGATTAGGATAATTTTTATTTTTATTTTTTAATTTTAAATGATCATTAAAACGACGTCGTTTTATAACCACGTCATTTTTAATTTTGCCACGTAAGATTCGATTTGAGGTAATTAAGTTTCATGGGAAAAATCAGACAAATCAAAAGTTTGTATTGTCATTCAAATTTTAAAGTTCATGTCACAAACCAGAATTGTATCAAAGTTCGTGAATTTAGCGGCAAATAATCCAAAATAAATAGCTCAACTCCAACTTATTTTTTCAAAAACTTATAAATAATAGTGAATTTATCAAAATAATCTTTTTAAGTTATTATGATTCGTTATTTTCTAAATATATACACTATTAACTTCACATATCGTCAATTTTTTCTCTCTAATTATGATTTTCTCTCTCTAACTCACGATTCTTTCTCTAGCTTATAAGCTCAATTATCCAAACACTTTGACAATTTATAAGCTCTTAAAATATTATGTCTTATAAGCTCTTGAAAATTCTTATAAGTTATTGGGGCTTATAAGTTCTTTAAAATAAGCTTAGTCAAACACCCTCTACGTATACCAACTGAAGAGATTTTGTAGATTAGTGATTTTGTTTTATTTAAAGAGATTAAATTTCAACGGTTACCTGTGCAATGAACCTTAATTACATGAGATAGTCTTCTGTATATCTATTTGTAGATGTGAACTTTTGTTATTTTTCTTCAATTTCTATATAAATGATATTTAAGTAAATGATAATTTTTTAATGTAGATGATACTTTTATTTGTTCTCCGTACAGAAGTTTTTGTTTAATTAAATACTTTTGTGAGTTATATATATATTCTCATGATTTTAGGGGAGATGCCCTCACACATTTTAACTAAAGCTGATTTAAATTTGATAAAAGTAATTGTTTGTACTAGTTTTAAGTAAAAGTATAACTCGAGTATTTAGGTAGTTGTGGATATTGTAACAAACAGCGCCCCCGGCTTTATAAGTTGGGCGTAATTGTTGGAGACCTTATAAGTTATAACCATAAAATAAAATCTGATTTAGGTGGGTCCCACTCAATTATCTCGAATTAAATAATTTAAAAGATGAAATAGTGGAGAACCGAATTAAATAATTTAAAAGATGAAATAGTGGAGAAAAAAGAATAGTATATGGATAAAATTAAGAGGGCCCCTACCTCAATCATGAATTCAAGAATTCAATACGACCAAAAATTGCTGCAGTGGCAAATCATTTATCTCTTGCCCGAAAATATTTTAGTATTTTGATAATAGATTTATAACGAGCATCGGATCCTATGTTTCATTTATGAAAATAAATAAATAAATAAATAAATAAAGTGTATAACTGCTAAAAGTGATACGAAGTAAATTTTATAGTAAAAGAATAGATACGAAAGTAATAAATGTCGTCTTCATCGATCATTTAAAAATTGATATGATAAATATGTGATTTGCAAGTTATTATATAGAAATATGGAATTAATTAATTAAAATAAAAGACCATGTAACGCACTTGAGTTGAATGCTTTAGGGGGTGTTTGGCTAAGCTTATAAGATGTTTCAAGAGCTTATAAGTTGTTAAAGTATTTGGATAATTGATCTTATAAGTTAGAGAAATAATCGTGACTTGAAAGAGAAATCATAGTTAGAGATAAAATTGATGAGAGGTGAAGTTGATAGTGTATGTGTAGAAATAACTAACTATAATAAGATTATTTTGGTAAATTCATGATTGTTTATAAGTTTATGAAAAATAAGTTTGGATTAACCAACTTATTTTATGGACTTATAAATTTATTGGAAATTATTTTCACAAATTATGTTCGCTTAAGAGTTTATTTCTTGCAAAGACTTTGAACAACTTATAAGCTCCTAAACAATTTATGTTTTAAAGAGCTTATAAACTCAACCAAACACCCTCTTAGTCATGGGATGCCATTATTCAACAATAAATAATATCGTCTTTTTATTATCCCTAAACCGTCAATTATCACAAATATTGCCCCAATTTATAATATGAATTTTTCCTAGACAATAATCGAATGGCAGTTGAGTATTGCACATGACCGTGTTTGGGGTCCTTTCAAAGAATCACATAATTATAAATTCGGGCATATATTATGTTATTGTTTTACAACTATTTTTAATATATTTACCGTATTGTTTTATTTTAAATGCAAACAACTTTTTAAGAATTGCAATTACAACATTTGCAAATTTTTAATAACAACCCTAGGCCATTTTATCTGTAAATTAATATAATTTTGTGGTGCATGTCAGACTAATTTTATTGGAAAATTTTGGATATGTTATAATTACAAAAGAAATATTAAAATATGAACACGGTGTTGTGATTGCAATATTTTAAAAATCATGATATTTCTTTACTATATACCCTAATGGCTCGTTTGGTTAGCAGAAAATTAATGTTAACTAGAAAAAAATAAAATTGCTATGGTTATGAATTTGTATTGAATAATTAAATATAATTAACCAATAGATATTATAACTAAACTGTAATTGACATGCATAAAAAAAATTCAAAATCACTTTTCTAGTAACAATAATGTACATTATTACAGTACATATAACATGATCCATAATTATAAAATTAAAGTTATGATTTTCTATAAATTATTATTAATAATAACAATAGTAATAATATAAGATACAACGCAAAACAATACTAAACAAAATTATAGTTTGTATTGCAATAAAATAATAAAAATAATACTCAGTTATTCGTTTTCTTTTCAACTGTCCCACTAAAAATGGTTCATCCTAAAAAACGAATTATTTTTACACACAAAAGTATCTCGAATTTCATGAGCCATTACTTTTATACATAAAACGTAATCCTCCTTAATTAATCCACGTATCCAAAAATAATGTTTCCTTTAATGGGACAAAGAATATTAAATATGCAGGTACGTTATGATCATGGACAAAAAAATAACTATGAAAAGTTAGGGGATACGATTCATAAAAGTTCTACTAATTTCTTAATTTCAGAAATTTTTATTGCTTTTTATGATTTATGAAATTTTAACTAAACACAAAAGTTAATATTTATGAAATTAGATTACTTTTACAACATGTTCACTTTATTGTTTTTCTGGTTGATTAATTCATTATATTAAAAAACAACTGCACCAAGGAGGATCTGTCCTGTGGGCTCTAAAATTGCAAGATGGCATTGCCATTTGTTCCAATGTGGACGCATTGATAATAACATTTAGTTATCAACGATATTACCTATAATATTATATTTTGAATTAATTAGATGACACTATTATAAAAACGACTTCCTGGTGGTTAAAGCGTAAGCTTTAATCAATACTTTAGATTTGTACGTATAATCGGATACCAAGTTTAAATTTTGTTAATATTTCTATACAAAATATATCTATATTTTAAAACGTTACATTTTGTATTTATTATTGAACTGAAATTTATTGAATTTATATATTTCTACATAGTATTTTCTTGTGCTATACATGGAATATTGTTGTTATTATTATTATTAGACCCTATGCGACGTGGATTGATTTAAATAATGTGATTATATGTAAAGACATCAAAACTATGATGTCGGTAGGACTGAGATTAAGCACATAGGTAATATTTTTCATAATCATATCTAATGTGGTTGAAAATATATAAAGATATAGTTAACAAAATCAACAAGTGAACTATATACTGCACCGTATAATCATTAATTAACACAAATGAGATGACAACTTTTTATACATGTAAAAATAAAATTAACATACTTAACTTTATATATTGAGTATATGGATGTCTATATTTTATTGCGAAAAACACGCACCATAATCACAGTAGAAAAATAAAGAACACGAGAATTGTTTATCCAATTCGTCTTGCGACTACATTCGGGGGCGATGTCAAGTCAGAGATTTCATTATGTTATTTCGGATACTGATTAAAATGAGAAATTGATATTAAATAGAACAATAATCAAACTCTAAACTTAAGCCCATTCAGGGGCGGATCCAGAAGTTGATGATGGGGTGGGCTGAAAAATAAGTACTTCGGCGTATTAAATATCATAAATGCTAAAATATTTTTATGTTTTCATAAGTTGTCTTGCGAGATTTCAATACCTAAAATCCATCAATAATTGAGTTTATATCTATATTTTTAATAAAATTTCTTTCAATATAAATCCTTATTTAACGTAAATTTTAGGGAATCTATCCGTCAAACCACTGGCAAAATTTGGCTGCGATTGAACTTGAACTTTGACAGCTTCGAATGGGCAAGAGCAACATCAGCAAAAAAACTTGAGCAGATGCAGCGTTCAGGAAGAATATGACACATTTATTTGGCTAATTTTCCCGACTCGTATGAACTTTTGAGAATGCAGACAAATAGTTATTCTAAAAGCACCAATATACGTCACTCAAAACAGTAGGCACGCAAATAAGGAGACACAAAATTTTAGTGTGGAAAATCTCTCAAAACGAAAGAGAGAAAAAAATCACGGGACTACTAGAACCGCTTAAATCCACTATCATTAACAATGTAGCAGTACACAATCTTCTCTAGATTATATAGAGGCGTACAAAACGTCATACATTCAAAAATAAGCACATCAAGATGTATGAAACCAAAATCGAGCAAAGATCAATAAAATATCACCAGAAATTCTCATCTGTTCATATCAACGAAACCAGACCTTCGAACCTCAAAATTTGATCTCCACCATCAAAACGTTGGCCCGGATGCTGTGAAACCGTTGTCCAAAAATAACGGTGATCTAACTGTTCAATCTCCGGAAAATCCGAGAGGAGAAAAAAAGGCTACGGATTTTTCTGTTTTGACTGCACCAATTTCTCCATTCAAAAATGGTGGCTATCCCTTTTCACTCTTATAACCTTCTCATGGGCTCATGTGCTTTTCTCATAGGTCAAAAATATAAGAAAACCCAACAATAACAACTTTGTTTTAATTTTTTAATTATTTTAGACTGAGCTAATTTTAAATTGGGTTTAATATAATACATAGAAGGAAGAAAAAGTTTGGGCCTTGCACCGGGCTGGAGCCCGGTGCAGCCCCTACTATGATCCGCCCCTGAGCCCATTAGGATTTCGTCTGAGCTAAAAACCATGGGCTCAGTTGGATTACAGAAATCGAACTTTAATGTACAGTTCTTTTAGACTCCATACTCCAACATATCGAAAATAATCGCCAAAATCCAAGATAAACTTACCTTTCTACACGTCGGAGCTAAGATCAAGAAGCTTATTTAACTAGAAAACCAAACTAAGTTTTTCAAGAAAACAAAATTTGAGGAAATAAATCATACATATTATGTTTCGATAAACTTACAATTAAATATTACGAGATTATCAGATAAGTAGTCGTCCATATACCATCAAAGTCGTAACCTGTCGGCACGTGGGAGAGTCCGCTCTACGTCGCACCCACACAGATCTTCCTCTGCACCCTATATCATCTCCGTCTACACAACCAACATCAGTACCCCCATCGTTACTGTTAACGGTGCAGAGAAAGCATCCGTTTCCTACTACCATGAGCCGCAATGCAGACAATAGCAACTCTTGCAATACACAAAATCGAGAGCATAGCAAACACGGTGGATCGTTAAAAAAAAAAAAAAAAGCAAACACGGTGGATACGCAGTTTGCGTCATCTTTTTAAGGCCCCACAAATTATAGTAAGTTTCAGAACTCGCCATTGCCAACTGCTTCTACTTCTTTCTCTGTTAGTGGAGAATTTTCTTTGCTTTATTCGCCAGTTCAGGAGGGGGGGGAGAGAGAGAGACTGTGTATATATATCCAACATCTGTAGAGATGGCAGCAGCAGCGGCGGCGGCGGCGGAAGAAGTTGTTCCGAAGAAACCTGAAGTGGAGGAGGCACCACCAGCTAAGGCGGTGATGGGGGAATCCAACGGCGTCGTGCAGCATGATCCTGCTCTCCCGCCACCTCATGACGACTCCAAAGCTCTTGCAAGTAAATCCATTTATCAACTCTGTGTTTGTGTTGAGCTACGGCTGATCTATTCAAGAAGCTGTTATGGAAAAACTATGATTAATGAGTGATTATCCCTGCATTTGATTTGATGTTTTTGTTAAATAAAATGCTAAAGATTGATTTTTGGTTGCTGGGAATTCATTACGTTGAACGGAATCAATTTACAGTTGCTATCTCTTAAAGGCTACATTAAAGAAATTGATCACTTCTTAGAATAAGAATCTTTGTTTTGGTCATGGTCTAATTAAAGACAAATTAGATTTATTTGGAACATTTAGTGAAAAGCTGTGGCGATTTTTCCAATGTGTATGATCTTGAAGTGACGCTGAAATGGCCTGCTGAACTGTCAACTTCAAGAAATAAACTGCTTTCATTGGCTATGAGTTAGGAGACATGCAATATACCATTGGAAGGCCAAAGGAGTATAGTTTCTAGCAAAAAAAACGGCACTCAAAAATATTAAGTGTGGAGGAAGTTATGACACTTTGAGTGGAGGCTGCCAGGCTGCTACATGCCTACGGGAATTTGGAAAACTCTCCAACTTTTGGTTTCTTTTGCAACCTTTTGAATCCAAATTCATTGCTCATCAACCTTTAGACATTCCTCATTAAGATCTTTATTTATTAAGTTCATGTCTTTTCATTTTTAGCTTTTGCCTATAAAAAGGCCTCGTATGTAATAGATGGGGGATCATTGAAAGTTTATATATACTATCTTGAGCATTAAGCTTGTTGAGGAGTTTATCTTCTTGTTTATCTCTAAACTCTTGGTGGATTCCTAGAGTGGGTGAGGTTTTGAGTGGTGCTTGTGGTTTCTCCTAATTCTCTCGATTTTTCCGGTGTCATGAAGTCTCTTTTGTAAAACTCTTTGCCTTTAGTTCTGATTGAAGTTGAATTGTGTGACTGTTTCTGTATGCTGTAGAGATCCCTGCACTGCCCGTAGCCCAGAAAAGCTCGAAGGGATCCCTTGATAGAGGTGCGTTTCTTGTACATTATAGTTCTGCAGAAGGAGTAATTCGGTTTAGATTAACTTAAACATGTAATTAGCCCTCGAATTTGGATTCGAAGGCTATACTATATATATGCATTAGTATGAGTTGATTATATCAGAAAATGAAAATGGATTGTGAATAAGCCGGTAATACTGTGTAGTGAATGAGATTGGAATGATTGGATTATACGAGGAAAGTGACCTAGTGAAGAATTTGGACTGTCTGAACTTTTGTAGATGTTGCTCTTGCAAAGCTTGAAGATGAGAAGAGGCTGTCGTATATCAAGGCATGGGAAGAAAGTGAAAAAACCAAAGCCGAAAACAAGTAGGGCTTATCTCTCCATCTCTTCTCATTTGTATGAACACTGTCATCCTGCAATCTTCAACGCTTTGGATGTTCATGTTTTCATTTCTCGTGTCTCTATCTCTTCTATCCATGTTCTTGTCGCTTCATGATGATGGCACGTTGAAGTTCATAGCGATATCTCAAATGTTAGAAACTGAGAGATGATAGTAACTATTATATCCTATGATGAGGCAGGGCACAGAAGAAGCTCTCGGACGTTGCATCGTGGGAGAACACGAAGAAGGCCGCTCTTGAAAGCGAGCTAAAGAGCATCGAGGTAACACACATTCTTGAACTGATGAACGCTTCATTATAGTTACAAATTTATAAAACGAGCAATGAGACGAACCACGTATACTTTTTGAAGGAAAAAATGCAGAAGAAGAAGGCAGAGTACGCGGAGAAAATCAGGAACAAGGTCGGGCTAGTGCACAAGCAAGCGGAGGAGAAGAGAGCCATGGTTGAATCTCAACGTGGACAGGAACTGCTCAAAGCTGAGGAGACCGCTGCAAAACTCCGCGCAACGAAGCAGGCCCCACCAAAGGCCTGCGGATGCCTTGGTGGCTAAAAAACAAGTGAATCATCCATCACCACCAACAAAAAGTTTGAATATTGTGTCATAGATTTTTGTTTTTTTGCTTCCACATTATGTATAGTTAGTTTCTTCTGTTGTGTGATTTCACTACTATGTTATGTCATGTTTTTGGATTGTAACAAGAAAACAATGTCTTGAATAAATCCACTGCAACATTGCGTTATAATTTTTCTATTACATCCCGTGTTTCACTATCGTGTCGTGTTGAAACACTAAATGTTCACATATGTTAGAAAGTTTGAATCTTGAATCATCTGTCACCACCAACAACAAAAATTTTGAATCTTGAATCATAGATTTTTGTCACTCTGTATAGTTTCTTCTGTTGTTTGATTATAATACTATGTTACGTCATCTTTTGGATTGCAATAATGTCATGAATAAATCCACTGCAACATTGATTCTCTTTGAATGTTCCTACATTCTCTGTTATAGTTTTCTTTACATCTCGTGTTTCACTATCACGTCGTGTTGAAACACTAACTGTTCACTTATGTTAGAAAAGTTGATGCAGGAAATGAAAAGTGTCAATAGTTAAAGACTTCTGCAACTTCTTCCATTCAAGGCTACCAAAGTTTACAGCTAAGAAGCTCAAAACACAGAGAAACATAGCTGCCAATATCGCGATTTTCGTCTCTAGACGAAGCCATCCTGGTGTTCTTGAGGGGAGGAATGGAACAAACTATCACTACTAAAAATCTGGATACCAATCAGCATATTCCAAGAAGCTCATATCATTGTTGCTTGGAAAATCCAGTAGCAGCTGCAGTGTTGATTCTGAGGAATCTTCCATTTCATTCGAGATCGAAGATTTGCTGCTCTTGCAGTTGTGTTTACTGCTTGGATAGGCCAAGTGGCCTGCCACCTTCAGCTCGATCTCAGTGGTTGTGCCCGAAAATGAGCAGCACTTTGTCGAAGCAGAGGAACACGAGCTCCGGGACTGATTCTTGATCTTGATCTTCCTAAACGTCTCTCCGACCTCGGAGTTCCAGAGGCGGAGGAAGTGGTCCCCGCCCTCCGAGTTTGGCACTGAGGGCGGGAAGCAGAGGAGCGACTCCCTGGAGAGACGGGCCTCTGCCTCGAGCCTGGCCCCCTCCCATTGAGCCATGTGGCGCGTGGAGGGCGCCGAGGGGGGGCGGCTCAGCAGGCCAGTCGACGTTGGTGTGGGCTCGTGAGTCTGAGGGTCGATGCCCATCAGCAGCAGCCGCTTCTTCAGATGCGTGTTCCATAGGTTCTTGATCTCGTTGTCTGTTCTTCCGGGCAGCTGGGAGGCGATTGCGGCCCACCTAAACAAGATCAACGGTTAAGATTTGATGTGCAGATTTAGATTGTAAAAATGTGTAACAAGATTGAGGTCGAGCTACCTGTTGCCAAGAACGGCGTGGAGCTGAATGACGAGCTTCTCCTCCTCGGCCGTGAACGGCCCCGTTTTATGTCTGGACGAAGGTAGTTCGTCCAGCGCAGTCGACAACTCTTCCCACAACGGAGAAGACCTGTACAAGTTAGCAAGTGTCAAGACATTGTTGTGTATGAACTATGATAATAGGTTTCACTGGCACATTTACTTGGATCACGCCCACAAAAAAAGAGGAAAGAATCAAAGTAAGCCATCTCTCTCTGTAAAAGAAAATACCTGCAAGCTTGGGGAGGGATCTCCAGCTGCCATGGCCATGCTTGTCGATGTAGTCAACCAGCTTGTCATCTTCTTCAGGAGTCCATGGCCCCTTCTTCAACCCCTTCTTCTCACAACATGGTGCTCTCCCCATCAATAAAATGTACACACACTCTAGAACAAGAAGGTGCAAGCTATGAAAGTTTGTAACAGACAACACAGAGAGAAGTTTCTCAAGAAAAGGAAAGTGTGATCTCTCTCTCTTTCTCAAGAAAAAGGAAGATCATTCAGAGGCTTCTCCAGCCGGAAAGGGCATTGAATGCCAGGATTTAGAGTGGCGTATAGATATGCAGATGCATAACAGATAGATGCACCATTTTTAGAGATTTTCTCTTCTTTGCTAATCTATAAATGGTGGGAATTGTTCAACAACATGGACGAGGATATTGAATGATTGATTCAATGCAATAAAAGTAATTCTTTTATTTACTTCTATTCTCTTGACCTCCCCTTCATTTATTGCTCATATATGATGTATCATTATATATATCTATAGACAGACAGAGAGAGAGACTTCGTGACACACACAATTATATGGATATATATGTGGTGGATCAATAAAGTCAGAAGCAAAAAAGTAACACTAATTACTTAGCAGGATTGAGATGGTGTATGATCACATGCTAGCATGTACACTTATTTACATTGAAATTTCAGCAAGTTTTCACGTTATATCCATATCAAGAATAGGTGTATATTTTGTGTAGCCTAATCAATCCTTTAAAGCCCACAAAAATTAATTATTTAAGTTTCTTTTTTCAGTTGAACAAATATTGATTTAGGTGCTAAAATAGTGCTGTTATAAGAGAGGAAATGATATTACAATACTTTGGCGTTGAATGTGTTGATATGCCTTGAAACATCTCCCGCTTCGATTAGTTAGACGGGGGTCTAGGTTTAATCTCTTAGTACTATATATATGGTCTTTGAGAGCTATTATCTATAACATCTGAAACCCTAGCCGCTAATAAATCAATTCTCCGTTTTTCTGCCCGTGGACATAATGGTGAACCACATAAATCTGTGTTTACTTTACGTTTCTGTTTATTAATTGCTCAATTATCCTATTCTGTCACAACAGAATGCTTCGACAGTAAAATATAAGGTGGAAATTGTCACAATGGAAATTGAAATTTCAAGATTTGTGCCAACTGTCAACAGAGTGAGGATAACACAGGAAATGAGATGAGAGAGAAGCAGTGAAGCTGAAAGCATTTAATGGGCTTTCTTCAATGGTGAAAGGACATACTCTGCATTCAATGAAAAAATCCCATTCTCTCTCTCATCCCACCTATACAGCAAGCACATGACTGCACATTTTCTGGAGAGAGAAAGGGAGAGAGAGCATTGATGGCTGGGACAGAGATTCATGCAAGAAGGCAGGGGTACGAGCTGTGGGAAAAATCAATTAAGAAAGATGTTTTTTTCTTGTGAAAGGTCATAAATTAGAAAAAATCTTTTTCAGAGGCTTTGAAGTTTGAAACTTGAAAATCTTTGTTCCCTTTTTCCAATTACTGGTTGTTGGCCTGATTTTGCAACATTTGCTTGTTTTAGAGTGGGGTGAAAAAAAAACAAAGAAACAAAATATTTGCAGATATATTATTGAACTAGTCGAAAGAATTAAGATTTAGACAAAAGTTGTCGTGTCTTGGAATATGTGATAGACGATTCTATTCATGCGCATGCGTGTTTTCTGCTTTATAAGTTTGTATATGGGACACCCTTTCTCCTTCCTTTTCTGTGTCATTTACTGCCTCCACTCAAAACCATGAAAATTAAAATTTTCCATAATATGTATTTTATTCGTCCCGGCTAAGAAGATCCATTTATTTTGAATATGATTATTTAAGAAAAATATATAAAATAATTAAAGTGATAAAACATAATTAGATCCTACAACTTTTGAAGAGATAATTATTTCCTAAAAAAATATCATTTTGAATGGAACAATCCAAAAAGAAATATGACATCTTTTGTGGGATGGAGGAAGTATATAGAAAAGGGTTCTTATGTGAGAATTGTGAAACTATTTCAGTGACATCAGGTATTAAGCAAATGCACTGAACGTATGAAATAATTGTACTGCTGATAATTCATTAATTATTGTAGTACAGTTATATTATACGTTCAGTACATTTATTTTATGCATTTAGTATATATATGTTTATCTTAATGCAATTCTATATATGTAATCCAGGAGACTATTTTGCAGAACGAATCTGCAGTACTATTTATGAAATCTGTATATTTAAATAGATTGCGATGACTCTTAGCTTTCTACCCATTTTATCCCATTATTGTAAGTAATAAAATACAACTAAAAATAAAATCATCGTCTAAGACTTTTTATGACGAAGTTATAATCTCACAGGAATCATACAGGCAACAAATCTGCAAAATTCAGATCTTTTGAAAAATAAATGAAAACTGAGGTCATAATTCATAAATAAATAAATTGTCAAAATTATAAATAAAATGCATTGATTTTTAAATTTTTACGAAAAACAGATTTTTATTTTATCTATTCCCATATACATGTGATACATACATATGTGATATGTAGCATTCTTCTTTTAACTACAAATAATGGAATTATGGAAGGGGACAAAAAAGGGAAGATAATTCTTCACTCACGTAAATCAAAACAAGAAAAAAAAAACAACCAATTTAAGGAAATTAAGCACATAAACTTTGATAACATAGACGTCGAAATATTTTTATTTGGATTTAAATATACAAAAAAAGCTGAATATGATTGCTTAATTGGAGGGGGAAAAAGGAAAGATAAATCTGAACTCACACAAATCAACAGGGAAAAACAAGAAAAGAACAAATTTAAGGAAATTAAGGACAGAAACTTTGTTAATAGAAATGAAGCAAATATTTTTATTTGGATTTAAACATACAGAAAAGCAGATCCTGATTTAGAGCTCAAACTTTTACGCAACATAAAATTAGCAAATAAGCAAGGCTCAAACGACTAGGCATCCAGTGGCAATTCTAAATCAGATGCCAAATATCCTCATCATTAGGTAACTACAAGTCTTTCGAGACCAATAACATGACAATTTCGAATAAATCCCCAAAGGAAATGATCTCGCAACCTCCCGGACGGGGCAAATGTTGCTGCCATAGAAACATGACGACAATCATCAATATGACAGGAGCAGATAAATTAATATAAGTATCAACAACTCTAGACACAGGTGTGATTTCAGTTAAGGATCTTATGATCGTGATTCGATAAAATAGACGAAAAACGATATGTAGTACTAGAGATGGCAACCCAATGACATCTGCAAACAATAGCACGCTGCAGACCAGATAACCTTGAAAAGCACCTAGTTTCTGAAAGTAACAGGCATTTTCAAGGCCAAAGTAACAGGCATTTCTAGGCCAAATCAATCTAGAAATTTTAAGAACCACTACAGAAGTAAATACAAATACAAGGGCAAACTCCTTCATATGTGAGAAAGTGATGATGACATCACAGCATTAAACATCATAATTGAGGGGGTAAACTTTAAAAGACATTGATCCCTCCCCTAAAATCAGACAACAGTGAGGATTTGCAGCAAGAAACCTTGATAACTCAACAAACAAAAGTAGTGCTGTCGTGAGCTAGTGAATTATCAATTTATTATGACTACCATTCCAGATTTCTAAAACAGTTGTTGAAGTGCATCACATAACATGGATAGAACACAACTCTTCTATAAGCAATGGCAACGAGCAAAGACCTACCAGCACCGCCAGTTGCAAAGTAGATAAATTATGCATAGGTTTGAATGCTCACCAGCTTTACCGCCTTCAACCATGAAAGCAGATGCCGCCACCATCTATCACTGGCAGTATATACCTTGATCTATATGTGGAGGGATCTGCTTTATCTCTGTCCCTAGTTCTTGTTCAATTCTATACCTGAAAGGTGAAGGAACATTTTAGTGAAAAACCTCTAGTAACATGATATGTTAAACTTGTTTAAGGAAACCGAGAAATGATATCATACAAATTGAACCGATCCTCGTATGTGATCAGATTTACAGCTAAACCAAGGTGCCCAAACCTTCCAGATCGACCAACCTGGCATATAGCAAGAATAACAGTTAGAGAATCAACAAAAAGAAGATTGCTAAAAGTAGAACTAAAAGAAGCAACATACCCTGTGTAAATAGGTTTCTGAATTCTTAGGGAAGTCAAAATTGATGACGACATTAACTGCTTGAATATCTATACCTCTTGTAAATAAGTCTACATACAAAAGGAAAAAGAATGAATATTCTACCCACAGGTGACATGTGTTATTTAATAAAGAGATTGCATCAGCAATGAGATCAAATCAGAAGATGAAAAATAGTTAAAGACCTAAAACTTAGTATTTTCACATGATCAGAATACTGAGATCTAAAGGTAAATATGATTCCAGGCACAAATTCACTAAGAACAAGAATCCAGAATATTGAGATCTTAAAAACAAACCAGTGCAAACTAGATTTCTGCAGGCACCATTACGGAAGTCATGAAATACTCTGTTGCGATGATCTTGGAGCATTTTAGCATGAATATAGAAGCATGAATAGCCAAGTTCTGTGATTTTCTTGGCAAGAAGCTCAACTCGATTCACGGAATTGCAGAAAATAATTGACTGGTTAATTTGAAGCTGTTTGCAAAAATGATAGATTAGTCAAGTTCAAGAAACATGTAATTATAAACGTGTCTTTATCACTATAAGATACATGCATATATAATGAGAATAGAACCTTAGAAAAGAGTGTGTTGAGGCAGTGAACTTTCTGTCTTTCTTCCACAAAAGCATAAAACTGGGTTATACCCTTCAGGGTAAGCTCATCCATGAGGTTGATGATATAGGGCCGTCGCAGGTATCGATCTTTGAAGTTTTTTACGGTGACGGGGAATGTGGCAGAGAACATAAGGATCTGGCGATTTGTAGGCAAAAAGCTAATTAACTGCTCGATAGAAGGCTGAAACTCTGGAGACAAAAGCTTATCTGCCTGAAAGATATTAGCACACGGGTAAGAGCGACCCACTTTACACATGTCAATAATCATATTGTTTGAAACGTTACAATGACGCAGGATGGATAGCAAAAAGCAGAAATCAAGGATAAGGAAATCAGTATCTACTGCTAACACTATGACCCTCTTCTGGTAGTTCTAAGGTCAAAGTATTAGATGCATCCCCAAAAGACATTTGGATCTGCTTATAACCAGTACTATCATACCGGACGTCAATGTATTAGATGCATCCCCAAAAGACATTTGAATCTGCTTATAACCAGTACTATCATACCGGACCACATACGTTAGGAGTAAGAATATAGCCACAAAAGCTGGGACCAAGAAGACAATAACTATTCCAATTCAAAATGCATGAGCAAATAACATTTCAGAAGATGTCCAGAACACTTACCTCATCCATTATAAGCATATTGCATTCGTTCAAGTGGCAAACCCCCTTTCTGGAAAGATCAAGAATTCTTCCAGGAGTCCCAACAAGTAAATGAACTGGCTGATACAGACGCATTATGTCATCCTTTAGGCTGGTTCCACCGGTCGTAGCCATGACTTCAATTTTTAAGTGCTTCCCAAGTTCTTTACAAACTTGTGACGTTTGAAGAGCCAATTCTCTGGTTGGAACAAGAATAACAACTGCAAACATGCACAGAGTCAGACACAAAGCTAAAACTCAAATATTGGGAAAATATAAAGCTAACTGAAGAAGGATTCTACGCCTAACTGGCATAACTTAGTAGATATATAGGAAGATAATATATTAATAAAGGTAAATATACATGCCAAAAGGTCTTATCATGCAAGAACTAGTTGCTGCTGAAGAAGTGACCATAATGTAGCCCACAGTATTACTGAAGGCTCCAAAAAAAGTTGCACATAGTAGCTATTAGCTAACCCCCTTTAAGTATCTTAACACTTCGTTTGTCATTACTATTACACTATTGGAGAAAGAAAATAAAAATATATACACTGCATTTATCTTGTCCTCAGTTGCAGAGCCCAAAGTCCAATAGGTATGCTTGTAGAGAAACACCGATATACATTTGGAGGAACCTAAAACAGACCGAGACAAACCTTGAATAAAGTTTTTATCTTGATCAATTTTCTCCAAAGCAGGAATGCAAAAGGCAGCAGTTTTCCCAGTTCCATTTTTGGCCCTGGCCAATATATCGCTTCCTGTGAGAACAATTGGGATACTCTCCTCTTGGATAGGAGAAGGCCTTTCAAAACCCTTCTCATATATTCCCATTAGTAGCTCGCGCTTCAAAAAGTAGTCTTCAAATTCATTTCCTTTGGTAGCTGTAACGTCCTGAAAGGCAAAAACAAACAGCAGTGAGCATACTAGATATGCTTCACAATGATAAAAAAAATGGTAAAATACATGCATATTAAGCCATTGATAATCATTAATCACAACCACCTAGAACCTAAAGCTTAACAACAAAATTCATCTCAAGATCACAAGAGAAATCCACTGGGTCAAAAAGCAAACTGAACCTTCATGATCAAATCATTTTGCAACATTAAGAATCAACATAACTCAACCCATAGAGCGTGACATACTTGTTCAGTTAAAGTTATACAAGTTCTTCATACAGCCGACATACTTCTATTTTTAAAAGACACTGAACCCATCTAGAAGTGGCAGTAAATGATAGTCCCTGTGACCATGCCTAGATGCATTTTGTTAAAGTGCTATATTCACAGACACCATACATTGAGGGCGTCTTTGGTAGGCTTGATTGGGCCCGATTAGCCATGTTAAAATCCACTGTTACGTTTGGTTTCGTAACTCACGGTTGAGGCCCGATTTGTATCCTATCTGCATAGTAAATGAGGTTAGCGATCGCTAAGTAGGTAGCGAGCGCTCGCTAGCCTCGTTTTCGGGTTACTTTTTGCCAGGCTAGCGACCGATAGGTACCTAGCGGTCGCTAACCTCATTTTTTTTTTTTTCCTAATCTATATTTGTAACTAATGTACCAAACAACAAGGTTGACTATCTATATTTTTATATCTACATATCTACCAAAAACGCCCTGAAAAGATAGCACCACCAAGTAGATTATGTAAAAGAGCGAGGACATGGTTAAGGTAGTCTCCATGATCATGATACAATTCAGCTGTGATGTCTTAAGAAATGCCCGTACAAAATAACCAACTTTAGGACAAAGTACAAACTTATTATCAAACAACAGCAAGCTCTGCACAAGAGAATCTGATAACTTCATACTGTATAAAAATAACCAATTCAAACAGTATATTTAACCACACAACGCAAGTCCACAAAACCTTACCTCAGTCCTATAACGAGTATCTGGTGGCGGTAACTTTAATCGTTCCTTCCAATCTTGCGAACTAATTCAAAATAAAAAGGCAGTATGTAACTTTAATGAGTCGTGCATAACTAGAAGCATACCAACGTAGATAAATGTGGGAAAGCAAGGAATTAATGCCCGACCAAAAAAGATATGAGACCAAACACATGCTACGGATCAACTGAGCATCTATAGCAAGTCAAACTTGTCACTCGTTTATGCACTTAGATTGCCAAAGCCCCAGTAAGTTAAAATTGTACCAACTTTAGAATTTCTTACTCTTGAATTATGATGCCTAATTTTATACACATCATCGCAGCACGAATCACCCTCATCATCACCCTCCATGCAGTATCATTTTAAGACCTTTCCAAATCTTAATCTTCCTAAGAAATTAGGAGGTGCGGCAAAAGGAATTATCACTTTAAACGAAACTAATAAATCGAGATTCTCTATTTAAAAAATCAGAATAAAACTTTCATTCCATTAAGAAGAACAACTGAGTGTTCCTCGAAAGAATGTTAAAACAAAACTGACCTCGAATCGATGGCTTCTGATTGTACAGTCTTCTCAACCTCATCCACGGATGAGTCCGCCGGCGTTCTTCGCAGCCATTGCTGCGGCTGAGGGTTTTGCATCAATTGATTATTCTGAAAGTTCTGCGCTTGACCCCTCTGCACGTACTGTTGATTATTAAATCTTGGTTGAAAATTAGGGTTTGCACCGCCGTATGGGTTCATTCCACCTCCGCCGGACCCTCCTCGACCTCCACCCATCCCCGGCGGTGGATATCTCGCTCGTGAATTCATCACACAGACCTTACGGACTTACGGTAGCTAATGGATAGAATATCAACCACACAACAACAGAAATGAGCAAAATTTACGTACAATTATACGAATTACTAACAAATTTATACAAAATCTGAAGCTACAGGATGATTTGCGTTACAAAATATTCTAAGAACTAGCAAAATGCAAATTGTTGATTAAAATGGTAAATAAATCTTGAGATTATTTAAGCAAGAGAAACAAAAGTGAGCCATGAAACAGAGTAATTGGAAGTCTACACAGACGCGACCATTCTAGGGCATTAGAGAGATTTATTAATTTACTGAGAGGCGTCTGCACTTTTAAATTATTAAATACGAGGCCCTACATTTTCAAATAAATTTAACATAAACAAATTTCTGATAAGAGTCGCCCAATAAAACATTCATTTTGATATACTATATATAAAAATTATGATAAAATTTATCTTGTTACATTATGATTATTAGCGCGATAATATTTTAATAATTATTAATATAAATAATTATTAAAATAATAAGAATAAATTAATGTGTTAATTATTTTTACATAAATACAATTTTCACCTATTTTTTAATATAAAACTAATTTTTTAATAGATCAAATATCAAATAAATTATTTTTTCATTCAATAAATGTAATATTCCAAAGAAACGAATATACGATTACGGTTTTCTAAACCCGTAATTAGGGTTTTGCCGTATATTATCTTTTTACGACATCGAATATTGTGATTTCGATACGATATCGTTATAACGAATTCCTTTTATAATTCACTAAGGATTGTGAATTTAAGGATTGAAATATTACAAAATGATTCGTCAATATAATTTAACGTCAAACGCGTATCGAACGTCGACTTTTCATGAAATTTTACGGCGGTGAAGCTTGGAATTAATTTCCATCTTAATTCCTTTATTAAAAGGAATATATTTATTTAGTAAGTATGAACTTCTCACGACCATTTTGAGATGAGTCGACTTTGAGACGTTTTGAACGTTAACGCCTGAGACGTTTTGAAAATGAGTTTAATGCTCGAAAATTATAATAATTAATTTCCTATTATTATTTTATATAATTACAGTATTATTAATTATTAAAATCAATTTTAGCATCTAAAATTCGATTTCTTTAACATGGTTTTTCAAAACCCTAGTTTTGCAAACTATGGTTTTAACACATGAAATGATACCATTAAATTATCATATGGTATCTAAACTATATGTTATGATATATATGAGTATCATTAAGCTATGAAATCAGTTTTTAGATCAATAAAACTCGATAGCTTATAATTATAATTTTCGAAACCTAATTTTCGAAATTAGGGTTTCTTATGCATAAATTAATGCTATAATTTTATCCTATGATATTATTTAATATCTAAATCATGTATTATGTTATATATATGTATATTTTGATCGAAAATGTCATGAGTATCAATAATAGGTGTAATTTGCATTTTATTCCTATTTTCTATTTATTTTCGGTAAAATCAATTATGCACTATATGTTGGATTTAATTATTTTAATGGCTTGTATTATATATCTATGATCATATATGACTAATATATATAGTGTTAGGGATGGAATAAAATTAAACCACCCTAAACACCCTTAAAACCGCTTACGCACCATTAAACAAAGCATGATGATCCACCTTTTTATTGCCCAACCCATGAACACCATTTCTAGCCTAGCCTAATGATCACTATATTCCCATCATTTGGCTGCAGATTTCATCCACTTGAAGGGAGAAAAATCGAGAGAGAGAGAGATATTATAGGGGGAGACTCTTCCTCTTCAAACCACTACACTCAACACACATTACAAACACTCAACACTCTCATTTTTCTCTCCATTTTCCTCTCCTTCAGCCAAGAAAAGCGAGAGCAGCCCCCTCCCATTTTCGAAACCTCTCTTCTCCATTTCTCCTCCAAACCTTGATACCATACCATATTCTTGTGATTCTATATCATATCTAAGGTAAACATGAGACCTAGCACCGATTTTTACCTCTTTTGTACAAGAAAAATCGAACATGTTCTTATATATATGTGTGTGTATTTCGAATGCCATGTATGTTTATGTGTGTGTGTTTAATGTTCTAGAGCATGAGATAATGGTTCTTGATGATTTTATTTTCAAATATATAAAAATATATGCTTGGATAATCATATGTTGTTGTTTATTTAATTTTTGAATGGATCTAGCATGTATATATGATTTTCGAACCATAGGATAATGTTTAAAATTATTTTCGAAATGTATAAAAATTCTTCATGATGACCGATTACTTTCCAAGTGTTTTAGTGATGGATTATTGATCTAGGATGTGTTTTAAACCCATGGACCATGGTATGTCATTTAAAATTTTTGGAAAACCCTAGTTATTTTCTTGAGAGGGCCGAGACATATATGGCTTAATACATTGGTGTATAATTTTTATTTCAAGCTTGTAATGACATATTATTGCTATAGAACCTTGATTATATGTTCTATGATTTAATTGGAATTTTTGAAAACCATATACTTGATTTCTCAATAATACCGTGAGCATGTAAGATGTGTAGATTTGTGTATGATTTTATTTTTGAACATGTAATGGTGTTTTAATGCTTTAGTATATTATTTATGCATTGTGTGAATTAATTAGAATTTTGGAAATCAAATACTATTTTAAATCAAATAAACCGTGAGCTTGTTGCTCTTGAAGGTGATGATTTAATTAGTTTTGATAAATATTATGATGTTATATTACTATACTATAGTGTATAAACATAGTATATAATTATTAGAATTTTGAAAACCAAATACTAAATAAAATCGAAAAAAGAGAGCTTACAAGCTCATATGGTGACGATTTAAATTAGTTTGGTTGATGTTATGATGTTACAATATTATAATATAATGTTTAATGATGTTGGAATTTATTTAGAATTTTTAGAAATTATTTGCTAATTATTCGGCAATTATCAAGTTATTACCGTGAATATTGTTAGATATTGTGAAATGAATGCTTATGATGAACTATAGGTTATATTAATGATATATATTGATGTTGGGATATTATATTATGTGTATATTAATTTTGGGAATTTTTGAATAATTATTCCATATTATATGGAATTACCGAAATGAATATATATGTAAATATACTAATAAATAGCAAATAATATCATTTGAATTTTATAAATTCATATTCTGGACCATAGTGTATAATAATGCACTATATTAATTTAGAAAAATTTTCAAAGGTCATTTGGCATTTTTAAATTAATTATCGAGTTTTCGATAATTAATAAGGATTTTTAAATCCTTTTTAAAAAACAGTTTATTAATAAAATATTTACTAAATTAATATTCTGGACAGTTTTTAAATTTTACAAAATTTTATAAACATAGATTGCTATGTTTGAGACGAACGTTCATTTTATAACGTTTTAAAAACCAAAATACGCTTTTTATTTATAAAAAGGGTTATTAAAATGCGAAAATATGTATAAGTCCTCGATTTACGAGATAAATCGAAAAATAGGACTTTACGTTTTCAAATCGATCAAATTCGATTTATAAAACAAAATAGTAAGAAATTACTATTTAAAAGTCAAAATCGTTGACTTTGTTGACCAATGTTGACTTCGTTGACTTTTCAAGTCAAACGTACGATTATACGTTTATAAATACGTCAGTACGCGTAAGATATACTAATTGAGTATGATACCTCATTAGTAAGAAAAGATTTCACAAATGAAGTCCATATATCGAAAAACGTACTTATACGTTGAAAGTATCTCGAAGAACGAGAACAAGTCAATCGTATACGTGTTAGAGACGTATTGAATTCACTAAGGAATTCAGTCTACATCGATATGAAATATCGAAGTTTATCTTAGTTTTCGAAAGTCTCGAGAGACTTGAGCGACGTACTAAAGCCTCGCTTTTTCGTAAAGGTGTGGACGCAAACGCAGCGACGGGATTTTGACGAACGAACGAACCTAGGACTTTTACAACGAACCATAGTCCAGGTGGGCTTCTTATCTTTAAAATGTGGGCTCTTTTCTTACCCCACTAAAACGTGACTTTACTGTTATTTCAAATGAGTTCATTTACAACACTTATCCTACAACTGTTTAACAAATGTTTTATTGCATTACCTGCCAAAATATTTCGTTTGTGTATGGATCCTATCTGTTATGCCGGTAGAGGTGTGGAGATAGTTGGAACTATTATATCAATTGTTGTGGTAGCACCCAACCTTTTAATGTCGGGTCCTGTCTTGGATGATAAATGCCCGCTAGGATTGGCGTGAAGGTTGGAACTATACTGTGTGTTAACATATACTTGCAGAGTGACGTGTCAGTCAGCGGGATTACGGTCGGTCACGGCGTCGTAGATGGAGGCCTCCTCTCGACGCTTATTATTTATTATTATTATGTATTGTGACTATGAGATACGGACCATACACACCAAGAAAATGCTCGGCCGAGCTATGTTTCTGAACCGAATGATTTGGTAAGCAAAGACATTTTAACTAAAACCCTGTGACTTACCCGATATTGGCGGTGTAATCTAAATTCTATCAAATGTTTTCGGCATGAGTCCACCGAGTGCAATTTCTTGTACTTAGCCACGCATGTTTGTTTTTAAATATGCGGGTTGAGCTCGATGGTGATGATGAGGATGTGTTGAGGAGTCAGGTGTCCTCGACCGATTTACTTGAATTTGTGGGTTATACCGAATGCATATCGTCATATATGTATTCACACACTTTCATTGCTATACTCGAGCTCCTTTATTTATGCTTTATGTTTACAAACTATCGAGGCCAATCGGATCAGGCCAAGTTTTGGGGTCCGATGGCCTAAACCTTTTTCAAAAACTTTATGACATCACCTCATATTCTGCTCAAGCATGTTAGTTTATTTTTATGCATCTTTATTTTACCCATGTAACCCCTAAAATACTACTCCTAGTATTAGTCGCCCTCCAGTCCGGGTTGATCCGGAGTGGGGTCGTGACAATAAAACTTATTATGATCGGACACATTACGATCGAATAATATCACACAATAAATTATTATAAAATAATAATAATAATATTAAAATAATAATCATTCTTATAATTTTACCTTTCCAACACGCCGCTCCAAGTCGTGGAATCAACCTTCTCTGTTGTTGCTTGTGATATCCAACACGCCGGCAGTCATCTTCTTTAGTTAAGTTTCGTCTAATTAGGTTTCATCTAGTTAAAATATATTGTATAGTTAGGTTTCGTCTAATTAAAATATACTGTGCAGTTAGGTTTCGTAACCCAACACTTAGTTAAGTTACAAATTCTAAAGAAATAGTGTAAAACAGAGCTACCAAACAGACAAAACCACCAAGCCCGTCATTAAAACACGGGTCGTAAGGATACGAAACAGAGCTACCAAACAGGTGCAGGATACGAAACAGAGCTACCAAACAGGTGCAGGATACGAAACAGAGCTACCAAACAGACGCAGGATACGAAACAGAGTTACCAAACAGACGCATAATTTTGTTATCCTGACGAAACAAGGCTACCAGGGCATGTCTTAGTAAATTTTCAACATACTAGTATATACTGTCCCAAGCTGTGGAAGTGATATTTTCCGGCACCGTTCATGAAGTCCTCGTCGCAGCAGCCACACGATGAAGAATTAAACCCGCCAGAAGAGATCTGTCTCCATAATTCCAGATCGAAGCTTCCAGCGATCACCAAGATCCCCGTCAAAAGTTGGTTATGGTTGGTTGTAAATTTGCCATATTTTAGCGAGAATTCACAAATAATTGCATGCTAGGTTATGAATAAACATTGTAGAATTGAGTTAAATGAACGAGTTTCACATTACTAATCGTTAATGTACTTCCAAAATATGGTTATTCAATAATTGGAAATTTGATCCTCAATTCACGAGTTTTTTTTTTTTGATATCATGAGGAATCTACAGTACCTATTAAGTGGGCACTGGATAAATCCAGTTCTTGTGCAATAGCTTGCAAAATATTTTGTATTAGGCGTGATTTATCGAGTTTGCAAAATACAACTCATGAAATCAATGCAAAAACATGGTAATTCACGAGTTTGGTCTTGTGAACTCGTAAAATGAAATTGGTAAAAATTCACAAGTAATTGAAATTCAACTTTTGAATTACCTTATTTCTGCATTGATTTCACGAGTTTGCATCTGACACGTGAATTACCTTATTAATCGTAAATTCAATTGTTTCTCACCAGTTATACATTAAAATTAGGTCAAATATATATTTAACACAAAAATAGCTATTTTTTTTTTTATCTAAATGGTTATTTTTTATTTTTAGAATAGCAAAAAGACTATTTTCATAAATAACTCTTTCTGATATCTAGTTTTAAAAACGTTTTTAAGTGTTTTATTTTTTAGAGGAAAACTTAAATTATTTGGCATTATAAAGTTTTTTCACTGAAAATCCCAGTCTATATGTTTTATTTTTTAAATTTTATTATTAAATCAAATCAAATTTGGAATAAACTCTGATCGGAGTTTTGCAAGAACAAAATACTACGAAGGACTAAAGAGTGTTATGTTATTTATATTTTGTACGTATTTTTATCAATTTTATAAATATATGCATTTAATAATTCGAGTAACCTACTTACAATCTTCATGTTTTGATGAATATGCAAAGCGGAAAACTAAAACATTACTTCAATTTATTACAAACAAAATTCATTTATAAATAAAAAAAGATTTACATACAAAATCTCAATAATCGAGTTTAATTAATTGCTCACAATACAAATATTTTAAACAGTATTATATCCCCTGTTTAAAAAACTATTAATGCATACATACCACAACTATTTTAAACATGAACACAAGGATTAAGCCCAGAAATGAAAGGATAAAACACTCTGTTGTAACAAAATTTCCAAGAAATGGCTACATCAAAACCACACACCAAAACAAGAGCTGCAGGAACAAATCCTAGCAACACCAACATTACACATAGCAACCTTAACATCGATGCACGAACGCACGACTAAGCTCGTCACTCCACCAACTAGACCCGACCAGTCCTCACCACCTGCATGATGCCCGTGTCGGATGACTGCCCTTGCACCCTCAACCTCTCAGGCCTCTCCTTAAGAGGGCTTCCACTAAGTGCAACAACAATCAATCCCTTTATCTCTGCTTCAATCTCCTCCACCTTCTCCGGATTAGCATCCTTCACAGCTTCCTTTCTCAGCTCATCAATCTTCAAACCAAGCTTCTTTTAATCTATCACATTCTTGATCTCTCTATTGATCCTCACCATCTCCTCTCTCACTTCATGAGGTGGATTTAGGATCTCCCTTTTCATCGTCTCAACGACCTCTATACTCCTCAAACTCTTCTTTCGTCTCCTCAACTTGTAAAGCAAGATCCTCGTCTAATCCGTCCTCATGCGCTAGATTCTCCCTAGCCCTCTTTAGAGCCTCAAATCTAAGCTTTATCTCCAATGAAAGATTCTGATGAAGCTCACTCTTCAGCTTCTCAGTGTTGGTTTTCACCTCAATGAGCTTGCTAGCCGAGTGTTTGCAGCTTCTTCATCTTTAGGCCAATATACGCGCCAGGGCGCTACAGATTCCACTTGATTTCATCCACTATGAGCTTCTGATCCATGATCGGATCAGAGGGCCCCTTAGCCGAGTATGGCCTTCTTGAGATCATCAAGCTTGGATTCTATGTATTTGAACCCGGTGCATTCACCTCCCATGCCTTCATGTTCGCTTTCTCAGTCTCCATATCAGAGCCTTCCTTGAAGCCTCCTACTCCAATGGGACGGAACTTGAGCCTCCGGTGCTCAAGCAGCTCCTCAGTTGTCATCCTTGCCGGCTCCTGCATCAAACATGCTCAAAAAGGGCTTTCCAAGCATTTGGACTACGAAAACAATGGATTACTTTTTTTACCTAGCTCCATTTGCTGGAGAATGGCATCTTTGATACCCAGGGATGACCACACAGGGTCAGCATGTAGCATGTAGCATGTAGCAGAAAAATGAGTGCAATCACATTAATCTGATAGTATGTAGCAGAAAAATGAGTGCAATAGAATCCAAGATCTTTCAAGATTCTCACCTTGCAACGTAAAACGCTGAGTTTTCAAGCATCAGCAGCTTGTTGGCACACGCAATTGCAAGAGCACCACCGGAACCACCTTCACCAGTCACTATTGTGATGATTGGAACTTTAAGGCCAAACATAGTCCTCAAATTGTGGGCTATTGCTTCACCTGCAGCAAGAATTCAATAAGCAGTGCTACTAGAAAGAGTCAATGTAATGATGTTCTCCGTGGGGTTCCGGCCCTTCTGACGCCCGATGAACATGTAGCTCCCCCCTCCATGCTGTATATCCCGGCCATGATGGCTGGATCATGTAGCCTGCACGATCACCGTGGAGCTCCACCCACTTTTTCAACAACATATTCAGTTAAGTCTCCATCATTTTGTACAATAGGCACAAGAGTAAAAGATCACGAAATGCACCTTCTCTGTGATGTTCAAGATGTGATCAAGCACGGTAGGTCTGTTGAGGTGTCGAGCAATGCTCAGGCGTTGGATGGGAGTCAAACGCGTGTATAAATCCTTCAAAGCCTGAATGAATACTAGAAATACTTAAAACTAGGAAGCAATACTGAAATTTTTGTGTGGAAGTCATAAAAATCACATTTTCTTGATTTCCAAAATCAGACAAGCAAAGCCTACCTGTTCACACTTCATTTTCAAAGCATTGATTTGGTCAGTGAAGTCTAATCCAGTATCATCAGCCATTCTTTGAACCTTTGTACATATCAAAAAAAAAATCTTCATCATTACGAAAACAACCTTAAAACATATGACTAAAACCAGATTTTTAGGTTTTTGTACTAGAATGTAGTAACTAATAACCACCTCAGTGATCTTCTGCTCAAAATCCATCAGTGGCTTCTCAAAGGCAAGTGTGACAGGCTTAGGCTTCTCTTTCAAAGGCTTGAAGTAGGAGAGATACGTCAACGGCGCCTTGCTGTTTGGATCAATGTCATCCGGCCACGGATAGTCGTGCTTCTTCCCCTTCCTAACACCAGCCACAGCTCGAATTTTTTACCCTAGTCCTAACCTTGGAGCTTCAAAATCCTTGAGGCGAATGGGGTTTGGGTGCTACAGAAGCCTTTCATGAACATCACCAGCCCAGAACTCAATTGAGAAATGCCTAGTTAGGCCATTGTCCTCTCCCCTTCCCCTCCCACAATTTCCAGATATTAATGTTCACCATACATTCACATCTGCTGATAAATGGAAAATAAATGTCTAATTTAGGAAAATTGCAGAAGGCATTCAACTTCTATAACAGGTGTCAATGTTGCTTGTACTGATTAAGACCTCCAAATTTGATATTCTTGCAACATTTAATAAAAATATGTTTTTTATTAAAATTTACAGCAGCCAAGTTGTTTTACATTCAAAAGTCATGAAATCCATCCATATACATAATCAGGAGAAAAATGAAGCAATGAAAAATTCAAATTTGAAATCCAACTGACAATCATTCCAAGAAGCAAAAAAAAATCATGAAGAAAACATAAGCTGGAACTTACCTGAGTGAACCAAGAAATGCAAAATTTCTTCACAATAATAATAATGTGAGTATTTCTTTTCCTTTTTTTGTTTTTGCAAGAACTGGTATAGCAATAAGCAAGAACAGAGCCAAGCAGGTAGTTTGAGAGCCCAGAAAGCGATTCTGATATCTTAAACTCCAAAGAAACAGAAAATCAAATGTCTGGAAACTGTATAGAAATTTCTGTTAGTCGTTAAGGCAGGTGATGACAAACTACCGACCAATCATGCTGACGTGGTTAGTCAAAGTTTAAATTGGTCTATCACTAATCAACGTCATGCACGCTGATTGGTCCACGTAATTCTACTCCTTTTTACTCTCTATGTCCCACCAAATTTGACTCATATTACTTTTTAAATTATCCGACCCAACTTGTTTTTTTTTTTTAAGAAAATAATTATTTCTTTAAAAGATATGAACTCTACATATTTTATCTTTTAATCACTTTCTATTCTCCTCCTATTTATTTTTTATCTTTTTAATCATATTATATTTTTTTTCTAAATAATCGTATAAAAGAAAATAAGTCATGTTCTACGGGAGAGGGAATAATAATTTGGAAGGAAAATGTTCCTTTTCACCCTCTCATATTTCCTTATTTCTTATCCCCATCACACCTGGATTGATCTCAAATTCCTTGAGCTAAGCCCAAAATGAAAATCAGTGAAATGGGCCCCAGAAAACTGATATTTGGGCCCGACACTGGGCTCGGGAATTTATAACACTTGCCGTTTGAAGGTAAAACCTTATGCGCTTCCAACCAAAGTAAAAATTACGAATCCGATGATGTGGCGAGATCTGATTCGCTAGCTGACGTACTATGCAATACCCCTCCCTGTCCCTGCCATAGTCTCTTCCCTTTCGCTCTCTCTCACACAGAGACAGACGCAAAGCAAACCGTCTCCAAAGCTGAGCTCGAAAGCAAGCATCGGATTTTTCGTCGTAACTGGAAGTTTCGGCTCGAAATTGCGGTGATTTCAATCAGCATATTGCTTATGAACTTGTTATTATTTCAATTATTTATACTAACTCCAGAATTTGGTGATCTTCCCCTCCCCCCAAATAGCTGTAAGATCTTTTTCTCCATCTGTAAATGTTTGATTCGAAGATATGAGATTTTGCCTGCACTCTAATGTATTTCTAAACTATAATGATAAAGTGCATCTCGAGATGATCAATGTGTTAGTTTTTTTGTAAGATTTTGAGTATTTATTTCCAAACTGCGCATCTCATTGTCAGTTGAACAATTAGTGCTGCATGCTTTATATAATCTACAATTTGTAACTTACTTATCATTTAGTACGTTTGTACGATTTTCTTATTCTGTTTACTCACCTCAACATGATGTCATTGGACCTGGAATTTCAGTGTTCAATAACATCATTTTCTGATCAGTAAGCATTATTTTATATATCATTTCCATATATCTGTATATATAGATATTTTGGGACATGTATATGATTTCTATGATATCCATTTTCATTAATTTCAAATTGATGCTCATTTTCAAAGATGAAACATTTGAGATATGAGGACTTGTTCTGATTCTTTAAGCATTATAAATCTAAATTGTAACTTATATTTTTATTTGTTGTTATTTTGTAATTGATCTATGCTTTTTGAAATTTCTCTCTGTCAGTGAGTGGCTTCTATATCCTTAGATATACTGGGTCGCAGAGAATTAACTCAGCAAGAATAGTTTAAACATGGTAAGATGTTTTCTGGATGACGATATGATATTTGCAGACCACTCTTTGTTTACATTCTCATGGCTACCTAAAGATTGGTTCTGATGTTATGCTTAATGACTTTTCAGTCAGCTCTCTTCAATTTCCATTCATTCCTGACAGTAGTATTGTTAGGCATCTGTGCCTGCACATATGTGAAGATGCAATTTCCTGCACTTCTTGAACAGAGAACTGGGTAAGCGTTCTCACGTCGACTGTTAGTTTTCAACTTTGATTGTCAGTAGAATGGTTTTCCATTTCTCAATAAGTTGGTACAGCTGGTCTCATTTATTTATCTGGCTTTGCATAATATCAACTTGTCAGAAGTTAAGATAGGCCAATTGAATAGATGAGTAACGGGTTTAGTTTCAAAAGGTCTATCAAAATTCTCAGATCAGGCTTAAAATATTGATTTAATTGTTGCTCCATGCTGGCTCCTTGGTGCTTATTACCATTTCCGTGCAAAAGTTATTTTGGTTTTGGTGTTCTAAACTAGACTCCAGATAAACGCTTATTATCTCTACAGACGAATGGACAATTGCCATTGTATTGTTTTGAACCTGGTCCTCCATCTTTTGAACCTTTATATGATCATTTTATTTTAATTGTTATGTCATGATCTCCATAAACATGAGTCTACTTCCATTCTGATATTGTGTTGCTATGGCAGGTTTCGAGGTGTTTTTTGGAAGGCTGCTAGAATAGGTATGATCTAATAAATAACTAGTAATGCTAATTGAGTTGTAGGACTCGGTTATTCAGGAAATAATTGAATATTTTGAAAAGCATGTATTATCTTTTGAGGTGTTTTTTTTTTGTAGGACTCGGTTATTTTGAGGTGTTTTTTTTTTAAAGGGGATCTTGTGATTCACTGCTCCATGATATTTATTTTTTATTTATGACCAGTAAAAGTTATACTCTGCTGAACTAGCGGTCTGATACCTATTTGTCATAACTTGAGATTTTATTGATGCTTGTCAAATGTCAGGTTCTGACCAAGTGATAATTGATCCTGTTTACAGGTGAGAGACTCAGTCCTTGGGTGGCCGTGGGGAGCTTTGCAATGGGGGTTTCAATAATTTTTTTCTAAATACAGATCTCTGCATGTTAGACGTAAGCTCCAATAACATTATTACTCATTTTATCATGTAGCTGAATGATTTGAGATTCACTTTTGAGCCACTACTTTGAGTTGGATCATGATGGTTACTTGTAAGTTGTATGATAATTGTATGGAAGATGTAACAGATGTTGCATATTTCTTCTCTGGTATTTCTTCAAAAACCTTACTTTTCTAAGGTTTAGATGCCTTTTCCTTTTCTTTTTTGTTTATCGGAAGTGCACATAAAAAATAATATCTGGCATGATGCGCATTATTTTTGGGGAATATCTGCATCATGATGCTAGTTAGAAGCTGCATTCTGTGTAGAAAGAGTTTCTATGGTCGATGTTTTGTTTCAAGGATCTAATTGCCTGTGGTTGTCCTATACCTTGTTTGCAAAGGTTTTAACCTCATGGTCTGAAAATGTCTATCTTTCTGATAGCCGTGAGACCACGACTATAAAAGTAACCTATACCTTTCATCACCTTCATGGTATGAATAGAAATTGAGAGGTCCATTCCCTCCCATGCTGCTAACCTAAGATTCATTGCTTGGGCTTAAGACGGTTCCACCTAAGGCTAAAATTTTAGTTACTGAGATTATAATTGTAACAAAAAGGTTAAGAGTTTCTTCTGTAAGCCTTGCATCCTCTCCATCCAGCTTCTATATCAAAATAATATTGAAGATGGTTAAATTAACACCTTTTCTAAATACATGGGGCTGGTGTTTCATATTATTGCCTTGGTTGATTTGTTGGACTGTTTCACTGTTGCTTAACTGTTCTTCTCCTATAAGTGGAGAATTTTTGGATAAAGAAAGTGCATACAGTCTAACTAGAATAATAGTTGCCTGTGTGATGACTGATGAGAATACACACACAATCATATAACTTGCTGGTTAGGAAGTGCTCGTCTTCCTGGACAGGGAGGACTCCTTACAAGTTGATATATTGGTTTAGTTCTAACTATCTCCTTTACATGTTCTATAAAGAACAACACTCTACTTTTGCAAGTACATAAGAGGCTCAACATCATATGTAAAAACATCAGCTGTTTCAGTCAAAGATTCATTTAACTAATATCAGTGCAGTAGGTACTTTGAACCGACAGGCACACAATTAACAACATAAATAGTGATCTTATGCTTGAACCTTCTGAATACTAGGATCCTCTCCTCTCCCCAGTGAACAACTGCAAGGACTATCTTCTTAATTGGTTTCTTTCCATGTTTTCTTTTTGTGACTTTTGCAGGTTCTTCTCTGCTGCACTTAGTTGCTGCTGCTGCCGCTTCAACGCTTTCTTCGGCTTCAGATTCCGCACCCCAGTGAAGTGGATAACTCCTCAGAAACACCCTTCTTGTGTTGTAGTCTTCATGCCTGAAACTTTTTGCTCTCAATCCATCTTCCTCCATGCCTTTGGTTAATATCTTCTTTTACTTACTGCTAGTACCAACCTCTGAGCAGACTCTTTTATAGGCGTTTGGTGCTACAACACTGCGTCAACGTGTGTGTATGTGCTGTATTTCTTCTGGGGTAGGGACAAAAGATTACAAATATACTAATATATAACAATCCCTTTGAGTTCCTAATTGCGTAAACTATGTTGTTTTCTTGTCTTCTGCGTCTGTCGTTTCTTTTATGCGCAGCACAATCGATTTCAGGTGCGAATACTTTAGCAATATTTGCTTTGTGGCAGCGCATGACAGGGCAAAGATGGTGCATCCTATGCTGCCGCACTTCCTAGGTAATATATTTTTTTGTTGTTAATAAGGGCCATGATTGTGCTTTTTTGGAATCTTGGGGTCTGTCCAATTTATTGATCTTGCTCACTATAGTAAAATAAAGTATTTTGATTATTTGCAAGGATATACCTCCGTTTCCAATTTCCGTCTTTTGAGGGTGTCTAGTTGTCTTATCTGGGTAATTCCAATATATATTATATTTTGTTTTTAACTATTTTTGAACCTATGTGGCATTGATTTTGCACAATTTGATCACATCTTGAGCAAGACTCTCTCTCTCTAGATCTCTCTCTCTCTCTCTCATGTGTGGTTTATATTTTTTCGAGAAAGAAACATAAAGGTAATGATTGAGGGGGTATAAAAGAAACACAATTTTGGCGCTAAACATATAAGAAAATTAAGATATTTCATGATAAAATATGCATTGAACAATTTGTGTGTGGGGGTCACTCTCAACGTGGCCTGCCCATCTTTACATGGTGACATTGTTATTAGTGCCCTGCCGTCAATGGCAAGCTGGTTAGACTGCCTCTTTCCATCTACGAGATAACGAAATCTTGTTTCATATATATTCTAATCATGTAATATTCCATGATTAAAGAAAATCAAGACAAGTTTTTCTTTGTAGCAATTCAGATATACTTTTGAGTTATGTGTAATTTCTTAAACCACTAGTCTACTTATGAGATTGAAAGCTTTAGGTTATTTCTTTGAAGGATTGCTTTATGCTAGTTGACTACTGTCGCTATTTTTCATTATTTATTTATTTTATTTGGGGGTTGGGTGTGCATGATATTTAATGAGATGATCACGTATTAATATATTCTGGATTAATTAAAAAGTCATTTATGTATAGATGATATCCATATTGTTGACAAAGATTACTCATTTTTACTTTTATTTTTTGTAAAAAGTCAAATAAGATTAAAAACAGTGAATATAATAGGTACTCAAAATCCTTACAACAATGCACATGTCTTGCAAAAGCAGGTACTCAAAATCCTTACAACAACGCACAAGCCTTGCAAAAGCAGAAGAAGTTAACGAAAATGCTAGAAAGATAAAGATTCAATGTTTTTGTTAAAATTTTAAACTCTCAAAAACAATAATTCTTTTATAAATGATATATCAATCTTTTTAGATATATTCAATTAAAAAAAGTTTATAAGTTGTTTTGGGGAGCATAAGCGGTCAGTTAACAAACACCGTCTAAAGCTTATGAAGGATACAATCTAATGGATGATTGCACCAATCATTTAAAGAATAGCAAAAAGATCGGAGAAAAAAATCACAAATCAACTTCCAATAGTTAGATTTAATCCTATCAAACAATTTTAACACATTGAGGTTAATATTCTTGAAAATCATATCGTTTCTAGCCTTCCAAAGCTTCCAACAAACACATTGCCTAATCAAAACATGAATCAACTTTGCAACTCTACCGACGTCACAATTAAAGAAGATAGATAGATGATACGCAACACTTACTAGGAGAGGTTGGGAACACTCCAACCATAAGCAAACAACTTCCCACACTTTGAGGCTTTGAGCAATAAAATTACACACAAACAAGAGGTAAATAGAGGTAGGTATATGTGTATCCAGCACAAAAGCACATTTACTATTTGAAATACCAAGCAAAACTCCTTTTTTCACAAGGTTCTTTTAGTGACAAAATTATCTTGAAGAAATTTTCAGGAGAAAACAAAACCTGGAGTGAAATTGACTTCCGCCAAATATCAAAGATTCCTCATTTTGTGTCGTCTCTTGTCGAATATCAAGACATTGAATTTGATGTCAAAATTTGGAGTAAATTCTACTCCATCCGTCTCAAATTAAATTTCATTTCTTGAGTACGCGACTTTAATTCCATTTTATTTTGGGTCTCATTTTTCTCATAAAAAAATAATGTAAATGTTAATAAACGTTCACTTTCTTTTTATAGAAACATCAAATTTACATTTTTACCCTAAACCTATCTACTTATTTACAAAAAAACACATATGGCCCACTTTTTTACACTCACAATCTATTAATATATTTATTTATTATCCATTTATACTCATTTACTTTACACTCATTACAATTTATTAAACTCGTGCTACCAAAATCAATGAACGAATTTGGTGGACCGGACCATTTTGAGCGGGTTCCGAATCGGATGGATTCATATATTGGAATTTTTGTGGATAGTCTGTTCTTTGAGGCCCAAAAACAAAAGGGATCTATAGATGCAGTGAATATGTTTATGTACGTATACATCTCAGATTCATATGAACTTAATTTGAATTTTGTGAGGATAAAATAATATATTTATTAGTATTCATATTATTATTTTTAGAAAAGTGGCTATTGTGGATAAAATAGAGGACATGAATAGAATAATCCTTTTATTTTTGGTTCTTTCTATCTTTCTTATTTAAATTTTAAAATTTAATTTTCATCTAATCTCGTCACGATATTCGCGACACATTTGATATTGATAAAAAACAAAAACAATACGGTGTATTAATACATAAATGCTAATTAAAGACAGATAATTTGTCATCTTTCTGATTTATATCGTTATCTAGCCGACATTGTAAATAAACTTAGCATTATAACTAAATTTAATATATTATTATAAGATGAACCTAATATAAATTGTCTATTTTTAATTTCGAACTATTAGCTATTTTAATATGCAACTTGATTAACAGGCAATTTACATTTATTTGTATTATGTCAACATTTTTCTTTATTTTTTTATCTATATACATATTTAGCAACCCTAAAATTTACTACATCGGAGCTTTAATTATGTAGAAGGAATATTAATTTACCCTTCTCTAAAATAGGATATAGGATATAACAGTAATCAAGTTCTATTGATAAAATAAATCTATTTCTACAAACCATATGTATCAAGATCTACTTTAACGAAACACAAATTCCTCATTAATTTTTCAAACCAAAATAGAGTCCCATTGTAACTAACATAACTACCACGATCAAAGAAAAATAAAAAAAATATGGACCCTTCCCATATTTCCAATTGAACAAGTCAAAAAAAACACGAACCCTATTTTATCTCCAATTTATTCGGATTTTCCATCAATTTCATATCGCAGCATTGATAATCCTCCATTATTTTCAAAATTCTGGGATATCCAATCACGTGTCACTTCAATAATAGGATTAAATCTTTTCCATTTTACAGCACCAGAAAAAGAGTGGCAAATTTGCCTTATTGTGCTGACACAAACACAAGAAGAAACAAATTATCCATATTTATAAGCCAGACATATATTTGAATTCCTTTTCGATTAGATTCTTGGAATTTGTCTGAGATCTTTAAGGTAAGAAAAAGAGAGAGAGAGAAAATGGCATCATTCACAGGAACTCTGGATAAATGCAGTGCCTGCGACAAGACTGTTTATTTCGTGGATTTGTTGTCTGCTGATGGAGCAACTTATCATAAATCCTGCTTCAAATGCAGCCACTGCAAAGGCACTCTTGTGGTGAGATTAATTTTCTTTTATGTTAGGGAGAGATGGTTTATTTAATATTATGTTTAATTACAATTAATTAATCTTTCATGGCAGATGAGCAACTACTCTTCCATGGATGGAGTTCTCTACTGCAAGACTCATTTTGAACAGCTTTTTAAGGAGTCTGGAAACTTTAGCAAGAATTTTCAGTCTGGTGATTCAATTATATATTAAATTGTATTCCTTTCTTCAAATTCTTAAAATCCATATATATATATGTGTGTGTGTGTGTGTGTGTGTGGATTTTTTCTGTCCATTTTTTTTTCCCGTTATTGATCATTTTATTCTGTTGATGAATGTGTAAACAGGAAAACATGAGAACAAGGATCTGGTAAGTACCTCAATATGTTTGATTTCCCTATATTCCAGATTAGATGGCATTGATTTACAATTATAAAAGAAATTATACACATCTATTTTTAAATATTTATTTTGCTGATATGATTCATATAAATATGCAGACAAGGGCACCAAGCAAACTCTCTTCTATGTTCTGTGGAACCCAAGAAAAATGCCCTGCATGCAGCAAAGTTGTGTATCCGCTGGAGAAGGTGACACCCTTTTCACACGAGATCTTTTATTTCAAATAATATATATGGAGAAAGCGAGATTCAAATAAAAACTATTTTAACGTGATAACTAAGAATCACGAAAATTCATTAAGAACAAAATGAATTTGGTATGAAAGTTATTGAATCCAAAAATTCAGAATTTTCACACAGATTCGAAAATCTTGAAAAATAAAATTCTATTTTTTGGATTCAGTATATTTTCCAACGGATTCATAAACTTTCATAGCAAATTCATCGTTTTCTGGTTCTCACGATAAAAATGATTCTTAACCCCTTAACGTATAAACTACGGACTCATGAAATCGTTGGAATTCATCGTACAAGTGTCTGAATTCAAAAAAATAAAAATTCGCCCCTCGTTAAATTCATCAAGTAAGGTGATGAATCAAATTGTAGATTTTCATGAGTCAAGGATTGAAAAATGGGTTCATATTAATTGATTTATATTTGATCCAAATATTGTTTGAATTATATGAGGATGTTAAAAAAATAAAATTGAAAACATGATCACCTCATAATAGATTAGACCCTTCACAAGATGGGATATTTTCACACACACACACACACACATATATATATATATATATATATATATATATATATATGACGAGATGTAATGAAAAAAAATAACAAACAATATCTGGTTCAAGACTTTAAGCTAACAACTATGCAAGAATCATGAATATTCTACAACCAACTCATAAAATCATCTTAAGAATTTTTGTATGAATAGAAGTAATTCTTCATACTAAATTTCATTTTTTTCCTTGTATATCTTAATATCTTGTTAAAATAAAATAAGAAGATTTCCTAATAAATAATTAAACAATCAATCAATAATAGATATAAAAATTAAAATAATAAAAAAATTGTTAGTGTAAATATTGTAAATGATATTATCTTATAAAATTTAAATCTTGATTTTCTTGCATAAATCATAAAACCACAATGAATTCTAAATCTAAAGTTCAAGATTTCTAAATTCTAACAATTATAATAAAAAGAATATTAAAATGAAGATAAAAAAGACGACAATTTTAAGTTGAGAATTATCTCTTAGAGCTTGTTATTTAATTATGAGATTTATGTTCTTCCTTAATATAATAACATTTTTTATATATTTATAATTATTCAATATAAAATTACTTATTTAATTATATAAAAAAAATCCTGCCCCCAGGTCCTCATGTCCCTTCTGTTTGCAAACCCTAATTATTTCTGCAAATTAACTGCAAACAGGTGGCGTTGGAGGGAGAGTCGTTCCACAAATCATGCTTCAAATGCGCCCATGGCGGCTGCGCGCTCACGCACTCATCCTATGCTGCTCTCGACGGAATCCTCTACTGCAAACACCACTTCCAGCAGCTTTTCATGGAGAAAGGAAACTACCAGCATGTTATCGAGGCTGGTAGGAAGAGCACTGCCGAGAATGACGAAGAGCACCGCGCCGCCGCCGCCGAAGCCGCTGCTGCTGCTGCCGCCGCGGCGGAGGAGGGTGAGGCCAAGGCGGATCCGGATGAGCCGGAGTCCGATGAGAAGGCGCAAGAGCAGTCCTAGAGAGAGAGAGAGAGAGAGAGGTGATCATCGTCGTCCATCGTGTTTGCGCGCGCCCTCGTTTGATCTCTTTTTTTTTTTTGAGTTTTTGGTTAATTAATTATACAGCAAGATTTGCTTGTTATTGTTTTTCGACATTTTGGTTTAGGCTTTGAAGTTATGTTGTTTGTTTCGTTGTAATTCGAATTACACACTTTGTGTGGGGATTTTTCCAAGTTTTTGCAGGAATATTTATAATTTTGTATGCCTTATTCATTAAGGAAAATCGACTTGTTTTTTTTTTAAGGGTAAATATCAATTTAAACCCTAAACTATACATGTTTTATAAATAATTAATTAAGTGGCAAGTATACTTTTTGAAATAGTATTATGCATATAATTAAAGGGTGTGCGTGTTACTTTTCATTTTGAAGTAAGTAAAAAAATTAAAATTTAAAGACTGTATCACGTGGAAAATATTGGAAACATAAAGTTGGTTATTACATTTCATAATAATTAATATCCGTTTCCCTAAAAATTAATTAATATCCAATTTGGTGCTAAATAATTTACACTATATATATACTACATATTTAAGAGTGATTGTAGACACAATCTTTATTTTTCTCAATATAGTCCTATATTTTAAAAAAGTAACAAAATATTAATGCACTATTTTATTTCTATTACCTTAGATTAAATTTTAAACAAATAATATAACCCCCAAATGTAAAAACCTATACCAACCGACCGATTTCACGACCTTACTCAATGCTACCACCTCTTGCCATTAATTTGAAGAAATCGCAGGCTTCAACATTATTCATCCATTGTTCATTCATCATCACTTGCCCTCTTATAGTCTTATTCATCTTGTGAAAGAGAGAGGATTTTGTCTTCGAGTTATGCCAGTGACTAATCCGTCTTAAATTATTGATACCTCATTCTGCCGTATATATATAGGCAAAAATTAAGCATCACGTGTGTGTGTTGGCCTAGTGGTAGAGTGGTTAATGTCGAAAAGCCAGGTCTCGAGTTTTGAGTCCACCAATGACGTGACCTTTAAAATTTCTGATTTTGACCCAAATATAGGCGATTAAGCATCACTCTTGAAGAAGATAGCTCTTTGCGATTAGTAAAAATAAATTTAGGAGGTGCTTGAAATGATGGAATGGAATAAGGGGGAATGGAATAGAGGTTGGAATTGAATTAAGGTAGAAAAAGAATGGCTAATACTATAGGTTGAGGAAGAAATGGCTATAGCTAATCTAGAAGGAGTTGTGATTCCGAAGAAAAGATTTGTTGGGACAAGTTTATATAGTTAATTAGTTTTTGATTAAATCCAAAACCTCTTTAGGTGAAAAGCCTTGGACATGTATAGTTTTTCAAATAAAAAGCTCATCTATTAAGGAGCATTTTAATCTAAGTGTCGATTAGCTGATTGGTTCAACTGATATAATTGTGAAGACTTGGGGAAACGAGAAGACATGAATGAAGCATAAGCGCAACTATTGAGAAGATAAAAGTTGTCTGACCAGGTCACTTTGCACATTCAGCAATGCACTTGAGATAAAGAGGATACATGCTTAAAGTGCACAATAAAAAGTTTCAAGTCAGACAAGTACGAGGTCAATATCTTTAACAGACACTCTCAACTAACGACTGACACTCAAACCAATGGGAAGAGTCATCAGTGCCTGGATCTGACCTATAAGTTTTGTCGACCGTCTGCAACTTCGCTAAAGGACAAAAGGAAAACTTCCATGAATATGATATGGTTTTTCAAACATACACCTTGTTAAAAGTTTTGTTGGACATCTAAAATAGCTAGATCTTGACTATCTCTCCAAAGGATAGTTTTATCCCACTCACTATACATAGAAGGTCTTGATTTTCAAACAAGAACTTCTAACTATGCTAATACATTTTTAGAAACAGAAATGATCGATATCACAAGCATTCAGACAAAAGAGATCTCAAACTTCGAATATTCAAACAAGCAAGTGCTTGATCTATCATACTCAGACTTCCCATCTAATGTTTTGAGTCTAAACCTACATTCATATTTTAGCTTAGATCAAGTGAGTATGGTCTTTCATATGATTTTATTGTAAAGAGTCATTCAAGTTGGACAAACCACCCCATCCATCTATCTACTTGTAGCAGTGAGTTTGTGTTGTGAAAGCTGATAGAAGTTCATATAAGCAAGCTATCGTGTGAGATAGGCTAAAAGATGTGTTAAAAGGTCTAGGACGACATTCCAAGGTTCAACTCATAGGTGTGTGAAACAATGAACAATGATCCAACTAATCATAAGCTTCATTTACTATCAGTAGGTGTATTATCTCGACCGAGTCACTCACTCATGTGACAAATTCGAGAGGTCAATTTGAACTAGTTACGCAAGCTAAACAAGCTAAAAAATCGCAAGGGTTATTATCGAGATAATGATAACTTAACTTCTCTCTGAACAAGCCAAAATTTTTACACTCAAGTATATTCCTCTCTTCTATACACTTGATTTGACTCGATGTTAGACCAATAAGATTATACCTAGAAAATGAATGTAATGGAGATAGAAATGATCATTCCATTCCTTCTTCCATTCCATCGTATTAAGTACCTCTATAGAAAATTCCCACATCTTTTCATGTTCTATACAGTATAGTTTTGTGAGGCTGTAATGAAGTATAGTTGTTTGTTTAATGCTGTAATTAAAATTGTGAGACAATTGATTGTTCAAATGTACCATTGATTTAGAAGAGTTCCTAAGAGTGCTCGTAAAATTACATGGTGCCATTAATGGACAAATGAATAATAGTGAAGCTTATAGTTTCTCAAATATATGGACTAAGGAGTGACGGATTTAGTGTTTTTTAGTAAGAGTTTTTAATTGGAGGCTGTAGGGTTAAAATAATTTATTTATTATTAGTAGTATTATTTTTTAAATAAAAATATTAGAAAAGAGGCTATGCATAGAATCATTCTATATTTAATTGACGAGTGTCTAATGAGCTTGGGCCTTGTTAACTTTGTACTGTGATACTGGAAGCCCGAATAAATTTATATTGGGCCATGTGAATATAGGCCCACTTCTGGTGACTTAATTGAATTATTTTTTATTCATACACTGATATTGCAGATAAGAGAAAGGACATAATGGAATATTATACCAATGGACATTCAATTGTGCAACGGTTGGTTTCGATCAAAACCGAATCGAATCAATTATAACCGAATTGTATTTAAATTTTTGATCGAATCAAATTACTTTTGTGCTTTCTATTTAAGCAAAACCAACCGAAATGCAACCGAAATATATATAGTATTAATCATGTACCTATTTTAGTCGATTTTAACCGAACCAAATCTCACTTTGACCAAATCGCCGACCGACCGGAATAGGTTTGGTCCTGATTTTGTAACCGAATCGAATCCGAATCCCTTCCTCACCGACCGAAAATGATCGAAACTCATAGGTTCGGTTTTCGATTTTTCAGTTTCGGTTGGTTATGCACACTCCTAAAACATTGGATATTGTATGGGAATATTAAACCAATAAACACAGTTGCTTTTGCAGTTTCGCTAACAAATTCACCCAAACAAAAAGGTGATTTTGTTTTAACCAAAAGTTGTTCAATAGGTAAATTAAGCTGCATGTCTCAGTCTAGATTGTCGTCTCAAATTGTTCAACCTCATGTCTCATTCTATTATTAAGCCTATATCTTAGTATTTTTGAAGGATCTATAAATAACATCCATGTCAACATCGTCAACCAAACAATCCAAAGCAAATCTAGAAGAAAAGATTTTGTTCATCATAATAGGTAGTATGCTTTTCATGATTCCTCCATATTACAAATTATTATCATCTTATCGACTGATATTTCCATAATTGTTTTTATCTTCTGCTTAATTTTTTTTCAATTAAATATAAAAAAATAAAGTTTGCGTCATAATAAACTCGAACCCGAGATCTTTGATTTGGTTAACCGATTATTCACTCTATCATTCGGTCAACCGAAAAACTATTTTTAGTTTTAACTAGCTAATGTATGAATGAGGTTATTCAAAACACTATAACGATCAATTTAATAATTATTACTTTATTAATTATTTTAATTATTTGTTAAAATAATTATATATTAATTTTAGTAAGGATAATTATATTTTGTTAATTTATAATTATAATTTTTAATTCAAAATTAGAATTTATTAATTCATAATTATAGTTTATTAATTCATAATTTAGGTTTATTAATTCATATTTAGGGTTTATTAATTCAAAGTTAGGATTTATTAATTTATAATTAGAGTTTATTATTCAAAATTAGGGTTTAGTATTTCCAATAAGGGTTAATTAATTCAAAATTAGGGTTTATTATTCAAAATTAGGGTTTATTAATTCCAAATAGGGTTTATTAATTCAAAATTAGGGTTTATTAATTCACAATTAGAGTTTATTAATTCACGATTAGGGTTTATTAATTCACAATTAAAATTTATTAATTCACAATTAAGATATATTAATTCAAAATTATTATTTATTAATTTACAATTAAAGATTACTAAACTAATTAATATTAATTAGAATTAATTTAATTTAATTAATTAAGATTAATTAATTAATTAGCGTGCACCGGAGACCACCCCAATAATAATAGTATGTTCGTGCAGTCCTAACTCCTATGGTTGAATGCTGCAGTGAAACTAAATTAAATAATCTACGATTATAGGTTCGTGAAGACTCATCGCATGTGCATGTTAGTTGCAACACTATATATTTCTCCCCATAAATAATTTGCATTGGAATCAGGACCATAATGAATTCATTTTTAAAAAAATAAATTGAATAGGTCTTTGACTCTTTTGCTTATAACTTCCTAAATAAATGAATGAACTTTAAAAAAAAAAAAAAAAGGAACAATTCTGGCTGCCCGGAATAGTACTTTTTTTCTTTTGCTTATAACTTCCTAAATAAATGAATGAACTTTTTAAAAATAAAAAGGAACAATTCTGGCTGCACACACACCGAATATTACTTTTTAACAAGACGTATTTGAAGTTTTGGATTTACTGGAGAATCCACACACTCTCGCTTTCATACAAACTGACAACAACATTTTCAGATTGTAAGATATTTTACTCTTTTTTATCTTACAAAAAAAATAAAAAGATATTCTACTCTTTCATTTTTAAATTATTGCACACTCAAACCTGAATATTTTAATATTTTAACATAAATTATCAAGTTGGACTTGTGTGCTGGTGGATTTGACCAATCCGGCACATAATAAAAAAATATCACTTTTATTAGTATTGGTATTTTTATCCAATTAGAGGGTGCACAAGAGTTTTTGTCGGTTTATATTAACAACAAAACATATGAGATTGTATGCAAAATTATTCCGAATTCTATTAACATTTTCTTGATCGAACCATCTTATTTAGATATTAATCCTTAAAGTTTGATTAAGTTGGATTAAATCTATCCAACCTTCAAAATAACTTACAAGTTGTTTAAAATTAGCTATGAGTCTACTAATATTTTCTTGATCGAACCATCTTATTTAGAATGTGTTTGATAAACTAAGTTTATAAAATAACAAAATATAAGTTTTGAAAATAAGTAATATAATTTTGTGAAAATAAGTAATATAATTTGTGATTGTTGAGGGTTCGTCCTTAAGAAATCTTTCATAAAAATGACTTAAATATATGGTGTTTGTAATTGTATTCAAAAAAACCCTAGTCGTCTAATAGTATATGTTCATTTTCCGCGTGGGCGTAACCAACATTGTTGGTGGTACGTAAATCTATTTCTTTCGTTTAAGATATTTTTATCATAATCTGTTAAATGATAACATTTGTGGTTGTTGAGGGGTCTAAAATCTTTCATAAAACCCTCATAGTCTTTACATGAAGTGGTAAGGCCAATATTGATGAAAAAGTTGCTAACAAATACACTTTCACGGGCTCCACGCATTTTCCCAATATTTCTTTGCAATATTTCCATTATTAAAAACTTCAATTTCCAAATTTGTTAATAATTCTCCTCCCCAAACGGAGGAAACCAAAGAAGGCCGACTGCAAATATATCTGCCGTCAAACTGGCCGTTCTGAATTCAATTCCGTTATTACTTCCGTCACTTTCTCCGCCTCCCTTAATATTTCCGCCTCCATTTTTTCGCCATTTCCACGCACCATTTTCTGCTCTCCTCCGCTCTCCACTGGTTAGTAACTGCTCACTACTCTCTCTCTCTTGGTTGAGTGTTTTGAGATTTTAATTTGTGGACTATCTGGAGATTTTAATTGAATTAGCTGCGAGCAAACGTACGTATGATTCGACTGTTCATGCTTAATTTCTATAGATTTTTATTTTTTGGAGTGGAAGTTGTGTGGTGGTGTGAGGTCGATGAGAGAGCAGTCAGCTATGCGGACCGTACGACTGTGTTTGACTGGGATGATTGTAATGATAATTAGCTAAATGCTTGGCATTTTGCATATTATTTGCGGGTTTTCCAGCATATTTAGAAAATGATCTGGCATTATCGCGGCGTTTTTTTACTTACACAGAGAATGAACATGAAATGCTGTTTAGAAGGAATGCTTATGTTTCTTTATGCTGCGGAGGATTCGCCCCCTTTTCAGATTGATCTGAAGCTAAATTAGTTTTCAGAATTTTATTTTAGAACTTGTTGATGAATATTTGTTATTCCTAAAACAGGAGTGATGGATGCTGCATGTAGTTTGTCTCGGTCAAATGTGCTTTATGGAGGTGAAGTAGCTGGTTGCGGGGTACCGGAAACATTGAATTTGGCGACTAGTTTGAAGTATCAGCGTATTTACCGTAACTTTTTGGGGATTTAAGACTTTATTCGGAAACTCATTCACCAAAGAAGTTAAAGAAGAACTGTGCGCGTTGTGTAAGTTCGGTGAGTTGTCGAACTCTCAGTGAGGGCAGTCTCTGGCAGTGGCGTAACAGTTCTAGTCGTCCTTCCTCATACAACTCTGGAAATCTCATTAGTATTTCAAAGCGTATTGGTCTGTCACAGTGTCAGGGTAATGAATCAGTGGCTTATCTAAATGGAAATGGCAGAGATGCAGAGATCATTAAGACTGGTAAGGATGAGGCTGGCCTTGAATCTATTGCCTCCGAGGATGTTGGTGAGGAAGAAGGACATGAGGCTCCTAGTTTGGATGAACTGAGGGAAGCTCTGCAGAAGGCATTGAAAGATTTAGAAGTTGCACGACTAAGCAGTGCAATGTTTGAGGAAAAAGCTCAGACATTGTCAGAAACTGCTATAGCACTCAAGGATGAATCTACAAATGCATGGGATGATGTAAATAGAGCCCTTGGTAACATCCAAGATATTATAAACGAAGAGACCATCGGCAAAGGAGAAGTTCACAAAGCAACAGTGGCCCTTTCTTTAGCCGAGGCAAGACTCAATGTGGCTGTGGATTCATTGAAGATTGCAAAAGAAAAGAATGGATATCCAAATGCTTCTAAAGAAAGTGATATTGAGGACGACATTGGGAAGGAAGATTCAACTGACCATGAAGTACTCTTGGCTTCTCAGGAGGATGTAAAACAATGCAAAGATCATTTAGAAAAATGTGAGGCTGAGCTCAGAAGGTTGCAAAGCAGAAAAGAAGAATTACAAAGGAAGTAGACCGTTTGAATGTAGCTGCAGAGCAAGCACAGATTAAGGCTTCTAAAGCAGAGGAAGATGTGGCAAACATCATGCTTTTAGCGGAGCAAGCTGTAGCTAACGAACTTGAGGCTGCACAACGTGCTGATGATGCCGATATTGCATTACAGAGGGCAGAAAAAAAACTTGCCCTGTCTAGCATTGAGAATGTGGACTCTGCTGTTGAGGTAACCAACGGTTTAGAAGTGTCTCAAGGAAGTACTGCAGATGGTATTGTTGAGGTTGCAGAGTCACTTGGACACCTACGAGATGGACAGCCTGAGGAATCAAGTTTTTCAAATGAGAGTGACAAAGAGAATGGAAAGTTAACTATGGAGGTACTCAAGGACAGTGAAGCAGATAAGGAGAAGTTAAAATCTATTCAAAGTAAGGTACAAGTGATGCAGAAGGAATCAACAAAGGAGAGTTCTCCTTTAAGTGCTCCAAAAGCATTACTGAAGAAATCATCTCGGTTCTTTTCTGCATCTTTCTTCTCTTCAACGGCAGATGAGGAAGAGTTCACACCAGGTTCAGTTTTCCATGGGTTTGTGGAGTCTGCTAAAAAGCAATTGCCTAAGCTGGTTTTTGGGTCATTACTTGTAGGAGCAGGGTATGTTATATTGGACAGTTCTAGTACCTTCCGCTTCAGAAAAACAACTTGCATGCATGCTTTAAATTTACGAATGAATTAAAAAAAAACCCACCCAATATGCAAGCCATGTTTCTTCAGCTTTCCATATGTAAGAGAAGATGTTAATATTTCAAATGCTGCTGAAATTGATTGCAGAGTTATCTTTTACATCAATCGTGGTGAAAGGATTAAGCAGCTATTTCAACAGCCAGACATCATCACCACTGGGATTGATGAAGTATCAACTACTACAAAGCCTCTAGTCCGAGAAATAAGAAAACTTCCAACCAAACTGAAGAAACTAATGGAGATGATTCCTCATCAAGAGGCATGACTCCAGTTCATATTTTATCGGTCTAATTCTGTTAAAAGCTTGTGAACCTGTTGTCCTTAATTTGATATGGGCATGAGTCAGTTTTCAACTAAATGGTCTTTCTTTTTCCTTTTCTTTGACTTACCAGATAAATGAGGAAGAAGCATCCCTCTTTGACATGTTGTGGTTACTGCTTGCAAGTGTCATATTTGTGCCTCTTTTCCAGAAAATCCCTGGAGGTATGAGTAACGAGTGTTTCTTTTAATAAGCACTTACAGATTTCTTAGAAAAGTGAAAGGATCTTAGCAGCATTCAAGTAGTTCTGACCTTCTTGTAATCATTTGATTCCATCTTATGCAAAATCTTTTCCTATTATAGCATGTGGTGTCGTTGATATTATCTTTTTCTCTCTCTTTTTGGCTTGCTCATATTAAATGGTAGCACATAATTCAGCAAGCTCTTGTAGTAGCTTTGGTTCTGTAGAACAATAAAATATAAAGACATGTAGGAGAAAAGTAGTAGTTATATTTATTCATATCTGCATAAAGCACCTATATATAATACAAGATACTAAGGCAGATTGTGTACATAACCAATGTGGGATAGTATTCTACAACACTCCCCCTCAAGCTGGAGCATATATATCGACCATGTCTAGCTTGGTATAAAGTTTTGAGAATCGATTCCTCCTCAAGGAATAAAGAAGAAATCAACAATAATAGTAACAGTAGAAAGGCAAAGTTGTAGTAATAACCGAACAAAGTCGGTACAGTTGGTTGTGGTAGAAGTAGAGGATTACGGCGGCAGCGACATGCAGAAACCGAACAAAATCAGCAGAGTAGTTGGTAGTAGCAATCGAGCAAAGTCGATAGGGCAGTTGGCAACAATCGCAGCAGAACAGGACTGCGGCAGTGGAGACAGGTAGAAACCGAACAAAATCGGCAGGGCAGTTGGTAGTAGTAACCGAACAAAGTCAGTACAGCAGTGACAACAACATGAGTCTGCTTTAAACAAAATAATTGGTAGTAGCAATCGAGCAAAGTCGATAGGGCAGTTGGCAACAACCACAGGAGAACATGACTGCGGCAGTGGAGAAAGGTAGAAATCAAACAAAATCGGCAGGGCAGTTGGTAGTAGTAACCGAACAAAGTCGGTACAGCAGTGACAACAACATGAGTCTGCTTTAAATAAAATAGTAGAGTCAGATCAGAGTGGCAGCAGTGGAGCAAATTAGGACAGAATGGCTCCGGCAACAACGACATAACAGATTAGGGCAGAGAGGGATTAGGGATTCGTCCCCGCTCTGATACCATGTAGAACAATAAAATATAAAGACATGTAGGAGAAAAGTATAGAGACATGTAGGAGAAAAGTAGTAGTTATATTTATTCATATCTGCATAAAGCACCTATATATAATACAAGATACTAAAGCAGATTGTGTACATAACCAATGTGGGATAGTATTCTACAACAGGTTCCATTTGCGCTGTTCCCTAAATAACCTAAATTTTTCTTTTAGAAAGCTTTTATTTTATTCTGATTTTGTGTCACTGCTAGCAGTTACTGATTTATACTTTTCTCTGCTGGAAAATGTAGGCAGTCCTGTTCTTGGATATTTGGCTGCTGGTATCTTAATTGGACCTTATGGTCTCTCTATTATTCGCAATGTACATGCCACTAAGGCCATTGCTGAGTTTGGGGTTGTCTTCTTGCTATTTAATATTGGCCTTGAGGTAGAGCTGTGTCAAATTGGTCCTTTTTCTCACAATTTTCACCTTCCAGCTATATGCGCATTGTGTGACGTTTATACTATTATTTTATGAAGCTCTCTGTTGAAAGACTAAGTTCAATGAAGAAATATGTGTTTGGATTGGGCTCAGCTCAGGTGACTACAAACTGCATAATCCTGTTAATTTTATTTTAATTATACTTTATTAAAGCAGTGTGATGAGCATGGCTGAATCTTAAGATCTTTATATATGTTTCTGAGTTTTGGTGAAATTTAGGTGCTGGTGACAGCTGTAGTTGTTGGCCTAGTTGCTCATCGTACTGCTGGTGTGGCTGGTCCCGCTGCAATTGTCATTGGGAATGGCCTTGCATTATCCTCAACTGCTGTTGTCCTTCAGGTGAACACTTTCAACAGTTCGTCAGGGCTTTTGGGGCTTCTATATCAACCTTTCTCTTACTTCTGCATTCAAAATTTACTTTCTAAGTTTACTTATCTTTCTTCGTTCTTCTTTACGTTCATCAGCAATTAACGAGAAATATTTTTCTTTGCAGTGGAAAGTCAGTTAATGTAATCTATATGTGGTGTTTGTAGGTATTGCAAGAGCGTGGTGAGAGCACATCACGGCATGGACGAGCTACATTCTCTGTGTTACTTTTCCAGGTATCTGTGCATGCACTATTTCATATGTTCTATTCCCATCCCCCTTCCTTCGCAAGGATGTCAGTTTTGGGTCATCTTCTTGCCTATAATTTTAGATTTACTTTAACTAGTTTGCATTCCATTTTTGCAATTTCTGTGTTTGTTACAGGATTTGGCCGTGGTGGTTTTGCTTATACTGATACCCCTTGTTTCACCTAGTTCATCGAAAGGAGGGGTAATGATCCTGTATTTATTTCTGAATCAACTGAACATAATAAAATATTCATGTGAAATGGGAACCTATCTCTTACCTTCTATATTTTCATATTCAGCTATGGTGCCATGATCGACTGCTATGTGGATATTTTGAATACTTTCTTTTACTACCAATCAAAAGATTACTTTCTGCAATTTTGGTTGGCACTGTTTTAGTTACCACTATTTCAATGATTTTCCAGATTGGTTTTCAAGCAATTGCAGAAGCTCTTGGATTGGCTGCCGTGAAGGCAGTTGTTGCCATCTCAGCCATCATTGCAGGAGGACGCTTGGTAAGCATTCAATTCTTTCATGCATTTATCGACATTAACTCATATTTTGTGGAGTTAACAAGAGTCACTTGGCAATTATCTTTGTTCAAGAATAGCAAACTCATGATCAAGTATGTATATTTTTGCAGCTGCCGATTTTACTGTCAAATAAAAATGGTTTGGTCTTTTCTGTCTTTTGCAGCTGCTTCGCCCAATTTATAAACAAATTGCTGAGAACAAAAATGCAGAAATATTCTCTGCATGTACTCTGCTTGTTATCTTAGGTACTAGTCTCCTAACTGCCAGGGTAAGTAAATTTATCTTATGGTGGTTTTTTCTAGTTTGCATGTCTGGTAGTAGTTCTTCTGTGTTGTCACAATAACATTGATATTTCTCATTCTTTATCTTAAATCAGGCTGGCCTTTCCATGGCTTTAGGGGCATTTTTGGCTGGGTTGCTTCTAGCAGAAACTGAATTCTCCTTGCAGGTCGAATCTGATATTGCTCCATACCGTGGGCTTCTATTGGGCCTTTTCTTCATGACGGTATGATTATATATGAGTGGCATTGTAGACCTGTAGTTATTGGTTGAAATTCAAAGCCACTATCATTTTCTTCACGAGCCTTTTATAAGATAATTCTTAACTGATGCTTGGGCTTTTATTCCTTAGCTTAACAATTCTCCATTCTCTTTAACTGCGTCTTTCCAGCACATGATTCTGTTGATTGCTTTATTCCTTCAAACAAATTTGGTTGTTCGGGATTTGATTGATTGCCAACTTTGCATAGTGAATTTATTGAACTTCTTCTCTATCGTGTTTAACTTGTGGAATATGTTATTGTTCACAGGTTGGAATGTCCATTGATCCAAAACTTCTAGCTTCAAATTTCCCAGTTATTACAGGAACACTAGCGCTTCTAATTGCTGGAAAGACCATCTTGGTTGCTCTTGTTGGCAAACTTTTTGGCATTTCAATTGTATCAGCTATAAGAGTTGGTCTTCTACTTGCACCCGGTGGAGAATTTGCTTTTGTAGCCTTTGGTGAAGCTGTTAACCAGGTATAACTAACAAATTATACCTGTTGGCATCATTAGACTGCTTGCCCTTATTTGTTGCATGCCCCAAGTTCCTGGAAGCAGTGCATATAACCACCCTAGATTTCTTACAAACAAAACATTCTGTTCAGTGTTCACAATAAATTCAGAAGAGTAATGCTTGTGGCTTGAGAATGACGTTGCATTTCATGCAAGCTCAAGTATTTAGTGGAACCAGAATTAAGTTGCTACTTTTTATGACTTTAAAGATCGTAATTTAAGGTTTAAGGATATAAATTTCTCCAGTTCCACACCAAATGGCTCCCGTTCTTTTCACAGTTCTATGACTGGAGATTTTGTTGCCCACTGCCCTTTTAATTTTCTTGGCATGCTTTTGTAACTAAAGTACTTATTGTCCACATGTATGAGGTTCAAGTTATAGGTTCCAGCTATTGCATTGGCCGAGATGAGTAAAACATGCAATTGTCAAACATTATTCAAGAGTCTTCTTCTTTGCAGGGTATAATGTCCTCACATATGTCATCTCTACTTTTTCTTGTGGTTGGTATTTCGATGGCAATGACTCCATGGTTAGCTGCTGGAGGCCAATTAATAGCATCTAGGTTTGAGCTGCATGATGTTCGGAATCTATTGCCTGATGAAAGTGAGGTTAGCTGCCAAAAAACTATTAGTTGACATGATCTAATCGGATAATGTGTTTTCATGACCATTATATGCACTGTTTTCTTGTCTTAGTTTCTAGTTCTCTGCTAAATAATATTTGACCCTCAATCTGGCCCATTATGATTAAAAACAAGTTCTGTTACTCTCATCTTTCATATATCCTTCCATTTCTTGTGTCTATAATTACTAATTTTGTGTTTGTGCTCCCATATCTTCTTACTTGGCTTTTTCATTGGTAACCTACCAGTGAAAAGCTGATTCCCAGGTCATGTGGTTTTGAAATTTTAATCGGTGGATAAACCATTTTTGTGTGTGACCATATTCATCTTTTAGTCAGTAACTCCTAGGTTATCTGGTATGAAACGTTATAATATATTTTCCTTGGGTTTCTTCAGACAGATGATTTGCAAGATCACATAATCATATGTGGTTTTGGACGTGTTGGCCAGGTATTGTACAATCTTAGACATGTTGCATAAAATACATTAATACCACTCTGGTTATTGTCAACCTAGTCAATGAATCTAAAACCCATAGATCTGATTTTCATTTTAATTGTACAGATTATTGCTCAGCTTCTCTCTGAACGATTAATTCCATTTGTTGCGCTTGATGTCAGGAGGTACTACTGCTTCCTACATTGTGGCATCCTGTCATTATTCTGGAAACATGATTTTTAGGAAATTTATGCCTTATATCTGATATCCAAACTGTGTAAAGCTTCTATAGTTCTGTTCGTCACTTTCACTTGATATTTCTAGTACAGAGGATCTTTTTTTTTTCAAAAGTATTTGGATATATGATTTGATGTACAAAAGAGGCCTGGTCTCTGAAAAGAACGGTGAGCTTGAATAGGCTGGCGTCTGTTTGGGCAGTGATATGCTGACCTTAATATTCATAATTTCAGTGATCGAGTTGCTGTTGGACGTGCACTTGACCTTCCAGTATATTTTGGTGATGCTGGTAGTCGAGAGGTAAAAAACCCATCAAGACCTGCTTATGGTCCATTAGAACTTAAAACAATTCTTGGTACCTATTCTTTTCAACTGGTTCTCAGGTCCTCCATAAAGTTGGTGCTGAAAGAGCATGTGCAGCAGCAATAACTTTGGATAGTCCTGGAGCTAATTACAGAACTGTTTGGGCTTTGAGCAAGTACTATCCAAATGTTAAGACATTTGTCCGTGCTCATGATGTTGATCACGGCCTCAATTTGGAAAAAGCTGGGGCAACAGCGGTATATTTCCATCTTACTTTTCCTATCATTTTATTGAGGTTCCTCCATAATAAAGTAGCCCAGTCTTTGAGTTGTGGATAATATGGGATTAATCATTCTTGTGCTTAGTACTTACTTTAAATTGTCCAATGTCTATGGAAATTGTAACAGGTTGTCCCCGAGACTTTGGAGCCCAGTTTGCAGTTAGCAGCTGCTGTTCTTGCACAAGTAAGTAGAATGGCTTATAGAGTTGACTTGCCCATGTTAAATGTTTGTAAAGTTTATTTTCATTCAACAGATAATTACTTATCCCAACAACGTGCTTTTGAAGTAAAATTTGTTAAACTTTCATTTTCTCACTTAATGTCTAGTTATTCTTCATATACCAACTAGTGAAAATTTTATACCTGCTCAACTAAGAGCAGAAGCTGTATTGGTTGCTGAAAGATTTTCTTGTGCATGGTACATCAAGATGAATACAACTTGCATACATAAAAATCTGCATTGACTAAATTTTCACTTTGATTAATTATGCATTTACATTCCGTTTCCTTGAGATAGAGGTGGGTAAAGAATCCTCCAACATGCCAAGGAAGAAAAATAATGCTTACCATGTAATAATGATCCCACATAGCTGAATGAACACCTATGGGATCATTCAGGTTTTAACCAAATGCTCTTGCACATTTCATTAGCTATTTAACTAAATTTGTGGCAAATGTCGCCTTTTTATTCAGGCTAAATTACCGATGTCAGAGATAGTTACTACGATTAATGAGTTCAGATCCCGCCACCTCTCTGAGCTTACAGAGGTATGCAAATTCTAAGCATTGTTGTAAATCTTCCACATATTGTAAACATGGAGAAATAACGTGAGTTGTGGCACAACCTGTCTCCCCATGCAGCTCTCAGAAACCAGTGGAAGCTCTCTTGGATACGGCTTTTCTCAGACGATGAGCAAACCCAAACCCCAGACGGATGCTCCAGATGAGAACCCATTACCCGAAGGAACACTAGCGATATGATTAAATAGGTAGGTTACATACGAAGAAAGAGGTAGAAAGAAGGGTTTTTCCTCCCTTAGAAAACGAAGGAAGAGGCACGAACGATTGTATAGCATTTTTACCCCTTTGAAAAAGTTTGTACAGAAATACAGCATCAAACTTTACTTGTGGAAGAATGATGGATTTTCATTCTTTCCGTTCCATAAAATTTTGGTGCGCAGCTACTGCTTGTTTCTTTTTTGGCTAATATTGCGCCGGTTGCTGCAAAAATCATCTAATTTTGGTTAAGCGCAGGCTGTTGTGTTAGTATTTGTTTTTTTTCCAGTGTTGCATGAGGCACAGTTATGTAGTTAGCTACAATAACAAAACCTTAGATATTAGACCATTCATTATTTCTTGAAGCTCTGATCTATCCGCGTAATTAATCCGACATAGGCTGCATGAGCTCATAGCTCAGTTAATAAGATTCAAAGTTTCTATAAGGTTTTGTGTATATATATATATATATATATATATATATATATATAGAGAGAGAGAGAGAGAGAGTGAGTGATGTTCAAATAAGAACAAATTTTAATGTGAAGCCAAGAAGCTACGAAAATTTTTTATTTAACAAATTTGGAATTAATTATGTTTAATGAATCAAAAATTGAATTTTCACCGGGTTCGAATCCTTAAAATTAATTTGATGTGTCATTTACTTTCATAAGATATTCATTTCTCACGCTCACAATAAAATGGTTACCACAGTTAGCCTTACATATATATATATATATATATAGTATAATGTGATTTTAACATACATTTAGATGTGTTACAACTGACATTTGTATAATGAGGCATTTGAAATTTCATGTTTTACATTAACTAACCTTAAAATGAATTTGATATAATCTCAGACAACATTACTCCTATTTAAATAAGACTATATAGTGATTCTCTGTACATGTATTTTTTTTCTATTTGTAGTTTATAATATAAAGTATAGTTGGACAAAATTAAGCATTCAAGTTGAGATATTTGTAGGTTAACTAAGTTTATTCAAAAAATGCAACATACAAAATTAACTCACTACATTTTTCTCAACTTTCCCCCAGAACAATGCCTACCTTATTTATTTCTAGAATCAATCTATTATTCCCGAGATCAGATTTGGTGCTATGAATTAGCATCGCAGGAAAATATCATAATTTCCCAGAATGCAAAAAAAGTAAGTTCAACATGAAACGGCGTCGTTGTCTGCAAAATATTCTTCGTTGTCCACCCTTCACTAGAAGGTAAAAAATATCAGAAAATAGGAAACCTCAGAAACCAGCTTTAGTAGCACCCTACTTTTGCCTTTTCCGCACTTCTAAAACCCTAGTTCACATTCATTCATTCGTTTATCAAAGCAAGAGCAGAAGAGCAAGCATAGGGCTGAGATTCCGGCTCCAATTCCTCCGTCACAAGATGGCATCCGCCGCCGCCACCTCCTCCGCCGCCGCCGTGTTCGGCACAGCCGCTGCTTCCGATGGCTGCTCACGCCGAGTTTTTGTTACGACCACCGTCCAGTTGCGCCCCTTGCGGAGCTCTCCTGCCTTTCTGAGAACGGGTAGAGCTATCAACAGTTACACCTCCTGCAGCAATTCGTCCGTTGTTAGCGGTGAGCGCATGTTTTTCTGCGCGTATTTGATTAAGTTTACGTATTGGTTTGTTTCTCTGAGGTGGTGTATTTGATCTTGTGTATGTACGTGGATTGGATTGGAGTGTGCATATGGATGAGCTTTATGCATGTGTGTGTTGAGAAGTTGTCTTGTGACCAATTTGTGATCAGTTATGGAATTTTTCCTGCTGGAAAACTCGGCACTGAATTTATGGATTTCTTTTGGGGGTGGGGAGGAAATAGTTTGAGATATGATGGTGCGTTGAGCAGAGGATTCTGGTGAATAAAACAGATGGTTTGATAGTTTGATTTATTACTGAAGACTTGATGACGAGCCAGAGTTTGTGTTCGGAATCTCTAGTTGGCCTTTTGTTTTCTTGAATTTGATTTTCTTTGTATTTTATCGTCTGACTATTCTTGGAGTTACAATGGAAGCATCTGTAATGACAATAAATAGTGATGCTAATGAATTTAGTTAGTCGTGCAATAATGCAATAACATTCAAACAAGTGAAGCAATACCTTTTATTTTAACTTTAGTGTGATCGATCATATTTATTAGCTTGAGCTTGGTAGGTTCATGTGTAAATGAGCTGAACTCAGGATTGAGCTTTCTTTTGTAGAATTTTTAGAGGCTTGCGAGGATCTCTACCTATTTATACCCTTACTTTGTAGTCTTATAACACTAAAGTTTACATGGTTTAGGTTATTTTCGATGTCTTCCCTGAATCCGGGTTTAGTGACTACATACTTGATAGTTTTCTAGTGTAATTTTAGCACCAACTTCTAAGCTGGGCCCAGATCTTACCTATCTATATCTTCGTTTTATATTTGGGGGTTTTGGTGGCAGTGGTTGGCGATGGGTTTTCACTGTATTGCATTTTACAGTTCTGATGGCATGGAGGTATGCCATATAAGGTATTCTAGAATATGAATAGTAGTTTCTTTTTTAATATATTCCTATTTGACATGTGATGTTGTGCAGCTGCATTGAGCACCGAGGCTTCTGCTAAGGTTATTGATGGAAAAGCAACTGCCAAAGAGATCAGAGAGGAAATAGCTGCTGAAATATCAAAAATGAAGGAATCCAGTGGGGTTGCTCCTGGCCTGGCCGTCATTCTTGTTGGAGAGAGGAAGGATTCTGCAACTTACGTGCGCAACAAGAAAAATCCTGTGAATCAGTTGGGATCAAGTCATATGAAGTGCACTTAGCTGAAGACTCCTCAGAACAAGAAGTCCTTAAGCATATCTCATGCTTCAACAATGATCCTGCGGTTAATGGTATCCTTGTTCAGTTGCCTCTACCTTCTGTAAGCCTCCCAATCTGAACACTATGTTTTCTTGTGGATTTGTACTCTTATATGCCTCTTCATGAATTATGCAAAATAGAAACTTAGAAGATTTTCGAGAATGTACTATTGATATACCATGCCAAGGTAACTCATATAATAGCTACTAAGTACTCATGAATTTCTTTTAGTAAGTTTGGCTCTGATGAATTGGTGCAGTTCCTGGCAACATGTAAATAAGCATATTTTGAGTCTGACACCCCTGTCGTTAGTATAGGTTTTGTATTGTTGTTTTATGTAAATGAAGTATAATCTCAGGAGCAAAAACCTCAGATAACACTACATCCAGTAGAGTTTATATTTTTCTTAATTATTGCTGAAATATCACTGTGTTAATGGTGTCTTGTGTGTTCTGCCAGCATATGAATGAGCAAAACATCTTGAATGCTGTTTGTATTGAGAAAGATGTTGATGGATTCAGCCCTCTGAATATTGGTTGTCTGGCCATGAGAGATAGAGAACCACTATTTGTTCCGTGCACACCGAAAGGATGTATAGAGTTGTTGCACAGATACAGCGTCCCAATCAAGGGAAAGAGGGCTGTTGTAATTGGCAGGAGTAATATTGTTGGAATGCCAGCAGCCCTCCTCTTGCAAGTAATATGATACTCTCAGTCATTTACTGACAATCATTAAAAAATCTTTCCAACTCGATTAAACTTGACCTCAACAATGTTTCTTGCTCGGTAGAGGGAAGATGCCACTGTTACAGTCGTCCATTCAAGAACGAAGAATCCTGAGGGGATTACTAGAGAAGCAGATATTATAATCACCGCGGTGGGGCAGCCGAACATGGTTAGAGGTAGCTGGATCAAGCCTGGTGCTGCTGTCATCGACGTTGGGATCAATCCTGTCGAGGTATGAACAACCTAGTTTCCTTTCTCCTCTTGGAATCTCTTTGTACTAAATTCATGCATGCTGACACGACAGGATGCGAGCTGCAGTCGTGGATATCGGCTCATTGGAGATGTATGTTATGAGGAGGCTAGCAAGATTGCTTCAGCCATCACGCCGGTTCCTGGGGGAGTAGGGCCTATGACAATAGCAATGCTTCTCTCCAACACACTCACCGCAACAAAGCGAGCCAACCATTTCGAGTGACGGTTGGTGCATAGATGATGCAAGATACCGACCTTTCATGGCGAATAACTAGCAAAATTTTAGGTTAAAATTTGAGAATGAGGGAATGTTTTCTTGTATTAAGTTGTTTAAGATCGAGATGCATGGCTCAATCCACAGCTTAAACATTAGGAGAAGAACAATCTTCTCCCTGCTATGGTTTTGAAACTCATCTCCCCTTGAATGTACAACCATCAAGTCTATCATATTCTGAGTTAATAATTGCTAGCTCACGATTTTGTTGTTAAACAAAACTCTAGTGTGGAAATGTCTGCAGTTAATGTTAATTAATTAATATTTAATAGTTTATTAGAGATTAATTATAATTTAAATTAAACTTCATTAATTTTCAATGAACATTTAATTAAACTTCTCATTAGAATTTTAATTAGAATTTATTACACTCTAATTAGAATTTATTGATTTCAATTAGAATTTATCTATCTTCGATTAGAATCCAATTAGGATTCAATAGTTTATTAAATTTAACTAAAGATTAAGTAAATTAATTCATTGAAATAAATGAGAGGTTCTCACCGTGCAGAACTTGCTATTACAACCCACTAAACGGTTTAAGACTTAAGAGTGCCAATGAACAAACTCCAAATAATTATGTTAATGTTGCAGCAGGATAAACAATATTTAAATTGGTTTTTGGTAAAACTAGATAAATCATATCAAAACCCTGATACAGCATTAATCATATCCAAAGATGGAATCACCATAATTTCTCAGAATCGAGATTAATTCTTGCCGCAAACTGGTCAACATCATTTTGATTCTGCAGTCTTGTGCTTCGTAGAATAGATACCTAATAACAGCACATCACATATAAATAACCAAGATTTTACCAACAGAGAATATATATATATATATATAGGGGAGGGTTAATGTGAGAATCATTTTTATTGTGAGAACGTGAGAATCAAAACTGATGAATGCAGTGAAAGTTGATGAATCATGGAAAATTATGAATCCAAAAAATAGAATTTTCGCCTCATGGGATTCGAACTCAGGTCAAAATTCTGAATTTTGAATTCATTAACTTTCTCAACGGATTCATCAACTTTCATAACGAATTCATTTGGATCTTAGTTTTAGGATAAGAATGGTTCTTATTTGAACTAAACTCTATATATATATATATATATATATAGAGTTTGGTTCAAATAAGAACCAATTTTAACGTGAGAACTAAGAACTATGAAAAAATGAATATGTTATGAAGTTAATGAATATCATGAAGTTAATGAATCCAAAAATTCGGAATTTTCACCAGGGTTCGAATCCCATGAGAGGCGAAAATTCTATTTTTTTTTATTCATTAACTTTCGTAGTGTATTCATTTACTTTCATAGCATATTCAGTTCTCACGTTCGCACAATAAAAATGGTTTTTACGTTAACCCTCCCCTATATATATATATATATATATATATATATATATATATATTTGAGAAGCAAAGAATGTGTTGATACCTTCGGCCTCTCCATTGAGCTCCCAAAATAACCTATTCCGAAAGACGAAGCAGTATATGCAGCTGCTATTTCGACAGCTTTAAGCTCTGCAGGTGTGCCACGGCCCTGATGCAACAACACACTAATGAATCGAACTGTCCACAGAATTTCGTGATACATTATCTAATCTCTAACCAGAGAAGCAGTATCGGCTTGAACAAGTAAAACTCCAGCACTCTTCTCAGTCGTGCATTCGCCACTTTCAAGAACAGATCTCAATACATTCGAGCAGGCATTAACCGGACCAGCCTGAGACCTGCAATAGTAAATTATCCAAGTCATCACTTTGAGCTAAAGATCGTTTCAAACTTGAGTTCTCCGAATAAAGTTCAAAGGATAAGGTAAAATAATCTATAACGTACAATGATGAAGATACACAGCATTCACGAGCAGCAAATCCTTTCATTAGGTACTCTCCAGCACCACTAACACAACAACCGACAACAAAAGGAGCTCCAGAAGGGCCTTTTGAGGATGCCCAACAACCAGCACCATACATTGCTGCTAGTCCGACACGGCCTCTGACATATTTAGTAGTTCCAAAATGCAAGCACGATCAGTTATTACTATGATCTCATATCAGCTCGACCAGGAGCTAATTCACCAGGAAAACATGATTACGATAAGCTCAATTGCGTAAGAAAGTATGATAACAAATCTTATGGAAAAGATAATTTTGATGACATCTACACTTATTTCATGTTTCTCACTGGATAAGAGTATCTAACACCAAAGCCCACCTTATGGGCCGGTTTGGATGAAGAAAAGTTTATCAAAGTGTGCAAGGACTAGAAGGAGAAATATCTATGTTAAATTCACCAGCTTGAGTTGGATTTATTTGTTTTTCTTGAAGGCTTACAGTGCTAGATGATGTACTAGGTGGCACAAAGAAGCAATGCTACATCGTAAAATCAATCTAAAAGCTCAATTTGTATGATCAAGAATAAATTATTTTTGGATCCAACTGTAACACAAACAGAGAATATATTTAGCCACATACAAATTTTAGATAAATTTGAGTCATCAAGAGTTCACTAAAGTTGTTAGAAGGATCACCTTAAGGGCAATGCCACCACTTGAGGCTCCAGAAGCTATATGTCCCTCGGAATCGACACAAATTACTCCAACCGTGTCTAATACAGCATCGTCTTTTAGTGTACTCAGTGAATAAGGTTGAGTCCCACTTTCCTTTACCTTTGAAAGATCATCTGATAGAGCCTCTACGGATGAAACATGGATAGCATAAAAATCAGAAACTAGAAATGTATTGCAGAAATCTGGACATGGCGTGGAGGAAAAACACAAGGTCATAGGTTCAAATGAACTCTTGCAAATGAAAAAATAAAAATAAAATACAGCCAGGTCACAAGAACTATGAAAGCTACCTCTAGCTTTGGCATCATCAAGCATTTGTCTATATCTTTTCCATTGTGTTCGAGCCCTTTCAGTCACCAACCACTGCATCATGAAATGCATAAAGCTAAAATGCAAATACGGCTCTTTTGTCTTAATATTTAATAATATAACTATAGATGTCAGAAGCAAAGGTGAATTTTCGACAGAAGCATCAGATGACAGCATATTTAGACGGAGAAAAGAAGAACGTAAAAGCCTACCTCATCAGCCTCCTCTATACCCTTCGACTTCGCCCACATATGGGCCCCTTCACCAACCAAGAACCTGAGACATAATATTTCTGATAACCAGTTCTCACTAATAATAACATGCTCGAACAAAAACTGTACAACTCTAAGATAGCATGATCTTTGAAGCACGGATAAGGAGGATAATCGTACATAGGACTGATTCGACCGAGAAGTGATGAACCCAAAATCTGTTCTTTGGCTAGCAACACAGCAATCTGGATCGGATTTCTAACACCTGTCGACCATTAACTTCACAAGAATGAAAATTAGTCTGTAATTAAAACCCCACCAACTATGTAGTGAAAAAATTCAATAATTTGCAAACTACCTGGCGTTGCTCCAACAGCACCGAAAGCTCCGGAGTCACCATCCATTACACTGGCATCAAATTCTATGCGGCCATCCTCAGTCAAATTTGATCCTCTACCAGCATTCGTGCAAGGGTCATCCTGTATAAACAAACATAGTCCCTCCCTCATGAAATCAAAGAGCCCACATTCAAAGAGAAAATTTAACACCATTTAGTAATCTTGAAGGTGGCTAATGCTTCGATCTCCTGCTACTACTAGTATAAGATTTTCCATGCTATAATATCCACATCAGATTAATTTGTCCAAGACTAGTTCTAATGGTTTTAACTTCCAATATCCCCTTAACATCACGGAACCGATCTCCGATTCAATTTCCCAAATGCGAGACAAAAAGCATTGCAGCATTTACACCAAGAAAATATAACAAAAATACCTCCAAAACTTGAATTGCAGCTCCAACAGCATCAATACATCCACCGGAACCCTACATTGAACAAGAAGGCTTCAGCTACTCTAGTGGAAATATATAGAATCAACTTCACATTGAAAATGTTTGAATCAAAATTCAAATCTTCAAGTCAAGTATCATTAACAAAATCCAATCTTTTCCATTCTTACTTGAGAAAAAAATCATCTTTCACATTTCTACTTTTGTTTTTGAATCACCTCGTTTCTTTTCATTGAATTTGAAAAAGAAAGTGAAGAACATAGGCTGCAGAATCACATGGGGGGACAGACCTTCCGGAGAAGCGAAGCGGCCGCCAGACAGGCGCGTTTCATGGCGGAGCGGAGGGCCTTTTCGTTCGACGGCGCGTGGAACCCCGCGCCGACGTGCACCGCCACGAAGAATCGATCGCCTGCTTCGCGCTCCATTGTGTATGATTTCAAGATTTTTCCCAATTTACTTTGCAGCCTTTCAAAGTAAGGTTCGATGTTTTCATTATTTTTGTGTTGTATTGTATGACTCTTCGTGATTTTACTACAAATTTTTATTGGGATAAAATAATTTTTTATATAAGATTATCGAAATGTCTATAAGATTTCTAACATGTAAAATTGTATAAAAGATTGTCATATATGTAATTTAGTAGATACTCCATATTCTTATATTTGTGGGGGAAAAAAATAACCCTTTATTCTTGAGAGATGACCCAAATGCATTTGATTGGATCCAATATTTTCGATCCCGCTGGCCGTCCCGTCCGTCCTAGACTTGAAACTAATACCACACAGCTCATTTACTACATACTTTATCAGTGTGTTATGTTCGTATATACTCTCGTCGTCTCATTCAATATGACATATATTCTTTCTTGGACTTTCTTATTTAAGATGACTTGTTTCATTTTTAGGAAATAATTATCTTTTCAAAAATTATGAGACGTATCTATTTTTTATCACTTTAATCACTTTATATCTTTCTTTAAATAACCAGTATCGAAAAGAAATGAATAGTCTTAAATTGGACGAATGAATTAAAAAATCATAAAATTATCATGGAACCTTACAAACAACAGATCACACCACAACAAAAGCTGCTCACAAACAAATACAAAATCTCTCAGATTCAACACCAAATGATGCCAAGACTTCCACAGTCACACACACACACACTTCCATTGCCTGAGCAAGAACAATGGACTCACTATCCCATATACATCCTTCATATAAAAGACAAGACAGTTTTGGCTTATATAACAGATCTGGCTAATAATACTGAACAATTCTTTCTAACTGTAACTAACTTCCATCATATCTGAATAAACATAGATAAGAAGATTCATAAATAGGGTGATCGTTGATGGTGACATAATCAATTTTCAAGTTTGATTGAATAAAAAGTATCGAGCCTTCCGAATCTTGGCTTGATGAAGTCAGAAACAGCAGCGACGCTATCAGGAAAACAACATTTTCGAATTCTTTAAGCTTTTCTCGAGCTTCAATGCCTCTCTTTTCATCTCTTGATGCTAAAAAATCACCATCATGCCTTTGGATGCTAACTGCCTGCAGATTTCGAACCCGATTCCTTTATTTGCTCCTTTGATCAATGCATACCTGAAATAGGAAACAATGTAAAATAGTACTCCTTCCGTCCACTAAATTCGTGCATTTAATTCCGTTTTGGTCCGTCCACGAAAAATGTTCACTTTCCTTTTTTGAAAACATCAACTTTACAATTTTTACCCTAAACATATCTATTCATTTATAAAAAAACCACATATGACATACCTTTTTACACTCAATATCCATTAATATATTCATTTATTATCCTCATGCCATATCCTTTTATACTCACTTACTTTATACTCATTACAATTTATTAAAACTGCCACCAAAATCAATGAACGATTTTGGTGGACGGAGGAGTAATAAAATATTAGCAATGAATATTTTCATTGAACTAAATCTTTATTAATTGCCTCTGTGTATCTGCCGTTGCTGCTTCATTTTTTTTTCTACTCTGTTTTTGATTTCATTGGTTTCTATATATATCGAATTCATATTACAGGTAGATATTTATTATTAAGTCGATCGTCATAGATTTTTACACGCATGTTACGTAGCAAACCTCAAACTCGGTAGATTAATTATATGAGATTTTATATTAATTATGAGAATATTGAATTTTATATTTACAAATTCATAGATGAAATTTTAAAAATATTTTTAAATAAAATAAAGTTTCTAGCACATGCTCTACGTGAGCGAAGAAGAAAAAATAATTTAAATTTTTGATCACCCTCTTACTATATACTCCCTCAGTCCACAAAAAATTTGTATTGTTTTTTGTGGCACAGATTTTAATAAATTGTAATAAACGTAAAATTCTTCCGCAAGACGAGATACGCCCGGTAGTGCTCTCCTGTTACGCGTATCGTCTCCAAAGATAAAAGCAGCGTCTCGTGGGTGGCGACCATGACCAACGAGCTCCGCGAAAACGAGGCGAGGACAAAGCTGGGACACTAGCTATGTATGCAGGGAGTGCTTTGGAATGCAGATTAGCGATGAGGTGGCTTATCTTTGAGGAGACATGTCCTATTTATAGGCGTCGCCCCTGGTAGGGAAGATGTTGAGTCAACACCGTATTGATGTCGGGTGTTACGGAGTTATGTCCCTATTGAGTCTGCGGCGGTTTCGGAGACAACGTGGGCACGCTTTCCGCAGAGCCATCATGTCGGGCGCGTTACAAGCGATTACGATTTAATCGAAGATAATAAATGAATATATTAATGAATAATGAGAGAGAAAATATGGTCATGTATGATTTTTTTTTTGTAAATAAGTGGTAGATTGAGAATAGATGATGTTTTCATAAATGAAAAATGCAAGTTTTTGATGGACGTCTCAAAAAGAAAATAAATGCAAGTTTTTAGTAGACGGATGACGTATATATGTTTACAGTTAATACCAAATTAGTTGAAGAGAAATATCTATAGTAAAAGAGCTAGATTGAATGATCAATCTCATCTGAAAATGTAAGCATCATTAACAGAGTACCCTGAGCTTCCCCATAGCAGAAGGATACATTAAGAGTTCAAAACATGCTAATGGAAACTCCATCTTCACAAATTATAGCTACATTCATTCCTCAAAAGATGAGATTTCCTTCTTAACAAAGAACGAGCCAGAAGGGCCATCATCAGGCAGTAATGCAGCCATCACCCGACTACTTGAAAACTCGAAAGCAGAGGAGCGAGGTAATGGTATTAAACTAGAAGCAAAAAAAAGGCAACAAAAAGATTTTTCATATCTTGACGAAAATCCAAACAGATTAAATTTGGTCAAATGCGAGCCTTCAAACAGCAGGTGATCACTAAGAAAACAAGAAATTGAAACTAATGAATTTGAAATGAAGTTTGCATTGTACCAAGATATCAAGCTTCCTGATTCGTGATTGAATGAATTGAGCAAAAGAAGCAATGCTTGCTTGATCGGTAACATCAAGCTGATGAAAGACAACAAAATCAGAAAGGCCAAATCCTTTGAGTTTTTCAACGGCTTCGAGCTCTCGCTTCGCGTCTCTGGAACCACTATTAAATTTTAATGCCAATCTCGAACCCTATCCCTTTGTTTGATCCGGTTTAGGGATGTCAACGGGTGATCCGTTTTAAATTTTAATGACCCGAACCGTTTAGATCCATAGTTTGATGGTCCAATCCTATCCGGGTCTGATTCCGGTTCCAGAACTAGAACCAATACTTATTTATTGATTCTGGTCCGAGTAAAATCCATATATTGACAAACCTATGTTTAAGTAGACTTGTCAATTAACCAGTTTTATACATACCGATCTGAAATCACTCATAGCTCATTAAATTATAAAGCAACGATTTTTGTTCCAGTTTTGGTTCTGTCTGGTTCTAGTTCCGCCCGCTCGATCCGGACCGCTTAAGAATCATAGTTGATGGTCCCGATCCGATCCGGATCCAGTATCTAATGGGTCGGTTCTAGGACCAGAACCAATTGGTTCTGGTCCGGGTAAAACTCGCCATTGACATCCTACATACCTGGACCAGAAAAAAACCAAGAGAGTGAGAGAGAACAGAGGATTTTGAGATAGTGGTGAAAGAGATGAATGAGAGAAGCAAGAATAATAGGTAGTGATTAGTACTTGGTTTTCATGAATGAGAGAGCTCAGACTGCGTTCTTGCTTGTTGTCACGTTGAATTTCTTTTTCCCGGTCGGGGGCGGGGCGGGGGGTTATTTAATTTTTCCCCAAAAAAATTAAAATTATTAATTCTTGGGATGTGATCATTGCTAATTTTGAGTTTTTAATTTGCTAAATACGGTCCAGATATCAACACGGTGCTTGGCAAAGGGTAATTAATTTGTGAAAGTCTTTGAACGTAGACTTGTTTTATTTTTTATCTTTTTTTTCAATCGAATTCTTAAACTTCTACTCATAAATATTTACTTCTCAAAGTTTTGTTTACATGTAAAATTTGGTTGTCCATTTTGTTATAGGATGAATTGACGATGTCTGTTAGTCTAATGAATTCACACTGTCAATAACAAGTATGTGTTATAACAATTTCAGAACAAAAGAGCCTATTGGAAGTAGTCTTGTTTTTACATGCCTGCTCCGCTCCATCTAATTGCTTCTCTCTCTAAGACACTAATACGTAAGTCTTAAAAGCATTTTTCTTTCAATGGCCTGCAGAAGTTTCGACAGTCCTGCACTAATAATCAGCTAAAAAAGAGTTTTAAGGAAAAAAAAAAAAGGAACAGCATCACTTTTCGTGCACAAGAGGGCTGTAAACAGGGAACCACATGTTGTCCTTCACATACTTGATGGTTTGTTCCTGCATCCCACATAAATTACATGGACGTTAGATTATTATTCCAAACTTATTCTTGCCTAGGTTTCTCTAGCAAGTTTAACCACAATTGGCACAGATAATAGGACTAAAAAATTAATCACGTCTAATATAAGATGTCAATTAACTTCTGTTTGACGGTGTTATTTCATCTATAAGCCTGTGATTTAGCTTTAAGACTAAGTTTTTAAGTCATGTAACCAAGGATTGGATTAAGGATTTAGAAGAGGATATACGAGGAAGAGAGAAAATAAAAGTTAGAACTAAGAAAAATATGGAGTTGAAATTTGGCACCTCCACATACCTTTGGCATGTGTTTCAATTCTTTGGGGCCCACCTCGCCCCGTCCATCAGCCACACCTTCAGCAACTGCTGCCCTCAAAACTGCAGCTCCAACCTCGGCTGTGATATCCCTTATGCTGACCACACAAAACTATAAATTCGGCAACACTTGCGAAAAGAAACACAGGTAGATATGCATAGAATATAGCACATCGAATAATTTCAACAATCGCCAAGTGAACCAATATAACGATGATTCCTTCTCACTGAGAGGAACTTGATACACTTACCTATCAATGGATGGATACAGGACGCCCATTTGAATTTCTTCCTCTGTGATATATGAAGCAAGGCTGCAAGAACAACCTCAATTAAGATATTTGGTTGAAGACAGTATCCCATTTGTTCTGATTAAGCATTGTGAATATGCAAGCATTTTAATAGGAATTGGGCTAAGTTAACGAATAAAGATCAACCCCAGCACAGAGCTGCTGCAAACCACCCAACACGCAGTATTTCTTGCCGCGTAAGTTTTATTATCTATCTAGTTATAAAAGATCTGCACCTTAGGATCGTGTAATATCTTAACGACTAAGCTAACTCTGAAAATATTCTTCAAATATAAGAGCTGAAACTCATAGAAAATGAAGTTCCTAAACTTACCACTCTGCAGCTGCTTGCAGCATATAATCGGTTATTATACGAGCACCACATAGAAGACTTCCCAAGCCAATTCTAGATATGTGGAAACACAGTTAGAAATCATAAAAGTCAAGATGAAGCATATATCTTGACAGTCATAGGAGTAACATACCCCGGAAAGAGGTACATGTTATTTGCTTGATTCACATGCCCTGTCTTCCCATTCCCTGCAAAAATGGAACAAATTGGCACTAATCATAATACTACTAAATTGTGATTATTACTATGAGCCTGTTATCCTCCACCCTGAAAGACATTGCAAAGAAATTAATGCAACCAACTATCATAGGGGTTGAGGAACTAGCTCAACAGTTTTAAGAATATTTCAAAAGTAAATACCTAGATCAACATTATCGAAAGGGCTTCCACTTGCAAAGACAATATTTTCGCCAGCATGTTTGAAAGCCTCATCAGCAGTGCATTCAGCTGTGTCATAAAGCAAATACAAACATTCATCCCTTCATGCCCATGCAGTATTGTGAGTATAGAAAAGATTGAAGTAGCAAAAACAAACCATTCGCTGTAGGATTAGACATTGCAAATATAGCAGGTTTAGTGGAGTCTGATTCTTTCATGGCCCTTAGAATCTGATTACAAAATCAACGAATAAATAAACAATTCAATCATTTTTTAGAGCATTTAAATAGCCAGTAAAGAGAACATACAGCAAACAGGAAAGGAATGTCTATTGAATTAACTTTGATAAGGATAGACTCAATCCCTTTTGAACAAAAACAAAGCATGCAGCACACAAGGTTGGATACATAAATTGGGAAATATTAAAGCAGAAAACAGGTCAGTATTAAGAGGCCTATATGTAGAAACATGTCAAAAAAGTCAATGGCTTCAAATGAAGAATGCTCATATGAAGCCACAGTGATACCATGAACTAATGTGATCTAAGTGAAACAGAAGGGCTTACGACCTGCAATGCTTATATTACAGGTTTTCTTGGAACCAAACATCAGATGCATTTTCAGTTCTCAAATAATTTTGTCAAAATCGACCAAGTGGTCTCTTGAGGAGAACGTTGAGGTAACATTTCAGGGTAAGGTAAACACACACACACACAACATAAACAGCATAAGGTGCATGAGACACATAGGTAGAGAGTTCTAGGAATTGAGAATCAACCTCTTCACTAAAGACACCACCAACTCCAGATAAACCAAGAAGCACATGTGGCTTAACTTTCTTAACCTGCAACATTGTTAGAATTCTGTAGTTATAATCTAGATGCAACAAATTCTCATTGGAGAAAGGCCAAAAGAATAAAGAGTAGTTATTTTGGCTACTAGCTTTAACAAGCCATCAGTTCCTCCCCAGAGGATACAAAGGTTAGAGAATCTTCAGAAAAGACTTGCCACTTCAAGCAGACTGGAACCCTCACGAAGTCCAAGTCCTTCAGTCTCGCCTTGAGATTTAGCAAATGGGACAGCTGCAGGATCAATGCATTTTCTCTCTTTTGTTATGAGACCCTGCAAATGTACTGAGTGGATTAAAAAAAAAATTAGACAAGACTTTCATATAAAGACATTCACTCTCTCCCTCTTTCTTTGTATTGACTATTTCCTTAACCAGTAATCACTACTTTACCAGTCAATTTGTCATCCCCAAAACATTTGAACTTATATTTTCACAGTGGAGATAAAAATAACTCAATTATGTCTTAAAGATCCGAGTCAATACATCTTTGTCAAGAAGGAAAAAATGAGGATCTGCATCCGGTCCGCCATTCTAGAAACAGCCTGTAATGCCATCTTAAGAACACCAAGTCCTGCACTGCAAATCCGAGTTTGGAATAAGAAAAAGGCAAACCTGCCAACAGACCATATAGTTTCCGAAACATTGTTTGTAGACAGAGTGACAGAAGGTGATCTATTAAACCAAAGAGCAGAAGCTACCTTCCAGCCCCAACCACAACGATTTTCTGGTTAGCAAAATCTGTCAAAGGTCGTCCTTGTGCCCTAACCGAACCAAGTAGCCCAGCCAAAGCGACACCAGCTGTTCCCTGTACTTTTGGAGCCAGGCATAAAAACATCAGTTCAAGCTTCACTTTAAGGAACATTCTTCTTTAACATACTGTTCCTGTGGTTATATAAAGTGGATTTGGTTGCAGTTTACCTGTACATCATCATTGAACATGCAAAACCTCTTGCGGTAACGTTCAAGTGTCTCAAAAGCCCACTTCATTTGAAAATCCTCAAACTGTGAAGGTAGTTCGGATCGTAAATCGTAAGTATGCATATGACCATAATATCTTTAAAACAAATGTTTCAGAATAAAAGGACCTGCACAATAGCCTTTGGCCAACGTGCATGAACAGCTTCCATGAACTCATCAACAATCGCCAAATATTCATCTCCTTCCAGTCTATGTTGTCTGAGTCCTAAATCTGTCAAATATCTTCAGGTAAACTAAAATGAAACTCTAGGTATTACAAAACTTTAACTTGTACGCATCTTTTCTAAAAATAAGTTAGCATTTGGAAGCATAGAAAGAAATCAAATTTAGACATGGAGCACATTGAAGATAAAATTACTCCCGACCAAAAAAATGGAAAATTGTATAAGTAAAGAAACATATGATATAAGCTTTAAAAAAGTCAACTCACAAAGTCTGTCTTCAAGTAGCTTCTGATTGTTCGTACCCACATCAAGCATAACTGGCAATATCTGAACAGAAAATAAATGAGAAAAATGTAAGATTTCAAATAACAGAAGATACAACAAGAAGATAGCTAAAAGTATTGCCCGCAAAAATTATCTAGCATAGTCTCTAACGCCATATTGTGAATGATATCAATTTTTGTTTATTAAGTATATGCTAACTTCTGTAACATGAACAAAATATTTATAGCGAACAGGTACCTGCAAATTCACATGCATATGCAGGTAGACACTATCAATTAACATATATAAAAAGGTTCCTGCATAATCTATGCTCGTTCATGTTTTTGAGTCTCTGAGTACGTAATGATTACTTGATAGTTGATATAAGCTAAACATGTTGATTTTGAAGAACCACTGGCTATGTATGTGAACAGTGAACACAAGTCTCCTATCATCCATTTACATATGGAAACAAGAAGCACGTTGGACATACTCTTTGTGGGTTGATACCAGCAGCAGCAACATACATGTCAAGTTTCCCAATTGGAATACCTATTCCCTGAACTCCAAGATCACCAAGACCAAGAATACGACTGCCATCTGTCAGCACAATCATATCAACCTGCATCAAAATCATGTTAAAACTACTCTGTACTGACACAATAACACAAGCAAGATTACATAAAAGTTTGACATGATACCTGCTGAGCAGGCCAATTATAGATCATCGACATCATCTCCCCCTTATCTTTGGCACTGAAATACATCCCACGTGGACGCCGAAACAACCCTGAATAGTTTTGACATACCAATCCTACTGTGGGAGTATATATTATCGGAGCAAAGTTCTTGATGTTATCAATCAGTACCTGCAAGGTAGAATGAAGACCAGCCAGTTAATTATTGACCATAGTTTTATCATCATAGAAGCCATATATGTCAGCAACTTACTCGGTAGTATAATGTTTCATTTCTGTCATGAAGTCTGTTCAAAATTCTCCATTTTGCAAGGGAAACAAAATTATCTGGTTGACCTTGGGTATTTCTTTCCAGGGATCTATATGATTCCACTAATAATACCAGAAAGCAGAAAAGAAAAGTTTCAAAAGTCAAAACCCCTTTAATCGGAAGCAAAACTAACCAGAGATTACATGGAAAAAATCCAATCACCCCAAACTTCGTACACTGAACAAACAACACCTATATGGATTCAACTTATAAACCAGAAACCAAATTAAGTTCAGCTACTAGATTGAGTAAAAGCCTATTCCACTGTGATTTTTTATCTCAAACTATATGGTTGAAATGGGTAATGCATATGTAAATATCATACTACTAGTTCTTTTCAATCATGATAAGGGTTGACTAAACATAATTATGCATAAAAACAAAAGTTCCAAGTAATATTCTCTACTAGACTATGTCCTAATCTAAAAGAACAAAACATCAGTTAACCTTTCATTTAGAGGCATTGGTGGAGGCAACTGCAGTCACGGAATAAAAATGTAGAACAAGCAGTCCAAGTGAAAATAGCAGAAAGTAAATAAGTAAACCACTTCAACAGAGGCACAGGATTAGCGAACTTACTGAAACGGTCATATTGCTGCTCAAATGATATCACTCGTGGTGGAAGCAGACCACGTAGTCCCAGCCTATCTCTTTCCGTCAAAGGGAAACCCGTTTCCTAATTGTTTGAAATTTTAACAGTTATATAATTTGTCTCTAAGGAAATGTTTCGATTCAGCAGGTATGACTTTTTAATTTCCATTCTTTGCCTCATCGTACAATATCACATCATCAGCATTATATGATTAATTATGCTCCTAAACCAGGAATATATGAACTATTTCTACTTAAAGTCATGAGGAGACGTGTAACAGCAGAACTTAAATATATTACAAGCAACTGTTTATTTCTCCACTATATATTCCATGAGAAACTGATCCTTCAATATTTACAATCAACATAATCAATCAAAAACATGAAACTGCATTCATTTAATATACAAGATGAACAAGCGAAACAAAATAGATCTAAAATCAGCATAAACTCTCTGAAACAGAGTGTAAACATGCCGAATTCGACCATATCCAATTAATCACCAATCGGATCAAATCACGTCATCAAATGACAAGCTCAAAAACAGAAAAATACAAACTAGAAAACAAAATGAAACGGAGAAGACGAACCTTGTTAAACCAAGGATCGTGGAGAATATCAGCGCCGCGCTTGTGCACAATACACGGCCCCGGTATCTCCGTCGACATCCGCCGCCGCGACTGGCGGAGGCTCGACGCAGCAGATCGCGCCACTCTCCACATACTCACGCTCCTGAAATTCAAAATCGGAGCAATTCAACGAAACTCTAAACGAACTGATTCCCCACACCTCCACAAATTGCCAACAATGCCGTGCGTGCAAACATATATATACACAAACGACTCAGTCAACTCGTATCAGAATATCATATGTATGCATACACACGCGCGGACAGTCATATATGTGTATGTTCATACATATACATATATAGATATCAGAATTTTGGAATTTACCTTTTTCTGCTCGAGATTGAAAAAGGAGATTGCGAAGGAAAGTTGAAGCCGGTGTTTGTTGAGAGTGAAGACTGAGACGCGAACTAGACAGCATATGCCCGAAGAAAGCGGGCAGGAGTGAGAACTGAGAAGGAATGTGCTATGCTTGACAAAGGCGACACTGGGGCAAAAAGGGTAGAACCGTAATTTAAGAGGGCGTGGGGCCAAACGCTGCAGCCAGTATCCAATCAGAGGGTAGCACTTGGAAGTTAGAATAGGTGTGTGACAGACTGAGGGCGGCAGAGGTAAAAGTCCCAAGTTATTTTGGGGAAAAAGTATTTTAGATTTGTCTCAAAATCATAGTGTTTTTAAAGATTTTTATTAATATATAAATATTAACAATTTAGGACGAACAAATAATATTATATAATACTTTGTGTTTAATTTATTTCAATTTATTTTTATTTTTTGGACGGAAAAATAATATTATATTGAATACTTTGTGTTTAATTTATTATTTTAATAGATTTAAAGTCAATGTGAAAGAGAGGCAGATTATCATTAGCACATTGGCAAATCTAATACTACTTCGGAGTTCGGACTATGTTTATAATTATAATATCACATTTTAGTTTTAAAACTGCATTACAAGCTTCATTTTATTTATTTATTTATTTTTGTACAGTTATAAACTTCAAAAAATTTCGTCGAGTGGCATCCAACATGTAAAACAGTTTTGGTATCGGAAATATAACATTCTCATAAACTTTATAATAGACACATTGAATACCTCTTATTGGAAGAAAAAAAAAATTGTTATATTTAAAACATAGAAATGTTATATTGTAACTACAACGTTTAAAAGGCTACGTTGCAATTACATATTCAATAAACTTTTTTCGGTCACCAAACTATTAAGTTATGTTTTATTCAATCATTGGGTTTTTATTCAATAAGCATAAAGTATTCGATCCCTCGAATTTGTATTTTCTGTTTATTTTTGGAACATTCTTAATGTTTTTTTAATGGTTATTGGTGTCTAAATACATGAACTTTGGATATAATTTGGTTTTCCACATTTTAAAAATTTTCAATAAATACACGAACTTAACATTAGTATAATTTTTCCCACAAATTGAATGACGATCAAAATTAAAACTGACATGGCAGTCGACGTATGTGGCGTCACTTCATCAAAACGACATCGTTTTACTAATACAATATATATATATATATATATATATTAATTGACGTTTAAATACATGAACTTTGGATTCATTAAGTTTTTCCCACAAACTTTAAAAATTTGTCAATAAATAAACACTTAATATTATTTTAATTTTTTCACAAATTGAATTACGGTCAAAATTAAAGCTAACATAACAATCGACATGACTTAAAACGACATTGTTTTTAATACAATATATATTAAAAAATTTAAATTCATCTTAACTCACACCCACACAACACCCCACTCCATATCTATTTCTCTAACCTCAACTCATGATAAGGTTTGGATTGTAGAGAGTGTGAGGTGTATTTAAGATTTTTAAAATACATATTGTATAAGTAAAACAACATCATTTTGATAAAGTGGTGTCACGTAATTTGTTATGTCAGCTTTAATTTGACCATCATTCAATTTATGAAGAATGTTACAATAATGTTAAGTTCGTGTATTTATTGATAAATTTTTTAAGTTAATGAAAAAAAAATTGACCCAAAGTTCATGTATTTAAACGCCAATTAATATATATTGTATAACTAAAACAACGTGTTTTGATGAAGTGGCACCACTCGACTGTCATGTCAGTTTCAATTTTTACTGTCATTCAATTTGTGATAAAATTACAATAATGTTAAGTTTGTGTATTTATTGACAATTTTTAAAATTTATGAAAAAATCAAATTATACCCAAAGTTCCAGTATTTAGGCACAATAACCATCTTTTATATGTAATTCCTTGAGAAGGTAATAATTCAATAAGAATAGAGTAAAAAGTTATAATTCAATGCAACATAATAAAAGATTGAAGGTTCAATAAATAAAACCTAATGATATTTCAAGGCTAAAAAATGTAATAATAACGAGCTCAAATTTTTAATTTTAATTCTGATCAACCTACAGGCAGCCTTATTAAATCTCTCATATATTATAGGGTGTGGTCTTCATAATTTGTGGGAAAATTATTACGCAAAAAGCTAGGCATTATTGTAACAAAATGAAAAGATTGCTTTTATTTGGTCCATCATATGAGTGCCCCTCAAATTAAATTAATGAAAGTGAAAGGTCCAACCTTTCACATTTGACGATTACGAGATATGGCATATGAATTGTGTGTAAACCGTGTTTGCTTTTGTGAATAGAATTCTAACTATAAAATAAATGTCAAACGTCCAAAAGCTAAGATTTGGTGAGTCATATAAACAACCCAATACCTAAATATTAATAATTTCAGGATTAATTAACAAAAAAAATGAGAAGGCATATGAAGTTCTAAATTTTATTTTAGTTTAAAATTTTTATGTAGTGTAAACCGTGTATTGTATTTTATGAATAAGAATAGAAAACTAACTATAAAATAAATTGTCAAACTATCCAAAAGCTAAGATTTGGTGCACATATAAACAACCCAATACCTAAATATTAATAATTACTCGACTGCATAAATAATTCTATGATCGTTTGACCATGCATCATCACAACAAGGAAGATAATGAGTTTGATGTATTTTAGAAAAGTAAAATGTACACACAAATTTCCTACTAAATCTTTTTTGTTGTCGTATTAAGAAATATTGTTAATTTTTAAGATTATTAATGTATCTATTAAAAAATTAATGCGTCGTCAACAAAAAAATAGAACTGTAATTTTAGGTTAGACAAGAATATCAACTATGGTCTGACGGTAACTATATTTTTTTTTGAATTAACGGGAACCCGCAATCGTTACGATCGGTGCACATCGGGTAAATCTCACTTTCTTATACAATAATATACAAACAATACAAAACGGATAAATCAGACTTGTATTTCATGTTCATATGCAATATCCTACAAACCACACTTGTAAAACTAATTGTGGAATGCTAAGACCTGTAAAGGCATTAGTGATGTTCGAACATGTAATCTTTTAGTCACATGAACTCACTTTACCACCAAGTCTTCCCAAATGAACTACAATAACAATTTCTAATTGCCTTTTTGGATCTATCTAAATTCTTAAATTGCCAAAATTATCTTTTATATTTTTAAACTTATTGAAAAACCCAAACACAATAGGTAAAGTCTTATCTTCAAGGAGACCGAACATGTCTCTTGTTTATGTTCATAAAAATAAATAGTTTTGATATTAGGATGATGTAGCTACATATGATACACAAATTGTATTATATCGAGTTTCGATGGAAAATAAGAATATTTGTGAAAGTTAAAGAAAAATAAGACTAAAAATCATAGAAAATATCACATAGGATTATAGACAAATGAGACGTCTCTAATATATAATAGAATTATATATTAATAAATTAGTGCATTAACATTGATGTTGACACTCATAAAAATCTAAGAAAAACTTTAAGATATTTCCGATATTTCCTTAAAAAATTCAATATTTATTTGACCACAAAAACTTATGCTGTATATTAATATTTCCAACCCATCAAACAGTATTCATATTATGTATATCCTCCGTCTCAAAATCCAAGACGACTCATTTCTTTTCGATACAATTCAGATTTAGGAGGAGGATAAAGTGGTTAAAGTGATAAAAAGAGGAGGACCCATAACTTTGAAGAATTAATTATTTCCAAAAGAAAAGTATTATCTTAGGCGAAGATGGCGTACATATTCAACAAGTAAAACGAAATAGCGACTAGTCATCTCATGTGATGTGATGGCGCTTGTCAGATATCCCAATTCAAAATCCATAAATGAAAAGGATTTGGATAAAATACAATTCAGATTTAAATTGACGACGCTAACCTCATGTGATGTGATGTGATGGCACCAACGCTTGTCAAAGAAGTATTGCGCCGCCACATAAAAAATCTACGGTTCAGACAATAGCTGCGGAAATCGGCAATCTTCATTGATGATTGGCTGTTGCTTTTGCCCGCCGCGTATTCGACGGAATAACTGAAAAAAAGGCAAACATGCAAGGCAAAGCTCTCGTGCTAGAACTCTTGCACACCAATCTTATAAGAATATAAATAGATAAATTACGATAATATAATGATTAAAAAATTAGAATAATTTTATCTAATATCAATAATAAATCATTTTAAAAAGGATAATCACGATTATTAGGATTCGATTTTTAAAAGTCAAAGCAATTGCTGCCTCCCTTCTCTTGCAAAAACTAAAAAATAATGCAACTTCCCTTGGAATATTCCTCTTTACCAACACAACCGACCAATCAGATCCCTCTGTACTTTCTTCTATTTTAACAAATGTCGCCACGCGCGGGCGCGTGCAACTATTTCCATCCCATACAAAATTTCCAACACAACCGTAGTTCGAATCTTTCCCTAATTTCCAGCTCACCCTAGCTCAAAATCCAAATATTGTTAACCTAATTGGCTTTTTCTTGATTGATTATCTAACTGCTGGTTTTTCTTGTTCAAAGGAATAACAGAGGTAGCGGAATCGACAGTTCCTGGTTTCCTGGCACGCCATTATTGAGGTAAAGAAACGGCAATTTCGCTCTTAAGAGAAGTTCAGTGATCTCATGATATTTTACGATGTTTGTTTTTTTTCATATTATTATTTTGATTGGTATGGTTCTGCTTTTTCCGGGAGTTCAGATTTCAAGTTCAATTTTTGTCTATTTCTCTGTTTATGTGATTCAGTTTTTGTATGGTGTTGACGGAAACTTAATTATTTTTTGGGAATTGGTGTTGATGAAAGTTTTAGCATAGTTGGTTACTTGTTCTGTTGATTTGTGCTGGGGTCATGCTTCAGTTTGCTGGAGTATGATCATGTTTTCATTTTATTTTTTTTACTTTTGAATAATTTGAGTTTTAATGTTCTATGTGGAGGAGGAAATCTTATGATCGATATGCATTTTGAGTTGCGAACTTGCATGAGGCTTCACTGGGTGAGAAAATATGTTGTGTAATTATCTGATCATGTGTTGCATGAAGGAAATGGATTGTGTTTATTTGATGGCAATTTGTTGGACCTTGGGCTGTCATATAGATAGGACATGGTTATGGGCTCTTCAAAATATTGATATCTGACATGATTAACTTTATCTTATCATTGCAGATGGGACATCTCTTCTTATCCTATTAAAGTTAGCTTTCCAAGTTCTGCGTGTGATGTGATCTATCTTAAAAGAGTCTATTGGAGCTAAATCTCATAAATGCATGGATAAGAAGCAACATATTGCAATATTTACTACGGCAAGCCTTCCATGGCTAACAGGGACTTCTGTCAACCCTCTGTTTCGTGCAGCATATCTTGCAAAAGATGATGAGAGGAAAGTTACTTTGGTGATCCCTTGGTTGAAATTGGAGGACCAAAAACATGTGTATCCCAACAAAATCACATTTGATTCAGCATTAGAACAAGAAACTTATGTGCGCCAGTGGCTTGAAGAAAGGACTGGATTCAGCTCAAGTTTCAAAATACGTTTTTACCCAGGAAGAGTAAGTCTAGCTATACTTTTTGTAGCTAGAAAGATTAATATGTACTTGCACTCCTTAAAAATGTGTACATTAATGTTGTCATTTCATTGACTGTTGGTGGATTTCTTTGATGGTAAACTCATTGTTACTCTGTTTTTGGTAGTACTGGTTCATCATGAAGAGCGGGAATTATAAAAAAGTTCCACTTTATGCATTGTTTTGATGTCTGCACACAAATTGAGAATTCTTACAGTTCATCACCATATTCTTTTGCTGCATTGTTTGTAACTAAGTACTGTCATCAGCTTCCATTTTTACATACATTAATCTCATGGTGCAGTTTTCCATACATAAAAGGAGTATCATTGCTCTAGGAGACATTACTGAAGTTATTCCTGATGAAGATGCAGATGTTGCTGTTCTTGAGGAGCCTGAGCATCTCACATGGTATCATCATGGGAAGAGATGGAAATTAAAATTTCGACTGGTTGTAGGTGTTGTTCACACAAATTATATTGAATATGTCAAGAGAGAGAAGAATGGTCAATTCCAAGCTTTTTTGCTGAAATATATGAACAGTTGGGTTGTCAACATATACTGCCACCGGGTAAGAGCCTCTCGAGGATTGTTTTTCTTTACCCCCGACACACCCGTAATGTATTATCAGGAAATAGCTTTGTACTTGTAGTTTCTATTAGCTAATACGATTTGTTGCAAGCCACTGAAGCGTAAATTTTCCAATTTGGATATTTAAAGCTTTTACCTAGTTAAAGCAGGGAACAAGCGCATATATGTTCATATTAGATTCCATCTGTGTACTTGTCATTACCTATTAGCTAATCATACATTTCCAGGCCACTGAATTCCGAATTTTAGCAAAGTTTCCATATATATATATATATAAAAATTTAAACTGAGATTATCTAATAATCCTCTGACGGAAGGTGCTGCTAGGAAATCCTTGAGTATAGCCCATTTTCCACTTGTTTCTTGCTTTTGAAATGCTCCTCTGAGTTTTAAACTAGTCCGAGCTAGGTTAATGTAGACACAAATTTAGGCTAAGCAGAGCCATCAGAAAGACCTTCGCGAAAAACCAGGTCAATCCTTGGTTCATGTGTTACTACAACCTGATACTTTGCACTGGAGTATGTGATCTCATGTTTTAATTGGTGTGGCTTATAAGCTTCACTGCACTTCTACATGAAAGCATGGTTTCTGATTGTTGGCAATTAATATAGCCCAGTTGCTAGTTGCTAACATGTCTGGTTAACAATGGTAGGTGATCCGACTGTCTGCTGCTACTCAAGAGCTTCCCAGATCTGTTATTTGCAATGTCCACGGAGTAAATCCAAAATTCCTTGAAATTGGCATGAAAAAGAGAGAGCGACAACAGAATGAGACCCAGCCTTTTACTAAAGGTGCATATTACATCGGAAAGATGGTATGGCACAAAGGCTACAAGGAGCTGCTTAAACTCCTAAGTGATAACCAGAAAGAATTAACTGGATTTGAAGTTGATTTATATGGCAGTGGGGAGGACTCTAATCAAGTTGAAGAAGCCGCGAAAAAACTGGAAATAACAGTCAGGGTTAACCCTGGACGCGACCATGCTGATCCTTTGTTTCACGAGTAAGTAATTTCACTATTCGGACATAAATTTGCCTAATAACTTTTTATTTGGGGAAAGGGAAAAAGTGGCCATCAGTAGTTTTCAATTAGGATTTATTACTTGAACTAGAAATGTACGATATGGTGATGTCTTGTTCATTAGTAAGTAGTTTCACTATTCGGGATATAAAATTGCCTGATTTTTTTTGTTGAGAAAAGGGAAAAAAACAAAGTGGCTATCAGTAGTGGTCAAATTCAAATTTATTACTACAGTGATAATGGCATGCAAAAGCTGGAGTTTGATGATGTTCATCTGTTTCAATTTTTCTAGTACATTGCTTTTGAGCATGCTTATAACCTTTTGATGTATCGGAGAAAAACCGTGCACTCTAAGATCCTTGATTCTGATTCCCAGTTTCTGCCTCAAACCCTACTATTTACTTTTAAATCCACAATTGTATTTCTATCCATAAAGTGAAATGCCAAGGCATAGGTTGTCTGATTAGTTTTGCGTCATATACCAAGACTGACTGAGTAAATTGTTAGTCATTGATGTCCTTCAATTTTTCCCCTTTCAGCTACAAGGTGTTCCTAAATCCTAGCACAACCGATGTAGTCTGCACAACAACAGCTGAAGCATTGGCGATGGGCAAAATAGTTGTGTGCGCAAATCACCCCTCAAATGATTTCTTCAAGCAGTTTCCAAATTGCCGAATGTATGATGATAGTGAGGGCTTTGTGAAGGAAACATGCAACGCATTGGAAGACCAGCCTGCTCCACTGACAGATGCTCAAAGACACGAACTCTCTTGGGAGGCAGCTACAGAAAGGTTCCTAGAATCCGCACAGCTTGAAAAGACAGTAAAGAAATTGTTGAAGAAACGCTCAAAGCTTTATATCTCAACATCCTTCAATTTGAAGAACAATCTTGAAGATGCGTCTGCATTGCTTCATTACGTGGGAACTGGACTCGTGAGTAAAGAACCCGACGAAGAGCAAAGCAAACAGGTTGGCTTGTCTGTTCCATCAAAGAAGTCTTATCCTTCAAGAAAATGGGCTTTCTAAGGTCGGAAATTGCCCTCGTATGTCAAAGTTCTTCATCCTACGCTCGATTTGCGTAGTTTGCTTTAGTTTAGACTTGTCAAGATTTCTGCAGTAACTGTTAACAATCTCTTGTTAGAAAATTGGGTTGTCGGAAAGGATTGCACAATCTAGGTGTACTTGACAAAAGTCACAAAACTGATTTCTTGTATATGGTTCTTATGTTGTCTCCTTTCTCTCTTCTCGATGTTCCTTGGAAAGGTATGATGGTTTCACCATTTTATTTATAACACGTCAATTCAGATAATGACCTGTATTTGTATTGTCTTTTTTCTTTTTTCATTTCAGGAATTATAGTAAAATATATTGTTTTGAAGCATCACTTAAATGATCATCTTCTTGTTCTTGTAATGGAATATGTTACATTTGTTTGGCCAAAGTTGATGTATGAAAAACCAGTCAGAAATGTGCCAAGATGTAAAGCTGCGTTTCTTCAGCAACATGAAAATCTAAGTATCACACAACAAATCCTCAGCAAAAAACCATACTATGCAAGAACATGTCAAACCATCAACATTAACCAATTGATCAATTAAACTTCCTAACACTTTATTGAAACGCTGGGAGGCACACTACATTGTTCTGCTCAAATTTGAGGTCTGATAAAAATGCTAAAACAATGCAGTTGGTGCAATGAAATTTATACAAGAATCTTGCTCAACATGCTAAAACAGAAACTTCTCTTCGTCAACCAACATCAGTCCATCGCTGCTGAAGATGATTTCCACCCGCCCAGATCCTCACTAGAAAACCCCCTGCTTCGTGTCGTCTGCAACAACAGAAAACATTATGTACCACTCAAGAATGTTAAAATATTGCGAAAACATCATCCTAAAAAGGTCATATTTAATGAGAATGGAATGACATATTTCCTTTTCAAGAAAAAATGTATTAAAACTACATAATCATATTCAACCTGTTGAATGAACTTGAGGCTGACATTTAGCCCTCCTCCACACAATGTCCCATCCTTGACAACATTGTACATAGTTACCGGAACTCTTTCCACTTCAAACGCCGGCTCAAGAGGAATTCTGAGAATCCAAGAAAAGATTAAAGAAACACAGTTTGAAATATCAGCCAACAATAGTTCATACAAATAAAGAAGCAGATAAATTAGGTAATTACATACGTCACTTCACCAACAAAGTCATCAGCGCTAAGAGTATCTTTATCCATTATCCTGATTTTCAGTTCCTTGACATCCTCAGAGATGGCAAACATGAAGGTCTCGTTCCACGTGGGAGCCGATCCTTCAACTACAAACCAAGATTTGGGGAGTAATATAGCAATTTTCATACATCAGATGAATGAGTGGATTTAAATTAATTTACGCAAAATTATAGGATCGCATTCATCTCTGTGGCTATTGAATTCTAAAGGCCAAGAATCAGCAAATGCAGAAAGTTGAAAATAAAATGAGAATGAAAATACACCTGATGCAACTTTGCTGGTTTTCTCTTGATCTTGGCATTTGATTATGGCATAAGCATCGGTGCTGGCTGTCAGACACCAAACCAAACCAACAAATTCAGTGCATAAGATATTTTTGTTCCAACAATATTGTTATTGTTGAAATTATTGTAATAAACTGCAAATGTACATTCAATTAAATGTTTACTATACAGGTCGAGTATTCTTTGCTAAATTATGACTGTTACTGTCGTAAAGAAATCATGGGTACCATGCAAAAACACAAGAACAGATGATCAAGAATAGATCAGCAGGTTATCAGATAATACGATCATATGAAACACACATAAATAAATGAGGGCTCTGTGATAAAAGAGATCACATACATAAGAAATCTGTGTTCTCCAAACCATTGGCGTCCACAAGAACAACTTCAAGCGTTCCCTGCGGCATTTGGACTCTGCAGATATAATAGAAAGAGAGAGAGAGAGATGCAGGAAGAATTCGATTTATGGATGAAAGGTTGTTGGTTCTGTCAGTTTTATAATTACGGATAAAAATTCTTCCTACTAAAAAAGGAATTTATATGATTTTGATTTTCAAACAATAATACTCGCAGGATAGTCCCTTTTAGCAAAATTTATATATAATATTCTATTGGTGTGTGTGTGTGTGAGAGAGAGAGAGAGAGATGTTCTTTGTGAATGCTGTCTAAAAACATAAAAGCTGGTAGTTAATGCAGTTACTAAAAAAACCACCATTTTCAAGAATCTTCTTCATTAAACACACCAAAATTTATTGGTGTATAACATTAATTCTCAGCCATCAATCCCTACATCATCATAAGTTAGTTATTCCTCACTTCCATGGAAGTTTCCGATCGATCCTAAAAATATAACAGCAAACGAAAAAGAGACAAACATCACCTGAGAAATGCAACAATCCTAATCGTAAATGAATAAATAAATTAAACTCAACACACTGTTTTGCAGCATTAGCAAATATCAAGAGATACAGAAGGCAAGACTCTCACCAAACCTATCACAGAAACCTTCTTGCTCTTGCTATCATTTCAATCTCATTATGCATCCCTAAATTTTCCTTCATATCTTCACAGATTCAACGGCTGCAAACTTCTCAAGCTTTTTGAGAGAAAAGTGCAACTATGAACTTCATCATCATCATCATCATCATCATCATCATCATCTACTTTTGGGACTTGATCACCTCTCACAGCAACATCACTATCCAGGGCAGAAACGTCTCCGTGCAGCAGCTGAACAGCTCGTTTTCTGATGATAGACGCTCACATAATGGTAGCTCATTGCCGCACTCCTCAGGATGTATGACCACTCCGATGAACTGTCAAAATTATCATCACAGTCTCGTCTTGTCCTAAATAGATCCTACCAACTCTATCCAAATTGGTGGTGGTTGGAGTATGGTTTGCTTCTGTGGAATCTCGAGCAGCTCGGCTACTATTGGCTTACATAGGAGGCACAGATAGTCGAGGATGATTTGCAACGGAGCTACTGGTTTCGTCGGCGGGCATCTGCCCGAGGGTTATCTGAGTTTCTTGAGTTATAGGCTGAGGGATTCAAGTGGAGAGAAGAATGGGATTGTTAATCTGTCGGCGAGCACAAGCAAACAAGTGTCGCCCCGCTGGAACGCTGCGAGAATCTTCGGAAACGTCGCTAGTTTTGTGGGGGGGACAATGTCTGAAACGTGGCTGTTTCTTGTTTTGCTATTTCTGGTGGTTTCGCTTGCGGTGACGGCGGCCTTTTCTTGACTAGCCTATGCTACTACTAATAGCTGTAATAGCAAAGTTTCCGGTATTAGTTAAGTCGGGTTAAATAGTACAAATATATGGAAAATAACATAAAAAAAGAAATGCGTTTGAAACGTCATAATAATAATAATAATAATAATAATAATAATAATAATAATAATAATAATAATAATATAAATAAAGATATTTGACAAATTTCATAAAATCCGTTTCACAATCTATCAGATTCGTTTCTCTCAGACGCACACACTGAATCCATCGTCAAATTTCGACCGTGCGATCAAACCCCAATCGGAAAGAGAGAGAAGCATTTTTTTTCAAAAATTCAATCATCACTTGCACACCAAATTATAGAAAATACCAGAAAGTCGAAATTCTCCTCCGCCCGAAACGATGCCGTCAAACAACGACAGCGCGTCGTCCCCCACGGCCACGTCCGCCGCCGTCGACACTACGCCGTTGCTCGGCGACCAGAGCCCCAGCACCCGCTCTCGCTTCGTCGGCCGCACGCCCAGCCTCCGCGGCGCCGCCCGCTTCCTCCGCCGCGCCAGCAGCCGCGGCGGTTCGATGCGGGAGCCCTCCGTCCGCGTCCGCGAAGCTGCGGCGGAGCAAATCGAGGAGCGCCAGAGCGATTGGGCCTACTCGAAGCCGATAGTGATATTGGACCTCGTGTGGAACCTAGCCTTCGTGATCGTCTCGATTTCCGTCCTGATCATGAGCCGCGGTGAGCGGCCGTCGATGCCGCTGCGGCTGTGGATTGTAGGCTACGCGCTGCAGTGCGTTCTTCACATGGTTTGCGTCTGCGCCGAGTACAGGAAGAGGTATTCCCAGCGGAATTCGGAGGGTAGTGAGAGAGGGCGGGATAGGTATAGCCGGAATTACTCGAATTCGAGCTCCGGAAGTGATGACGTGGAGTCCGGCGGTTATGCTTCAGAGAGTCGACAGAGTGATGACGAAACTAGGTAAACTTCAAGTTTTCTGATTTCAACTTTTCGAGGTAGGAATTCTTTGGTGTGATTTTCTGTTGACTTTTTTTTTTTCCTTCCTTCTTTTCAATTGCTTTTGCCTGTTGCTTACATAAATGTTTCTTCCGCAGCTGATAGGTAGTAATCAGATTACAAATTAATGTGGAATCAATGGAGCGTTAATGCTTTTTTTGAGTGCACTTATCAGTAAAATGAAATTTATGAAACTGATTCTTGTTGCATTTCTTTTTTCTAGAAAAATTAGAATCACGTTAATTTCTCCCTCTTTCAAATCAGGCAAAAGTAGCTAGGACGAAAGGGTGATTATGTTTTGTAAATTTTGAACTGATTAGGAATAGAAAACAGCTTTATTACTGTTTCCCCTACACAAACCCTGAAATTTAGAAGTGATACGAGTAGGTATGGTTATGTTGGTGATTTTAGAGTCATAAGTTGCCCAGGTTCCTGGAAGTGTCGATCAGAGACTGAGTGTCTGAGCTAAGGTTATTGATCGAGCATCTGTTCATTCTGTGGAGGGGCTGGCATTCGATTTCTTTATGTTACATGATATTTTCGTCTGAAAGAGCTCTGTTTATATTTGCTTCACAAAGATGTTAATTTGATGAAATTAAATGTCTATGCTTGTATAGCTCTAAAGGTTTTCTTATTTCAAGTAGGAGGAAACAAAATCTAATAAATTTTTGCTTTCAAAACTTGTTTTATTGTGCTACCCTGATAGTTCCTGTAGACCTTTATATGGTCTTGACTATTCTTCTGAAAACAGATTCTTTCAGTTGTTGGTGATGGACTTACATTTGACACCATGTAATGTTTTTGAGTATCTATATTAGAATCATATTATCTTATTTCTTATGTTTTTTTTTATATCATTTTTGGCTTTCTCCTTGCTTTGACTTCTAAGTATATAGCCCACATGCATAGAGGAGAAAATGGAATCTATAGATCATGTTCAGAGATAAGACATTGATAATGTTGATTATATATTTCTCTCTGTGGCAGTGTTGCTAAACAACTGGAATCTGCAAATACTATATTCTCGTTCATTTGGTGGATAATTGGGTTCTATTGGGTGTCTGCTGGTGGCCCGGATTTGACTGCTGAATCGCCACAGCTTTACTGGTTCGAACAAGTTATTTTTGCTCGTGCTGTTAGGATCATGACATGCTGTTTAGTTCTTTTTATGTATTATCAAAGATGTATTTTGCAGGCTTTCCATTACATTCTTGGCATTCGATGTGTTCTTCGTTGTAATTTGTGTTGCTGTGGCGTGTATCATTGGAATTGCTGTTTGCTGCTGTCTACCATGTATCATTGCAATCTTATATGCAGTTGCAGACCAGGTAAATTTTACGTAGAATCTAGGGTTCACGCTTACCTATGGTGATTGCTAGTTGTTCGGTTCAGTTATGACTTCAATACAATAGTAAAGCAAAATCTGTGAAACCATAAGGGGAAGAACCAAAAATTAAGTGTGCCTTTGGTAATTCACTGGTGATTGCCCCAGGATTTTCTCCCTTGATTGACAAAACCTCCATATTCGTATTGTTTCATTATTAAGTAAAGATGTTGTATATGTACTGATGTAAACTATAAAAAATAGGACCTGAGTTGCTTTGTGTGTAATTACAATTGGACGACCACAGTATTATATATCTTCTATGACTGTCCGAATATGTGCTACTTCTGCCTCCATGGTAATGAGTTACTGTCTTCAAAACCCCAAAAAAGAGAATGGAATACTGGAAAAGGAATTTTTAGCTGCCCTTGTCTGAAGTTAAAGGATCTCTTATCATTGCCAGCTTTTATTGATTTATTAGACATTGTTTTACAGGAAGGAGCTACCAAGGAAGACATTGAGAGACTACCAAAATTCAAATTTCGGAAAATTGGTGACTTTGAGAAGCAAAATGGTGAAATTCAAGAATCATTTGGAGGAATTATAACTGAATGTGACACTGATTCTCCCACAGAGCATGTTCTACCTCTCGATGATGCTGTATGTCTTACTAGATTCTTAATACATACAATTTTGTAGAAGCACTATCCTAGATCGTTAAGTTGCATCAGATGGGGTGGGCAGAGTGGGCATTAAGACTTGGATGGTGGTTCTTTCTCTGTCGGGCTTAACAGATTTTATGCAAGAAATTAAGGGGGGTGCATTGATTTTCGTAAGCTATTTATCTTTACTTAGCTAGTGTCTAATTGGCATATCCTTGACCATGCATGATAGATCGTCATTTTCAACACTTTAGTTTCTTGACAACATCTAAATGTTTCTGATTATAGGAATGTTGTATTTGCCTCTGTGCCTATGATGATGGAGCTGAACTGCGCGAACTCCCCTGCCGTCATCATTTTCACTCGGCTTGCATAGACAAGTGGCTGCACATAAATGCAATCTGTCCACTCTGCAAGTTCAATATACTGAAAAATGGCATTCACATTGACAGCGAAGAAGCATAATCGAGAAAGCTATGAATGATCCACCAAAAGACTCGTTTAACTTTGATGTTGGATTACTTCAGGTAACACCTTGAGAGCTGCTTGTTGTAATTTCTTTACACTGATTATATATGGTTTCTTACTAATAGATTTTGTGGAACGTCTTGTTTCTGTGACACACTAGAAAAAGGGAGTTGGAACTCGAAGCTACTTCATGTAACATTCCAATATCTATAGAGTTAAGCTGTATGTAATACTAGTTTGTGAAGTTAAATAAAATCATTTGCAGATAAAGCTGAGATCATATATCGGAACCTTGATGAAATCTGCAGGTTATAAAATTCGTTTTTTCTACAAGTCCATAGGCTCTCTTTTTTTCCAGTGTTTTTTGTCTTGAAGAAGCTGGTAAGTAATAAAGTTTGATTTGTGTTTATTTTGTTGAAATGTGTGGTCATAAAAGTATCTTGGTATGGGGAAGTGAATAAGTTATATATGCATATATTTTTGTCTGAAATTAGGTGGGTAGCTGTGATCTTATAATGAGATGGCTTTCTAGGTTTAATACTCCATCCGTCTCATTATTATTGGCTCGTTTTTCTTTTTGGACTGTCTCGTTATTGTTGGTCCGTTTCAAAAAAAGAAATAATTTTATACTAAAAAGTTTCTCGAATCTTGTATCGCATTATTTTACACATAAAATATCTCATTTTAATCTACGTTTAAAATGAGTCAACAATGTTGGGACGAAGGGAGTACAAATTATAAATTTATGAAGCACATACCTGCACATTCGAATGCGTGGTATATGGGGCCATATATTTCTACCGCTTTCTGAAGTAATTACATGACATTTTTTCAACGTGTAGGTGTAGTTGTAAAGTTTCATTGTTTATTAACTCAATGATAAAAAAGGTTACTTTATTTATTATTTTCACGATAAAAGATTAATTAGAGGCATTTAATAGTTATAAATCATACTTTGAGTGGTAGACGGTGAATCGGACATTCCGATTTTTCCATATCAAAATATATCACACAAAAATCATAGTATATATCACCATAATATTTCAAAAATATTGTTCATTATTTTTTCCGAATTGCGATAACTTCTCTTCCACAAGAATTAAGAACAGTTAATTACAATTCAAATCTTATTTACCGCGAGAACAAATAAGTGAATAAAATTAAATAAATATTGAATACATCAAGAAGATAACCAAATCTTGAAACGGTATCACAAAAGGATCAACTGATTAATTCAAAAACCTATTGTATTGTATTCATACTTCATCATCTTCAAGGGAAAAAAAATACTCTCTTATTTGTATTTAATTACTAAGCTTATATTTATTTTCTTTTCGATCCATACAAGTATATATTTTTCTTTTTTGGATATGACCTCCACATATTTTATAGTTTTTACTTTTAATCTAATCACTTATTTATAAAATAATTGGATACGAATAAATTCCATAATTTTTACTTTTAATCCAATCACTTATTTATATAAAAATAATCATCACTTTATATTTATAATAGTACAAGATTATTTTCAGTTATTTTAAGGTAATTATAATTTATTAAAACTTGTGTCATTTCAAATTAATGCAAACTTTGAGTCGATTCAGGGAGTAACTAAAGAAAAAGAAAGAAAAAAAAAAAGAACCACTGAATCAATCAATACGTACACGAAACGGGAATACCCATAACGGCACCCACGTAAACTTGCCTCCACCGCCGCAGCCCCCATCCACGGCCGTGAACAGCTGTCGGCGCAGCCCGAACTCCCGCCTTCCTTCACTTGTGCCCATTGTTTTTTTAATTGTTTAATAGTAGAGGAAGGCTGCAGGAGTTGGGTTATGAACAAATTCTTTCCACCGCGTCGGTGCAGGAGTTTTTCTAGCGGGAACAATTTACTGTTTGATGCGAATAAGTTCTTAAATGAGCTGCTGAAATCTGGTCGAATTGATGATGCGAGGAAGCTGTTCGATGAAATGCCTCACAGAGATGAGGTTACATGGAACACGATGATAGCCGGGTACGGAAATTCAGGGAGGCTCGTTGATGCACGAAAACTGTTTGATGAAACTCCCGAACGCAGTGCAATCACATGGTCATCACTTGTTTCCGGGTACTGCAAAATGGGATGTGAGATCGAAAGTTTTAAGTTGATTTACGAAATGCAGCTCGAGGGATTCAAGCCTCGTCATTTCACTTTAGGAAGTGTGCTGAGAATGTGTTCTATAACGGGTCTGATCTCAAGAGGTAAGCAGATTCACGGCTATGCCGTGAAGACTCGATTGGATATGGATGTCTTCGTTGTCACTGGCCTCATTGATGTTTATGCAAAGTGCTTGTGCATCGTGGAGGCAGAAAGTCTCTTTGCAAGCATGCCTAGGGAGAGAAATCACGTCACTTGGACTGCGATGATCACGGGGCATTCTCAAAACGGCGATGCAGATGGAGCAATGCGGTGTTTTAGGGGCATGAGGGCGGAAGGGGTTGAGGCTAACCAGTATACATTCCCAGGAGTGTTAGTAGCGTGTGCAGCCGTTTCTGATCTTAGATATGGGGCGCAGGTGCATTCTTGCATCGTTCGTGGTGGTTTCGAAGCTAACGTGTTTGTGCAGAGCGCGTTGATTGACATGTACACAAAATGTGGGGATCTGAGCAGCGCTTGGAGGGTGGTGGAGTCGATGGAGGTTGATGATGTGATCTCTTGCAATGCCATGATTGTCGGATGCGTGAGACAAGGTTGTCCAGAGCAAGCCCTAGCTTTGTTTAGGATGATGCATTCGAAAAGTATGAATCTTGATGAGTTTACATATCCCTCTGTGTTAAACTCTGTTGCCTTGATGAAGGAAGTGAGCACTGGTAAGATTGTTCATTCTTTAGTTGTGAAATCGGGTTTGAAGGCTATACGCTCGTGAGCAATGCTCTCATAGATATGTATGCAAAGCAGAATGACTTCGATTCTGCTTTAAAACTGTTCGATGATTTGGTGGAGAAGGATGTGATCTCGTGGACTTCCCTGATCACCGGTTGTGCTCATAACGGTTTCCATGAGGCAGCTCTTAGGTTGTTTTGTCGAATGCGGAGGGATGGAACGGCCTCTGATCATGTTCTTGCTTCCACTGTCATGAGTTGTTGTGGAGAGTTGGCTTTGCTAGATTTAGGGCAGCAAGCTCATGCAGATTGTGTCAAATCTGGGAGTAACGAGTCATTATCAGTTGATAATTCTCTTGTTTCATTCTATGCTCACTGTGGGTGCTTGGAAGATGCGAAGAAGGTGTTCGACTCGATGAGAGCAAGAAATGTGGTTTCTTGGACTGCATTGATCGTTGGCTATGCCCAAAATGGCGAAGGGATGAAGTCGCTCCATCTCTACGATGAAATGAGGGCTGCTGGCGTCAAGCCTGACATCATCACTTTCATCGGGTTGCTCTTTGCCTGCAGCCATGCGGGTCTGGCTGAACGGGGCAGTGCTTCTTCGATTCCATGGTTAGGGATCACGGGATAAGGCCTGACCACGATCACTATGCTTGCATGATCGATCTTTTGGGACGATCGGGGAGATTTGAGGAAGCGGAGAAGTTGCTTAGTGAAATGGATGTAAAGCCTGATTCAACTATATGGAAATCTTTGCTTTCTGCTTGCCGAAAACATGGAAATCTTGATCTTGCTAAGAAAGCAGCGGCAGCTCTTATTGAATTGGAACCGCAAGATCCTGTGGCTTATGTTCTGCTATCAAATATGTATTCTGCAGCTGGGAAGTGGGAAGAAGCCGCTTCAATCCGAAGCTCGATGAAGGCAAAGGGCGTTATGAAAGAACCCGGCCGGAGTTGGGTGGAGATGAACGGCCGGGTCCACACCTTCACCTCCGATGACCGGAGCCATCTAGAAGCAGGGGCGGTCTACTTGAAGGTCGACAAGGTGTTGACGTCAATCAAGGTGGCGGGCTATGTTCCCGACATGAGCTTCTCCCTACACGACATCAACGAGGAGGGAAAGGCGCACGGCCTCGCCTACCACAGCAAGAAGCTCGCATTGGCGTTCTGCCTCCTCAAGCTGCCCGAGGGCGCGTCCATTCGGATTTACAAGAACGTCAGGGTCTGCGGCGACTGCCATTCAGCGATGAGGTTCGTGTCGCAGGTTTATCGACGGCATATAGTTCTTCGAGATTCAAATCGGTTTCATCATTTTAAAGGAGGGATGTGTTCTTGCAATGACTATTGGTAGAGTTTTCCCTTTAGATTGACCTAGCTGGGGAATTGAACGACCTTGTTACTTAAAACAGAGCAGTTTCCACACAGAACTCATTTCTGCACTGCAAATGAAAATTGGGAAAAATATGTACCTAAATCTTTTAAAATTTGTCTCAGTTTGTAGGGTTCCATTTGCAATATTGCTACCTGCAAACTGGATATATGTATCTAATACCTAACTGTATGCAAATCCATATACAAGAATCAGTTGAAACTATATTTGCCCTCTAATATCTTCTTCATCTTTCACCTCACCCCAACATATACAGCAACTTCATCTCGTCAATATACCAGTGAGCTCGCTCTCACCGTCGTCCAAAAAAACAAGCGCTCTTCACTTTTTGCGTGCTCCGGGGTGAGCCGTTTGAGCAGTTCGGAAGGCACACCAGCGAGTTCTGGGAGAATACACAGAAATGTTTAAACTAAGGAACACTACATCAAATCAAAAAGATTAAAATAAAAGATGTTTTCATCTCTGGTTACCTTCAGCTGTAAAATTGAAGAGAGGAGGTAATGGTTGACCATTGGGCAAGCAAGTATTAGGATCTCTCAAGTCATCAAAAAAGGGGTGCGCACAAGCCTCCAACTGGAAAATTATAACGCGAAGTTAACAACCCGACGAGCTCCTACCTTCCATAAAACGTGACAAGACATTTCCTTTTCTCGACAGCATACAAGATAGACACTTACTGCTGTGAATCGTAGAGTTGGTGAGTATTGAAGTAACCTTGATACGAGATCCACTGCTTCAGCTGGGATTTTCTTGTGAAACACCTGAAAAATAGCTTCATTTAGATCTCTCTCATCTTTTAATGGCAGAAAAGTTACTCTTCAACAAACCTTGTGCCAAGGGTGGGATTTGATCTGAGGAAACTTAAATTCACTATAATTTGGATTCATGCACTTGATTTCCTCTCTTGTTGGAGTCCCCAAAACCTAATAATGTCCAAATAAACCACACATCAACAATGTAGAAACACTTGCATGTTAGATGTAAGGGGAAAAAAGATAATTTTCCGCACCTTAATTATTTCAACAAGCTGATCAACACTGCTTTCACCGGGAAATATAGGCTGCATGCGTTTCGAGCAATCGTCAGAACTCTAAGTGCTAACAATACATTTCCTATTTGCCAAATTGTAAAACAAGGACTATACAAAACTTTACCTGTCCTAAAAGCATCTCAGCCATGACACAGCCGACGGACCACATATCAATAGCAGTTGTATACGATGAAGCTCCAAATATCAGTTCAGGAGCCCTATAATAGCGAGAGCAAATATACGAGATGTTTGGATCACCGGGTACCTGAAGCAAACCAGAAACCCTGTTGATTCAAATGTCTTGGAACTCGATCAAATCTGAGAGGGAGGGCAAGGGGAGGGGCGTACCAATATCTTTGCACTTCCCATATCACAAAGCTTAAGCTGATGTGTTTGAGAATTGACCTGCATCAAGAGCCATATGTTCGAACTTTAGAGAGAACATATCAGGATAAAATTATAGATCTTTGAATTTCTTTAAAAACAAGGATCTAAATCAAGAAGGGAAAAACGAAGAAAGAGAGGAGAGATTAGCTGGTTATCACAGTAAACAATCAAATATGGCAACACATGCAACAAGGAAAATAAAAAAATCATACCAGCAGATTCTGAGGCTTTATATCCCGATGACAAACTCCAATAATTCTGTGCATATAATTTAGTGCACGGCAGATCTGCAGTTAAAAAAAATTAGAAAAAAATGATCTCAATAAAGAAATCAAGACCCGAAATGCAAGAGAATAATGTACCTGATACATGTAAATCTGCACGGATAAGATGGGCATGTACTGGTTAACTCGGCTATACTGCCTTGTAGCCCGATAAACAGTTTCGGGAGAAACTCCAGGACGAGATTAAGGTACACCTCGTTCTTGTCAGTAGTAGAGTAGAAATAATGCTTCAGCTGAACAATATTAGGATGGTTGAGCAAGCGCATCATCTGCAGCTCCCGGTTCTTGTATCTCCTATCCTGTAGAACCTTCTTTATGGCAACAGATTCCCCTGTCTCAAGGCATTTAGCCTGCAGCACAAATCATAGAAAGGAAACGAGAATGTAATGAAATTTCGTATTCTGCACCTACATCCTAGAGCCTACATGATCCCTCTTCCAAAAAGGTAGTACCTTGTATACAACTCCGAACGAGCCAGTTCCCACCACACGCTCTGCCATATAAGACATCGCCTAAGTATATAAGAAACCAAATTAGGACAGAACTTCAAGTTATGAGTAAGGTTCTCTTACTTAAATAAGATAGACAAGCATAACTGTCAAAAAATTCACACAGAAAAATTTAGTAACCTGTTTCGGTTGTCCATTTCGGCCACCAATTGAGGTCACGATTATCTGACCGGGTTCAGTTCCGTTGCCACTAACAACAGTTGGCTCCATATCCTGGGAAAGAATTTGCAAGTTCAATAACAAACTCGAGATTTTCACCAAATCCATTTACTTAAATCTGTGCAGGAACCTTTACACTGTTATCATGGTCATCATTTCCATCCCCTCGAATCTTCATTTCATGCATTTCTTTCGGCAGTTCATGCACTTCTGATGCGACTGCAACGGCTTCTATAGAGTTGGATTCTGCAGGCAGCTCGCCATCTACATCACGGGCACCTTTCTGACAAATTTCTTGTTCCACCTTCACCCTTTTAAGGCTACAATCCCCAGTCTGCAACAAAACATTCGTACAAGCGTTTAATCAGACAGAAGTTCGCGCGAACAAGAATAAATAACAAGACATGCCACCACAGAATTACACTCAACACATTGATGCACCTCGACATTAATATGAATTGGCGTGAAGCACAATTCTTGAATTTACATGAAATATATCTATTTAAGTCGAGAATCGAGACTCGTTATTGTATACCCTTCTACATAAACTGAATTCATTTCAACAATGAAATGCAGCCCACAAATACATCATAACAGATTTATCTTTGTTGAACTAAATCTTGAATGTGAAATGTTAAGCATTGCAGGTCACAAGAAAACGTGCCAACAGATAAAAATCATAAAAATTTCTAACAACAAATGATTGTTTACAAGAAAACCTGAGAGAATTCAACACCACATATATTGCAAAAAATTCCCAACTTTAACTAATTCCCATCATTTGCAAACAATCTACTTAGCTCCAGAATAAATCTCCACGCAACAGCACAAACCTAACAAAAAAGACAATCTTTTTCACCTTTCCAAGAAAAAGTCGCCAAAAATAGACCAAATTTACCCCATTTTCCTTTTCTCTCACAATTTTCTGTATTTATATTAATACGATTATAATAACAAATAGGGGAATCTACTTTCACATTTCGAAGAAAAGTCTACCAAAATAAATCAAATTAACCCCAACCTTTTCAGCTAGATCAAAGTGACACAAATGTTCAAAATCAAGACATAAACAGAAAATAAACGAAAATTTACATGATCTGAAACGGATGTGCGTCCCGAAGCAATGCTCTTCAGCCGACGCATCACATTCATTTTACTACCCAATTGAAAGCAACTCAACAACACCAAACAAATGTCAAATGGGATTATTTGTTTCACGTAAAAGGGAGAAAAGACTTCTCTCTCTCTTTCTCTCTTCAATCCAAACAAGAAAACAGATTATCAATCACTTAACTAAGCTGGTCATATCTTTTCAAGCTCTCTCTCTCGCCCTCTTCCCTGCTTTGGGTACAGAAACAAAGGAGAGAGAGAGAGAGGATAGATATAAATAAAAGAGAGAGAAAAGAAATCCAAAAGGAAAAAGAGAGAAAGAAATCCCAAATAAATGACAGAAAAAACCTCCTCTTTCAGACAAGAAACTCTCCTCACTCTCTCTCTCAATTTTATTTTGTGCCCAAATGTGAAATGTTCGCTGACTCCGATTTCAGTCAAAGACTCAAAGCTTCAAGGCCTAACCATTATTCGTTCCGACCCACCATTTTATCTTTTCTCCTTGTTTTCGTACTTGCGGTCAGACTTTGACACTGGGCCGTTCCATCCATCATGATATGACCCGACGGCGGAGAGTAGGTGGATTTTGCATGCAAATTCACGAAAATTAGTTTTAATATTCGGGGGGAATTGTTCAGTTTGGTGTGTGAAAATTTGACTGCATTTTCTCCTTTTCTTTTTGCAGTTAATTTGAGACTTTTGGAATTTTTGAATCGATCAACTCTCTCTCTCTCTTCTTGATTGCGCGTTATTGTGCTAGGTACGACCATAACCATGAACGCCTTATTTTATTTATAACGTGTGCTAATGAGAATTGTTTTATACTTCCTCTATCTATCATACATTGTCTTAGTTTTATCGACATAAATTTTAATAAATACAATGAGTATAAAGTGAGTTAAGGATGAGACGCACATAATAAAATATGTTATATGAATAAAAAAAGTAGGTCATATGCGTTGACGAGCTGTGAATTTTTCCCTACCAATTAATTATAATTTTAAAAGTTGATAAAATAAAATTATAAAATAATAATTATTTAATAATATAATAAGTTTATTATAATCCTTTAGAAATTTGATTGGTAATATTAATTCACATATAAAACTTTATTATTTGATATATCTTTTATTTTATCAATATAAAATAAATTATAGAAAAAGAAAAGAAATAGCATTTTATCAACATAAAACAAATTATAGGAAAAAGATAAAGGAAAGAAAGAAAAAGGAAATAAAAGAAAATAAGTATAGAAAAAAGAAAAAAGAAAATATATAACTAAAAGGAATCCAACTAAGATCTCTTAAATGAGAGATAAAAATCCTAATCTATTAGACTACAATAGATTTAGTTATTAAATGTTAAATATTTATAGAGAGCACACATGTTTAGCTAAGAATTAATTCATATAGTGTTATTATTTGTATACATATTTTTTTTATTAATATAAAAAAAATTATATAAGGAAGAAAAAAGGAAAAAAAATCCCAAAATAAAGAGAAGAAATAGAATAGAAAGAGATAGGAAGAAAACACAAACCAAAAGGAAAGAAACAGGGAAGGAAAAAAAAAAGAAGGAACGAAAGAAAGAGAGGAAAAAAGGAAACGAGAAAGAGAAGAGAAAAAAACAAGGAAAAAAAAAAAAAGAAGGATAGAAAGAAAGAAACAAAAAAAAGAAAGAAAGGAAAAAAAAAAGAAACAAGAAACATAAGAGAAAAAAGAAGGAAAAAGATAAAAGAAAAAAAGCAAGAAGAAAAAAAAAGGGGGGGAAATGCCGCCAAAATAAGGAAAGAGATAAAAGAAAAAAGCAAGGAAAGAAGAAAAAAGAACAAGGGAGCAAAACTGCCTCCGTGAGGGTCGAACCCGGCTGAACGAGAATTCAGGGAGGATCTTAACCAACAGGCTAAAGCAAACGCATTAACATTATATTACATATAAAATATATAGGTGTTTTTCAAAAAAAGTTGGGGGGCCCATGGGCCCCCCAGGCCCCTACGAGGCTCCGCCCCTGGTCATATGTGTTTTCTTTGTAAATAAATTGATCATGTATGGGTAAAAGTGTTAATTTTTTGGTAGGGTCCATATCTATAAAATGAAAATGAATAAATATTATGACATACCGAAATGAAATTAAATAAACAAATGTCAGGGATTGAGAGAATATTTCATATCGAATACAAAGTTCATAACATAAAATTTAGTTTTTTCTTTTTTCTTGTTAGGGGTGTTAGGCTAAGCTTATTTTATAGAGCTTATAAGCTTCAAGAGATGTTTCAAAATTTTATAAGAGGTAATGTCTTAAGAGTTATAAGTTGTTAAAGTGTTTGGATAATTGATCTTATAAGCTACAGAAAGAATCGTGAGTTAGGGATACAAAATCATAGTTGCATATATAGAAAATAGCGAATTATAATAAGGTTGTTTTGATAAATTCATGGTTGCTTATAAGTTTATGAGAAAATAAGTTAAGGTTGAACAACTTATTTTCAGGGGAACTTATAAGCTATTTGAACTTATTTTCACAACTTATAAACTATTTATGAGCTTATTTTGTCAAACACTTTGCAACAGCTTATAAACTCCTAAACAACTTATAAGATATTTTAAAGAACGTATAAGCTCAATCAAACACCCTCTTAGTGATGAGGTACATTTGCAACAATTATAAAAATGGAGATCGGTGCAATGCTTTAGTTGTGCTTATAATGTTTTATTAACATAATAACGTTTTATTAGGGGAAGGTGTTGAGTAATACTATATATATAGTTATTTTGTAGTTGTTTTGATTTCTGAAGTTCTTTTAATTGTTGTAACTAGACCTAAAATTCATACAAAGTGATTAAACATTTGGTTTGATTAACATTTCAAAAAGTTTAGATCGATATACTTTTGTATCTGATAAAAATTAATTTATTTCAAATAAATTAAAGTAATTTTAAATTTGACTCAGCTTGATTTACTTTCGACCATACAAGCAACATAGATAGTTGATTTTACATGATGAAATCTGTATGTCAACGTATTATTACTCATGGTCCACCATTAATTTAATTAATATTATATTAATTTGAGACCTTTACTTTACTCACAATATATTCAATAGTTTTAGTTTTTTATTAAAACTCGTACCGAAGATTTTCAAGAATAAGATTGAGAGACGGATGGAGTTTAAATTAATGCATCCCAAACATTACTTCTCAAATAGTCAGATGAAGCCCATTTTCCTACACCGCTTGATTTCACGGCTTCGGTTTATTCGTTACATTCATTCTTACATCTTCTATTCTATTTTCAACGCATGTCATACTTATATTTTAAAGAGTACTCTCTTCATTTCTTTTTTAAGTGTTCTATTAATATTTTTTTTCTTTACTTTTAATAAGTATCTTAGTTTGCAATTTGGAGAATAAAATTATGATATATTTTATATTTATTCATATTTAATACTCTTAAAAATTGATAATTAGTTGTATGACGTTACAAATGTAAATTTACGTACTTCCTTGACTTGTGCGATTTGATGACAGTGGATACTTACAAAACAAAGGAGTATTATCTAATATATCTATCATGCCTTGGCTTGTGCGATTTGATGACGGTGGGTACTTATCTATCATGCATTTGTAATAACATAACTTAGAAAATAATAAGAGAAAGGACATTTAATACATGAAAGATGAAAAATTATCAATTTCATACGTGAATGATTGAAACAATCAATCTATGACTCGTTAATCATGTATTTTGATTCTTTTAAAAAAATTTATAAATTCTTTATTTAATTTAGTAGATAGTTAATAAATGCCATAATGTTATTTCTCGGCCCAACTTTTACTATGAATCCCAATATCATTAAAAATTAGCTGCGGCCCATTATTGTAAGAAATTAGCCACTATTAAAAGTAACTTGAATTTTCGATTTTTCCCTTATTTATTCACTTTACCTCTTGAAATTGTTAAAAAAAAGACATTTGTGCATATCCCTCAGATTTTTCTTCAAAATTTAGATAAGCATATCGTATCGTGTATGGTAGTTTGAGCATATCGTGTATGGCAGTCTGATTTTTTATTTTTATTTTTATTTATAGAATACGGAGACTAGCGAAAAAATTAGCAGGTTTAAACGGAACTTCCCAAAATCTAATGATGAAGTGGTTGGAGTAAAAAAAAATCGACCAACAAATTTTAAAAATAAAATTAAACAAAAGAGTCTCATAATTTGAATATATATATATATAGGGGTTGGTTATGGTGAAAGTTTCCTTAATGTATTTAAAATACGAATAGTAGACATCTTTCATATTTTGTAGACAATCGAATTACTATATTGCACATGTTAGTTTAGCATATTTCATCAATTCAGTAGACATATGCTAAATATATTAGTTTAGACATCTTTCATTACACCGTAGACAAGAAGAGTTATAGTGTTGCACAATAATCCGTATAGCACACAAAACACAAAACCAGAAGACACCAAAATTAAATCTCAATCATTGATATAGCAAATCAAAGGCCCAGATTCATTCCTATTTCCTACCAAATTATCCATTCCTACCGATCCATCTCCTATATATATATATATAATAGTTCATGAGAATGGAAATAAGTGTAGAAATAGAATAGATATGAAAGTCTAGATATCTTTCATATTTGTGTAGACAATCAAGATTACTATGTTGCATATGTTAGTTTAACACATATTTCATCTCTTCAGAAGACATATGTTAAATATATTAGTTTAACACATCTTTCATTGCAGCATGACACAAGAAGGGTTCTAGTGTTGCACAGTAATCCACGTAATACACAAAACACAAATTATAGCACAGTCGAAATTAAATCTCAACCATTGATCCAGCGAATCAAAGGTCCAGATTCATTCTCATTTCCTACCAAATTATCATTTCCTACTTGATCTATCTCCTATATATATATATATATATATATGAATGATAATGTGTGGGATATTCACCTATAAAGTATTTCTCAAACTCAAATCCGTTTATAAATTTGTTATCCATACTCATCATAAATTAATCACGGTACTTGTTTTATTACTAATATCCGTCTCAAACTCGTCTAGTGGTACCTGCTAATTATCCATCCGACCCATTTAAATTTATTTAAAACCTAAAAAATAAATATGAGTTGTTACAATAATTGAATTTTCGTACTAGTAAAAATCGAAAACTATAAAGTAAATATCAAATAATAATCATTAGAAAATAATGAAAGATTAAAATTTGAATTTCAAGTATAAAATTAGAAATTATACAATTTAACTTTGATATGTCTTGTATCCAAAATAATATTCTAAATCATCAAAACAACCATATAGATGAGTAATTTTAACTTCTCAAATCTTATGTCAAACTTCTTATATAATCCTTTATGGCTACATTTGAAAATTAATAACTATCACGAGCATATAAGTATCAATAGGAAATATAAAAGATTATGATATTGTAACTTTATATAAATCAATTTCGCTAGCGGGTGGCTAGATGATTTCAAACTCATCTCAAATCCATCATGAATACTAGCTTTATTATCCAAACTCGTTCCGAACTCTTTTAATATCTATCCTAACCCGTCCTATTATGATTTGATATAGACGGTACCTCGAAAGTCCGACCAATTGCCATTCCCATATATAGCCTATAGGCATGTTAATTTGCCTTAATTAAATAAAATGAAATACGATTAATCTTAAACGCAGTGGGCCTAATAAAATTCTTTTATGGGCTGAAGAAATCTAAGCACGGCCCAACTTGTATTTTTTGTTGTCGAGCAGTTTTTCTGATTTATTACTGATTATTTTTACATTTTTCTTCGAACCAATAATCTATATTAATAATGCTAATTTGATGTATGACATGATTGACCGACGCAAAATATAGTAAGATTATAGTATTAATTGAGTTGAGCCATTATTAGATAATATTACCAAAGGTCTAATGCCTAGTGGTAGAGTGGTTAATGCCCGAGGCCAAAGGTCTCGGGTTCGAGTCCACCGTGACGTAGCCTTTAAAATTTCTGTATTAAATTATCAAAAAAAGATAATATTACCATCTCATTGGATCTATATGATCGAGCCCTAGGTGATCGACCACACACTTTCTCTAGATACGACGTCGGGTTGGGCTCTTATTACTTATCAGTAGGTTGGCAATTCTGCGTGTCGGGTCGTTATCGGGTCGACACGATAACGACACGACACGATAAGGTCAAACACGAACACGACTCGTTAAAGATCTGTCCGACACGAACACGACATGAAATGTACTGATACGGACACGACACGAACACGAATATGACACGATTTTTTTCGTGTTGACACGACACGATAACGACACGAAACGATAAATTCAAATTAAAAATAAATTAATAAAAGAAATAAAAATATAAAATTAAATTAAATTAATATTAAATATTTATAAATATTATCGAATTATATGAAAACGATACGATCCGACACGAACACGACACGAAATTATCGTGTCGACACGATAAGGACACAAACACAATAAGGCTGAACACTAATCCGTTAATTTCGTGCGATTAGTGTCGTGGTTCTCGTGTCGTCAAAAATTGTCATTATATTATTATTATTATTATTATTATTATTATTATTATTATTATTATTATTATTATTATTATTATTATGCATATAAGATATCATATGCATACACAAGTCCTAACAAGTTTCAAACCCCTAGATTTCGTATTGGGCTACACTTTAATTGTATGCCCCCTATTTTACAAGATATATGTATTCATTCCCTTCTCCTAAATACTTCTACCTTTCTTTTTTCTTGAACAGGAACAAATTTTGCACCTGACCTTCCCTTTTATCTTGCACTAATTCCTTTTCACATTTTAAATTGTCATTTAAAACCAAGGTAGATTAGTTATTAGTAGAGTAATTATTGGATTAAATTCTAATTGATTATTCTGTTTGTCTTAAAAATGTTCCTACCTTTCAATAATATCAATAAAATACCTAAATTATTAATATTGTACCAAAATGTCTGCAATAACGTTTTTGGTTGAAGAAATGCTGACTGAGATTATCACATGATAAAAACGACATCGTTTGCAACATAAAAATTTAAAAAGTTTATGATGACTCTGTTTAGTCATTCTTTTTTGTTAATATAAATATATTTTGTGTTTATTTTGTTTTGATTATTACTTGATAATCATCAGATGACGAAATTGATAGGAAGACAGTAAACATTAATACATATGATTATTATTTTTTGGGTAATTGTTGGTGAAGATCCGATTGTATATGATATGTCTTAGTTACGTAGTTAAGGTTAATGTTTGATTGAATGTTATATATTTTTTAGGCTGTATCCAGTTTGTTGATATAGAATTTGGATATTTTTGCCTACTTATTCAAAGCGTTGTGAATATACATTACAAAGTCTACAGTTAATAATACGTCTTGAAATTTTTGTTAAAGATGAAATTCGTATTTTGGACTCGTGAGGTTATTTGATAGCATCTTTTTTATTGGTAAATAAAGTACTTCATGACTTATTTTTTCAGAGAAAATATTAGCTTTGATGGAATTATGATTATACTCATAGTCTTGTTTCAACAACAACAAATATTCAAATAAAATATTGTACAAGATAAGCCCCATTATTTGTATTGTGTTGTGTTGTGTCTATAATTTTTTTGTCACAATCCTTAAAAATATTCATGGAAGACATTGCTTAACAATTCTGTATATTTGTTTGTCAATAATCCTTCATCAAATCTCGTAAAACAACATTATAATATGCTCAACATAAAACTCGCTTTCAATAATACTCATTAACTCATTGAAAGCATGAGCTCATTTTATCACATGAATCTCAATCAGTTTTTCGTTAGTCAAAAACATCAGTTCAGATCTTTTATTGATATTATTGAAAGTTCAGTATATTTTTGGTACAATATCAATAGTTCGAGTCTTTTATGGTTATGAAAGTTCATGATATTTTTGGGACAAATCAAATAGTTTAGGATTTAATCCGATAATTTTTCTTATTAATATATACTCAATTATATATATATATATATATATAGGGTTGAGTTATAATAAAAACCTATTTTTTGTAAAAACCTAAAAACCAATGCATTTCATCTATAAAGTTAATGCACTTTATGTATAAAACTAATGTACCCTTCAGTTTTGGTAAAAGATAACACTATTCATCAATATTTCGTAGTGCATCAATTTTATACATAGTGCATTAACTTTATACTTAAAGTGTATTGGTTTTTAGGTTTTTACGAAAAAATAAGTTTGTATTTGAACTATTCCATATATATATATATAGTTTGGTTCAAATGAGAACCATTCTTATCCTAAAAACTAAGAACCAAATGAATTTGTTATGAAAGTTGATGAATCCGTTGAGAAACTTAATGAATTCAACAATTAAAAATTTTTCACCCGGGTTCGAATCCCATGAGGGACGAAAATTTTATTTTTTTGGATTCATTAACTTTCCTAGCGGATTCATCAACTTTCACCAGAATTCATCATTTTTTGGTTCTCACGCTCACAATAAAATGGTTCTCACGTTAACCTTCCCTATATATATATATATATATATATATATATATATATGATCGATATGTCGTACATCAGTTGCATACGTGTTTTTCCTCTTATAACTTAGAATTGTATATTCACAAATTACACGCTAATCAAGGTCTTATTTATTAATTTAGTTAATCTCTTTGAAGCTGAAATAAAAATAATAAATAAGGCTACGATCTTTATGTAATTTATAATTTTATGATTTTAACCATTATTTATAAGGTATAAAGTAAAAAATAAAATAATTTAACGTGAACTACAAATCAACAATACTCACAAAAAATGTACAACATATCATTATTTAAGATATTTATATCTAATATTTAATTCATCTACGTGTGAACACACATGGCCATAGGCCCATAAATGCATGCAAAAAAAGAAAAAATTATGTTCGAGTCTCACTCTCACAAGTTCAAAAGTAATATTGTTTTCAGCTTATCTAGATTGGATCGTAGTCCTTATTATAAAGTCCAACTACATATTCTTTAAGGCAGCGTTTTTCGTACACCAAAATGTTGGATATAGTCCATTTGTCCCGATATTATTTACTCATTTATTTTTACACGTAGATTAAGAAAAGTTGTATTTGGTATGTAAAGTAGTGTGTGACATGAAATTCGATGCACTTTTTAGTGTATAATTATTTTCTTTTTTTTAACAGGCCAACAATAGCGAGACAACTCAAAAAGAAAAACGAGCCAACAATAATAGGACGGGGAGTACAATATATAAGATACTATTCTATTTACAAAAGTTAGTGAATTAACCTATATCATTAATATATACCTATGCTATTATCACCTAAAGTAAATGTTCAAATATTATTTTTACATAAAAAATGTCGGTGAATGTTTAGTGAAAATTTTGTAATTTTTGTTTTGTTTTTGTTTTTGCATGGATTGTGTGGGAACCATTAGAAACTTAAGAATATTTGTGGGCTCGCTTCCATGTGATGGGTTGGAAAGATTCCCATTCTATTTCATCGGCCCACTATATCCTTTCCTTTTTCTTTTTCCTTTTCAGTTTTTTATTTATTTAACAACCACTACATCTTATACAAAAATATTGAATCTAAGAAATTCGAATCCATCATATTATATCCATAATTTGAGGACAGCGTGAACTTTCAATTGCTATTGCAGTCTACAAGTTGGAGATAGGGATTTCAATGGGTGAGTTTTATCCGAACCGATCCGGAACCGTTCAAAACTCATTAAATTTTAAAGCAGCGGTTCTGGTTCCGGTTCCTGTTCCAGACCACTTTAGACCCGGACCGTTTAGATCCATAGTTTGATGGTCCGATTCGGATCCGGTTCTGGTTGCAGTACAAGAACCAATACTTATTTATTGATTCTGGTATGGGTAAAACCCGTCTGTTGACAAGCTTAAATTTAAGTAGGTTTGTCAATGATCTAGTTTTATCTATACAGATCTGAAATCACTCATAGCCCATTAAATTATAAAGCAACAGTTTCGGTTCCAGTTTTGATTGTGATCAATGTGATGTAGAGTTGTAGACTACATTTATATTACATATAATCTACTAAAACAATAATTACGAGGAGGTTATAGAATCTAATCTTTGAATGTAGATTAAAAATATTGGTATCAAGAAAAGTATTATCCTAGTCATCAACAACCCGTATTGTGGACCTTTTTTCTTTAACTTCTGAACTAGATGAAAATAAGAAATAAAAACAAATTCATTAATAAACTTGGGAAAAGTTCAACTCATATATATATATATATATATATATAATGCCGGTCTGTCACATTTTTGCATGGCTCATATGTGAAAAAGAAGAAAAAAGGCACAAAACCGTCCAAATTTGACCTTTTTATAGAAGAACAGCAAAAAAGTCTCTCCTTGAGACTTTGGAATTTTTTTTGAAATATTCCAAATTGAAAATGAAAGCATGGTTTTTGGGAAATTTTGATGGAGAAAATTCAACAAATTTAAACTTGCACTGTAATTTTAATATGTGTGTTCCGTCATCATAAGGTGATGGTTGATATACAAGAATGAAATTAGATAAGAATGAAATTAGATGAGAATGAAATGGATTTTAATGGAATGGTGATAGTAATAAAATACAATAGACATGCGATTCATATATCTGATATATACAAGAATGAACATCTAGAAATGAAATGAAATGAATGGAATAATCATTATTATTATTAATTTTTTTATTGGAATTATTTTCTTTTATTGTTACTATTATTATATTATTATTTGTTATTATTATTACATTTTTAAGAAAAACATAAATAAAAATAGTTTGTTAGAAAAAAAAACTAAATTATTATTTGGCTAATCTCATGTTTTTGGGAACATGCAATATCATGAGAGAGGAAATGAATGACTGATCTTATGTTCATGGGAATGAGCATTCTTTCGGGAATAATGATTCCTTTGTAAAAGCCTTATCAATCATGAGACTAGGAATGAAAGTAGAAATTATTTTTCCACTCTCATTTCATTCCTACATACTAGTCATGCTCTAAAGGTTGTGAATTTTGGATTTAGATTTTTTGTTTATGAAGTGTGTATTTATACGTACTATATATATTTGTATCAAAATAATTAGTTTAACGTTGTTGGACATCTAAAATATAATTATTATTTTTTCTAAAATAATACAGCATGAATCCAAATTTGTATGTTTCATACAATTTTTTTTAAAATATTATAATACTACATTTATTATATTATTTCGTTAGTAATTACAATGTTTCCACAAAAAAAAATCCACCATAAAAGTCTAGTATACACTATGAGACCCAAATTGCCGAACCAACGTCTAATATGTATAAAGCCCTCATAGACTCATAGTTGAACCGAAGCAAATAAAACCTAGTTTCATTAACGAAAATATTATGGACATTATTATTGCAAAAAAAAAAACTTACTGTTGTAATTTCAACTTCTTTAGTCTGTGCAGAAATTACATATTCAAATAAAGGTTTCAAACAATTATCTAACTTAATTAATCTACAACGTGACGGGACAAACAACTAATCCCTCCGTCCCATCCAAGATAACATGTATTTTTTTTATGGTACAATATTAGCCTTATCCAAGATTATTCTGCTTTTTTTAGAAAATAACCATCTCTTCAAAAGTTGTGAGACCTATCTACTTTTTTTTACTTTATACAATTCTCCTAAATAACGTGTCGAAAAGAAATGAGTCGTCTTGGATCATTTTTTTTTCACGTACGTAACAAGATGCGACTATATGTACTATACTTTATTCGATACTCAATCATTTTGCGAGCCCATGATATAATTTCTCAAAACAAATTGACCCATTACATATCTTCATGTCTACAATGTGAAACCACCAATTCCATTATTGAAACCAAGTGATTGATTGATTGGTTGATGGTTTGAAGTAATAAACTGAGGTCACATAGTTCACACACAGAAGATGATCAAATGTACACACACTGAGTGTGAGAAAAATCTCAACTAAACAAAATAATGGTCGCAACCGACTACTATTACCATACCATGTGTTCGAGGAAATGACAACGAGAGAATGGGAATAGAGAACTAATGGAAAAGGAAAGCTCGAAATGTATGAACAAATTGGAGGAATTTTTTTTCACAAACATAAAAGGCCAATTTTCTCCCACACCTGTTTGTCTTCCTTATATTTTTTTTTTTGCATTCATATTATCAAATAGAGTGATGCTATTCGGTCATAATGTAGCTGGCCATAATAAGCTTTATTGAATGAAAAAGTAGTTTAGTTAATATTTAAAAAAATTAGTTTTACATTAAAAATAGGTGGAAAATGGTATTTATGTAAAAATAATTAACACATTAATATGTTATTATTATTTTATTAATTAATTATATTGATAAATACTAAAATATTCTCGTGTGGTCATCAATATAATGCCAGCATATACTTTATCAGATCAAATATTGCGAAAAGATCACAATTCATACGTACCACACAATTAACCATAAATGCTTCAAGCTTGGAGACTTCTCCATTCATCAGATATTAGGAGTATGGGTTTGGATTAATTACCTCACCTTTTAAATTAGATGCTCTCAATCTTTTTAGTAGACGCAAAAGGATAATATTACGAAATTTAGCTCAATTGAATTTACTCGAATATTAGTTTATTATTATTACTACTATAAAGCGTGTATTTCTACCAACTTTGATATACATGTGATATCCTTATCCAATTTAATTTCTAGGGAAGATTCAGTGATTTAATATTCATTCAAATTATATTTATTGTTTAAATAAGATAAATTTCTTCAAAATTGTGATAAATGTGTGTATTTTTGACATATATTATTTGAATTCGTATTTCAAGATACATCTCAAGTATTATTTATCAAGTTGACTTACCAAACTCAATTTTTATACAATCAAAATCAGTTGATATACACCTATCTCAAACACCATTTTGTGGATGCAAATAACTACTAATGGGCATCAATTTCAAATTCACAAGGCCGCATCACAACACTATATCTTTATGGTGTAGCAATATGTAGGGCTGCGCATCGGTCGGTCGGTTCTAAATTTCCAAATCGAAAATCGAGCTGAACGTATTTTTTTGAATCGAACCGAAACGATTTATAATTTCGGACTCACTGAAAACCGAACCAAAAAAACCAATTGATTTCAGTCGGAACGAAAATTATATATATATTTTTTCTAACTAAATATATTTTTATCCTAATTAATTAATTATTATATAAAATATATAAATATATAAAAAAATTATTTCAGTTCGATTCGATTACCGATCGAACCTAAAATGTAAAATCGAGAATCGAACATATTTTATTTAAATTTTTGAACATAATCAAAATTCGTCTTTCTTAAAAACCGATCTGAACAAACCGAAAATTATCGGTTCAATCTGTTTTCTCAATCCAATTCGTTGGATGCACACGTAGTTACATTACATTCGAATGTTCCCAAACTAAAACCGTCAAAATATTGAAATTTCAAACGAGCATCAAATTATCTACAGGAATATTACTTGTGAGAATCAAATAATCCAACGTGGATCCCTCCTGTTTACCAAAAAAACCATGAGATTTGCACGGGAGACTCGCTGCGCATTGAAAATGAGAGTAGACATTAAATGAAACCACGCATTTAATGCTCTCCGAACCCCCAACAAACTCCCATACTCCTAATTCAACGCACCCCCGGTTTTACTAATTTTTTCTTATATCTCGTGTTACATTTTATTTGTCAACATTAGGAAAAGGAGGTGATCTCCTATATATCTGTTCGTAAATATGGATTTTGATATTTTTTTCAATATAAATGATATTTGATATTTTTTTATAATATAAATGATATTTAAGCAAGTGATATTTTTCTTTAATATAAATGATATTTTTCTTAATAACAAATGATACTTTTAATTCATCTATACGGTGCAGAATGATGTAAGAGTTTTTGTATAGGAAAAGTATCATTTTATTTTTGATTTGTGAATTTTTTCATAATTATAATCCAATATATTTAACATGATTGGGTAGAATTGTTAACAACATTAATAATATACTTTAATTTCTGATTTAAGATATGTTGGGATGTATTGTGAAATTCAAATGTAGGAATATCAAATGATGGTGTACCCTGTACATTATGTTGTTTTATTAAATGAAATTACAGAAATATAGAGATATAAAACATGTTGATCATAGTAAAATATGGAGGCATAAAGTGATGTTTAACATAAAAATTGAACTGTCCAAACCCTATCCTACACTTGTGTTTTTTGATCAATTAATACATAAATTTAAAGGTCAAGCACACGCATGACTCGAACCCGCACTTTCGACCTAACATTAACCACTTTACCACTGGCCCAACCCACGCACACAATCCTACACTTGTGTTATTACTCTTTGATGTCATGAGTGCTTTATTTTGAGGAATATATTACTATAACATTAATTGTTTGTATGCGTATAATTTGACGCTACATTTCGGCAGAGTTACGTGATGGGCAATAATTTATTTGTTATATGCTAATTACGAGACATAATTTGAAACCAAATTGACTCTGTATTTTAATGCTATTAACATTTGGGGAAATTATACGGTGCCGTATTTATATTTATATTTTTCATATTCGGATCAAGTATACCGTGAGCATGTGTTTAAATAATTAAGAGTTTTATGGACGTGTTTTATTTTTCTTATTCTTTTATTTACTTTGAATATAATCTTGAAATATATTTTTTGCTCACTCTTCAGTGAATGCATATAACTCAATTTTCTGAACACCAAATATATAAATTGCATGGCCGACAAGGGTAAGAATCTATATTAAGTATTTGGGTAAATATTCAAATATAGTCTTATTTTTGTCCATATGAGTACTTTATGATATGATATTCTAAAATGCTTAAATATCCCAAAATTATTCTATTGTAATAAATATAACAGTGTTAAATGAAACATGATGCGGACTAACGACTGTTGATGTGAACAATCAATTCTTGCCACGTACGTAATTGTAAGTCCACGTCATGTTTTCTTCTAATACTTAGACTATATTTATAATAACGGAACAACTTTCGAATCATATTTGAATAATATTTTTAAATGTCAGATCATGAAATACTCACGGAGACAAAAATTAAACCATATTCGAATATTAACTCTAAATACTTGTACATTAGATAAAATATAATATATCTCAAATTACAAAAACTTGTATGCAATTGTTTCACTGTGAGACATGTCAACCTCAACTATAAAAAATATGAGGAATAATATTATTACGCCAGCACTTATTTGAACAATTAATATTCATGATTGCAATATTAACTATAATGTCAAAAATTTGTAACAATAGATGCTCGTAGAGATATTCACCTCGAATACAAAAACGATAAAAATAAGTAATTAACAGATTATACTATCTCTGAAAAAAAATCACCTTGTTACTAGTCAAATCACCCTAAAAGGAAAACCCATTTCACCCAAACTCGAGACCACATCTGAGTCAATACCCGAACCACCACCATTGCATTGTGCCAGACACTACCGCCGCGGCGGTGGGGCTTGCCGCCTCCACCACCAGCACCACCATGCTCAAGCGCGGTTCGTTCTTGACTCATCCCCTCAATTTAGAGCCATTACACCTCAAGTAGAAACAAACAATTTTCAAATTACATCAAACCTCAAACACCTAGTTAATTCTTTTTTTACCACCCTATGCATATGTCACACAAAATACAAAAGGAAAAAAAAAAAAAAAACTTAGGTCACACGAAAATAGAGGTAAAATAAAACTAAAAATTTCAGCAATGCAGCCAGAAATTCTCTAGTCCGCAATCAATCAGCTCTCGCAATGTAGGGCGGCCTTGATCTTCTGCACGGTACACGAGATTAGGTTGTTGACGGTCTCCACCGACTCCACCGTCAGCTTCGCCGTCGGGAGGCTGTTAACCAAAATCTGGAACGCCACCGTCAGCAGTGACCCACTAACCCGGTGGCCCAGCCTGCCGTTCCCATCCGGCCCATTGCTATTGTGCCCGGTGGAGGCCGGCCCGTCAGGTACGATCGCGAATCCGGAGGGCAGCAGCGCCACGTAGGCAGAATCTCCGCCGTTCATGACCACGTGCATCGCCGGGATGTCGACTGGCGCGTACACCACAAGCGAACCGGCCGAGTCGATGCACGTTTCCTGAAGTATGAGCATGCTGCTCTGATTCGAGTTTACAGCCTGCCGAAATTACACAAGTGACCCTGGTCAGATATGCCTCGGTTATAGTAAAAAGATGATACGTCAGTTTCGCTCACAAGGGCTAACTTAGTCAACCCAGTAAATTGACATTTCTCGAAAATGGTGACGTCGTGGCCCGAATCGCTACCTGACTAACTCTATTTGAAAAGTCAATAGATTTTGACTTTTAGCACTATTTAATAATATATATAAAATATTAAATAGAGGCTGAAATAGGACAAGTTGTCCTCACACATAATTCCAAATTCCGAAATTGTCCCAGCTAATCATATCCTTTCCTATAAAGCACGAAGTCCTGATTCGCCAAGATCTCATGGGCACATGCGTCATTTACCTTTACTACTTCACAAACACAATGGACCACTACATTGTCCGCTACGTGATGTGGTTCATGTTGTTCGATATGACAACTTTACTATGAACTTTTTCGGACCCTAAATCAATAAAAATTCCAATTAAAATCGAAAAAATAATCAGATGAATGAGGACTTACACCAGCACGTAGGAGCGAGACACAATTGCCGTGGTCTTGGCCCTTGGCAATGTGAGCCATCTCTTGCATGGGCCCACCGTTGGATAGTATGTCCCACTCGCTCCTCATACGCTCATCGCGCAGGAAGTCGAAAAGCCGATGAGGAGAGACAGGCAGCCACACGGAGGTGGCCGCGCTCAGCACGATCCCTGACGGCTCCCCAGGGTCATCGATGCTCTTACGGGTCATGACCTGCACGTCCTCGTCCACGTTCTCCGTCCGCAGCTTGTTCCACTTGTGCACCGACGACGCACACACGCCGGCGCAGAAGTTGTTGGTCATCCGCTGCGCCAGCTTCAGCATGCTCCGTCGCCCGCCCGCCGTGATCGCCGCTGCACGTGATAAAATCAAGTCATCTCAACAATATTAGCATGATCACGAGAAATTCTATAATACCTATGATCACAAGATGTGAATGAAACATGGCGGGAACCCTACCTGAGTGATCCCGGGCGGGCACTGTCGAGGACATGAGGATGGCGAGGCACTCGCACTGGCGTTGGAGGGTGGCGACCCACCGTTGGGCGCCGAAGCCCATGCCCGAGCTGACGAGCGGCCGGTATAGCTGGTGGACGACGCTCTCGTCGTACTCAATGTGCTCCACCCATGTAACCTATGTGTGCCATTGCCACTCGTGATAAATATAAAGAAAGTTCGAGGTCCCATATTCATAAAATGTAACTCCACGAAATTATTTTTGCTATAGTGGTTACAAGTACAATAATTAGAGACAAATAATACAACAAATACAGGCAACACAAAATTCTGCAAGATTTGGTGGCACGAGGTGGGAGGCATGGAGATACGTACAAGACTGTAATTTTTTTTTTTGTCAAAATTTGGGGTTTAGATTAGCTTAGATGCTGCATGTCACGTGAGTCTTGGGATTTGACTAAATAGTCATTTGATTTTGCATAGAAAAATGAAGACATGATGAGGCTGGAACCAGGTAATATACAGTCACATTGTAAAATTAATATAATTTACAAAAATATGGAGTCGGAAATCGAGACAGCATCTGAAATCGGAATAGAAACATCAAATGCTTAGTTTTATTCTACCAATGTTTTGATTACACGCATTTACTACCAAAATCATACGAAAATTAATGTGTCCCAAGGCGCAAAAATAGGAGTAATAGAGGCTTCCATCCATTATTTTAACCCCTCGACTGCCTCAATATTTCATATTAGTCTCAAGAAGCATCTTGTCTACCCATTATTTTATTACATTTTAGGAAGGTTCCTAATCGAATGGAGCCGGGTTGAGTCACTAGATTTTCTTGAATCTTGAACAAACAAAATAAGTTTAGAGTCTTGAAAATTTTACACACAATGTGAGTGTGAGTGTGTGTAGGTGGTTGTGCTTCTCAATTAAATGTACTTAACTAAGTGATGCAGTTGCTCCAACAAACTCAATTTAACACAATATGCACCAACTCTTGAGACTCAATAAATGTGCAAGATTCAACTTCAAAACAAGCATTGAGATGTAATAAGTGACAAAACAAAATAATGGAAGGAATTATTTACCTTGGAATATCCATTAGGCATATCTTGCACCAAGCAGCCGGACGGGAGCCTCCGGCAGTTGGGAAACGCCTCCCCGCCGTGAGCCTCCCGGATGGTGTCGACGGACACGTCCACCACGGCCCACACCCTTCCGCATGCTGCTTGCAGAACCGGAGGAAGTTCACCTCCCTCACGGGCACCAACGGGGATAGAATTTGCAGTGCAGCATTCATCTAAAAATTTCACACAATAGAATCGAAACGACATATTTTTAGTTTAAATAGGCCTAATGTTTGATGGAATTAAAGAAGTGATGTTTTATTATTACCAATTGAAGAGCACCATTCCTTGTTCCACCCATACCACTAGAGATCACATCTGTAGTTGAGCTTCTTGCAATCAAACAAGGAAACATCTCTGCCCATTTATTCTATCAAAAGATGCACACAAATTGATTAAAACAAGCATCAATCAAGAAACACAAATTCAAGTTCAAGACTCCATTTTTATTTCACTACTCACTGAGTCCATCAATGTCTCAACGAGAGCCAAGCTGTTGATGATGACCATGCCGGTCTCCCTCGACGCCTCGGTGACGAAGCCGTTGGGCTTCATCCCGATGCAGGGAGAGGAAGCCCTCATATACTCTTCTTGATTCAACATCTCCCTCCCACCATCCAAACCCCTAACCCAAAGCGGCTCATCGCTTTGAGCCATCTTCACCAACTCATCCATGGCGGTCAAGGCGAGCTCCAAGTACATGGACCTCTCCATCGGATTCAAGCTCATTGCCGCCTTGGGCGGCGCCATGGGCAGCGGGCTGCCCATCCCGACCCCGAAATCGGACGGGATCACCGCGTTTAAGCCATGGAAGCCGTTGTTTCCAACGCCGAGCTCTAGGCTCGAGTTGGGTATGGGGGGCCCGCCGCCGATGGGGCGGCCGAGGAATTTACCGGCGAGGGCGCATACGCGGTCGAGCTCGTCCTTGAGGCGGGCGTTCTCGATCCGGATGTGCTGCTCCTCGAGGGAAATCTCGCCGATCACGGCGGGGCCGCCGCAGTTGGTGCAGATGGGGTTGCGCATCGCCTCGCGTATCGACATGTTCTCGGCGCGGAGTTTGTCGTTTTCTTGCCGGAGAATCGAGTTCTCGTGCCGCTCCAGCTGCGTCTGCGGCAGGCGGTGATTGAAACACATCAAGATCAAATCTTTTCTGCTACTAAAAACACACACACACACAGAAATGAAGTGTGTATACCTTCATCTGGGTTCTTCGATTTTGGAACCAGAACTTGACCTGTCTGGTTTCGAGACAAAGGCGTTTGCTAAGCTCCAATCTTTGTTTTTCATCTGGGTGAGGGCACTCCTTGAACAGACTAAAAACAGGCAAACGCCGCAAACAACAAAATAAATCAAGCCCAAAAAGAATAAAAGAAAAGCAATCTTTGGTAGCTTAATCGAGAGAAAACAGACAAACAAAAGAGGGTTTCTTGGGGGAAAAAAAGGAGGCATACGACTCGAGTTCTTGGATTTGTTGAGGAGTGTGTCGGTGGTATCTCTTCTTCCTCGGCTGTTTGTCGGCAGCATCTTGATCGTCGCCGGATGCGCCGTCCATGTTGTCGCTCCCAGATCTGCTCTCGTGCTCTTCGTCTCTGCTCCTTCGCCCACCAACATTGCTCATCTCGTTGTTGTTCTCCACCATCCTCGCCATCTCTCCTTGCCCCTCCATGCTCGTTTGCTGAGATAGAGAGTGAAACAAAAGAGCCCATCAGCAAAATCAAGACATACACGTTTAGAGAGAAAGAGCGAGAGAGAGAGGTTAAGTACGAGGGCTAGAGAGAGGCCGGGAGTTGAACATTGGCTTGGAGGAGAGGAAGCGGGGCTGAGCCATTGCGCCGGCTGGCATGTTGCTGTTGTTATTGATGTAAGGTATGTCTGCAACAATTCTTGCACCGCCACCACTACAAGAATTGTTCTCAAGAAAATCCCCAAAATTCATGAAATAAAAATCCCTCTTTTGAGCTTTTTTTCTCCCCTTCCCCTCGATCTATATATGGAGGACTTCACTTATTTCCTTTTATTTCTCCCCAATAGTAAAACCTGCAGAATTACTGCATTTAGCGTTGGGAGTCACCAAGAAATCTGCTGGATAGTGAAGTCAAGAGAGTTTGTTTGAGAAAATGCACAATGTTTGCAGAAAGAAGAAAATGGGTTGGAGAAATCCCAAAAAAAGAAAGGGAAGAAGAGAGGTAGAAGAGACACAAGGCCCAAATCCAAATGTCTCCTACTGCCTCTCTGTGTGGTGGTGTTTAGTGAGAGAAAGAAAGAGAAAGAAGGCAAGCAAAGAAAAACCCTTGGCGTTTTTGCTGCTGCTTAGCTCTTCCTTCTCTATCCCTCTCTCTCCTCCCCTATATCAAGAACCCAACAAAAACTCGATCTTTTTCAAATGTGAAGACGAAGAATCAAAAGAGAAAATTGGAAGCTGGTTTATTACAAGGGAGCTTTTTCTGGGTGTTCACAGTTATCTCAATATATCTGCATGCTTGACTTGCAAAAAGCTACTTCTCATGTCCAACAAAAGCAGGAAAACAACAGAGAGAGAAAGAGAGAAAAGGTATCAAAAAGGCTTTGTATTTTTGAGCTCGGAAAGAGAGAGAAACAATCTGAGAAGAAAACAACAATTGAGGAGAGAGAGAGAGAGATAATACCCGCAATACTATGTGGAGTCTTGGCAGCCCACACATATATGTACGAGCAGAGGAGAAAGGGTCGGTTGACTATCTCTCAATTCACACACACTATACACACACTAATAATCATCTAATCTTTATTTTCTTCTTTACCTTTTTCCTCTTGTCTTGATTCATATCTCTTTCCACTGTGTGTTGTGACGGCAGTGAAAATTTGACTTCTTTTTAACCTCCTTCTATTATCAAAAAAGAAGGAAATAACAGTCTTTTTTATTTTCTGTTCTTACTTCTTGTGGACTTCATTGCACATTGCACGCATATTGGGTCCCATTTGAATCCCATCTAAATTCAATTCATTCACGTTTATTTATAAACATTATAACTTTATTCACAAGTATTGTTATTTAAAATAATTATTACTTTTACTCACTTTCACTGGAATCATGTATTTTGAGAGGATAAAAAGATACTAACGAAAATTACAATCACTTTTCTTAAATAAAACTATCTCTTTGTTCATAACAATTATCATTTATATATTAAATAATTTGTAAGAATATTTGTCATTTTTTTAGAACATATGTCACTGTTATCATAATAACTATTACTTTTCAATATAAGAACAATCATTTTTATGATAATCACTATAACTTTTAAAAAAACAATTACTCCATCTTCTAAGAATTATCATTTTTATTCATAGCAACTGTTGCTTATATCAGGGTAGAGCTAGGCCCTTGAGAGTTGGTGGGTAAAATATTTACAATAATTAAAAAATTCAGGTAAAAATTACATTATAAAAATATGCTTACAGATTATAATAATTTCTGACGGCTACTCATATTCTGAAACCGACGTAATATCAATTCATTATCAATTGTATCGAAAAATTTCTTCTCAATATAAGTAATCAAACAATCATTCACCCAACAATCTCCCATTCGACTTTGAAGCCAAATTTTCATGTTGATGATTTTCTTATGATAAATTTATCCACTCATGTTTGTTAACAATATTGAACCATGAATGAATTAAAATTAAAAATATGATTAATAAAATTTATCCATTCAAATATTAGCATGTTCCCAAATCCCAAAATTATATCATCGAACATAACAAAATTAATTTAGAAAACTAATAAATAATAAAATAAATTCAAGTACTTGACATGCACGATTTTAATCTAAAATTCTATAAATTTCTCACTGCTTTTTATTAAATTATTTAACTAAGCTATCCAATTGAAATCAAACTAAATAAATACACTAAAATTTATCTCAAGATATGAAATAGATTAAATAGATATCAATTCTATCTCAATATATGAAATTAAAAATGTGGATATGAATTATATCTCTATTTTCTTTGTACATATTTGGAACAAGAATTAACCTCTCAATTATTCAATCTTGATTTTATTTTTCTTTGCCTCTTTTTTTTTAAAAAAAAATTGATAGGGCAACAATTAAATATATTTATAATTTAAAACATAAATAAAGACATATAAATAGTAAAAAAAAAATTAAGGTGGGGGAATTGCCCCATCTCCTCAAAATGTGGCTCTGCTCTGACCTATATATATGTCTGACCATGGGTTGGATATTCGGGTCAGACCCCACTCGACTCGACCCGCGTGCACCATATAGGAGAGTTCATGGAAGTTTTTGCCCTCAACCTAACTTATGTGCAGATCCTCTTCAATTCTTTTACATTACCCGAACACATACATACACGCACTGAATTTGTTAATTTATTTCAATTTTGTTTTGAAGTTTTAATATATTTATTTCAATGAACTACTCTGAAAAATAAAACTTTGATGCTTATGGGCATAGGTGTACCTCAATTGCATGTAGGGACGTAGGAAGAAAAAAAAATCTCTGGCGGAGATTCAGTTTTTCTTTTTTCTAATTTGAGAATTCAAGACAAAATTAGGGAATCTTTGTTTTATCACCCTTGCCATTTGCAAATATTTTCATTTCTATATTAAAGCATGTGACCATATGAAGATTGTGATCATTCGATAATTATATATTAATCACATCAATATCAAAGCATGGATCAGGTATATCATGGCGAATTCTTCAAAAAAAGGGTTGTCTGTCGTTGGCCTGTATGGTAGAATCAGTCGGGGACATGAGAGGCGATAGTTTACCATGCGGCAGATGTCAGCGGTTCGAGTCCGCTTAAAGAGTGTTCAATCCACTAGTTTATTTTACATTTAGTAATGTGTAAGGTCTAAAATTTTATGTAAATAGATAGATGGATAATTAATAATAGTAATAATAGAGTAAAAGTTTTCAAAAACAAACTCACAATTCAATGTGCATGTCAGGACATTAAATTAATTATAAAATTATTAATATATATATAAAGTTGTTTTCTTACAGTATAATATTTAGCGTCCATTTAATAAGACAGCTAATTAATAATTGTGATAAACATTATTGCACAAGTACAAAAGTGGAGTAATATTAATTCATAATTTTTATTGCTTGTATTTTTCATTTCATCAATTATATATCTACAAAAATCTAACTTATAGGCAGCACTAGGTTTATTAGGCACAGCATCTTACCCAACCTAAGAGTTATAGGCTTCTAGCTATATACATTAATTTAAACTCGGCCTAACATTTAAACTTAGTCAAACTAATTACTAGTAATAAATAATTAATTAGTACTGCGAAATTAGAAGGAAAAAATGTCAATCCCTAAACCTATAGTATAATTTATTTAATTAAGCTAAATGGTCCACTGCCCAAGCTTTCCCAAACAAATATTTGAAAGAATGTTGTATACTTATTGATCTTAAATACACACAACAACATATTGATAAAAATAAAATACTATTGTGTACGTGTGTTGGCCTAGTGAAAGCATTGGGCTCGAGTCCATCGTGATGCAGCCTTTAAATTTTTGTATTTAATTAACAAAAAAATATTATAGTATTAATTGATAAAAAAATTAAAATAAAATACTATTCCCTTCGTTTTTCAATATATGATTTTTTAGCCTTTTGAATTTGTTTCTTAATATAAGATGCTCTCTTCTACCAAGGTTAATTATATCCCTTTCTCTTTATTAAAATTCTACACTTCCCAACTTTATCATTAAACATTTTTTCTTTCTTTCTTCCCCTTCCAAAAGGCCTTTTAAATGAGAGAAAAATATATGAATATGTCAAATTTGGTGCTAATTTTTATTTTCTTAATCTTAGTGCAAAAAATTGAAAAAAATTGTATTGGGAAACGGATTGGAGTACCGAAATAAAACTGTTGAATGTCGCAATTTAAAATTCTGAGTTAAAATTTGCAACAACTATTTTGATATACATATAGATCAAATGAAAATTTTCTTCTAAGGAACATTTATGTTTGAGGGTTAGTCTGCACAGATAAAAAAATACAGGTTAATCAATTATTTAATTAGATGGAATAGAACTTTGGAATATTTCATGTTCTTTGATAATTTATATCATTTGATCTCATTTTATTTGATTTATATCTCATTGAAAAGATTGGATTGGAGAAATCCTAATGACGAAGATAAAAAAATACTCAATTGTATTAACTAGTAATCATGTTTATATATACAATTTTGCTTCTTTTATTATAATATTTTTTATATGTTATAATATTACTTATTTTTATAAAAAAATTTGACCATACGAAAATCAATATATAAACTTATGTATTAATCTCGCGGTAGTGGATAGGGGTGTCTAAACGGTTTTCGGTTAGAACCGAACCGAACCGAATCGACAAATTGGTTAACCAAAACCGACAAATTTGGTTATCGGTTCGGTTTTGCCCGAGTTGAAAAAATTCGTTATTGGTTAACCGATAACCGAACGGTTCGAACCGAAAACCGTTTTTATTTTTAATTATTATTTCAGTTATTTATTAATTAATTAAAATTATGAAAATCAATTTTAATTATTACTTTATTAATTATTGTTAAATATTTTATCTATTTTAATAAGTTTCAGCTTTTAATTATTATTTTATTTGTTTTATTATTAATTAATTTTAATTGGTTTTTGCTTAATCAAAACCGAACCGCCGAACCGATCGGTTTTGTTAACCAAAATTTAGAACGGTTCGGTTTGATTCAGTTTTCGGAGAAATTTTGTTGGGTTAATCAAATCGAACCGTTAGACACCCCTAATAGTGGATCGATCTTTGCCCAATGCAATAAAAAGAAAAAGAGCGGTCTCGATTCTCATTGCTTTCCCTCCCAAGTCCCAACTCACAAATATTAATATATTTTAAAATTAAGGTTAATTTAATTAGCAAGTTCCTATTATACCCTCATCTACTTGTCCAAATAACATTAAACCTTCTCAACATTAAATATTTGGTTTAATAAAAACATCGATCATCAAAGGATATAACTAGGGTAGTTTTCTTATCTTTTTGGCATTGATTATTCCAAAATAAATTTCACTTCATAAGTAAAACTCTATCACATGAATATTCAAAGTTTTTCAAACTTCATTTCTAATTATGATACCAGAGAATAGTACTAAAGCCCATATGTATGGATAGAACAATAATATTCCTTCCGTTCCGGTATTATTGACATCTTTCTTTTTACAATTAGATTAAGAATGAGTTATGCTTTGTATGTAAAATAGTATGTGACATGAAATTCGAGATATTTCTTAGTATAAAATTATTTCATTTTTTGGAACATGCCAACAATAACGGGATGACAAAAAAAAATGAGCCAATAATAATGGGACGTAGAGAGTATAAAATTTCCACAAACCTAAAAATATAATGTACTATATATATGTGGTCTATTTTCACCCCATTGTGCTCAATAATTTTTTTTCTACTATGTGATATGCCGCTTGGAACTAATGAGCACTTTATGTGAGCATCGCCGAGAAAGTCAGTGTCAGCATTTTTTTTCTTTTAGTATTATGCTTTATTTTAATAAGTCATAAATTATTATTGGAGTCATCAAATTTACAAATTATACAAAATCAAGGTTCGATCTATTATTTTTTCCTTTTAATTTCAAATAGATGAATAAAAACCAGACTTTAATTTAGTCATTTATAAATTTGATGATCCCATCTACAATTTATGCGGTATTATAGTAAACATATATCTATAAAAAATATGAAGTGGACTAATTACACTTGTGCTCACCTAAGCTATACACAAATGGTGATCGGCATATCAATCCTCTATCTCTCTCTCTATATATAGGAGATAGTTCAAGTAGGAAATGATAATTTGGTAGGAAATGAGATGAATTTTGGCCTTTGATTTGCTGGATCAATGGTTGAGATTTAATTTCGGTTGTCTACGCTTTTGTGTTTTGTGTGCTTGCGGATGACACGTCAAAGACTAGAACCATTCTTGTGCTATCTTGTAATGAAAGATGTGTTAAACTAATATATTTAGCATATGTGTTACGAATGGATGAAATATGTGCTAAATTAATATGTGCAACATAATAATTATGATTGTGCTACACAAATATGAAAGATGTGTTACTATTCATATTTTCTACGCTAAGAAGTTTTCTCACCATAACTCACCCCTATATATATCACTAAATTTGAAGATAACTAGACCAGAAAGTTGATCTACTTGACATTAGAATCAAGATTAACAATAGTAAAATAATCTGAAGTGAAAATGAGTAATGCAACAAACAAAGTTAAAAATATATTAAGACATTAAATAAGACGTATATCGCTAATAAATTATGTAGTCGATTACTCAATTTCATTTATAATTTAACTCATTCGTACTAGATTCAATTTATAAATACTGGATCATCAATATGTTCGAATCACTCTATTATGTCACGCCATTAGATTAGAGGCTTTAGGTAGACATGGTGAAAATGATTTGAATGCTCTTAATTATAATTTATTAGTTACTAATACAGTAATCATAATCAACGTGTTATCCTATTTCTATGCCCCTTTAAGTATAGTTTAATCAGGATTGATAAATTTTATAATTTATTCAGAATAATCTATGTTATTATGGTGCAGATTTAATAACTCTTTTCAAATCAATGCCATTCATGAAACTCTTTAAAGGGCCATTAAAATGGGGAAAGAGCTTATTTTACACGCCTTTCAGTTTGCCCTTTTATTGTTAAATGCGCGTATTCACTAATTTTGATCGGAGTGGTCGACAAAAGTGACATTCCATTATTTCCACACCGTATTTATATTTATAACATAATAATTGTTAGGAGTGAGCACATTCTATTAACATACTCCATCGGTCCACCAAATTCGATCCTTGATTTTGATGACACGAATTTTAATAAATTGTAATGAGTGTAAAATAAGTGATTATAAAAAAATGAGCCATAGATATAATAAATGAATGTATTAATGGATAATGAATGTAAAAAGATAGGATATGAGTGTTTTTGTGAATAAGGAGATAGATTTAGGGTAAAAATATGAAGTTTATATTACCAAAAAAAAATGTACATTCTTTATGGACGGACCAAAATGAAATTAAATTAACGTATTTGATGGATGAAGGAAGTATCATTTTTCATAAAAGAAACAAATCAAATGATTTTTTAGTCGATTCGGTTAGCAGTTAAAAAAAAAAATCAAGATCAAAACTTGTTACATCGATTAACTCAATATCGGACCGTTGAATAATGTTAATCATAATAAAATAAAATTATAATTTGTAATAACTCATAGCATTAAAAGTACCATATATTAAAATATAAATTAAAAAGATACAAGTTTATAAAGTAGAAATCACAAAATAATAAAAATAGTACAACTTTGACGCATAATCCAATTGAATAAGCTTATTAACAAAGTAATTAGTAAATAGCTTAATATATATTAGTAAAAGCATAATTATCTGATAAGTATTGGTACTGTCGGTTTTTATGTATAAAAATCAATACCAAACCGACAATTCAAGACTTTTTAAATTAGAAAAATAACCAAAACCAAGAATAAGATGTGGAACCCTATTTCTATCTATTGATGAGACAACCATTGACACCATCAAGTCCGACCATCAAGCAATATCGGAAAATCATCCTCAAACAATATCAAAAAAGACGGGTTTTGTCGATGATTTATACCGACTAGTTCAATTAATCATATTTTCCGAACGATTTCAGTACTATTTATCGGTCGATTCGGTTTTCCGATCTTTTTCGTTTGGCCCGATTCGGTTTTCCGATCTCTTTCGTTTGGCCCGAATAATTTTTGCTTAAATGAGTAACAAGCATCTTTCTCTCTCTCTCGTTTGATTTTGTATGAAGCTTTCTTAGAAAAGCTTATTTTTGTAGAGATCCCAACACAAGAAAATTGATCTTTTTCACACTTTTGACAAAAAAAATTTCTCCAATATCTGGACTTGAAGAAATTTATTCAAGCCTGCATATTTCGTTAATCGAAGTGACTTCAAAGGTGGATTAAATTAAAATGAAGTGGAGAAAAATACAAATTATACGAGCATTTATTTCACACTCAGATCTGTGAACGATCACAATCACCAATACAATCTGAGTGGAACCATAATTAACCTAAGATGCAAAGTAAAACAAAATTTAAAATGATTAGTATTTCATTCGTCTACAATAAATGTATCACTTGTAGATGACATGAGTTTTAATAAGATTGTTGGTAGGTGTTGTTTGAGTGAAAAAGAGTCCCACCATGTATTAGATTATAAGTGGTAGAAAATGTTTTTTTGATAAATAATGAGTGGTTGTGAGATTAAATTAAAAAAAATGTAATAAAAATGAAAGTGATACATCTTTCGTGAACGTCAAATAAGGCAATTGTGATACATTTATCGTGACGGAATATGTAGTAGCATGTTTCTGAATCCCAAGCAAAGTGTAGGTCTAACTTGAATTAAATGTAAGTCATAGTCTGGGCAGAGGAGCCTCACCATGGAGGTGGGGGCTGTATGGTTTCACAGAGAGAGAGAACTTGAGAAATAAAGAGCATTAATAGGTGATCATTAAATATGCAGTTGGCTACTATTATCTTTCACTCAACTATCAAAAACTTCAATCTTGATATTTCAAAGAATTAACCAATGAAAGAAAAGAAAACAAACTAGTTTTCAAGGAATATGAACAATGGTGTGAAACACAATCAAAGTTCAAAGTCAAGCAAATCTAATATCACCTTTTCAAGTTCTATACACAATCTATGCACCCCACCTCTCTAGGGCTGGCAATTTTCGACATGACACGAGAACACGGCACAAACACGCACGAAATTAACGGGTTAATGTTTAGCTTTATCATGTTCGTGTCCTTATCGTGTTCGTGTCGTGTTCGTGTCGGATCCGTGTCGTGTTCGTGTAACCCGATAATTTTCATGTTGCATTCGTGTTCGTGTCGGATCGTGTCGTTATCGTATCGACACGATAACGACCCGACACGCAAGAATTGCCAGCCCTACACCTCTCTCTCTCTCACACACACACACACAATGGAACAAAGTGTGTTGCAAGTAGTATTAAAGTTTCAGTCACAGACTTTAGTGTTGATATCACATGCTGCAAGAGAACTTTAATTTGGTGCCACCCACATTTAGTATGCCTATCCTAATCTACCAAATCAGTCAATCTACTTAAATTAACATCATCTAATTCCTGTCATCTATGTCTACTACTTCTAATTAGCCACATCTTGACTCAAAATAATGGTGTAACAAGTATTATTTTCAGAATGTGGAGTAGCATTTATGTAATGAGTGTGACACTGAACAACAGAAATCTTGAATTGACCATCATCATTCATTTAAAGCCGTCTAACGCCACAAGACTCAAGACTAAGCCAATTTGCAGTCACAATATAATGAGACATAAGGGTGAAATCCAACCAATTTTACAGACTTCCTAATGTAAAAGGGCCATCATAGATTTTCATTTTTTACACTTTGCGTCGTGCTATAGGTGCAAGTGAAATATGTGAGAGCGCCACACGATTCATTGCCAAGAACCGTAGCTGTATTGAAAATTTGAAACCAAAGCTACACGAGTACCTACCTTTTACAATGGATAACATGATTTTGGCTTCACTGGGATCCAGACGGTAGCTTCCACAATTTCTTTGTCGCTACCAGGATTTTCTCCCTCTGATGTGAGTCGGGTTCTTTGTCGTGTACGGAGGCCCTCCATCTTATGGCACGAGAGATTCGCTCGATTTTGTCAATAACTTCGGGTGAATCTCTAACGATAACCGAGCCTTCAGGTCGCAGCATTCTATCGATTTCCACCATCAGATCTACAAGGTTACATCTGCAAATATGAAGAGTTGGTTAAGATTAAACACAAAAAAGAGAAAAGTAACTTCTATAATTGAACTCAAATTGCAAGGGAAGGCATCAGGCTCCCACAAATATCTTTAACAGCGTAAAGATTGTATTTTTTACATTCACAATAAATCGAGCCAAGCACTAGATTACATTACAGCAGAGATTTCTCAAAAAACAGAGACTTGGTCTCGAAAAAGAACCAAAATACCTGGTCTTTCCAGAACTGGGATCTTTAACAAGAGACTCGATATCAGCAACATGAATTAAATCATAAGTTCGAGGATACGTTGAGAAAGGCTCACACCTACAAGCATCACAAAGAAAGGGATTTCCAATATCAGTTAAATATATAACATCTCACGACGTACAACAAGGATATCGAGAATCTGAACTATATCACAAGCCACATTAAGTATCAGCACAAAATTGAAGAGTGCTAGAGAAACAACGGTCAAAGGGAAAATGTTGCTTCCACTCACCAATCATGGAAAACTCCGATAAGTCCTCGGTCATAAATGACATCAAGGGTTGAAGGCTTACGAGCTGGGACAACATTCATTACCCAAACAGGATCAGATATTATGGCTGCTGCAAAGCCTCCAAAGAATGCATTCATATCCATGACATTTCGTATTGATGAAGTTCCCAGTTTTATGTTCAAATAATTCTTGTAGTAAGCAACCCTCCTCGCCCATCTTCGCTTGTCTGCTTCAAACACATCAATTCCATTTTTTATGACCCTGGCCCTCGAAGGAGCTCTGGTCAATCTCTCCGGCCATTTTGGAATAGCTCCAACAGCATATTCTCCCTTAACAGAGGATGTCCTGCTAATACATTTCTTCAACTTGATGTACCTGCAATTTAATTCGTTTAAATCAGTTTTGCAACTAGCATGCATCAATAACATACTGATCGAGTCCACCTCAGTATATATATGATAAGTTTGAAACCGAAATGATCAAAGATGATGCCACAGATTAAGTTTTTACCATGAAAAACTTGGGTCATCAGATTCATCACACAAGTTGAGCCCAAATTCATTTAGGTTGGGATGGCATGAATCCCCAATCGGCTTTTTCCAGATGGCAGTATTCCCATCTACAACGATCAGCTCGTAACACAAAGATCTGGCAACTGCCTGCAGCTCAGCCCATTCCTTATCTTGTTTAGGCCACTGTACAGGAGGTCCGGATATGACTAGGTATCCTCCTGGCCGAAGTAACCGATCAACTTCAAGAAAATACGTAGCATCTACATAGGCACAAGTGATACACGTTAGGAACAGTGATATATATCTACGAAGCCCCTATGAGGTAGTGGTAAACCATTAAGAATACGACTTACTATATGCAGTGAAAGGTATCAAACATCGAGAACAGTGGACCAAATCGAACGAAAACCCAGAAAACGGAAGTCTATGTGTGCCAAGCATGGCAACAAAAGTTGGTATTCCTCTCTCCAAAGCGAACTGTATCTGTGCTTTATGTGAATCTCTCGGGGCAAAGGAAAGAGGGAATATGCCTTCAGAAAGCATGTATCCACCAAAACTAGCTACCTAGAAGAGGAGACAAATTTTTCAAGACCTACATTTGGTAATAAGTGTTACAAGGAAACGGGGAAGGAATTCCTACCCCACATCCCATATCGAGAGCTGTCCTCAAAGCTCCTCCAGCTATAGGGATATACTGTTTAAGCTTTTCGATATATTGTTCAGCTCCATCTGGGAACATTGTACCACCACCAGGAAATATGAAATAAGGCCCTTCCCTCTTCATCCATCCCTGGTGGCCTTTCCTATCTGCTATTTTATTGTAAGGCATGTTATCATGCCATATCTGCAGACGAAACACAAAACTAGTGATCACGTATGCCAAATCAAGCTTTCAATCGCCTCTAGCAGACTGAGTAGATAATCTAGAAGAGATTCCTCAATATGTCGAAAACACTTCATTACATAAAACACAGCAGCTGTCACTGCAGAAGGCCTCTGGCGTGGCATCACACGATGCACGGATGCATATACTAATCAACACTATCAACTGTAATTGAACAAATATAAAAGGCAGACACATCTGACATACAGCAACCAATTAAAACAATTAACAGAATCTGCACATATGTATACAGCATTTCAGATTGAGATTCTCGACAAACAAGACCAAAGATTCATTCAACTTCAGTTTATTCCAAGAACTAATAAACATTCTCATCAATTTTGATGTTCAGACACATAAGTTCACAGTAAAGCCACATATTCAGCTAAACTAACACTAACAAGCTAAACCAAGCTTCTAAAACCAATGTCAATCTCCAAAACCCTTGAAATCACTCATTCCAATAAACCCAAACTAACAGCATAAATCTTCCTCAACCATTTCAAGTATCAATTACAAAATTGAAAGAAAAATAAATTACTAAAAAATAAATTACTTGACCTTATGCAAACTCTCCGGCCACTGCACGGGGACCTTGTAGCCGTTCGGCGGCGGGATCAAACACAGCGGCGTCTCCTCCGGGCGAGGGCAATGCCTCTCCCTGTAAAAATTCATATCCCTGCTAAGCTGGCTGTTGATTCTGGGATCCTCACACGGCATGTGATCCACCATATCGGCGGGGCAAGCGTCGATCGCCACCGCCTGCCGGCCGTGCTCCACCAGGGCCACCAACCGCCCCCGGTGGCGCGGATCCGAGCGCAGCAGCGTCTGCCGCCCCGAGGCCGCCAGCGAGTCGCCGAGTGGAGTGAAGACTAGGAGGAAGAAGAGCAGGACTGCGGCGAAGAAGGCGGCGACGATTGCATCCAGCAGTCGCCATTGGCGCGCGTGGCGGTGCTTGGAAGACGGAAGATTCAAGAGGCCCATTTGCTAAATTCACTCTCAAGTGGAGCAGCAATGCTTCAAGATCTCATCTTTACACAAAACATACACAGTGGAGAGTGTTCAGTGTTTGACTCTGTGTCTGTGTGTGTTTTTCTTGAAGATCTGAAGCCTGAGAGTGCACTACTGGCTGTCAAGATTCAGCGTCGGTGTTTTTCAATATCCCTTCTTCTTTTTATTAATAATTGGCCATTTGGGAGTGGAAATTGTACAAGCTACGCTGATTAATGTACAACGCGATGTGTAACAACTAACAAGAGTGGAACTGAAGCTAAAATAATGGCCATAGTTCCACAACTTGCGTGGATTTCATGTTATGTTATTCTAATTTGTTTCCATTTCCAGATATCTATGTGCATTTATTACTAAAATTGGATCTAGAGAAATCATCCGACCTTAGTGGAATTAATGGAATAATGTGTTCGTGGTAGATTTGTATACAATTAGTCTATTCATAATTATAAAGTTCTCAAATTATGTTTTTACGTCACAATCATAGTCTCACTATTGCATCTCGTGGGTTCATTTTTTGCAGTTATTTACAAAACATCCTTTATGTTTGGAAATAGACATAATTCATTTTATTTTAAAAGAGTATAGAAGAGAAGTATAACAGACCTAATGCTTGCTTGGAAAAGAACTCAAACAAAAAGAAAAGGGAGAATAGATTTAAAAGGAATACATTATTCCTTTACTAGTTTTCAATTTATAATCAATTAGCAATAATACGCACCATGCGTACACCCGTAACATGACTACTAAGAACTAACACATGCACAACACAATCAAAATCAAGACTAATTTGTTCAACAGAAATTTCAGATTATTGTTTATCAACGCATGCTAGTACCACGAGCCAATTTTTGCACCAGGTAACATCGGTAAACACAAAATAGCCATGGAAGAAAGAGACCAAATTTAGCAAGATTTTCAGACTATAAACAGAGAATCTACAGAGATTACAAATCAAATGTGCTCTAACTTTTGAAAATCTTCCAGAATCATTGTGATTTGCATTTGCTGACAAACTCCCATGGCCTTTTAATTCGCCCTTTAACAAAACATATCATGATTGACGCAATGATCAGCTATAGAAGATTCAATGCTGTCGATACTCCTCTTCCATAGCCTGCGAATCTTCCACACGCCGATATTTCAACCTCCATGATAGTAGCTATCGCATTTTCATACAAACCCCCACTTAGTGTTTCCGCACTGCCTTGAGGTTGTAATCATGTTTGATGAGGTTTGCTCTCAAAAGCATTGCTCTAAGTTCGCGATCAAATTCATTGCCAGTCTGCAGGACGCGCTGGAACGTGCCATTCCTCTGATCAGCATGCCGAGCATAAAGAATCTTGTTATGGGAGTCAATTCGAGCCTGTAGGATCATGCCGGTAGATATCATGCATAAGAAACATGTTACCAAGAGCTCCAAATTGACTGCCAGTATCGAACCTATGTATTTACACATGCAGCGGACACAAATGATTGAATTACCTGTATTTGGTCATTAGTGATGAGGGCTTCAAGTTCTTTCTCCAGGGCTGTAACACTTGAATTGAAGGCACTTGCCATCATATTAAGGTCCACAGAGACGAAAGGAAGTGTGTACTGGATCAGAGCTTTGCTACGTATTTGCTCGTACAAAGTCTCCACGTGATCATGTAAATGGATATCAAGCAGCAAGTTTGTCTTGAGATTTCCTAGATATTCCAGACAGGAAGCATAGTGGCTGCATAACAGAACATTCTATCTCCAGTCAAATAAGGAACTAAAAATGCAAGTTTAGACAGCTTAATCTTTCTTTTTTCTTTCATTGTTGAGTCACTGTAGAGCTAGGGCATTTCTCAAAACTGATTTGTAGCAGTGGATTCTTTAACCTTTGTGGCCCACCTTTGTTCTCGGAGTGTTCTATGACTTCTATCTCTCTTGTCGCTATGTATGATAATCTATTTATATTTATCATAGAATGAACAAAATTGAGTTACCTAGTATGGAAGTCATTAATGAGCTCCCTTATCTCAGGTACCAATTCCAAGAAATTCCGGAAATTAGTGTTATCGATGACTTTGCTCTGGCAAAAAGAAAGAGTTCAAGCTGTCAGAATTTACACATAACAGAATCCCCTGAATCTTAGAAAACAACCAATTAAGAACAATATAACCAAGGTAAAAATTTGCCTTCAGTTCTGAACGGTCAAAGCTTGCAAGTGCACAGAGACTGCCATATGTTGCAACATCTTGCGGTGCAATTACTTCAGTGTAATTGTTCCCAAGTTCTGGGCCAACTTCCAGGAACTGCGAATATCAATAGAAAATTCAAGAAAAGAAATATGAAACAAGATAACATGAAATTGTATGCAGCAACAAGAATGATACTCAAAAATCTCAAGCACCCCACAGGGAGTCCATTTCAATAAACTACAAGACTTGAAATCTTCAGTATTAAGATGAACTTCAATCGTGCATGAACATCTCTATCACATTTGAACAATCCATAATATTTCTCTATAAAGCATCTTATACTTACAAAAGAGTTTGTATATACCACCCAAAAGCATCCAAACTTCACAAAAGAATAACAGTAGTCCTAAAATGTTACAAATTCAGCAGCCAACACCAATTTTCTGCTCTTTCCATGCATGCTTAGCCACAACAAACACTATATTTACTGGCATTGGATGAATGCAAAAGGCAACAAAATGTTTCTTTATGAAGAGACGATTTTCAAGACAAACCTTTCGAGCAGCAAGCTTATATTTTTTCCCTTCAAGATGAGCCAATCCAGCAGCACAATGTAGTTTTGCAATTGTAACAGGATCCAAGGCATCTTGGCTTTGCTCAGCCTTACTAACATAACTTGTAACATGAGTGAATTGACCCATCTCAATGCTAACCAGAATTGCATTTAGACACATATGAATGATATGTTTTGAGGTTGTGCAGTAGTCACGTGTGCGGACATAATTTTTAAATGCTTCACCAAGCTGACCGTGTGCATAGTAAAAGTCCCCGAAATCATTGTACCCCATCCGGATGCTCTCTTTGATCAAATTTGTCTGCAAACAATAAACTGGAGTTAGGAGTGCTAAGCAGAACAACAAAGGGACAGCTAAAGACTAATCTACTAGAAGTTGGGATATTTGATGTCATGTTTATTGGATTTTACAATCAAGAGTTTTGGAAAGTTGAATCTTTGAGTGTTACATAACCAACAGCAACTAAATTAAGCTATTAGGTAATTTAATATTTAAACAGGAATATCTAATGCCTGAGCAATCAAGGAATCAGTAAACAATTACTTCGTCTAAGTTCTAACAGATAGTAAACAAATCCCATAAAAATATGAGACTACACACCACAATCAAATACACGCAAGGATGTATCGATAACCAAATACTCTCAAGGACGTAAAGAATCAATCCAGATATGGCGAAATATCAATTAACTATAAATATATAAGGTAATATTTTAATTATGTTGAGAAAATGAACAAAAATTACTAGCAACTTCAACATTCATAAGCCAGACGTTTTTTCTTTTTAGATTTCCCTAGAACTAATTTTCCAACAAGCGGCCACCCTAAACCCTAAAACCTAATTCTACAGTTCGCAAACAAAACCAACGATCACAAGTGACAGCTTAAAATCATGGTAAACTTCACACCAGGTTATGAAATTCAATTGATTGTACAGCAGAAAACTAAAGATTAACTATAATACTGTTGTAAAAGGGAAAAAAGGATTAGTAAAGCGTGTTGAAAAAAAAACACTCTACCCTGTAAGCATTGAGTTCATTTTCAAGCTTCTCCTTTCTCAACTCGGCCCGGCGGTCCACGGCATCAGCCCAGGCATTATCCATTCCGTAACTGGGGCCTAATCGGCCATTGATCTTCCCGACAACCTCTCTGAAGAGCTGTGTGTTCTCGCCCTTCTTAATCTCGTCGTACGTCATCCGCAGAGCCTCCAGCTCCATCGAAGGGGAGCCGCATTTATCAGCGATGAAAAGGAGGCGCGTGATCTTCGTGCGGCCGGTGTACAGCGCAGCGTAGGCCTCGATGTCGAGCTGCTCGCCGCTGATGATGGGGCGGTGCCGCTGCGAATTGCCGTCGTCCCGGCCGTTGGCGTAGATCTCTTCATCCCCGATAACAGCCCCCGGAGCATCATCTTCCGTTTCCATTGCGCTAGTAGTAGTAGTAGTAGTAGTAGTAGTAGTAGTAGAACTTCGAACAGAAGGAGTTGTAATCTAGGGTTTCTGTTGATTCTCTTCTTCCCTCTTTCGTTTGCGTATGCCGTTTCTTGTGTGTTTGTGTTGTGCGTGCAGAAGTTAGACGAACAAGTGTATCGATATGGGCTTCGCACGTGTTGACAATGCAAACTGGGCCCAAATATCATTATATGACTTTTGTGGGCTGAACGTGGATAAAGTTTCGGTTCCATCGTTAAAAAGGAACATTTCAACATTACAAGTGATTTTATTCTGTTTCATGTGTTGTTAAATTTCGGTATTAAAAAAATATATTATGACGTTAAATGAGACACAGTTTTTGAAGAATTGTAAAAATATTTATTATTATAAAGTAATACTCCTGAAATCTGTTCTTGAGAATTTTCTATATGAGTTTTAATAAAAGTTGTTGAGTGTTTTGTGAGTATAATAAGGGTTTCACATTAGTGTAAATATTAAATTAATTAATAATGAATTATAAGTGATAAGATATGTAAATAAATAATATTATTAAGAGTAATAAGTAGAGATAGTTGTGAGTCATGAGTGATAAAGAGTGTAAATAAAGAACGTTATCAAATGTAATAAATAAAGAGTATTTTATATGATAGTTTCCATAAGTAGAAATGGAATAATTTTGAGGATACCAACAAGAAAAACTATAAATTAATTTTGGGGACGAAGGAAGTATGTAACTCTAGGAGGAACATCTGTAATTTTATGGATGTGTGTTATTGTTGGTTAAGAATATCGAATTGGTAGTAATTATTAAATACTGTTTTGAATATCAAGCTTTCAGTTAGTAATTTGCAAGAACATATAAAAAAAACATTTATTTACATTCAAAAAACATTAGAGTTATTTCAACTCAATATAATTTTTATAATGTAACAAATATAACCGCGTCATGAAGTTAATTTGAAACATTTACAAGAATGTAAACTATGAAAAATATATTAGATAGAATTACTAATTCAATATTTATATTAGATACTATCTAACTTAGTATTATTAATTTGCAACGAAACATAGTGCGAATTTTACTTTGATGGATAGATAAAAATAATTCAAGTTAATCTATCGTTTACTTTGATGAATTGATGATGAATTAATCAATTTTAAACTTGTTTGACAATCTTATCATCAACTATTTAATTGTATATTTTATCAATTTATTTTATCATGAAAAATAAACACCCCATATTGCATGTTTGTAAGTACGATAGCAACACTTTCTAAGGTATTTACGTTTGATTAGATTTTTGTGATATGATCTATACCTGTAAGTAGTACTATATAAAAGTTGAATTACCAAAAGATATTGTTGAATTGGATTTTTTCTCGACACAAAAATTTAGAGAAAAGAAAATGCATAGTGAAAAAAACATAGCAAATAGAGGAACTAAGAACACAATATTTATGCGGTTCGATAATTTGCCTACATCCATGAAAAATAGAGATTTATTGATGGGATATTGTGTTATAAGAGTATCTGTGTGTATTTCAACAGAGTTTTGTGTACTAATGTTGAGCTTATGTTCTATAAGGAAGTCATGTGTTACTTATAGAGATTATATCGATGAGGATATGTTGGTAATTCCATATCTGAGCATGAGAGGGATAATTCCATCATTCCAGATTGCCATGCCTTCTACTGAGACATGTTGTTTTCCCGGGGTTCATGCCGATCGTAGGTCTGTCAGACAGCTTTGAGTGTATCCAAGAGATCTCGGTGCACGTGAAGGCCATTAGAGTAATCTGCCATTTCGTGTCTTGCGTACTTCAGGTATGAGATTCTTTCTTTAGGTTTGTATCATACTTCTCCAAACTTGCGGTGGGCTTCACTTAGGTCTGAACGTTGGTAAACAACATGTCTTTGACTCATTCCTATAGATTGAGTTCTAAATCCAATTTCCTTCCCATCTGAAGTCTGAAAACCTTTGAATATTTATTGAGCTTCCAAACCTGATTTGGGTAAGATATGATTTTCATTTTGCTTCGGGAGTGATCTGGCACGATTGATCAGAGTGTGCTCATCAGTAAGATCCAAAAAGAGCGTAACTTTCAGCCATAAGCTCCGATTATTGCTTATAATATTTTTATGAAAACGTCTCGATAAGATGAACAAGGTACGTGACTTTTACATGCAGGCGGGATCTCAAATTATATTTTTTCCACCATATTTTGATCTCCTTTAGTATTTTGACATTTTTTCTACTTACGTCATCCCGTGTCCCTGCCATATTAGAGAAAATCTTTTGCAATAATAAAGTTATTATTTAATTAAAAGAAATAAAAAAAAAAACATAAAATCGATCTCATCATAAAACATGAAAGGGGAATAAATGGATTTTGGGGCCTAAATTTTTCTCTTTTTTTTGGTCAATTAATATAGAAATTTTAAAGGCTCATGGTGACTTCCCACTCTACACTGAACTACACGCCTAAATTTTTCTTATTTCCCTGAACTAGACCTAATAAAAAATGGATAAAACCGTCACATCAAATATAATAGTAGTATTTAATATTGTTAATAGCTACTGGTTTAGAATGTTAAATTAATTACCGACATGTATATAGTATATAAACAGATAATGTTTATGTCGACATACAATACATTCATAAATTGCATATCATATAATAAGATAAGAATATTGCTTTCCATTACACTCAAACTTGAGCACCACTGACTTTTCAAGTTGGTAAAAATGCCACATGGAGGAGCTAGGGAGGGTTTAAGTTTAAGGACCCACCAAACAATTTCTTTGCTTTCTTATTTTTATCAAATAGTAAAATAATCGATGGTTTTGCGAGTTTCCGTTGCAAAAATTGAATCTTACGAAAATTGGCTTTTCTGAATTTCAAAACCTACACTCATTGTTCTAGAATTTAGAGATTTTTAGGACAACCATGTTGCTACTTGCTATCTAAGATGGCATTTTTTTTTTTACTTTTTCATCCAAGATGGTTTATTTTATTTTTAAAAAATAGTTATTTATTTAAAAATTATAAGACCTACTTACTTTTTATCACTTTATACTCTTCTCCTAAATAATCATTCCGAAAAAAATGGACCGAAGATGGAGGGAATACTTTTTTCATACATTTTTTATTTTAGCGTTGATTGTTTGCATAAAATACTACATGCTTCGGACATTCAATCCCTTTTGCTAATGCTAACTAATACTCCATCTGTTCCATTTAAAATATCTTACTTTTCTTTTTGAGTTATCCTATTATAAATATATCATTCCATTTTAGGAAGTAATTATCCCTTCAAAAAGTGTGGATCCTATCCACTTTTTATCAATTTAATTACTTTATACATTTCCCCTAAACACTCGTGTCCAAAAAAAAAAGACACTTTAAAATGTGACGGAGGGAGTACTTCAGATTTGCAACACATCATGTTGCTTCTACAATCACAATTCATATCCCAAACACTTGAAACAAGAATTCAAAAGAACCAGACCCGAAAACCTTAATCTTGTCAAAAAAGGTAACATCTGATTTCCTGAAAATTTAAATACAACAGACATCCTAACCTACCACCAAAAATGGCAAGAATCACAGCACACAAATCCCACAAAACAGGAAGCAACAGACAGCGATGAACAAAAACAGCAATCGCCTCCCGGTAGATCACAAAACACCCTACCCTGCTCATGAAAAAAACTGCATATACACATACCAATCACACCTACATAATCAGCAACCTACAAACGACTTCCTACACACTTCACCACCCACGGAGAACACCTCTTTCCCTAAACTACTCGGACATATCAGAACAGAGTCCACACACAGACCACCCTTGGTGTGTGTACAATCAATCTGAGTGAGAGAGAACTTGACCTTGGTTGGTGAGTTTGGATCCTCAACAACAAACTCCCCCACGTGGTAGTTGGCCCAGTTTCCGAAGTTTTCAATCATGCAGCGGCTGACTGCGCGATGGCCGGTTTGTGTTTTGAGCTGGAATTGTGCGGGCTTGAGGTCCCAGCCGTGTACGTTCTCGTGATTGCAGACACGACGGCCTAGCCTCTTACTGACTTTTCCAAGGTGGAGTCGGAAGAAGAGGCTGTATGTCCCTTTGGGGAGTTGGAAGTCGAGCTCCCCGTCCACTTCCAGCCACCAGATCTGCTGAAGGTATGCCACTGTTTGGAATCTGCATCAATGAGGAAATGACAATTTATATCAACATTGGTTCACAGTCTTTTGCTCCCTGTAATTCGTCAGAAATATGATCAACACGCACAATATCAATAATTCTGCCATAAAGGGTATGCCAATATTAGTTCAGAGTTGGATGCTCTCTCCCATTAATAACAGTATATAATCAACACATTTCAAGAAAGATGGTAAAGACATGCTTTACGACTTATCCATGAAGAACGCATATATGCTTCCTACTCTCTCTCTCTCTCTCTCATCTAATATCAACATTAGCTCACAGTAGATATTCTCTTCCACTAATAACAGAATATAATCAACAATTCGAAGAAAGATTGTATAGACATGCTAAGGAGCTTATCCATCAAGAATTCTGCACTAAAAAGGTATATATGCTTCCTGCACCCTCTCTCACTCACTCACACACACACACACACACACACACACACACAATATGACAGAAATACACATGCATAAAACGGAAAACCCACCTAGATTCATCAGTTGGAATATAATTCCAGTACCGCCGATCATCAATTCCGGTTATCGTCATAGCCTTGGAAGAAATTGCCAAACAGACCCCTCCACTTCTCTTATCAACCCACACTTCCTATTCCATAAGCCAAAAATTAAAAATTAAAAACATAAAAATTCGAACTTTACAACACCCAAAATCCACAATCAATCCTACTAATCAATTCTCAAAGAAGAAGAAGAAGAAGAAGAAGAAGAAGAAGAAGAAGAAGAAGAAGAAGAAGAAGAAAGGTCTTACCTTCGTGCCACCATCAAAGGTATTGGGCTTGCACAGCCCGGCGTAAATCTCCATCTTGCCTTTATCCCGAAGACCCTGATCAGGCAGCTTGGAGAGAATATACTCAAAATTAGAGGGCAATTTCGGAACCCAGATAAAATTGGCCGACGACGCGGCCCGGAAAGCCCGATTAACACGGGCCATCTTGGCGATCTCGGGCGGGTCAAGGTATGAGAGCACTAGAGCAACGCATGATTCCGGTATATCATCCAGTCTGGGCCTCGGTCTCGGGCCATCGGGCTCTCCCGCCACAGAAGAAGAAGCGTTCGCGCCCATTTCCGGTGGCCGGAAATTTTAGAATTGGGGCTGTGTCTAAAGAGAGAGATATATGAGTAAAGAGAGAGAACGAGGAAAGTGACGGTTATTTATATTGTGGGAAAGAGAAAAGTGCTGTAGAAAAGGCAACTGTATAGATGTGATAAATCTGCACTGAATTGAATAGAAAAATAGGTGATGGATTCCGTGTGCCCCCCCTTTGTGAAGACTTCCCTCCTGTTTCACTCTCTACAATTTCAATGCTCCCACATAATTTAGCAAATAGTTTATTAAGTGGTCCAATTGATTTAGAGGGTGTTCGGCTGAAATTATAATTTCTTTAAAACAAATTATAAGTTATTTAGGAAATTATATGTTCGTCAGAAAGTGTTTGACAAAATAAGTTCTAAACGAACATAAGTTGTGAAAATAAGCTCCAACAGCTTATAAGCTCCCCTAAAAATAAGTTGGTTAACCCTAACTTATTTTTTCATAAACTTATAAACAACCATGAATTTATTAAAATAACCTTATTATAGTTCGTTATTTCTTATACATACACTATCAACTTCAAATCTCATCAATTTTATCTCTCTAACTATGATTTTCTCTCTCTAACTTACGATTCTTTCTCTAGCTTATAAGATCAATTATCCAAACACTTTAACAACTTATAAACACTTGAGACATTACCTCTTATAAGCTCTTGAAACATCTTATAAGCTCTCTAAAATAAGCTTAGCCAAACACCCCCTTAATTAAACTAGCTAACCTGTTCATTTATTGTACAGATTGTAAACTGTTTCTAAAAAAACAAGTAAATTTTGAATGTAATGAGAGAATAAAAAATAATAAAACATTTATCTAATAAATTGTTACATGATAAAATTATAACTACCGGAATGACGAACCGGATTTAACCATAAAAATAATTTGCCAAGCCCAACTTCAACATTATTTTGACCTTATTTTGACAACTTTAGAAACAATAAGGGTTATTGGAGGATAATAAGAGGGTGTTTGGTGAGCTTATAAAATCTTTAAAACAACTTATAAGATGTTTAAGAGCTTATAATTTTTGCAAAACGTTTGGCAAAATAAGCTCCCAAACAAACATATGTTCGTGAAAATAAGCCCATCACCTTATAAGCTCCCTAAAAATAAATTGGTCAACTCTAACTTATTTTTCATAAACTTATAAGCAACCATGAATTTACCAAAATAACCTTATTATAGTTCGTTATTTTCTATACATATACTATCAACTTCACCTCTCGTCAATTTTATCTCTTTAACTATGATTTTCTCTCTCTAACTCACGATTCTTTCTCTAGCTTATAAGATCAATTATCCAAACACTTTAACAACTTATAAGCACTTGAGACATTACCTCTTATAAGCTCTTGAAACATCTTATAAGCTCTTGGAGCTTAAAATAAGCTTAGCCAAACACCCCCTAAATCATCGATCTCATCCTTAAATGCCCCGCTAACAAACCTTTATTGGAATGGAAAAATTTTCTATTGAATTGCGCATCAGATAAATATGAACATTCTTTAAAATTCACATTAAAACTTATTCATTTAATTTTTACAATAAATTGTGCAAGAATTCTTAAGAGTCCAATTCAAACTCATAGTAGGTGATATATATATAGGTAAACCTTTTTTTACTTGGTTGTATTAAGATACTGAGTGTAAATGTGGTTCGTTGAATCAAGATTGTTAAATGTGCCAAAATCTGTCAAACCAGATCGACACTAGAGACGTTCATCAAATATTTGTAATTTTCTTTCATAAATATTGAAAGTTTGAACTTTGTTTTTCTCATTCCAAATCGTATGATAATATGTCACTAAGATTAATAATAATCTACTGACTTGAGAAGGAAAACTGGTGAAAATGAAGGCTGAGAAAAGAATTTGTGAAATAATTACTTCAAATAATTATTTAGTGAAATGTGGTACTACATGGACCGAGAAGCATTCTCCATAGATTGAAAGAAATGGCAGGAAAGGATACCGGAGAGGCCCCGTGTCCGTGGATCTGACATGGAAACCGGAGGTTCTTATCCAATTCAACATTGTACGCGTCTCCTTTCGCCACGCTCTTTTTGGCACGTGCACCAAACCAACTATATTTGTAGTGACATATCATATGTCGATCTCTTTAATCTGAATGGATTGTTCTCTTTAACAAAATTAGTCATAAATATATCCATTTAGACTAAATATCGTTAAAAGAGTTACTCTCTCTATATATTTTTTATGTTGTTTCATTCAAATGAGTACACTTTATTAAATAGCAATTTGACTGAAAATTTCATTTCGATCTCCGGAAGCATTAACCTATGGAATATTTGTTTCTTTGTCACTGTATTTTTACGTACCCTTAATAACAATACTTAAATAAAAAAAAAGTTCAAGACTCAATACAAGAATTTGTGATCATTGATGGTGTTAGAATTTGAGTTTCTCAAATTGCTACAAAATCATAAAAAAATAGTGCAACCTACAGAGTAGTATTGAATCAGTGTAGAGATGACAATGGATCCCGGATTCGGTCCAGATCCGTGGATCCAGATCCATTTCAGGATCTAGATACTTAAAAATTTGGATCCGATGGATCTGGATCTTATTCCCATATTTCGGATCTAGATCTGGGATTTATTTTTTGAGATCCAAATTCGATCTGCAGATCCATTAATTTTTTATTTATTTATTTATTATATATATATATATATATTATTTTTATTATAATTAAATACCTAACCTCAACTTAAAACTCTTTAATTTCATTTTCAATTCTTCCAAAACAAATCTGCTTCAATTTCATTTCAAATTCTCCCAATTATGTATCAGTCGGCATTTACGACGGATCGTGCCACTTACACCACCGACGATCAAATTGTTTGTTGTTTTCTATCTTATAGTAAATTTGTAACTAACGTCTTCCAATATATTGATAATTGCAGATATTCTAAATAATTGTTATAGTATTATTGTGTATTTAGATTATTATGGTGTTACTGTGAATTATAGTTGATTATAGAATTTATTTTAGAAGTGAAAACATATGGATCCGGATCTAGAGCCTGGACACTGCGGATCTTATGGATCTGGATCTGGATCTAATTTTTTTGGACCTAATGGATCTGGATCCAAAAAAAAAAATCGAATCTGGATCTACACCTAACCAGATCCGATCCAGATCTGACCCATTGTCATTCCTAATCACGTGTTGATATCATACGTTCCAACATGCAGCAGCGAAAATATGAACAATTACACAAAGATAAGTTTTTCACAGGTTACAATCATGCGAGAGCCTTAGGGCTAAATCACTATGATGAAAACCAAAGGTTACAATATAGTACATCATGGTGTTCAATCTTTACAAATTGCTCTACTGCCAAATATAGTAATAACACTATTAAAGACTAATTATAGGATATGAGCAAATCTAATATACCAAAAGTATTAGAACTTTACTGGCTACAGTATTGCCGAATGTATCTATTATTTAAATTGATTAATCTCATCACAAGATTAACAGATACCTATTATTGTTTAGCGACTTGACGATACTTGAATAAGAAAACATGTGGTGTTACAGTTTTTTTTTGCGTACAGCACACTTAATCAGATAATTGTGTTGCTTCTTACGGTATTTACAGATATACGGGCTTAGCTCAGTTGGTTAAGAGCTAGCAGATTTAGAACAAGGGCTAAGGATCGAGTCTTAGTAGCCGCAGAGTGAGAGTTTCACCATCTTTAGGGTGACTACTTGTGGGCACTAGGTAAAGTTCTCATAACTTCTTAACCGTCGAGTCATCGTGATTTACCCTCTCACATTCTCCTGAAAAAGCTTCTCCTTTTGAAACAAAGACATGCACTCTGTGAGCAGTTCTGTCCATCCACTCACTTGAATCATGTCCATAATTGTGCCAAAACTGTACCTCAAAACTGTAGTGATATTTTGTAAATTTCTAAAGATAATGTTGTTATAAAATAGAAAATAACTTCTCTTGATCTTTGATCCATATTTCTGTCTTATCTACTTATTTAAATGTTGTCCAACTCTTGAAATTATTTATATTTCTCTAAAGAATAGGCAAATATGAAGGAAGATAAAGATTATATATAATTAAATGTGGAGACAATAAAGTCAGATTTGTGTTTTGGTAACACATGGAATTTGTTGGCAACATTCCAACAAACACAATCAAAGTCTGCATTGACTCCAACAAATGCTCTAATAAAAGGTTCACATATATTATTGAGTTAATTGCCTTTAAATACATGAATTTTGACATAATTCTGATTTATCATATGAACTTTAAAATTTGAATTTAATACATAAATTTTCAAAATTTCTGATTTTTCCCATAAACATGAATTGCCCCAAATTGTATCCGACATGGCAAAATCGAATATGATGTGGCAGTTAAAATGATTGAAACAACATCGCTTTACATTGCCAAATTAAATTTTAAAAATAAAAATTAAAAATAATCAAAATCAACATGCAATTATCCTTTTTCATATCTTCCTGCCATCTCTTGATTCTCTCTCCTACCATCATCAGTCTCGTCACCTTGATCTCTCTCTTTTGCCATTCCCGCATCTCTCTCTCTCTCTCTCTCTCTCTATCATCATCAGTCTAGTCAGCCCTAGAAGGCGCCAATTCACGACCAGATTCCTTATTGAAGCTCCTCTGACGGCGTGGCTGCTCGTCTCTAACGTCGCCGTCACCGCCGTAAGATCTTTGAAGCGCTCTCGCAGACTAGTCGGAAGCGCCGATTGCTCATCGTGAGACAATCCTATCGGTAGTCAGATGCTGAGAATTCCTGAAGAGATAGTGCTTGCAGCTTCTTCTTCGTAGTCTTCGAGGAGGCAACCGATAAATCGGTGTAGATTTATGAAAACAATAAAGAACACGAGAGACTTTGTGTGGTTCGATCAAGAATAAGATCTCGTCCACGGAGGAGATGATCCTCAAGATGTTTACTATAATTTGATTACTGACAAGTATCTCCAAGAGCTCTAGTATTCAAGAATTTGCTAACCCTTTACCTTCAATCTAACCCTATTTATACATAAACGTAAACCTTATCATGAATCCTTGATTGGCGGGACCATGATCTCCACCATAACCGCCATGATTTCCACCGTTATTACCCATGATTTCTACCGTTACCTCATTATTGTGCCCTTGATTCCGCCTTTAATTGGGGTTTGGGGGCATCCACTGGCGTGAACCGAACAGGCAACACTAGGTTAGCCCACCGCTTGGGCTCGCTGGTGGGCTTGAGAGGTTGGGCCATATCCTATCATAGCCTCCGAAAAGTCGAGGAATAGCCTTGCCGAGGTGAAGCGGAGAATGTGCTTTGCCGAGGCGGGATGTTGTTGGTCAAGGTTTCGCTGAAAGTTCTTGTCTCTTCCTGTATGGCTTTGAAGGACGTCGAGGTCCGACCTGAAACACTTCTGCTGGTCCGAGGTGGACATGGGGCGTAACCCGATGTCCGAGCTCAAGATTATCACGTGATCGATGGCGGACGCCGAGGTCCGGCGTCGGGGGGCGCCGAGGTCGGACCAAATACTTCGCTGGTATGAGGACATGGGCGTAGTCCGATGTCCGAGCTCGATGTAATCATTATGTATCAGACTGGCGGTCTGTTTTCCATAGAGTACGTCATACGCGCCAGGCGGTAGTTGGGCATTTCGAAAGCGGCGGCTTGGTCACACATCCAATCGTAGATAGCACGTGTGATAAACGAACGGCAGATTTTAGCGCCATTTATCCTATAAATAGGTCCAAAAGAGGCAGCTGCTCACTTTCTCCTTCGACGTTTGAATCCGAGAGCATAACCTTAGAAATCCCCATTCCTCTTTCACACTTTGTTGAAGAAATCGGAAATTCCGCCCGAAAAAGTAAGTATGTATTCTTCACCTTCTCATTCCTCTTCTCGCCTCGATATATCCGGTTCGCCGGGTTACGCCGTCAGATTCCAACGTAGTGGATTACATATGCCATAACCGCCAGTAAATCTATAGGACTTAGTTCTGGGTTTCACCGTGTCTTCGGTTTGGGATGGCATCGAGGATTGGTGCGGCGAGATCGACTTTGACGACAGAGGAGCTCTTGGTGGTTATGAGAAATACCACATCCCGGAGGATGCATGGTGGTGCCTTCCAAACCCAATGATAGGCGATGGCCCTCCGGAGGGTTTATTACCATCTATGTAGATAGTTTAATAGCCGGGCTTAGATTTCCTTTCCCTATTTTCCTTAGTTTACAAGAGTACTTCGAATCCCCATATGCCAACCGACCTCCAATTTATTAGGTCTCATGGTCATGGGCTAGGGCTGGCTGCTACAGATAGGCGAGGAGTTTTCTTTTCAAGTCTTGATGCGTTTTTAGCATCAAGTCTATAGGAGGAGTGTATTATCTTTCACCTCGCCTAAAGTTTAAAATAGCTTCCCATCGAAGGTATCCCACCGCGTAATAGATACTTCTTTCTGCGGTCGAGGGTATCCGAGGTATGAGTGGGGCCTCTGAGCAATAAAGGACGTGAAAATTAATCCCACAGGCCCTATGGAGAAGTCGTTGAACGATATGGGTGAGATCCTATCGATCAATTATACCAAGACGACCGAACGATCTTTGGGCCGAGTGTCATAGTCGACGCCCTCGATGTGGTCCGATTTGGGTGAGGCAACCTTCTTATTTTTATTTACTCCGTCTCGATTTTGTGCTAACGAGATTCTCATTCGCTTGCGCCAAGATTGACCCCACCGAGAAGTCAATGTATCGAGCTCGCCGCCCCGCACCATCCGAGCGGGCGAGCTGCGAGGAAGAAGCGGCGAAGCGAGTCCACCCACACCCATGGTGGTGGACGCCCGAGGACTTAATGACCGGTCCTCGAGCAACCTCGGGTCCGACTGAAATCGAGGTCCATGGCCGCCTCTGCCCGAGGTGCCGCTTCCAACACCGTTATCCTTCCCAAATGTATAAGTTGCTACTTTTCTCCTCGTGAGTTTGTTGTTACGTGTTGCTAAGCGCTCCATATTCGTGACGCGGCCTCAATGGCGGGTGAGATGCACCGCATGGCCGGGCTTGTTGTTGAGGGCGCCGCGATACGAGGCCATGGAGAGAAGACCGCCGCGCGACAAGCCGAGGGCATTGCCGAATCCGCTACTGACGCCGCCAGGCGGACGCCGAACTTGCAAAGGCGAAAGCGAATGAGCCGTGGCAAAGATGGCCGGCGAGCGCCTCGCAAGAAGGACCGGATCTTGCGAGTGGCGTGCCGGGCGGAAAGCGCCAAGAGGAGGTGAGGGAGGCGAGAAGCCGTCACAGCAGCCTGTCGCCAAGCGGGCAAGGACCTATGCTTGAGGGCCTTCGCCAACAGCTTATCGAGTCGGAGAGTTTTTCCTCCTTCATCTCCGACCTTGCACTGTGATGAGGCCAGCAGTGATATGTGCCCACCTCGAGAAGTTGGCGGCGAGAGACCCGATTGACAAGGCCCAACACGGTTGGGTTGAGGTCGAACCCCGGAGGTATGCATGAATTATGCTCGCATAATCGCCGGGGCGACCTCTTTTCCGTGGTGGATGCTCGCATCTTCTCGCCTCACTCCCGGCGGAGGTCCGAACTCAAAGGCAAGGAAGATGAAGACGTGGAGCTTGAGCCTTCCTGCGAGTTGAGGCAGAAAGGCGGCAGTCCGAGCTCGGACGTCCTTCCGGAGATCGGCAACCAATGAGGAGGAGCAGCAGCGGCGCAAAGATGAGGTCGGAGAGGCCGGCAATGAGCCCGAGGTCGATGGACCCAATGTAATAGGATGATTTGCCGTGGTCGATAGGACCTGTGTTTGTACAAACTTCCATTTTGAATAATAGACATATCTTGTTAAAATGCCTGTGTTTGTCTTATTTCAAGATTCTCATCTCAATACCTCGGGCTCGATCATGAGTTATTAACAAAGTGAAAGAAGTCCGAGGTGCTCTAGCCGAAGGATGAGAGGTGACACACCGGAGAAGTCGGTCCGCCGAGTCGACTCAAGTTCGCTAGATGGATGTCACCGGCATCTTCAAATTAACCGAAACAAAAGTCGCATGAGGTCGATCATGAAGTGGTCCGCCTCCTCTCGAGAACGAGGCTTTAAAGTTAAAGATTACACAACTCAAGTCCGGGGCTGATCTATCTGCAGATGTGATCCAAGGACGATCGATGCAATGCGGCGAGCAGCTTGAGTCGACTACGAGAGTTCGCTCGGATCTCAAGAGCATGCAGTATGAGAAGGTAATCCGTCGGACCGGTGGGACTACTATATCCGGCCGACGATCGAGTTCGAGCTTGTTGGCGGAGGGCATGGTATTGAGGATGAGGAGGTCCAAATAGCGAAGTTTAAAGATCGCCTCGACTCGTCCCGAAATACATGCGGATATGAGATCGCTCACAAACGACGATGTCCCAACCCATGCAAGGTCTTGACGGACGCCGATCCCATAATCAAGAGCACGAAGAGGAGGAGGCTATGCCGATCACGCGAAGTGCTCCGTCTAATGGGTCCACCCGGCGGAGGAGCTTTTAGAGGACATCGCTCGCTCGGATTCGGAGGGGCGGCGGCAGGTCGACGTGGAAGGCAAGAGTTCGGGACGAGGGCATTGTCTTGGTCCGACGTCAGGCTCATGGGTCGAGTGTGGCCCCGCATGGATCGCATTCCCTGTGCCGAACCGCCTGCCGGGTCGACCGCCTGGAGCAGCCGAGGTAATCTGTCCTCATAGATTGGGTGGAAGGCATCGAGTTCATTCCGGTATTCATCGCCGACCGAGATTTCGCTCAAAACTATCTCGACCGGTGAATCTCGCGAGGCGAGCCCTAAGTCCGAATGATTGTATATAGTGCGGGAGTTTGTATGTAGGTATAAATGTATTTAGACTCGTTGAAGTGTGCGTTTTCCTCTCGAGAGGTATAAACATAGCTTAGACTTCGCTTGGTCGTAAATGTATTTATACCGTATACATGCATAATTTGGTGAGATCCAACTGGATGTCTTTACATATAGACTTTTCAATTTAATGAGTAACTGCATGTGTGCATGTAGACTTTCAAATTAATGAGTTGTCAGATGCGCAGACCGAGACGCTCAATTTCACGAGTAATCTACGAGTGCGGCGCGCTAGTGAGTACCCTACTTGGTGGGTTATTCATCTTCGTGAGGCGCCCCTCGTGAAGGTTTAAATGCGGTATATCCAGATAGATGTTCGATATCAATAAAATGGAATGCTCATTTACAAAATAAACATTTTATTCAACAAGTATATAACATCGCACTTGCAAAACAAGTAAGGAGACTAACATAAGGTCGATCCAGAATCGAAGCTATGTAAAGTACCTCCTTAAATGAGAAATATGCCGTGTTCGGGAATATGCGCACCGGATAGGTGAGATAGTTTATAGCCCCCTCGCCGAGGTCTTCGTGAACGCGGTATGGGCCTTCCCATGTCGGATCCAATTTGTTAAGACGCTCGCTCACTGGCTTCATTATTTCAGGACGAGGTCGCCTACTTGCAGTCTGGAGGCTCTAACCCTTTGTTGTAATACCGCGCGACCGGCCTCAGACTTAGCTTCATTTATGAAGGCGAGTTCGCGCTTCTCCTCGAGGGCATCAAGGTTGGCCCGCAGTCTTCCTCGCTCCCTACCGGTCGAAGTGAAGAGTGCGCGGGCTCATGCACCGATCTCACCCTGATGACGACCTCGGCATCGTGAGACCGGGCTAAAGGGGTTTCCGTGCGACGTCCGAGGTATGGTCCCAGGGACCGAGGACTTGAGGAGATTTTCAGCCCGATCGCTTTTAGCTCGGTCAAGCCTCTTCTTCAATCCTTGTACGATCGTGGCGATTCGTCACCTCGGTCTCGACCGTCGCTATGCGGGTGTGACCGAGGTGGCGCTGATCGATCCAAGCTCTTCGCACCACCTCGCGAAGTTTTGTCAACGAATTGGGTGCCGTTATCCGAGACCAGACGTGTGGTATGCGGCGGCGGACTATATTCTTCCACACGGCGTCCGAATCCTTTTGCTCGTGAGGTTCGGCGGTGGCTCGGCCACCCATTTTGTGAAGTAGTCTACGGCAACGACTAAATATCGAAGGCGACCGGTGCTCGGTCGAACGGACCAACGATGTCGATCCCCATCGCATGAAAGGCCATGGGCTCGCAGACCGCCAGATCGGGTGCGGGTAGCTTCTTGGCCGTGGCATGGTCGGCACTTTGGACACTTTTAACGAGTTCGTGAATCTCGAAAAGGGTGGGCGATAATATCCCGACCTCAACGTCTTCTTTGAAAGAACCCGAGAGCGATGTGGCTTCCGCAAGATCCTCTGTGAATCTCATTAAGCACGTCGGCTTCTTCCGCCCGGCACCTCGGGAGGGTTGAAGGTAAGACTTCCGAGAGAGCCCTCATACACAAGATACTTTGGGATTTCACCATCATCTTTTGGCCTCTAGCCGATCCCGAGGTAGTGTGCCAACTTCCGTGTATGCTTTTAAGGCGTCATCCAATTTGGTTCACCTCCGAGATAACGCCGATGTGGGCGCCTCAATGCTTCCGAATGAACTTCCTCATCTGGCGGCTTTGTCGATGACGGCTAATTTACTAAGGATGTCATTTCACTGTTTTCCTCCCGTGGATTTGATTAATCTTCAAGTATTTGAACGAGGCCAAGATCTCTTTTGCTTCTCTCAGTCATCGCTCATTCGATCCTCTTTAGCCTCAGATGTGCCTAAGACCCGGTTTACCACGACACAGGAATCTCCAAATATCCGGACTTTGTCCACTTTCAATTTTTGCTAGCGAAGTCCCGAGATCGGTGCCGTATTCCACTTCGTTGTTGGTGGTGGGAAGGTAAACCGAGGGCGATGTCACTTGCTTATCTCGGGCCGAGGAGGAGGATGCCGCTCCGCTACCTGCCTTGCATGAAGCTCCGCCCACATACATCCGCCAACATTCAACGGGTGATGCAAGGAAAGATTCCTCCGCGTGAGGCTGGGAGTGACCTCGGGTAGGCGACCTCGGTGAATTTGACCTCCACCAGAAATGCAAGGGCTTGCCCTTTATGGCCTACCCGAGGGAGTATGAGATATCGTGTTCGCGAGCTCCGGTGCCCACTTAGCTAAACGTCCGGATGACTCCGGTTTTGATAAGACTTGTCTTAGAGGTAAGTCCGTTAGTACCGGACCGAATGAGCTTGAAAGTAAGGCGGGGCGTCGCATGCTCACCAAGGCCGAGCTACCTTCTCGAGGTTGGTGTACTCGCCTCCGGTCCTTTGAGAGCCCGGCTAATGAAGTAGATGGGGAGTTGCCGTCCCATCTCATCTCGCACCAAGATCTGACTAATTGCCTCGTCCGAGGTGGCCGATATAACGATAGAGTTTCACCTTGCTTGGGGGGATAGTGTCAGGTCGTCGGCGAGATATTCCTTCACCGTCTGATGGCGACCGGTGTTCTTCCCGCCAGTGAAACTGGAGCTCTCCTCAGATTTTGAAGAAGGAAGCTCGCTTCGCAATCGAGATAGGAATCGGTGAGGCGCCAGCATCCGGTGAGTTTGTGTATTTCTCGGATGGTTTTGGGATCCGCATGTCGAGCACCGCTTTCACCTTGGTAGATTGGCTTTGGGCCTTCTTGAGAAACCCAAGATCCTTAAATTTACCCGCCTTCACCACGAATGTGCACTACGGGATTGAGCTTGAGGTTGGCCGACCAAGAGTCAAGAATAGTTTTGAGGTCAATGGCGCAGCGGTTCTCGACTTTTTGCTTTTGACTACTATATCGCCGACATAGACTTCAACAATTTCTCCTATGTGATCCTTGAAGATCGCGTCCCACCATTCTTTGGTAGGTAGCTCCAGCTTCGGACCGAAAGGCATCTTCCCAGTAGCAAAGACACCAAGTCGATAATGAACGCTGTTTTTGGGGCGTCTTCCGGCTCATCAAGACTTGGTGGTATCCTTGTATAAATCCAAGAAATCAAGATCTCATGCCCCACCAATGCTTCCACCTTCTTGTCAATGTCGGGAGGGTACAATTCTTAGGCGGTGTTTATTGAGGTCGGTATAGTCGACACACACGCGCCATCCCTCCCGGCTTTCGAACTACAACGGATTAGCCATCCAAGTTGGGTATTTAACCTCGCATGAGATTTTAGCCTCCTGAGTCGGGTTACCTCGCCTCGTATGACCGCTTTCGCCCGCGGCAAAACTTCTCTTCTTCAGTCGAACCGGTTTAGTAGCCGGATCGATGTTGAGACGATGAGTTATGAGCTCGGGCGAGACCCTACCATATCCAATGGAGACCATGCAAATACATCTCTATATTCCCTTAGAAGTCGCATGACCATTGGCGAATATCGATCGAACTCGGGTACCAACCTTGACAACTTTGGAAGGATCGTCAGTCGATAGTCAAGATTCTCACGATCATCCCGAGGTGGCAACTTGGAGGTTCTATAATTGCTAGGCACGAGGTAAGGCCGCATCTTGGGTTGAGACTCGTAGGCATTCTTTAGCCGCTTGGTCACCCCGAATGCTTAACACTCCCACGGGGCGGGTATCTTAATGGTGAGGTGGTACACGGAGCAGACGGCTCTGTTGCATACACCAATCTCTTCCTGTGATAATGTTGTATGGAGAAGGAGCTCGGACCAGAAAAATTGAATGGCCTTGGTAACCGACACGGGAGCATACCTACCAGAAGGAAGGGTAATGACACCTTCGGGTTGGACCGCTCTTGAGTAAAGCTCCGAATCGGGAAGGTGCGGTGCACCAATTCCTCCGACATCAAGTTTATCTAGGCACTCGGAATATGATGCTAACGGAGGCTCCGATGTCAATGTAGACCCGGTGTACATTCTTGTTACCCACCACACCAGTATAGTGATGGCGTCCCGCGAGGCATGATCTTGGTACTGGGTCGCTCTTTGGAGAACACGATGTTCTCTCCATCTCGAGTCGCTTGTTTTTCGGCTCCTCGGGGTCGGCCTTGAGCTTCATTTCTTAGTGACGACCTCGTCGTACTAACCGGCAGATCCGGTTATAGCGTAGACCTACTCCATCGCATTGGGACCTTCGTCTCGCCATCTTCGTGTCGGGTTACCGCTGAGGTCGGTCCGCAATTGTTTCCACCTCCATTTTCCCTCTCGCTTTTATTACCCGCCCAGTCGGCCGGTGTACTTCTTCGGCTTCCTTCCTCGCGAGCTCGTCACTCGTGAGCTCAAGGACTTGCATCTTCAGATCGTGACCGTACTCGGGTGGTAGTCACAATACTTTCCGCCGACTTTTTTTCGATCCTCCTTTCATAGGAGGAGGTTTTGAAAGAGCTCGATGTGAAGCTCAAATATTTCATACCTGGATTTGAATAGAGGCGTTCCTTATTACCAGGTTTGCCGAGGTCCCACCTGATTCCCATCGCCCCTTTTATTCTTTTCGAACGCACTTCGCTGCTCAAGACCGGCCCCGATCTTCGGCTTCCTTCTCGATCCTCACCGCTCATCCCAGATCTCTCTCTTCCTATCCGACTCGTCCCTTCGACAAAGTTGTCAACCAAGGTCCAAAGACGACTAGTCGCCTTCTACCGTTTGCGGGTGATCTCTTTATTCGAGCCCGTGTCGGATCTCGTTCTTGAATGCGTTGATGATGTGAGATCGTTACTCTCATCTATTTTAAGGGATTCCATGATGAACTGGAGACGGTTCGACATTGTTTCGCCCCGCCTTGGCGGATTGTAAGCAGATCGGACGAAGGTTGTTGAGGCGCATCTTTTGTAAAAGCGCCATTTGAACCGATCCATGAGGTCTTTGAAGCAATGGATGCTGTTCGCGGCGAGTGAACCAACGCCGAGCGTTGAAGATCGACACCTCGGAAAGACCTTACACATGTGGAAATCTTCCATCCTCGATTCGCCATGTTGGTGGTATAGGAAAATAGGAAGTCGAGGATCTCCAGGCCATCGTATGCAGCAATATTCGAGCCCGGTATCGGCGTGGCAGGTGTATCCGAATCTCCTCGAAAAGGAGATATAATTCGTCCGTGTCGGTCGAATCCGGAGCTCGTTACCATCCTCTCCGGGGTGCGAGATCGATAACGGCGTCATCGTCTCTTCGAGTGAGTTCGACTTCGCCTTCCTCCTTCTTTCCCATCCACCACACGGGTATCACGTCGAGGTGGAGAACGGCCCGCGGAGGTGCAAGGCGAATGAACCCCGGTATCGAGGCGGTCGTTATCTCAGCGGTGAACGTTGATTACTTGGAGGTAAACGACCTCGATCGTCAGAATCACCACCCGGCACTCTTGAGGCCCGCCCCGCTTGTCCTCCGGTTGAGGAAACTCGAATTGATTAAGGTTGACGTTGAGGAATTTGACATTTGCCGACCGAGGACCTCGTGGGGCGGTGAACCTCCTGCTCACCGATGACGAGGTCGGTGTCTTCTCTTCGTTGGGGCGGCGATCCCGAGGGTGTATGGAAGCATTCTCCATGTAACCTCGGTGTGTGATCGCTGGTGGCGTCCGCAATCTCCTTTCCCGGCTTGTGTGACCACCGATCGTTCTCTGCGACGGTTGTTACGCATCGCCGATCGCATACTAGCATTTGCACGTGTCCTTGCCATTAGATCGAGAAAACATGACTTTTGTTCAAGATGTAGTTCCCACAGACGGCGCCAATGATAAATCGGTGTGCGAGATTTATGAAAACAATAAAGAACACGAGAGACTTTACGTGGTTCGATCAAGAATAAGATCTACGCCCACGGAGGAGATGATCCTCAAGATGTTTACTATAATTTGATTACGCAAGTATCTCCAAGAGCTCTAGTATTCGATGAATTTGCTAACCCTTTACCTTCAATCTAACCCTATTTATACATAAACGTAAACCTTATCATGAATCCTCGATTGGCGGGACCATGATCTCCATCATAACCGCCCATGATTTCCACCGTTATTACCCATGATTTCACCGTTACCTCATTATCGTGCCTCGATTCCGCCTTTAATTGGGGTTTGGGGGTCATCACATGAACGTAACGAGCAGGCAACACTAGGTTAGGCCCACTCGCTTGGGCTGCTAGTGGCTTGAGAGGTTGGGCACATCCTATCGACAACAATGGAGAGTGATGGAAAATTCGGCCACATGATAGGAGAAAATTTTTATTCGAGGAGGTGGCGACGGAGAGTGATGGAAAATCTGGCCACTTGGTAGGGGAGAGAGAGAGAGAGAGATGAAATAGGGTGACTTAGGTGTTGATTTGGATTATTTTTAGTTTTTAAATTTATTTTGGAAATAAAAAACGATGTTTGCCATGTCGGATACGATTTGGGGAAATTTGCATATATGGAAAAAATTAGAAATTTCGAAAGTTTATATATTGTCATTCAAATTTTAGAATTCATGCGACAATTAATATTTGTGCTGAAATTTTATAAGTAAAGTTATTTTAGTAGTTATTATCCACCCTATTATTTACCGCTCTTACCTAAAGATGCTTAGATTTAGCTTTTAATTTTCCTACACAAGGTAACACATCTAATTTCATAATTATTTTACCAATATCTTATTGCAATTGCATTAAAATAAAAATATATGAGAAACACATTTGGTTTTGTAAATGTAGTTTAATACTACATTCTTCCCATTATTATCGGCTCGTTTTTCTTTTTGGATTGTTCCGTTATTGTTGGTCCATTCAAAAAATAAAATAATTTTATACTAAAAATATCTCAATTTCGCATCACATACTACTTTACAATATATATATATATATATATATATATATATATATATATATAGAGAGAGAGAGAGAGAGTTTGGTTCAAATAAGAACCATTCTTATCCTAAAACTAAGAACCAAAATGAATTAGTTATGAAAGTTGATGAATCCGTTGAAAGTTAATGAATTCAAAATTTAGAAATTTTCACCCGGGTTCGAATACCATCGAAGCGAAAATTTATTTTTTGGATTCGCAATTTTCCCAATGATTCATCAACTTTCACCGCGAATTCATCGCTTTTGGCTCACGCGTCACAATAAAAATGGTTCTCACGTTAATCCTTTCTTATATATATATATATACATAAGTATCAATAATAACGAGACGAATGAAGTATTTCATTACATAGAAAGCGATTTTATGCGATGCAAATTTTGGATCAGCCACAAAATTTCCCGGTCACGAGAAAAAAATGTAATCGAGTCCATCTGTCCATGTAAAACAAAAGGAAATGCAGTTGCGCCGCACGCGCTTATCAGGTGAAGTGGTCGAATTGAAAAATGGGTGCCCAGTTGGCTCGCAACCTCCATAAGTTGCCACGTGGCTCGTGAATTCATTTAATAATAATAATCGAGTTGGCACAAAAATAAAATGGATATGCAACATAATTATCGTGACAAAGAACCCACGAACAAGTTGATCTCCCAAAATTTGTATTTCCAAATATAAATACTATATTAATTGATTGCCATCAGATCAACGAAAATATCATAAAACTCGAAAATACGTGTAGGAAGATATTTATTTTAAGTGGTGGAAGAATTGAAGTTATCCATAAAATACGTGTACGTATTTTGATGAAAGTAGATCAATTTTAAGAAAATTTAATCAATCATAATCTTATCAGGGATATGATAGTTCTTTTGAATTTTTTATTTTCCTCTAAATTCTAAATATAATATTTTTATTTCTCACTCTAAATTTGATAATCTTAACTTTAAATCCGTAAAATGTAATTTCATTTCTAATTGTGCAACTTGTTGTGATGGAGTGTAGCTCGATAGTCATTATTTAATGGATAGTGGACGTAAAAATATGGATCATGGGTGTTTTTTTATGAATAAGTGGATATATTTAGGATAAAAATGTGAAGTTGATGTTTTCAAAAAATGAAAGTGAATATTTTTTATGGACGGATCAAAATGAAATTAAATAAACGTATTTAGTGGATGTGGGTGGTCACGACAAATAATTACCGAAATAAAACAACAAAAATTGATCATTTTTACACTATAAAGATACAATTGAATATATCTAAAAAGATGTACAATATCTCATTTATAAAAGAATTATTTTTTTTTTACAAAATTTGGGCCCTCAAAAGTTTATAATAATATTTTGAGACATTGAATATTTAATTTTTGAAAGAATATTTATATTAATATAAAATGATATATAAAATTTTGGACCCCCTAAAATGATGGGCCCTGGACGGTCGTCAATTCTCGCCCGTCCTCAGGGACGGCCGTGAGTGGATGGATGAAGTATAACATAAATGATTGTATTTTTTGCTTAATTCATACACACGAAAAAGTAATCCATAAATGGGTGCACCCTTATCCGTTCTGATGGTGATAGCCTATATGTAAGCTTGATAACTACATAGTTATAAATGGTGGGTCTACTAGAAACCATATTTATTCTAGTAATAAATAATTTGATTCTAATAAGAAATAAATCTGATTTGTAAATCTAGATGATAAATGGTCAAAATTGATTTTTAAATGGGATTGCTTTTTCATATAAGATAATATTTTTACGCATAACGTAATATTTTTTTTATTATTACAAAATATTTATAATTACACGAATAATTATGATTTCTATTCGATCATCTTCCTCTTACTATTTATATATATACAAAACTAATCCATAAATGGACGGACCGCATTCATAAAATTCTGATGGCCTATGTAAGGTAAGTTTGATAACTACAGAATTATAAATGATTACATGTCACATCTTTCCCCTTCCACTATGCACTTTTTATTTAATTTGTAAAAAAAAAACATTGTTACGTTAATCAACTCCTAAATAACTGTTTTGTTCCTCAATCAAAGCTCCAAATCATCACTTTAAGACCAATAGCCTTCTAAAATAACATAGATTGGTTGTTAATTTGTGACTATAAAAATGATAAGCCAGCTTAATCAGCAATGAATATATTCTTCCCTTTGTGTGTTACGATAACCTCCAAATACATGTATCAAAAGCTCATGATGAATCTAATATGGTTTCGAAAGGTATAAATTTTAAATATCAATTTCTTGGAGTCGGATAGTTCGTCATATGTACACGATTACATAAAATTGACATGCGATTGAATTCTCGTTTTACCCCACGTGTATAATGATAATGAAATTTAATATCCTTGTATTTTAATCTTTTAATGCAATAATTAGCTATTGCTGAGCCAGCAGAGACTCGTTGGACACTATTGGAATAGTACAATCCAAGTACATGTCGGATAATGTCAGTATAGATACATTTTTTTGTTCTAAATTTACTAGCTTTTAACCAATCGAGTTAAGCCCGTGAGACTTAGTGAGAGAGAATTGGGAGCAAAGGATGAGTTCTGAATGCCGTCTAGAGGCTTAGTGGAGCCATGACCCCATGTTTAGAATGAGTGTTCGTGGAGATATCTGTCTCACCGACTAGAGTCCCCTATGGCATTTCTCGCAAGCAATGTCCTTTCCCAAAAGATATGGCAAACCGGTATGCGGTCTTTTAGGTCCGGACGTCGGGTAAATTAGAAATCAAGACATAAACTAAGTCTATGAGACAATATTCTCGATCGGACCAATCCCGTAAGTTAATATGAGAACTTGCTCGTTGTTATCCTTGGTCATAACAACGAATAATATATATTTAGGCCTCGTTTGGTAGATATGTTTAGATATGTCAAGATAAATAAGAATATGATATGTGTTATAGATAATGTTAGATTGATATCGTATCTTATTGTTTGGTAGATAAGATATAAAAATATAGACAACAAACTTGTTTGTTTGGTACACTAGTTAAAAAGCAAGATTAAGTAAAAAATTACAATTGTATCCTCTGCACCATTCGTGAGTTTTTCTTCCTCCACCACCAATTTGTCTTCGGTTTTCCTTTCCTTGATTTGATCCTCAGCCTTTCTCAACACAACATCAACATCAACTTTCTTTTCTACCGTTTTTCTTTTCATTTTCTTCTTTCCACCATGTTTCCCCATTCTAAATCTCAAGATTTTTTTCAAACAACCAAAATCTTGAAATGGAACTAACTCCCAACACTACTATTCCGACCAAATTTATTCCCAAAGTCAACTAATTATCTTCAAATTAATCTATAGAAAAGTTAAATCAACCTAAGATATGACAAGAAACCGTAACAAACCGTGAATTGAAATCAAACCCCAAACATGCATCAATAAAACTGAGATAAATCCTCCAAAATCTCACAAAATGCCAGGTCCAAATAAAATACTTGCAAGGAACAAAGAATTTTTTTGCCAAGTCCACGTAAAAGCCACAAAAAGATTTATTCACGTTGAAAGAAAACATAGGTGAGAGAAAGGAAAAAAAAAAAGTAGAAAAAAAGAAAAAAAGGAAAGAGAACAAGGCACGCAGGAAAAAAAAGAAGAAAAAAGAAAAAAGCAAAGAGAAAAGAAAAAAATGAGGGTACTGCAGTCATTGGAATTTTTTATTACACATACTGTGCATATAGGATGTGGTAACTGGGCTCCCGCGTCAGTTGCCTATAGAAGGCGTAACAGTGTTTTAAAGACGGACCGTTCTTTAGTAGCGGGCTCCCAAGATATGCATCTGGTTTACCAAACACAAAGATAACACAAGATACCTTTCCTATCCAATCCTCATCTGGTCTACCAAATGAACCCTTATTGCACCCCTTCAAGTGCATGTTGTCCATAACAATCATATGCATGAGGCACAATGTGTATGCCATTATACAGGAACCGATCACAATAAAAAGGCGTAGAAACTGACCATCCAATCCAATATCCAAGTCAGCAACGAATCGAAATTCCACACCCCCAACATGTGAAGATAACTTGTCGCAACTGAAAGGTTTGTTCATGTCCGCCATATATCATATTGATCACCCTATTATGGGCTCGTATTGTCACATTATAAGTGGCCTTTACATCATACTCTCTTTGTAGATCAACCACAATAGACATCAACTTCATAACTTTGACGTCCTTGTGCATTTTTTGTGCTATGTGTGTTGATATCACAGGGGTGTTCACATTCCTTACTCGGGTAATAACATGATTCTATACGCAGGTGTATACGACATCAAACTTACGGACAAACCAAAATCTACCCTTTTGCGATGCACACAATTAAAAAATGGCATTGATTACAATATCTGCATTTAAACGTAATCCTTTATAATTGGATCGATGGATAACAAAGTCTTTTCGATGTTCAAATGCCACAATCCGATGGATATCTTCAGCTCAACTTTGTTGTAGAATATGGAATCTAGGCTCAACTTATTGTGGTACGATACCGAGCCTAGAGGACTAGTAAAAAGATTAACAGAAGCATCATGAGGAATAACATGAATTAGCCAGTTACTCATCTCTTCTACTTTTTCTAGTTTTGTCTTTATGTGAGTCATTGCGTGAGTAATATTGAGATTCCGGTAGATCGGAATCAAGAAAATTACCGACCGAGATCTCATTTATTTATTTGAAATTTATTTTACAATCCCGATCGACCGAAACTCAGATTTTGTGCGACCAAAATATTGATTAGTCCAATCGGAATCATGATTTGATGATTAATTTAGATGAATTGTTTATGTCAATCGTGAAATGATTAATTTAGATAAATTAGTATATTTGTCATATAATTATGAAAATTATAAAGTAATTTAATAAAACAATCCAAAAATCAAAATCTGCTATGAACAATCAATTATGCAATCATTTCCTATATTTTGATAACCAACAAAATATTTCGTGTTTCATGCAGAGATGTCATAATCCATTCAGTTTTTCCACTATGAATAACATGCAAACACGCACCGTCCAACCACGCTCCCAACAGCCAACACTCCCACCCTTGTTTCCAAATGACAAATCTCCTCCTCCTCTCTCGTCGGTGGCCAACCCTCCCCCATTTTCCCGATGGCCAACCCTCCTCTGCTTCCCGCTGCCAACCTCCTTATCTCTGTTTCCCGACGGCCAACCACCTCCCTCCTTCACCTCCTCATCGCCAACCCTCCTCCTTTTCCCGGCCAACCCTCCGTCTGCTTCCGACGGCCAACCTCCTCTCTGCTTCCCGGCCAACCACCTCCTCCTCCCATTTGCCGGTGTGAACCCTTCCTCCCTTTTTCCCATGACCAACCACTTCTCTCTATTTTCGCAGCCAACCCCCTCCATCTCCCTTTTCTCGACGGCCAACCCTCCCTCCCCTTTTTCCGCTTACCAACCCCGTGAAATCGATGTTATCGCTGACTCAGTTTTCGTAGGATGAAGGATATTTTTGTAATTTTAATGTGAATTGGGTAAAAAGAGTAGTATGTTAATATATGGGTTAAATTAAGTATGTATGTTAATATTTGGGACATTTCTCCCCATTAACACTATATATAATATTAACCAATTTAAATATTAATAATATAAATAAATAATATATATATAATATAAATATAAAAAAATATTTCGGACGGCTCGATTTGAAAATCGATTTTTTCCCCAACTCGAAATAGAACCGAATAAATTTCGATTTTAAAATTTAAAATCGAATCAAACCGTTTTACTGTACAAACCGAACCAAATCATTAATTTCGATTCGGTTCGATTTTTTTAATTTGGTTTGGTTTTACTCACCCCTGATGAGGATTGAATCTTCGTTGCATTTTACAAATAGGAGATCCACTATATACATGATGGGCCATCCAAATATATAAATATAAGTTCCTTATATTGGCTTGACTCTTAACTTTCATCAATAATAAAGTTGGGTCGTATAATGTGACTTAAGATATAGATCTTAAAGCTACCCAAGATGAGTTGGGCCTAATAATATGAGGAGCTATTAGGGATTAAAGTTTTTTTAAACAAATAAAAATGTATTCTCCCCTTTATTTTTGGGTAGAGTTCATTTTTTTCACTCAATACAAGGGCGTTAAAAGATTTAATCATTTAATTATTTTTGTTTTATATGTACTTTTTATTTCTTATAAAAATTTCGTCAACAAAATGTATATCTTCCTTCTATTAGCTCAATTATGTAGTTCATAAAAGTTTAACAAGACACACTTATATGGGATGTGGGTGGAATTCGAACTCATAATCTTTTGGTCATAAATTCGTATAATCACTATAGTCTATAACGTGGGTAACCATGCGATATTCTAATTTAAACGTTATTGATAAGACTCAAGTTCATGACTTGCAAAATAAGATGATCACTCCATAAACTAGACCAACTTATGGTTAGGGGCTTACATAAAGTGCATTTGTTTTTATTTTTTATTTATATTGTAACTACAAAATACAATATTGTAGTTATTATAACATGCATGAAAACAAAGCCATAAGCAATTTAATATTATAAAGAAAACCATAAGCAAATTTAAATGGTTCGGGTTATTAATTGGATTTGGGATGAGTATGATTATATGTATTTTAGATAAATCTGACCATTAATCTACATGCTTACATTCATTTATATACTATTTATATTATTTATTATTAATGTTTATTCTGTAATGTTTGATTTTTTTTAGACGAATAACCAATTAATATCACAATTTATATTTATAAATTTAAATAGTTACGAGTAATTAAATTTTTTTTTTTGGGTGTGGGGTTGAACAGTATGGTATATGCATTCACCATGGGTCCAAGTCGTTGAACCATGGTTTCATCGTTTCGCTTCATCACCGTACTCCCCTGCGGTCCACGACTTGGAGGTAAATTGACTAAACTCCGTCAAATATAAAGTTGTTTCTATAATTTTCTATTTAAATAACAATGTAAAGTGATTATACATCAAAATTGACCTACAACTTATATATTAAATCCAAAAATATGGTAGTTACACTTTTTTTTTGCATATGAAAGCACCTAAAGTATGGAGCTGGGATTTTAAAGAATTTTTTTACCAAGACAACATAAAATTATTCTTTCGGAATTCAATGGACTACAAACTAGTTTTCTATAATATTATTTATAAGATTGATCCATTGGCAAAAAAGGCCGTATATGCGTAAGGCTAAGGTACAACACGACAATGCATGTTACCCAAAATGGGTTATAACACACATATACACACAGAGTACTATAAATAAATTGAAAGGATAAACTCAATAATTTATCGAGAACATGGAAAGAGACGTGGGATAGTTGTTTGCATGTCTAATCTTAAATTCTCAGCATTTTTATTGAATATATGTTCGAGTCTGTACGTAGTTGTAATGTTGTCGGAGTATTTACATAATTAATTAATCCATGTTTTTTTTTTGGTATCATGGAAATCCGCAGTCGCTACCTTAAGTGCGCACTGGGTAAACCCCACGTTCCTGTACAATAGCATGCAAACTACACAGGACAATAGTATTCACGACAAGTGCTCACAAATAATATGTAGCATATAACTCTTCTTGTACCTCTTATATGTATTTATACAAATACAAACAAGTTATAGGGGTTGCAAATATATGTATATATATTTAAAGAAGTTTACATTTTATTTTATTTTATTAAAGTTTACGTTATTATTATATATATATTTATTTTATATTTGAAAACCGTGATTTTAGATATATACTATACGTAAAATAAAAATGTGGAAGAATTAAAAATAATAAAAGAATATTTCCGAGACTGGATTTGTAATACCTAGTTTACGGAATAAATACAAAGAACCGGGCATGGGGCACATTTGTCAACAGGTCATGACATGAAAAATTCTCACCTGCATAGTTATAATCGATCGGAGTTTCTCACGCATTTTCCACATGGTGTTGTGAATCTTGACACAATTAAGAATTCATTTCGTTGCAAATAAGGAAGAAACGCAAAAAATTTACGTGGTTCGATTGAATGATCTACGTCCACAGAGGGTGAGCTGAAAATTTATTAGATCGTCGGAAAAGATAACCGGAATTGATCGAAAACAAGATATAAATACAATACACAACATCTCTCTAGATCTCTCTCTTAACTTATCTCTCTAAAACTGTGTCACGGGGTGAAAAAATTATTCTCGATTTGTTATCAACATGTGTGTTTACTAACATATCCACTAGTTTGTTTAACTAACTAGATTCCACAATCATCATCGTAGAAATTAAGACAATGATTAAAAATAACTGTACTGCACTATCATCGGAACCAACTCCTAGCTGCTTTCAGCAATAGCATCAGCTCCCTTCAACCAGACGTTAGTATCAGCAGCTAGATGTTTTCAGTAGAGTATTTGTAGTCACAAATACGCATACATAGAATATATAAAAACTATTTTCTTTTACTTCATATAAAACGATTAAAATATCCAACACTAATAATCTGAGACATTTAGATGATATAAATGAACCACAATAAATTCAAATACCATATGAAAATTAGTTTTTGGACGAGCAACAATTTTTCGAGGATAATATTTTGGAGTTGGATCTCTTGTGCTAATACAATAACTTAGTGATCTATACGTGGAATATAAACACCAATACATTAAATTCATCTCGAGTTATTTAGCTTCTCCATTTGAAACTCTAGGGATAAGTAGCCCTCATATTTGAAGTTCAAAATTACTCCCTTCGTCCCATGAATCATAGCTCCTTTCTTTTTGCACGTAGATTGAGAAGAATTATATTTTGTGTGTAAAGTGGTGTGTGACACAAAATTCGAGTCATTTTTTAGTGTAATTTTTTTTTTTTAAAAAAACGAGCCAACTTAACGGGACAGCCCAAAAAGGAAAACCAACCAACAATAATAAGACATGGAGTATTATTTTGTGATCGAACATAGTTGAGTGAGATTCTTATTCCCCAATTTATAATATTTAAAATTTATTTTGTAATTGAACTGCAGCGAACGAAGTATATTATTACTACTATTTTAAAATGAGAGCACATGGTGCAGGTAGGTTTGTCATGGACCTAACATAGCTAACCTTTTTAACTTTTTAGGATCTACTTTGAGTTCTGCACCCAATTATTGTGTGCTAATTACTCTGACAGTTTTAATATTTTCTTCTCTCTCCCACTACAAATGCAGCATTGACTTTTTTTTATATCTAATTGAAAAGTCCCAAAATATATGTTTATGTTAAACATATCTAGAATTATCTATAACATCCATCAAATGCTCAAATTATTGAGATTGTAACAATAAATATCTCGAACGATCTGTAATATCAAAAGAAGAATCAATAAATGTCCCAAGTAATAATTTTCATGGACGAAAAGAGAACCTGTATTTTCAATATCTTACTTCATCCGTCTACAAAAAAGTTATATTTAATTCATTTTTAACTCGTTCATCAAAAATTTATATTTTTCTGTTTTAGACATCTTTTTACACTTACAATATATGACATTTTCTTTACTCAACACAATTTATTAAAATTCATGCCACAAAAAATAATAGTCATCCTGTCCCATTATTGTAGGCTTGTTTTTCTTTTTGGATTATCCCGTTATTGTTGGTCCGTTTCAGAAAAGAAAATAAACTTTCACTAAAAAGTACCTCGAATTTCGTACCACACACTATTTTACACATAAAACACAATTCTCGTTAATCTAAATGCAAAAGAAAGGTAACAATAATACCGTGACGGAGGAGTAAAAGTTTTTGATAGATGGAGTGGGTAATAAATAATGACTTGACAAAATAATATTTCTCCATTCACCAAAAACGTGCATCGCTTTTGGTGTACGGGTTTTAAGAAAACCGAATGAGTGTAAAGTAAATGTGTATAAAAGTGTGTCATCGGATAATAAACGAATATATTAATGTATTGTGAATGTAAAAGGGCCATGAGTGTTTTTTTTGTAAATAAGTGGATAAGTTGAGGGTGAAAATGTAAAGTTAGTGTTTCCAAAAAAGGAAAGTGCACATTTTTGGTGGACGGACCGAAAAGGAATTAAATGCACGTTTTTTGTGGACGGAGGGAGTAATGTTTTGCATTAGAATTTAAAAAATCAATGCAATTCCATATTTTACAGAACTTGTTCCCTTTATTTTATAAACTCCGTTGTTTCATTCAATAAGTTGTTGGTGACTCGTCTAGGGTAGTGGACGACTAGAAGCTATTTTCGATTTACGATAATTTTTCATTTTTTGATTTGGATTCGTTTGTTCCGGATTAGGGTTCCTCATCAATTTCTAGATTGCGATTGTTATTTATTAGCTATTCCTAATTTTTTGGACTTGTATTTATGAAATTCTCATTTATTTAAAACACAACGTTAGCATTCCGTCAATTTTTTTGCTATCTATAACACTTTTGTTACAGTCTCGATAGTTTGGGACTTTGATTGATATTATTGATAATTTATGACATTTTTGTTATAACTTCAATAAATTCAAACCTTTGAGTAATATTATCAATAGTTCAAACTATTTTTGGACTATACATATGATTTAAATATTTGATTGATATTTTTACCCTAAAATACTAGTATTGAGCAGTCTTGGGCTAAACTCCAACTAAATAAACCATATGGTGGTATTTGGACTCTTGGTTTTGGGAGTATTGGCTGTCGCCCACAAAAATTAAAGAGAAGTCAAATACATTTAACAACTTACAAAGAAAGTAAACAACCACCTCATTTGTGGATCAATCAATCAAGACTTGATTTTCAATCAAATCCATATCAAACCTAAAACCAGAAAGCAACTAGTGAAAGTTTATTCACATGGGATTTCAAGAGATGGATAAATTATACGTGATTTTAACATGGGTGGTTGCTACTTGGCAGATACTATCGTCCTCATATGCCATGTTTGTGGGTTAAAAGGGCAATCTAAATTAGGGTTTCTCACATTTTAGTTTAGGGGCAAACATGAATGGGTTTGATTTTCCTGAATCCCATTTCATGTGATCTGCTTAAGGGGGTGTGGTGTTTCAATTTGTTTTATTTTTCTTCTTTATGTCTAGTTAGGGGAGAGCAAAAAAACGAACCGAACCGAAAAATCGAACCGAAACTAGCGGTTTGGTTCGATTTGTATAGTAAAACGGTTCGGTTCGGTTTCAAAAATTTGAAATCAAAATTAATTTGGTTCGGTTTCGGTTTGAGGAAAAAAATTCGATTTTCAAATCGAACCGCCTGAATTTTTTATTTATATTTTTATATATCATATATATGTTATTTATATTATTAATATTTAAATTGGTTATAATTATATATATATATACATATATTATATTATAAATATTATAATATTTATATTAATTAGAATTTAAATTCGATTAAAACCGAACCGAATCGAACCAAACCGAATATTTCGGTTCGGTTTGGATATATAAAACGGTTCAGTTCGGATTGGGTTTTAAAAAAATTCGATTTTTTGGGTTCAGTTCGATTTTGAACCGAACCGCCCGAATGCTCACCCGACTCTAGTCATATTCCATACAAGCTTGGATTATACAGATGCAAATTTGAGTTTCACGAGTATTTTTTAATTGAACTTGTTGTACAATATTTTTCGAATGTAACTTTTTTAGTGGCTTGCGTTATTGGAATAAAATATAGTTAGCTCCTATATTAATTTAATTCAATTCAATTCAATTCATGTACTATTTAACGTCAATGTTACACGAAGACCTAGATTATAATAAATGGCCCTTATAACAAAGTAAAAGTGCAAAGATCCAAATTTATGCAATAGCCTACTCTCAACATAAAAGAAATATAAATTCAAGTGGAAATATCTAAATACGCAAGTTTCCTTCTCTTTCTGTGCTCTAATTAGCTAGCTATTCAGCAATTCTTCGTGTTTTTCTCATTGATGAATCTAGCTATGTGAATGTGCTAGATTTATAAAGCAATAAAGAACACCTGTGCTTTTTACGTGGTTCGATCGTTAATGAGATCTACGTCCACGGAGGAATGGTTCCTCAATACTTTTACTAGAGCTTTTCGCATGCAGAGTATTGTTACAAGCCTTTGTATTCAAAGAAATTGCTAACCCTTCTAACATCGCTTTCCTTCTATTTATACACCGACTGCCCTCGGCGCCGACCTCCATTGGTCGCTATGCGACTCTTCCTCCGGGCGTGCCTCCATTGGCCGGAGCAGGACCTCGCCTCGCGCCCACGTGGAGGGTGGCGCCGACCTGGTTCATCTTCTCCATCATGAGGGTGGCGGTTCCTGGGCCAGCGCTTGGGCAATGATTAGGGCTCGACCGCTGGCTCACATTAACGTTAGGCCCACTCGCTGGCCTCGTTAGTGGGCCCATTGGTTGGGCCATATCCCATCATAGCCCCCGAATAGCCGAGGCACGATGAGGCGAGTGGAGGAAGACAACCGCCGAAAGCGAGGCGGGTCACCGGGTTGTTTCTTGACGCGAGGGTCTTCCGTGCCGATCCGAGTTGGGTTGTTTATTGTCCGCCGCTTGAGAAAGATGTGGCACCGGCGGAAGTCGGCACGACCGGATAACGCGCCTCCGCGCTGGTTATGCCGAGGTGCGGTCAGTAGTGGTATTACTCCGTGGTGGCTCCCTGTTCGACCCGAGCGACCGCCTTTTCGGGATGCCGTGGTGTGTCTCGGGTCAGCAGACTCGCGCCTGGTCGGCCGAGGTCCGATCTAGTTGGCCGAGGCCCGATCCGGCCGGGCAGAGGTCCGATCCGCGGGCCGCGGTCCGATCCGGTTGGACGAGGTCCGATCCGATTTCTCGACATTTGTGGGGACGGTGCGACCGAGGCGCCGCCATCTAGAGGACGCCGGGTCCGTATGATGATTGCTAAGTCGACCGGGCGGTTCGTCCCTATCTCGGGCGACGCCGACGCGCCAGCGGTAGTTACGCCGAATAGCGTGCGCAGCGTAACGACATCCAATCACGTAGCACGTGTTGAATTTGAACGGCAATTGCGCGCCTGTCTTATAAATAGGCGAAAAAGAGGCGATCGCTCACTTTCTTCTTCTTCGACGCTTAACAATTCCGAGAGAATTTGTGAGAGATTTTCCGAGTCCGACAACCAAGTAGCTGCCACTCGCCTAAAAGTAAGTATGTCTTCTTCCTCTGCTTCGAGTACGCCGCCTCGCTTCCGGTCCGCCTCGATCATCTCCCGCTGGAGTTTCGGTTCGAACCGCCATCCTCCCTCCCGATAGTGAAATCGAGGTTAGGGATTATTCTCGCTATACCTTGTCGGGTAGGTGTAGGAAGATTAGCGCTAGGTTCCAAAGAATATCATCCGCGCGGGACGGGGTTAATGTGAGGGACGCCGATCGTCTGTGATTTTTGACGATGTAATAAGAGTAGGAGGAATGTCACATTCCGCCGACGCCTGGTGGTGTGTTCCGCACCCATCCGACAGAGCGCTATCCCTCCTGAGGATTCATAACTATGTATATAGACGCCTTTAGGGCCGGTCTTAGTTCCCGCAAGCCCCATCTTTTGAGCCTCCGAGATTTCCGAATCCCATCTCGCCAATTTACCCCGAACCCATTAGGTCGGTAGTCGAGATGGGTTAGCCGTTATCATGTAGCCGAGGAGTTCTCCTCGAGCCTCGATGCGATTCTTTAGCCAAGTACCGAGAGGTTGTACTATCTTCGCCTCAAACCGCTTAGGGTAGTCAACCTCGGCTGTCGGGTGGCAAAAGAAGTTTTTTTTGAGGGTCACGGGCATCCGATCTACGGACGGGATGGTAAGGTGACGGATATAAAGCTTAAGCCCTCGGCCGGTAGAGTAACAGCTCAACACGCCGTGAAGTTTCTATAGAATTCACCGAGGACAACCTTAATGATGCCGGGCCGAGTGTGCACAGTCGCAGTTCGGACGGGTCCGAGCCGGGAGGGCACCTCTCTTTCCTTCTTATAGGTTCGACTCCGCTTGACTAACGCGATTTTCTTCTCAGAATGCAGTGAAGCTTAAGCACACGGGCGAGGCGGCAGCCGCCTGCCTCGACCGCGCCACCGGGCGACAGCGAGCCTTCTAAAAGAGGCGAGTGTCTGGGCCCACCTCGCAGCCCGTGGTGGTGGAACACCAACGATCCGTCAAGGGTCCGCACCGATCTCCACCGGCCTCGAGGTGAGGCTCGCGCCCATGATGCGCACGAGGTACCGATCTCCCGCGATCTTCCGCCTTGTCTCGTCATGTTTTTTTTTTTTTTTTTTTTGCGCTACTAATCGCTTGATTTGCGGACTCGCCTTGATCGCGAAAGAGTTGCGCCGCATGGCCGACGTTGTTGCGCCCGCACGAGGAGCCGGAGAGAAAGCCGGTCACAAGTGAGTCCCCGCCGGCCGGGCGCGAGGAGGGAGGCGGAGGTTGCTGCGGCGGCCGAGGCCGCCACAAGCGAGAAGGGCCGTCACATGGCGGGAGGCCCGCGCCGAGGTGGAGCCGCCGGAGGAGGTGGCGAGGCGGAGAAGAGGCGGCAGATCGAACGAGTGCTCACTTGGCGGAGCAAGGCCCATGTCAAGGCCTCGCCAAAGAACTTATCGAGTCTGAGTCCTTCTCCGCCTTTATCTCCGACCGCCGCCGTGATGAGGCCGCAGTGATATCTACCCACCGAGGGGCGGCCACGATGCCGATTTTGACAAGGCGGCATGGTCGGGCCGAGATTGATCGAGGGCGGTCAACTTGAGTATGCCGGTGCTTGCCGATGCACCGCTTTTCCCTGGGCGAGGCTTAGCCTCCTCGACGTCGCTTCCCGACGGCCGAGGCCGTGTCCCGATGCCGTGGATGAAGATCTAGAGCTTGTGCTTGCCGAGGCGCGGGCCCGGCCAAGAGGAGGAGGAGGGAGAAGGAGCCGAGCTCTATGGCTCAGTCGACCAGAACAAGAAGAATGGAGCACCGGAGAACGCAGTGGAGGCAGGGCCATGAGTCCCGAGAGAGGCCGAGGTTAGCGGGCCAATTGTAATAGGTTGAACCGCCGGGTCGATAGACTCGAGCCCTTGTAATAAAATTCTTTCGTATGCAATAAAAGAATGTTTATCACTTTCGAGACTTGTGTTGTCTTTTTATTTATAGATTCCGCATCTCAATACTGGGACTCGACCATGAATTGTCGCTGTCGAAGAGGTCCGAGGTGCCCGCCGAGAAGCGACGAGGAGGTACTTGGAGGAGTCGGTCCGCCGAAATGACCCAAGTTTTGGCCGCTTATGGATGCGAGCTCGGTGTCTTCTTCCGAATCAAGAAGAAGTCGACCGAGGCCGATCGGAGGCGGCCCGCCTCCCGCCGAGAACGAGGCGCCGGTTGAAGGTCGCGCAGAAGCGAGTCCGTGGGCGGACATATCCGCCGACGCAATCCACGGACGCTTGATGCAAAGGCGAGGAACAACTTGAATCGACCGCGAGAGGCTCGCCGGTTGTCTCGAGGAGCATGCAGAGTACGAGAGGCAGTCCGCCGCTACCGGTGGGACTACCATATCCGGCCGACGATCGAGTCCGAGTTGTCAAGGAGGGCATGGTGCCGGCGGACGGGGGCGGCCCAACAAAGAAGAAGTTCAAAGCTCGCGTCAACTCCGTGGTGAAGTTTATGGAGATGTACGACATCGTCCGAAACGCCGCATGCCCCGCAAGGTGGCGAGGCAACAATGGCTCGCCGACCCGATCATAGAAGAACCAATGGAGGAGGCGGATATCCGATCACGCCAGTAGGCCGAGGTTGATGGGTCCGCAGGGGCGGATTATCCGTGGGATCCTTCGACCGGGCGACGACCGAGGTCCTCGTGTCGGCGAGAGCTTCGGGGCCGAGGTCGCACACACGGCCCTGTCCGGCCGTGGGTCGGGTGTGACCTCGCAAGGCCCCCGCCCGGATGCCTGTGGCTTGCGCCTTCGCCACTTCGGAGTGTCCTCGAGCGGGTGAAGGTGATCCCGAGTCGATAAGCTCCGTCCGGCTGCCTCCGAGCCCGCCGAGCGCCGGGAGCAGTGTGGTGATTCCGCCTCATCGACCGGGTCAAGGCACTGAGTTCGCTCTGCATACATCGCCGGCCCGGGATTTTGTAGAGAATTGGTGCAGCCTTCGCCGGCCCCGGCGAGGCGGAGTCTTGAGGCCTGAATGAGGCCATGTATAGTATAGACCTCAGTATGTAGGTATAAATGTATTTAGACTGTTTCGAAGTGTACGCTTCCCTTTGAGAGGTACAAACATAGCTTAGGACTTCGCTTTTGGTCATAAATGTATTCACATCAGATACAACGATTTTCCCAAATAAAGGGGTATAAACGAGCTCAAGCACGGTTGTCTTCAGATATGGCTTGGTACTTTGTTTGTAGTCGCTGATGCATTTTGACTTTGTACCGAGTGCATATCTTCCCAAATAAAGGGGTATGAGGTGGCGAGATCGGTTTGATGTCGCTTGCATGTAGACGCCCAACTTAATGGGTAATCAGATGCTTTGCATGTAGACGCCCAACTTAATGGGTAATCAGATGCTTTGCATGTAGACGCCCAACTTAATGGGTAGTCCGTATGCTGCATTCTACTTAGTGGGATTTTCATCTTCGTAGGCGCCCCTCGTGAAGGTTTAGACGTGGTATATCCGAACGGATGTTCACATAGATGCAAGACGAACGGTGAAGTACTCATTAGAAAACAAACGCTTTATTAAACAAGTAAACAAAGATCGCATATCACCAAAACAATAGGAAGGCTAACATGTCGCCGATCTAAAATCAAAGCTATGTAAAATACCTCCTTAGATGAGTTATGTGCCGTGTTCGGGAATAAGTGCCCCTGACAGTGGGCGAGCTTGTAGGCCCTTTGCCGAGGTCCTCGTGAACGTGGTAGGTCCTTCCCATGTCGGATCAAGCTTGTTAAGACGCCGGCTCGGCTTGCTTCATTATTCCGTAGGACGAGGTCGCCTACTTGGAGCGCGGAGGCCTTTACTCTTTTGTTGTAGTAGCGCGACCGGCTCTCAGACTTGGCTTCGCTTATGAAGCGAGCTCGCCTCCTCGAGGGCGCAAGGTCGCCCGCAGTCTTCCTGCCCCGCCCGGTCGAAGTGGAGAGTGCGAGGGCTCAGCGCCACCGATCTCGCCGGTATGACGGCCTCGCACCGTAGACCAGCCGAAAGGGGTTTCCGCGCGACGTCCGTGGTGTGGTCCTCAGAGACCAGAGGACTTGAGGGAGATTTTCAGCCCACGCTTTTAGCTCGGTCCAAATTTTCTTCAATCCTTGCACGATCGTGCGGTTCGTCACCCGGTCCCGACCATTCGCTTGCGGCGTGCGAATCGAGGTGAAGCGTTGATCGATCCGAAGTTCTTCGCACCATTCCTCAAGTTTTTGTCGACGAACCGGGTGCCATTGTCCGAGACCAGATGTGCGGGATGCCGGGCGCGCACTATATTTTCCACACAGCGCTTGAATCCTTCCGCCGTGAGGCTCGAAAGTGGCTCGGCCCGACCCATTTTGTGAAGTAGTCTATGGCTACGACTAAATATCGGTCGACCGGTGCTCGGCCGAATGGGCCAACGATGTCGATCCCCACCGCATGAAAGGCCACGGACTCGCAGCCGCCAAGTCGGCCGAGGCGCTGACCGTGGAGTGGATCCGCACTTTGGGCACTTCTCGACGAGCTCGGCCGATCTTGCACGAGGCGGGCCAAGAGTATCCCGACCTCGCCTTCTTCGAAAGTGCTCGCGACCGATGTGGCTTCCGCAAGACCCTGGTGAATTTCGCTGAGCACATAGTCGGCTTCTTCCGCCCGAGGCATCTCGGGAGGGTCAAGGTAAGACTTCGAGAGAGCGCCTCACGCATGAGATACTCGATTTTGCCATCATCTTTTGGCTTCGAGCCGATCCAAGGTAGTGCGCCGTGTTCCGTGTAGCCTCGTCGGAGACATCCAATTCGGCTCTATCTCTGATGATGCCGACGCTGACTCCGCTTATGCTTCGAACGGACCTCCACCGGTGGACTTGTTGACGACGCCGCTAGCTTGTCGAGGACGCCACCACTGCTTTCCCCTGGGATTCGTGGATGTCAAGTACCGAACGAGGTCAACATCTCCTTCGCTTTCTCGAGATATTGTTTCATCTCGGTCCTCCTCGCCTCAGATTTACCTAACACCGGTTCACGACGACCTGGAATCGCCAAGATTTGGATCTCATCCACCCTTAGCTCCTTAGCGATGCGGAGTCCCGAGATTGGGGCCTCATACTCCACCTCGTTGTTGGTGGTCGGAAGGTAAACCGGAGCGCGAGGTGACTTCCCGCTTATCTGGGCCGAGGAGAAGAATGCCCGCCCACGCCTGCTTTGCACGAGGCTCCGCCCACGACATCCGCCAAAGAACCATCCGGGGCGAGGGTCCGCCTCCGCAAGGGGCGGGGTGACCGAGGTGGAGGCGTTGGAGGAGCTAATCTTAGCGGTCGACTGCTCAAGAACTGCTTCTACCAGAAATCACGGAGCTTGCCTTTATGGCCGGGTGCTGGGAGTACGAGATATCGTGCTCGCCAAGCCCGTGGCCCACTGGCTATTCGTCTGATGACTGTGTTTTGACAAGACTTGCCTCGGGGTAGGTCGGTCAAGACTGGACGGAGTGAGCCCAGTAGGGTCTGAGCCGCCGCTAGCATTCACCAAAGCTAATGCTACCTTTTCGGCCGCATACCTTGTCTCCGGCCCTTTGAGTGCTCGGTGATGAAGTAGATAGAAGCCGCCGTCCGACCTCGTCCCGCACCAAGATCAAGACCGATTGCCTCGTCCGAGGTCGCCAAGCACAAGGAGAGGAGTTCGCCTTTTTGGGGCGGCCAAGGTGGGCGGTCGGTACTCCTTCACCGTGAAGGCGAGGTGGTGCTCTTCCCGCCATGCGAAGTCCCGCCCTCCTCAAGATTTTAAAGAAGTGAGCTGCTTCTGGCAGCCGGGAGAGAACTCACTGAGGCGCCAGCACCCAGAAAGTTTGTGGATCTCGCGAATGGTTTTGGCACTGCATGTCGAGCACCGCCTTTACCTTGGTGGGGTTCGCCTGAGCCTTCTTGGGAAACCCAACACCCCAAGAATTTCCTGCTTTACCATGAAAGTGCATTTTGGGGTTAAGTTTGAGGTTGGCGACCGAGGAGTCTGGAGGATGGTGTCGAGGTCGCCGGGCGCAGCCTCCGCTTTTCGACTTTGACTACTATGTCATCGACGAGACCTCGACGATCTCCCCAATGTGGTCTTTGAATGTTGCATCCACCATCCTCCGTAAGTGGCCCCGCGTTTTGAGGTCGAGGGCATCTTCGACGCCAAGACGCCAAGTCTGTGATGAATGCAGCTTTGGTGCATCCTCCGGCTCATCGATTTGGTGGTACCCTCAGATAGATCCGTGAGTCGAACATTTCGTGGCCCACCAAGCCTCCACCTTCTCAATATCGTGAGGGTAGCAATCTTTGGGCGGTGCTTGTTGAGGTCGGATAATCGACGACACGCGCCACCCTCCGCCGCTTTTGACCACGATCGGATTAGCCATCCGTGTCGGATATTCGACCTCGAACAAGATCTCGCCTTCGAAGTTGAGTCACCCGTCCCTAATGACCGGCCGCGCTCCGCCGCGAATATCCTTTTCTTCTCGCGGACCGCTTGGTGGCCGGGTCGATGTTGAGGCGGTGAGTTATGAGCTCGGGTGACACCTCGGCCATATCGAGCGGGACCAAGCAAACACGCCCTATATTCTCTCGTGGTCGATGACGTCGCCGGATGTCCGCTGGGCCCTGGTGCCGACCGACGACCGAGGATCGTCGTCAGATAGTTGGAGGTCCCCGGTCGTCATCCCGGGTGTCGGCCCCGGGGCTCGGTAATTGCTATGCCCGGGCGAGGCCGATTCGAGTTGAGAGCCGTAGCATTCTTTGCGCCGCTTGGTCCCTCGATGCCGAGCACTCCCACCGGGCGGGAATCTTCACGGTGAGGTGGTAGACCAACAGACGGCCTTGGTGGCGTCGATACCAATCTCTCCCGAGGATAATGTTGTGCGGAGAGGGAGCCCTGACTAGAAGAACCGGATGGCCTCGTGACCGACTGGGAGCCCGCCTACGGTGACCGGGCGGTAATGACCCCGGCCGGATCGCTTGAGTGAAGCTCAGAGTGGGAGGGCGGAAGCACCGAATGCCTCCGACCTCAAGCTTATCCAGATAGCCTGGAAGATGATGCCGACGGAGGCCCCAATGTCGATATAGACCCGTGGACGCTTTTGTTGCCCACCGCACTGTATGGTGATGGCGCCCAGTGCGGCATGATCTTGGGCACGGGTCCTCCTCGAGAACGTTATGTTCTCACCATCCCGAGTCGCTTGTTCTTCGGCTCTTCAGGCCGCCCGGGGCATCGTTCTTCGTGGACGACCTGTCAGTCCCGAGGGGCATCCGAACAACATGACTGCCCATAGCGCTGGGACCTTCGCCCTCGCCGCCTTGGGTTGGGTCGCCACGGGTCGGCCCGCAGCTTGTTGCCGCCCATTCCTTCTCGCGGCCTCGCTCTTCGCCACCGTCCGAGGTACTTTTGAGGCCCCGCCTTTAACGAGCTCGCCGATCCGTGAGCCTGTGTTTCTGCAGTCCTCTGTATCATGACCATACCCTTGGTGATAGTCGCAATACTGCCGGTGGACCTCTTCGATCCCCTTTCATGGGCGGGCCGGAAGAGCTCGGTGGAGCTCGAATATTTCCGCCTCGATTTGAGCAGGAGGCGCTCACGGCAGGGTTGGGCCGAGGTCCGAGCTCAGACTCAGCTGCCCTCTCCCGATTCGGTCGGGCGCCCGCGATCTCGCCTCGACTTTGGCCGTCCGCTTTTTCTTTCTGGACCGCCGTCCCAGCATTTCGCTTCCGATCCGACTGCGCCTCCTCGACAGTTGTCCACCAGTTCCAAAGCTTACTCGCCTTTGGTTTCTCCCCGGTGATTTCTTTGTTCACCGCTACCGGTCGGATCCCGCTGAACGCGCTGATGATGTAGAGATCGCTGTCGTCCAATTTTGAGCGACTCTTTGATGAACCTCGAGACGAAGTTTGACATCGCCTCGCCCCGCCTCGCGGATTGTGAGTAGGTCGGAGGAAGGTCTGGGCGGGCGCATCTTCGATAGAAGCGCCACTGAACCGATCCATGAGGTCCCGGAAACAAAGTATGTCGCTCATGAGCGAGGTGAACCAACGCCGCAAGCGCTGAGATCAAGACTCTGGAAGATTTTACACATGTGAAAATCTTCCATTCCTCGATTCGCCATGTTGGTGGTGTGGCGAAAAGGAAGTCGGAGGGTCTCCGAGGCCATCGTGAGGCCGCTATATTGGGTGCCCGCATCACGGGCAGGCGCGTGTCTAGGATCTCCCGAGAAAGGGAGATGATTCTCCGCATCGGCCGAACCCCGAGATCGCTGCCATCCCTTTCTGGGGGGGGGATCGATAGCGACGCCATCGCCCCTCCGAGGGGAGTTCGACCGCCTTTCTTCCTTCTCGCTTCGCCGACTCTCCGGCCGGCATGACGAGGTGGAGAGCGCCGCGCGAATGGCGAGGGGCGATCACAGGCGGCTCGCCTGCGGGAGCTGGCTGCGCGAACGAGGTCGGCGGCTCGGCCGCGTGAGCGGCTCCGCTGCGTCGGGCGCGATGCGCGTTCTCGGCTATCACGCCGAGGTGAGCGCCGACTGCTAGACGGGAGCCTCCCGAGGCCGTGGTGTTCATCCGGGGCCCTAGAGGACCCGCCTTTGGTCCTCCTGGTTGAGGAAGCTTTGAATTGGCGTGAGGAACTCGCCACACTCGGCCGAGGACCTCGTGGACGAATGAGTTGTTTGCTCGTCCTCGCTGAGGTCGACATCTTCCCTACGTTGGGGACGCGGTCCCAGGGTGTATGGAAGAGTTTACCATGTTGCCTCGTGAGTGGGCGCTGTGGCGTCCGCGATCTCCTTTCCGCGACGCCGAGTGACCACCGTTGTCCTCACCGGTTGTTGCCGCATGGGCGGCGGTTGTGCGTGTTCTCGCCATTTAGTTGTAGAGGAAACGAAGCTTTCTTGTTCGTGGTTCCCACAGACGCGCCAATGATGAATCTAGCTATGTGAATGTGCGAGATTTATAAAAGCAATAAAGAACACCTGTGCTTTTACGTGGTTCGATCGTTAATGAGATCTACGCCCACGGAGGAATGGTTCCTCAATACTTTTACTAGAGCTTTCGCATGCAGAGTATTGGTTATGCCTTTGTATTCAAAGAAATTGCTAACCCTTCTAACATCGCTTTTCCTTCTATTTATACAGCCGACTGTGCCCTCAAGGCGCGCCCGACCTCCCATTGGTCGCTGCGTGACTCTTCCTCCGGCGTGCCTCCATTGGCCGGAGCAGGACCTCTCGCTTTCTGCGCCACGTGGAGGCGGCGCCGACCTGGTTCATCTTCCATCATGAGGCGGTTGGCCTCTGGGCTAGCGTTTTGGGCAATGATTAGGCTCGACCGCGTGGGCTCATATTAAACGTTAGCCCAAATGGCCGCACTGTTAGTGGGCCCATTGGTTGGGCCATATCCCATCACTCATTATATTAATTTAGGTTTAAAGGCATAATTAATCTTTCTGCTCCAGCCTATTATAGTGGTTGTGAGATGACTTTGAAACTTTAATTACATAATTGTGTGTACCACAGAAAAATAATGACAATTAACGATCCTAAGCAATTATCCGATATATATAATAAACAATCATGCATGAGTAGTTATCGATCGATGTGATGGCAACTTGTTTGGTTTGACGTGGTTGGGTGGCAATTTAAATTATTTTAAACTGATCATTTGGATTTATTTTATGGGTTATTGCGCATAAATTCATCAAATTTGGACCAATTTTGATTTTTCCAACGAACTTTACAAATTATCCCAAAATACACAAACTTAATGACTTTAGTGTTTTTATCACGATTTCAAATTCAGGCCAAATTAGATTTGACTTGACATCTCGAAAATTTACTATAGACTAAATGATTAATAATATAAACCATATCGTAGAGAAATGACATAAAACATCATCGTTCCATCAAAATAAATCAGATTTTTTTTATTTCTATGATTCATCTCGTCAATCCTCATTACAAAAATCAAGTCTTCTCGTTTGTCTCATCGTCTGATTCTAGTTGGGATCAAAATAATCGATGTAATCTTTCTACGATGTCGTTTGTATCACTGATTGTTTTGTCTATGGTAAATTTTCGAGATGTTAAGTCAGATTTAATTTGGTTTGAATTTGAAATCGTGGTAAAATCACTAAAGTCATTAAGTTTGTGTATTTTGTGAAAATTTTAAAGTTCGTGGGAAAAATCAAAATTGACCCAAAGTTGGTGTATTTATGTGCTAATAATCCTTATTTTATTGATATGTAATTTGTTATTTTATTTTTCTTGTAGTTTTATCACTATATTGGAATCTTTATATGGCGTATGGATATGGTTTTGTTTTTCTTGTCAATTAATTATATATGAATTAATTACTTATATTATCACTAACTAATCAGTCCCAGCCCACGTAGCTCATCTCTAATTATAAAATTTAATTTTTGTTATAAATGTATCACCTATATTTGTTACTTAGTAGTGTAATAATGACTAGTACAGGTAATTAAAACAAAAACGACTAAATCGATCAGTTTGACTTGAAAAGATACTTAATTAATATATATGCGAATTAAAATTATATTGAGTGGTGAAGCGCTATTTTAAAATTTGGTTTCCATGACTAATAAAGAAGCAATAGTGCACAATTTTATACTACATCCGTCCCATTATTGTTGTCACGTTTTTCTTTTTGGGTTATCCTATTAAGTTAGTCCGTTTTCAAAAAAGGAAACACTTTTTATCCTAAAAATTGTCTCGAATTTCGTATCACCCACTATTTTACACACAAAATATAACTTTTCTTAATCTACGTGCAAAGAAAAGGAGCCATGAATATTGGGACGAAGAGAGTAAGTTTTAGAGGTATATTATTCTTAAATAGCATACTTCGTTTCGGTTTTGCTTATTTATGCAAATGATGACTATTTTAATTTAAATTCCACAAACAAATTCTGAGCGTAAATGTACAATCCAAATACCAATATTATACTTGAATATTGTATTTTAATTTTTAAGTCAACCTCAATATCATGAAAGCGTAATCCTAGTTATTCTTTCCAAACATCTTTGGACTTGGATTTAGCTATTTTACCAATACATATATTTAAATGAAAGATACAACTAATCAAGAAAAAATTATGTCCAAAGTAGAAATTATCAAATTGAGATGAGAACCTAAATTAATGCACCATAAGATACATTTGACAAGTAATGCACCAAAAAATCTTGAATAGATTACTATTCCTCCATCCTACTCACTCAAGACATACTAATTTAAAATTTTAAAATGTAGGTAGATCCCTTATTTAAAAGAAATTATAAAGTGAATAAAAAAAAAAGATAAAATCGTTGGTAGAACTAGAGTGTTCCATAACTTTTAAAAGATAATTATTTTGGTCTTTAAGAAAAAGAATCAAGAACCGAAACCTATTTGATTCGATCGAAAAGTGGATTCGGTTCGGTTCGATCAAACCAAAAAAGAATATTTCGATTGATCGACGATCGGTTTCGGTTCGATTGAAAGACAAGATCGGTTCGGTTATCAAAATTTTAAATCAATTCGATTATCGGTTTATTCGGTTGGATTGCACACCCTAGATAGAGGAGGAGTATCATTTATCACTACATGTCCCTATTACATTAGAACGGACTTCTTTTACTGAAATATAAATACGAACGCCAGCTAAAACAATTCAATAATTTTAATGGAAGTAACCCAATTACATTAATCACCGAATCCCAGTCCCAATTATTAAAATTCAAATTTCAAACTATCAGAAAATATTACCACAGAATCCCGAAGGGTCTAAGAAAACACACACACACACACATATAAAGGTAAGAAGGTAAAAAACCAGGAAACTCTTCATTTTTCTTCCCTTTCATCACCATAAATTTTTTCTTCCATTTTTGAACCGCCTTTTAATTACAGAATCACGAGGGAGCGTCGGCGCGTGTTCTCCCACCGCCACCTTCAAACCAACATATATATGTTTTTGATGTGTAACAGAAATACTAATACCAACAAAAGTTAAACATCAACCCCTCTCTGTCATAGAGTATAAATATATAGATAGATATAGAGGTGTTTGTTAATTAATCCAATTCTTGGTGGAAGAAAAATGGGGACATGGGGCAGCCTCACTCACTACCTTTCCTTGAAAACGAAGAAAACCAGCCTCTACTACATGGCCATAACCACCGTCTTATGCTCCCTCTTCTACCTCATCGGAATCTGGCAGCACGGCGGCGCTGCCTCCGACTCCGCCGCCACCTCCCTCCTCCCCTCCATCGCATGCAGCAGCGACACATCATCATCGATCCCCGCCGCCGCCGCCAACGCCACCACCCTCGACTTCGCCGCCCACCACACGGCGGAGCTCCTCGTGCCGCTCTCTGCCGCGGCGCGTGCGGCCCACCTCCCGCCTTGCGAGGCGAAGCTATCCGAATACACGCCGTGCCAGGACACGCAGCGGTCGCTGACGTTTGACCGGAACATGCTGATGTACCGGGAGCGGCACTGCCCGGATGGGGGCGAGGTGCTCCGGTGCCGTATTCCGGCGCCGCACGGCTACACGACGCCGTTCCGGTGGCCCCAGAGCAGGGACGAGGTGTGGTACGCCAACGTGCCGCACAAGCATTTGACGGTGGAGAAGGCGGGCCAGAATTGGGTCCGGTTCCACGGCGACCGCTTCAGATTCCCCGGCGGCGGCACCATGTTTCCACGTGGCGCCGACGCGTATATTGATGATATCGGAAAATTGATCAACCTCGGCGACGGCTCTGTCAGAACCGCCATTGATACTGGTTGTGGGGTACGTCTATATACGTCTAGCTAAATTCATTAATTTCATTTTTTTAAGAAAAAAATTGCTAAATTTATATTTTTATTTCTGAATTCTTGTTTTCGGACAAGTTCTTGTTGTTTCTTTTTGGACAAGTTCTTGTCGAATTATTCTTTCTATGTGATTTGATGGGTTTTAACCGTTTTTATTTTTTTTCGAAAGTCAATATAATTGTGATGAGAACTAAGATAAGGATGATGAATGCGGACAATTACTTGAAGGGTGTAGAAATTTCCCCTTTTTTCTTTCCAAACGTAGATTTTTGTGGACAGGTTTTACTGTGGATATTTTGATTCTGGGAAATCTTTACTTTACTTGATACATAGTCTCAGTCTCATTTAAAATATCTCATTTTCCTTGTTATGTTATCCCATTACAAATATCATATTCTATTTTAGAAAATAATTATCCATTCGAAAAGTATGGACCCTACGTATTTTTTAACTCTTTAACTACTTTTATACATTTCTCATAAATACCCGTACAAAAAAAAAAGGGACATTTTAAGCGGGACGGAGGGAGTATATTATATATCTATATATGATTTGATTGCATGAAATAATCTTGTAACCTGAATTTGGAGTAGGTTGAGCCAGAAATTTGGCATGACTTTTTCTTAATTTAAGTAATTGGTAATTGAATTAGAGTTGGCACATTCGTGATTTACTGTGTGATGTAATCCTGTAGTATGACCGGTACATTTAATATTGTAGTCTCCTGCATCCTTATTCAAGATGAAAACATGTTACAAATATGAAAAATTAATAGATTGAGATTCTAATTATTGACTTCGATTGGGATCTCAATAATTTTCATAATTTATCACATGTCCTTATCGATGCAATATATATAGGTACTGCATCATCAAAATTAGTGTGCAATTAATTCGACACTATTTATGTTACGTGTTAGTCTATTCAAAGAATCAATTTTTTTGGCACATAGTTTTACCAACTTTTTTTTTTTTTTAGGCTACGAATGTTTGGGTTCTGAAATAACCTCGTTGTATTGAAATGTAAATGTTGTCTAACATCTCGGCTGTCACGTTCGAGAAGTGTAGGCTAGTTATTGTGAATTAATTTTACAATTATTAGATTTTTGAGTTTAGGAAATTAGAAAAACATGAAAATTTGGGTATCGATGGTCTATTTTTAGTGTGTATAATAATGATGTCATATTATATATATAAAAAAATTAAATAGCTGAACCTTAGATGTTAGGTGCCAAAAAGTGGGTATAGCTAAAATTGGTCAGAATTTTCTTCATTTACACTCAAAGAATGTACGATTTTTTCAGAAGTCAATAGTTTCAGCATAAACAAGGAATTTGGGAAAGTAAAGGGAACTATGCTAAATGTAACATATTTCTTGGAATAGGAATGTCACATTTTCCATCTTATTTTCGGGTGGAAAACTGCAAAATATTGGTCATAGATAATGATGCAATGAATATTTTTTGGTGGAATCCTTCAAAGTAAGGGATGAAATTATTGAGTAGCAATAAAGTAGTTTCGACATCTAACATTGAGAATAAGTTCAAATAAAAACCTTATTTAAAGTGAGAACGTGATAACCATTTTCAGTCATTAGATCGCAAAGATCAATGATGATGCATCACTTTGCTGGAAGAGTGCTTTGTGCACCACCGAGTTCGAATCTAATGAGTAGCGAAAATTCAAACATTATTATTTAGTGTAGTAATTTTCAAGGAGAATGCATTGTTCTCATGTTTGTAGGATAACAAATGTTTTTATAATAACTCACACCTCTAACATTATGGTCCAACCTATATATGTAGATTTCTAATAATTCTCAAGTTGCACTCTTGACAATAAAATTGCATTATAATTTGGTTTTTGAATTGATTTTTTTGCTCAATCTCTGTTAATATATGTTTTGAAAGTGACATGGCTAGTTAGATGTTGTGATCCTCTTCTCTAAGTAAAAATGGAGGCATGTGAGACTCAAACCGTCGTGTTTTGCAGGTCGCGAGTTGGGGAGCTTACTTGCTATCTAGGAACATCCTACCGGTCTCCTTTGCGCCAAAAGACACGCACGAGGCACAGGTCCAATTCGCCCTCGAACGGGGCGTCCCAGCCCTAATCGGGATCATGGCTACCAAGAGGCTACCGTACCCTTCTAGGGCATTCGACATTGCTCATTGCTCTCGGTGCCTCATCCCTTGGGGCCAGTATGGTAACAAACTCACTCACTCCATCCTGACCAAATTCTTGTATGATCTTATGTCATCTAAACATGAATGAGACCTAACTCTGGACTTATGTCGAGCAGATGGCCTCTACCTGATAGAAGTCGATAGGATTCTACGGCCCGGAGGCTACTGGATCCTCTCTGGCCCGCCGGTCAACTGGGAGAATCACTGGAAGGGATGGAACAGAACACGAGATGATCTCGACAACGAGCAAAAGGGAATAGAAAGGGTTGCCAAAAGCCTATGTTGGAAGAAATTGGTGCAGAGGAATGATCTTGCTATTTGGCAGAAGGCAAGTAATCATATGCATTGTAAAATGAACAGGAAAATCTTCAAGAAACCTCCCTTTTGCCAGAGCAACAATGCTGATCAAGCTTGGTAAATCAAGAATTCCACCATTTTGAGCTGTTCAATATCATCACAAATCTTGATGTTTAATCTTGTTTTCTCGCTATACTATTTGTGCGCTTTTAGGTACACTAAGATGGAAGCCTGCTTGACCCCTCTTCCCAAGGTGTCCGACATCAAGGAAGTGTCGGGAGGGGCTTTGGCCCGTTGGCCCGAGAGGCTAACGGCCGTTCCACCGAGGATCCGGAGCGGAAGCATAGATGGTGTCACGGGGGAGACGTTTGAGAAAGATACCGAACTTTGGAAGAGTAGAGTTGCACACTATAAGGCCCTTGATTTTCAGCTAGCTGAAAAGGGGAGGTATAGGAACTTGCTTGATATGAATGCCGGATTGGGAGGCTTCGCAGCCGCCCTAATCGACGACCCCGTGTGGGTGATGAACGTCGTCCCTAACGAGGCAGGAACTAACACGCTCGGGGCCATCTTCGAGCGTGGATTAATCGGGACCTACCAGAATTGGTATGTGAAAACATTGGAAGAATTAGAACATAAACAAAATTTGAAGGTGTTTCTAAGTTCATGATGTCTCATTAGAATTCATATTTCTCCTCAACAGGTGCGAAGCAATGTCTACTTATCCAAGAACTTACGATTTCATCCATGCCAACGGCATATTCACGTTGTATAAGGGGAGGTAAATAACATAACATATACTGTCAAACTATCGGCCCGGACCCATATGACCAAACGAGACAGACTGAGTGATGTGTGTAACTGTGTTTTTTCAGATGTGAAATCGAGGAAATTCTGTTGGAGATGGACCGGATCCTACGGCCGCAGGGCAGCGTGATCATACGTGACGACGTCGACGTTCTGGTGAACGTGAAGAGCGTGGTGGATGGAATGCAATGGGAGAGCAGGATGACTGATCATGAAGGGGGGCCTCATGTGAGGGAGAAGCTGCTCATTGCAACCAAGCAGTATTGGACTGCCCCTGCTGATCAAGAACAAGATGCTGCAAACACTGCATCATAGCACATTTCTAACATTTTTTAGCCTTTGATTATTTGTTTCTTTTTTAATCTTTTGTCGATAAGACAACACAAGCTTTACTCGAATTTGTAATTTTCACATGATTTCTAAAATGTTGCTATTACAACACCATTTTTTCAATGTTTTGCAATTACAAAATTCTCACTTTTATGTGTAAATCTTTGCTAGGAAAAAAAAAATAATGTTGTAATTGGAACGTTGTAAAAATTATGTAAAAATTGTAAATTTGGGTATTCGGCAATTAGTCATTTTTCTATATCTTTTATTTTATTTTCACTATTTGTGTGTCCATGTAACAATGTGGGAAATGAGAGATGTGCTTACTATTATTAGTGAGTTTTGCTGCTGAATTTGTGGTTTGTGCTCTGTTGTTTTGAATCTCCAAGTTGAAAATAGCACTTAGAAAATTCCCAAAGTCAGTTACTTCCTCCGGCTCACCAAATATGATCTGTATTCCTTTTTGGACTGTCTCATCCAAGATTATCTTTTTCATTTTAAGAAAATAATTATCTCTTCAAAAGTTATAAGACATACCAACTTTTTATCACTTTAATCAGTTTATATAATTCTCCAAAATAACCATGCTCAAAATATTATTGAGTATTCTAAAATTACAATGTTACGAAAGTTAAGTTATTGAATCAGTAATTAGTGATCTTAATTAAATGTTCGGCCAAAATTGAAAAATATTTACTCAAAAAAGGAAACGAAGAAGAAAACTAGTACATTTATGGCACTAATACATTTATTACAGTGCCAGCAATTACAAAATTAGCAAAGAAATTATGCTTCATTTTCATCAATCATTTCAAGTATAATTTATATTAATGAGAAAATAAAAACCATCAGTAACACTTATAAACTAAAATAGTCTTTTTTTTCTGGAGAACCAAACATTACTTAAAAAAATGATATATATTGATTATATTGATCGAATATCTCAAAATAAATTTTATTTGACTAAGAAAATTTAGTCCGTCTCACCCAAGACGAATATCCTTTTGAAATTGCTCCACCCAAGATTCTCTTTCATTTTAGAAAATAATTATCTTTCAAATGTCAGTATTAAATTGACTCACCTACTTTTTATCACTTTAATCACTTTATCTTGATCGAAATAATCTCAAAATAAATTTTATTCGACTAAGAAAATATAACTCTTTATTTTGTAGTAGCTAACTCTGCTAGGTTCAGTCCTATAAGGGAATTTCATAGGCCATAAAAACTCCAGTCCAATCTCATTCAATCCTCTCTCTCTCTCTCTCTCTGCCTACGCGCGCAATTAATTGTATATTTTGTTGGCTTCTCTTTTATCAAGGTATTATTCTTTTCGTGCTCATCCAATTTATCTGTATTCTAGGATGTTTTTCTTTTCTTGTTTGTTTTAGGTGCGACTAGGTTTAGACATAATTCGTTATATGTTAATGATTGGATGCTGATGCGATTTGTGTTCGCTGTCGGAAACATTCGTCAATTGAAGATTAGGTGTTTGTTGTTGCGTAGGTTTTTCTCCTTTTCGTTTCCTCTTTTGTCTAGCTAGTTCAATTTGATAAATTATTCGATTATCTTTTTTTTTCTCCTTCTGTTTATATGTCTGAGAATTCCCTCTTGTCGTCTGAATTCTGCTTCCTTTTTAGGTTGCATTGCAGAAATTTTGAAACTTGAAGCTGGAAAAAAGGAAGTTTTCACTGTATTTCACCAAATCTTCTATTTCAAAAAAGATGGCTTTTCTGCTCTGTCGTTAGATGAGGAATTTGTGCATTTCTTTTAGCAATTTCCTTATTTTCAAAATGTGGGCCATTTCTCTTACAAATATTATTATAGGCAGTGCAATATTTGATTTACGCCATTTAGATATTCTCGGTTTGAATGATATATTTGTTTATCTTTTAGGGCAATTTATAGCTTATCGACTCTATCCCTCTTTCTGATGTGTTTGAAAGATGTAATTCTCACAATCATCTGTGGTTGCAGCCTGAGCTTTTGATGAGCTGCAGTTCGTCAGAATACATGGATCACCAAAAAACTGAGGCTGCAATCAATTTTGTGGAATGCCTTGTGACAGATGTTTCCGTTTATATTATGAGTTTCTTAGATGACCCAGCTGATCTAGCTCGTGTCTCTGCTGTCTCGCGCCATTGGCGCAAATTTGGTTAGTAAATAAGTTGATGTATGCACTTTATGTGCTTACTTCATGCAACTTAAAATTAGTGATACAGAGAAGTTTCTCCCTAATAGCATATTTGTGGAATTGTAGCTAATACTAACTAGGACATTTGGTATTTGGGTGTTGAATGGTTTTCAATTATTTAGTTCACATATTTGCATGTTGAAGATGGCACATCTTTCACTTATTTATTATTACCATTAGTTTTTCAATTAGTAGGATACCAGTGACCTAATTACTGTTTACTTTCTTTGTTTTCGTTTTGTGACGTGGATCAGGCTTTAGTTTTTTTATGCATGTGCTTTCATAGTCGTTAGTTTTTTTGTAATGGTAATAAACTGGTTATTATTATTATTATTATTATTATTATTATTATTATTATTATTATTATTATTTTGTGCTGTTCGACAATGTGGTTTTTCTTGACGTGTTCTGTCATACTAATATAAGATCTCGTATGATATGCGGATAACATCTTCCAAGTACTTCCATGGTAGTTTCATCAACTGCGGAGCTTATATAGAAGATAGTAACAAATTCTTTGCCATATCCTTTAAGCTAGAAGAAATGTGACATTAGTGACAATTCTTTAGCTTGATCATCATTCCAACAATGTTAATTGTTGGTGCTTTCATGGTTGCAGAGAAACATTATCCAATTTGCCAAAAGGCCTAGTAAATTTTAGATGTCCTAGCAACAAAGGTAACTGGAAAAACTCAAGGATGAATTGGGACTCCCTTGCTTAAATATTGATGAAATCTCAAACGTGTTTGATTACTAAATACCATGAAGCAGAAGCTCCTGCACCCCCTCACCATTCTTTAAAAATGAAAAGTAAAGTTCAGTTTTTCCTTGCAAAAAATATTTGCCTACTGGGTCTATCTCAGTATAGCATGGATAACTTTTGCAATGATGGTTAGCCTTTTCTCCCACTGTTCCTACTCGCTTATGTTACATTCTATGTAGAACCAACAGTACTATTCACCTTATGAATCTTGTGACATTGTATAAGCATATGTGAAAAGGTTAGAGAAACAGTTACAAGTTTTCTCTGTTATTTCCATAAGAAATGGTGCTTTTCCCAAAAGATTTTTTTTTTTTTTTTTGTGAAATGCATTCCCCTTAAATGTGTGTGCTTTTCAATTCACCAATGGAAATTATGGTGAATGATGGGATTGATGTGATTCTTTCTGGTTAAATCAATTAACTTGACCATTTGTGATCAGCTAATTCCTTTGAGATGTTATTTGATGCCTTTTTCGGATTCCATAGTGGTTGAGATAATGAAAATGAAGAAAGAAAAGAGCTTAATGAGGAATTAGGAAATAATGCATGGTGTTAACTTATTTCCCTATTTCAGTGATCGCAAATGGGCTTGCAAAACAGTTGTGCTTAAAAACATTCCCGCAGCTCTCCTGTATTGTTGATGTAGTCAATGAAACTGAAGGGACAATGAATTCATTTGAGGTCGAAGCCAAAAGTGGTGTCGAATGGGCGGTCCTTGAGAGAGATCACAAGGTTTATGCATCTCTACTTCAGGCCATCCTGAAATCGAAGGTATCGCCAAAGGATTGCATAGCAAATGCCGTAAGTGCATCCAGCACCGACAATTATCCAGATGAAAGTGTTGTTAATACTCTGAATCCAAGGGACAGATTCATTCGGAGAGCTTCATACTGGTCGAGTAAAGGACAAAGTAATCCCGACGTGCCTGAGATGTTAGTATATAAACTAAGCGCTGGAATTTGGGTTATCACTGAAATTGATATTCAACCATTTGAAGGTCATTTGTTCTTCTTTCGCTTCTGTTGATACTCCAAAGTTTGATTCCGACTTATCCATGTACTTTCTGACAATTTTCCTGTGATACGTTGACTATTCAGCTTTTTTCCAGATGGGCCATCCCATATACTCTGCCAAATCTGTAAGATTCAGAATGGGCCATCTGAAATCCCCAAGAGAGATTGGAGGCGACCTCCAACATCTGCCATTGCAGAAACCTGCTGATGACAAGTTTGTATGGACTTACACTTCTCCAGAATTTCGCATGACACAGGTGATTTTTTTATATCAAGAATTGAGTAATTCGAATGTTCTTGTCAAGTGCACCAAATTCCTCAAATGGACTTTTTGGGTAGGATATCAACCTTGGTAATTTAACTTAAGTAACTGCAAAAAAAAATGAAGCTGGAGTTGCTTTAGGTGGAATGGAATTTGAAGTTGAACCTTGGACTTGTGTTCAAAATCTGTTTGTTCTATTTATCAGCTAGTAAAGTTATGTTGGTGGTTCTCCCTAGCTTTGGCAATTGCCGTGTCTCCATTGACCAGAAAGGACAAATCTTGTTGGGAGTGGTTATGACTGCTAACTCTTTTATTTGAACAGGAGAATTGCTTGCAGCCGTTCAAGCTACCAGAGCCGGTCCTCTGCATTGGCGGATATTTGCAGATTGAACTGTTGGGTAGGGTCCAGAGGCAGGCACTCGATGGATTATTCTATATATGGTTAGTCACTCATACTTACTTTTACCATGCGATCTTTCCATAGACGATTTCCGGAAGGCAATGCATCAAGACTGCAAGAATATGAAAATGATGCAATATGGTTTGTGTCCCTAACCATTGCACAGTGCAGTGTGTGCTATGTTCGAGTTCTGGGACGTCCGCTTTTCCCTGCATTTGACTTGGAGATTCTGGAACCAAATGGGGAGCTGTTGCTCAAGTATTACCCCCAGAATCTGAACTGCGTGCTGCAAAACTCGTCGCGGAATGAGATCCCTCATCTGCGCCACCTTGAGGAGAAGATGCTGTGGGATCGAATAGGTCTGTTGGAGGATTTGTTGCGCGGGATACAACAAGGGCACAACAATCCCTTAGATTTGGACGAAGACGAGGAGGATGGTATTGATGGGGATCTTGATCACTAATTTTGCATATTAAACTGCTCTGCTCTACAACAAGACTTCGTATATTATTTTCTGCTTTTGGTATTCTTGTCAATGAGCATGTATATTGGGTGGCTTCTAATATGTCTTCTCCTCGATTAAAAAATAAATAGCATGTTATTCAAAATTATATTACTGAAGTTACGTTTGAACCCAATTTTTTGAAGGAAAAAAGAAAAAGAAAATAATTATAATAATTTAAACGTGGTTTCTTCGTTTGAGATTGCTATATACTCGTGTCAGATGGTCTCACGAATTAAGATCTGAAGGATCTGAAAATATAATGATCATATACGAGGTTAAAATTGGGAACTTAAATAGAAAGCTGTGTATATTATTGGTAAATGTTTAAGGATAAACAACTAACGATAAATTTGGTAAATAAGTTGAAATTCAAGCCAACGCCAAACTTGTCAGCAGATTGCTCAAATTCCTATTACAGCTTCTCAAATACGTCGTTCATCGTCTCATGACATCCTGGCTTTGTTTACCATCGCTTCAGTTCGTCTTCGGCGGAGACAGGAGCAGCTGCGGTGGCGCAAACCATTTAATCATTAAGTATAGATTTTTATAGATACCTGGCTTTGTTCACTGTCGCTTCAGCTCGCCTTCGTCTTCGGTGGAGATGGGAGTAGCTGCGGTGGCGCAAACCATTTAATCATCAAGTATAGACTATAGATACGAGGTTCATAAGCATGGTGCGAAAAGACTGAGGTTACCTGGTAGCAGGATATGAGCGAGGTCACGAATCCGAGGGCTCCGGTTACACGAGGGGTGACTTTCTTAGGCGCCAGTTGAAGCAAACCAACGGCAACCCCTATATCCAGGACAGTTTTGACAAGGGCCAAAGATCTCTCGTTCGATTTCTGAACCTTGCTTTGATACTCCTCGTTCTGGAATGATAAAAATAACAATGGAGTTGCACAACAAGATCATTAACTAGAACTTGAGGTTGAAATTTTGCAGATATTCAATACTCCAGAATCCAGAGATGCAAACCTTATGCTTGTTGGTGTTTTTCAGTTCCTTCTCTAACTTCTTTATTGATGCTGAAAGCCTTCCAATTTCACCAATCTTAAGCAATAAGGAAGTTAAAATAAATTCAGAGTTTAGGAACATGTTGGTGCCAAAAGGGATGGAACGAGATCAGCACGGATACCTCAACCAGCGTGGTGCAAACAGAAGAACCCAACCAACAGAAAAGAGATATCCTTCCAATCAGCTCCGTACGTATTTTGTTCTGCATAAGAAAAAATAATTCTCAGCACACAAATTCCTGCCCGACCTTCAGTAAACTACTAACAATGCATAGAGATATACCTTGTATACGCCTGTCCTTCCCAGCCAGACAATTTGATCCAGAAACAGGAAAGTGGACAAGAGAGCATTTTTGGACTGCAAGAGAAATCGACTTGAAGAGTAAGATACCAGCAAGGATCAGCTAAAAAAACATACCAATTAATTTGATATTACCTTCCCCAACAAGATTAGAGGAAGTGGAGTTCCTGGAGCAGTTGGGCTAATGAGGCCATGAAGATCATTGATAAACTGAAATATTATGAGATACAGAAACCTGGTCACGACAAAGAGAAATGCAATTGTTCTGATGTTAAAGCAGTTCTGCATTCCATATTCTCATTAGATTGTACACACTTTGCCCCTAAGAAAGGTTACTGCAGCATCTTGTAAAAACGAAATTACCAAAAACGGTTAAAAGGTTCACCTTGAACAAACGAAAGACTTTGCGAGCCAAGCTAGTTGATTTGTCAACATTCTGAGCTGTGCCAGGCTCTCCATTACTCAAGAACTTGGAGCCATATTGAATTGCCCTGCATATCTTATCCCTGGCTTCAGCTTTGTTCAGATAAAGAACAGCAAGTGCAAGCTCAGCTCTGGCAACATCCAACGAACTCATGTTTTAACTAACTGGGCCTGGAAACGTAAGAAGCAACCAACTCAATTCACAAATAGGTATATAGCTGCAATGGCACAAACAATTTATTCCTTTTCTTGATCATACAACTACCCCTGTTATACTGTTCCAGCTCAAATCTTATATGAAGAACCTATCTTTTTCCTTTCACACACACACAAAAAAAATATAAGTTCCCATAGCAACAGCTAGCTTCCTACCACGTTCCTCTAATTCATAAACGTGTTACTGAATTGGATTCAATTACTGGACTCATGATTTGATACTGGTTCAACTTTCCAAGGGATTTCAACATAAACTCCTTCAACATAGGAATATACAAACAATAACATGCGGAAACGATTCCAACGTTAGAAACGGCAAGTCTCGAATTCATTTATAGTTTTTATACTGATAGCTGATAAGCATAGTCTTCAAATGAAAGGCCCTAATCAACCATTTATGTAAGTCAGAAGATAACTGTTTGCACTCATCAAAATAAAAAATATACTGAAATGACTTGATTCCATACCCAACTCCCCCAAATTCATAAACGAATTCACCAAAAATCATACTTCAACACAACTACCACTACATCCTAGTCCAGCAAGATAATACGTTGAAAATTCATCACAGAACAAAATCTTCAATTCAAAATTTCGCTCCAACATGAATCAGAAACTTGGTAAAAGCAACACATATGACTCAACGAAACCAACTCATAAAAGGGAAAAATTCATAGATCATCGCACCTGAATTAGAAGAAAAGCAGCAAGCAACAAGCAGCCGATAGAGAAAGTTAGCAATTAGGGGTTGTTAATGTATATAAGTAGGTGTGCACAGATACAGCTGCAAGTAGTAGACATCCGGGAGTCGTGCCTCATGCCCTCTCATCTTGAATTTCACAATATTATTTTATCGACGATGATCATCGGATCAGATAAAGGCCTGTTTAGTCTCCACCTTTACTTTTTATTTTATATAAAAAAGAATCGGTCGTTTCAAAACTGTTATATTTAGAAATAGAAAAATGAGCCATTTCGAATTATTTTCTTTGCAAGCAATTATTGGCTGTAATAATTTATTTATTTATTGTTAAAAAATACTTTGCGGGCATAGGGAAAGAAATTTATATTTAAAATTATTTTTGTTATAATTGGAAAACATCTTTCATCAATATACAAACAACTTATGATGGGGACCGGCGAGGAATGATAGCAAGGGTTAAATCGTAATATTATTGTTGTGGAAAATTTATGGCATATTCTTTTATCTCTTGATTTATTGTCGGATACGGGTTCGGTTAACCATTGAACCCAGTGATTAGCTAATAACGAAAGCAAAGAAAGCAGAGTGGGTTGACCAAGTGGAATAGTTATTTCATAATTAAAAGATTATAAATGTAAATTCTATTAATGTCTATTATCGAAATAAATGGTCCATGCAACAAGCAGTTATAAATAACCACGTCAATGTTGTTGTATTATTAGGATTAGGCAGTGGAAACTAAGATCAATCAAGGTTGGCCTCTCTTAAAATATCATTTTAGTTAAGTACTCCTCCGTGCTATTTCTGAAGGATTCTCAATCAAATATTTTTTTAGATATTCAATAGATGATGCAGATAGTATCAACTTATATTATACTGGTTGGTTAAGGTTTACAGTTCAAGAAGATGTTTACTTTGCTTTGTATTCTTTCAGATTAAATTCATTGGCATTTCTTTTAGTGTAAAATTATTTCTTCTTTCCACTTTTGGGATGCCGAACCAACTTCACGTTTGATAGTGGTTTTTGGGTGTGTGTGTGAGGGCTGCTTAGGCCCAACCAAGAAGTGCACCTCATGAGCTTGCAACAATAATTCCCAATCCCCCAGGACCCACGGTCTAGTGAGTATTTAAGTTAGTGTGCTATTTCTGAAGGATTCTCAATCAAATATATTTGAAGAATTTAGATATTCAATAAGATGATGTAGATAGTATCGACTTTTCCTTATACCATAAACCTTAACCAACAGCAATTGATTCACACGGTCACAGTCTAAAAAACGAATCTAATCCCACTCTTGTGTGACCTTCTACATTTGGCGGATTTCACACTAATTACATAAAGAGAGAAGATTACTTTAACTCTTGCTGAAATCGAATTTTCTTTTCATGCCATATGCACTTAGCCTTTACTCTAGGGTGAACTGAGCCATAGCTTCTAGGGCATCCCCAATCTCCTCGATTGAAGTCAAGGATTCGTTAGTCTTGGACCTAAGAGTAGTTTGTCTTCTTTCTTTTCCTTTTTGGTAATTTAATACTTTTAAAGGCCTATTAAAAACCCGAGAAAGAAGACCACTCTACCACTGCCAACACACACACTAAAGAAGAGGAAGAACGCGACATAGGAATGTTCTGCGATCCAACCTACTTAAACAATCTAAAAGCTTGACCCCATCTCGTTTGAAGAATGTCTTATAAATTTTTTTCTTCAAAATTTATAATTGAAATGTGTATCATACGTTCAATAGGGATTGTGTAGAGCCATTTGAAGAAGAAGAGGTGATAATTTAAAAGCTAATCATAACCGACAAATTCATGTCAATTTTGGAAATAGTATATATAACAAAAGACAAAATATAAATCAACGTAGGATCCCACAGCATATATTTGAATCCAAAATATCTCATCATTATTGTTAATGTTGGGACCAAAGTACTTAGCCAGCTTGCAAATACAAATTTCCTTTAACGAAAGCATATATTATGTGGTGACAGCCAGATATTTCATACTGTTTTAATCAAAGAAAATAGCAATTACAATAAATTTCCAGGTCATAAATACACACTGCTTTGATCATAAGAATTTAGAAACAGGTTAGATAATAATTACAAATTCGATATAAAGTAAATAAATATTCCCATTAAATATATGTGCATGTGAACCTTGAAATTACCAAAGTGCCCCTTGTTCATGCATAGATAATGATGGATGGTAAGAATCATGAAACAGTCCCAACTCCAAACCAAAGTGATCATAATACTTAGGTAGAGTAAATTGTAAATGGTAAACTATTCATGAAATTATTCGGAATTTCAACTCGATAAAAGTTCGTTCGAGTTTGTTTAGTGAAGCTCGTTAGCTAAACAAATCAAGCTTGAGCATGGTAGTATTCTACTCGTTAGCTCGTGAACAAGTTAGTTAAGCGATTTAATTTAAAAATATAAAGTTATTAACTAGATATAATTATTTTCTTTCTATAATTAGTAATTATCGTGTTAAATCTCTTAACTACTTTATTTGTTATAAGAAATCAATAAATATATTGCGTTATTTTGGATAAAATATTTTATTTTTAAAATAAAATTATTAATATTTCAAACATATATCTAAATTTGGAAAGTTTATTGGGTTCGATTAAAGCTCGAATAAGCTCGTGAGCTCGAAATATTCGATAAATAAAATTCGAGACTCGGCTCGATACTAAACAAATCAAGCTTGAGCACGATGGTGTTGGCTTCGGCTCGGTTCGATTACACCCCTATACTTAGGGATGTCAATCGCCAACCCGCCTCGGTTCGGGCTAATACACTCGGGTTGTCGGGCTATTCGGTTGACATTTTTTCGGGTTAGAAAATTCAACCATAACCCTAAACTCTCGGTTTTGCTAACCCATCGGGCCGTAAAGCTTAAAAATAAAATATATATATATATATATATATATATATATATATATATATATATATATATCAAATATTTTATATTAAGCATTGGAGTAAAAACAAATAACTGAAAAATAAATATAATACATTCCACAAGTTTTTTTTTAATCTTATTATACTAACTTTGAATAGCAAACAATAAAAATTAAAAATAGTGCTAATAATTAAATTCTTTTTTTCTATTATGCTTTAATGTCCGCATTCCATGTAACTAAATGATCTCTAATAATATAATACAATTATAGCGGAATTAAAACTATTATCTAGAAAAATTTTAATAAGTTAATTCAATATAACACTATTTAAAATATATTACAATATCAAAATTGGAAAATAA